>BSYR01000003.1:24190000-24807500 GCA_030270665.1 Hibiscus trionum | reverse complement strand
CAGGGTTCTACTGGCCGACACTATATAAAGATGCACAGGAATTTTACAGAAACTATGACAGGTGCCAGAGGACAGGTAACATCTCGAGGAGAAACGAGATGCCACTGCAGAATATTTTAGAAGTAGAGATCTTTGATGTTTGGGGGATTGATTTTATGGGACCTTTTCCATCTTCGTGTGGAAACCTTTACATCCTCCTAGCAGTGGACTATGTCTCCAAGTGGGTAGAAGCAATCGCAACGCAAAAGAATGATGCCAAAACGGTCCAAAAGTTTCTGCACAAAAACATTTTTTTCTAGATTTGGCATCCCTAGAGCGATTATCAGTGATGAAGGGAGACATTTCGATAATATGGTAATTGCTGCCGCTTTGAAGAAATATGGTGTCAAGCACAGGATCGCGACAGCATACCACCCACAGACCAATGGACAGGCTGAGATATCCAATAGGGAAGTAAAAAACATCCTTGAAAAGATGGTTAAACCAACTAGGAAAGACTGGTCTTTACTTCTTAATGATGCATTATGGGCATACAGGACAGCTTTCAAGACTCCATTGGGCATGTCTCCATTCCGACTGATTTACGGGAAAACCTGTCACTTGCCTGTCGAGATCGAGCACAAGGCATATTGGGCAATTAAGGCAGTGAACATGGACTTGGATAAGGCCGGCCAGAAAAGGTTATTAGATCTGAACGAAATCGAAGAATTACGGACAATGGCCTACGATAATGCAAGGATTTACAAGGAAAAGACTAAGAAGTGGCATGACAAGAAGTTGCTGCCACGACAGTTCTGCCCAGGGCAGCTTGTGTTGTTGTTTAATTCTAGGTTGAAACTCTTTCCAGGGAAGCTTAAATCTAGATGGTCTGGCCCGTTCCAAGTGGTTCAAGTTTTTCCCCATGGTGCCATTACAATTCAATCATTAAAGGATGGGCACCAATTCAAAGTCAATGGACAACGCCTCAAGCACTATCAGGGGACTGAAGCCCCAGGACTACAGGAAGTGGTTACTTTAGATGATGCCCCACAAGGCATCACTAATTTAACCTAATTTTTATTTTTACTTATTTTATTATTATTAGGAAATTAGGTTTATTTTATTCGAATAATGTTTTGTTTTTATAATTTCAGTTTTTAGGAAATAAAGGAATCAAGAAGAAAAGAAGAAGTGAGCCAAGCCCACCGCCCATTTATTGAAACCTGCCGTTTCGGCTGCTGCCGCAGACGGATACGACAGGCTGTCAACAGACTGACACGGCAGACGCAGAAGCGTGCGGCAGACGCACAGCAGACGCATTAATACGTGGCAGACGCGTCAGACACGCTATATTCAATCTGCCGCCCCGTTATTCTCGCCTGCCGTTGCGGCATTAAATGGGCAGCTACACGACCGCTATATAAACCCCTTCCCCTCTTCATTTTCCATCACTTCTGTTTTTTCTCTCTTGTTATTCTCTTCTAGTTTTATCTATTGTCTTTCTTTTTCAGCCCTTGCAACCAAAAATGTCTTCACGACAAACCCGTCAGAACGCTGCTGCCGCTTCTTCTTCAGCAGCAGCAGCCCCGTTTGCTAACAAGGAACTATGGGAGGAGCGGAGCTTCATCTACAACAGAGATGCCCCCCATATGGGACTCCGACCGTTCATAATGAAGGCCATAACAGCACAACTTTGGGAGGACTTTGCCGAACAGCCGGCAGAGCTTAATGACACTCTGGTCAGGGAATTTTATGCGGCGATCGACAGCAAGACGGCGACATCTGTCACCGTCCGAGGAGTGACAGTTCCTTTCACCACCAGCAGCATCAACCATGTATTCGGCCTCTTCTTTGGCCCCAATGATGATGCTCATCAACAATTTTGGGACACCCTCGACGCTGCCGGACATGATGCTGTCATGAGGGAGTTGACAGAAGCGGGAACGACATGGAGCACCAGTAAGAAGAACCCCCACTCTGTCAACAGGGGGCAGCTACTCCCTGAGGCAAAACTATGGAACGCGTTTATCAAAAAGCGTATCCTGCCCTCATCCCACCATACGACAGTCAACAGGCAGCGGTTGGCCCTCATCCACTCTATCATGCATAACAGGCCCATCAATGTGGGCAGATACATGAGGGACAGCATCCTCGATTGTGCTTTCCGCTCGGACTCACGACTATGCCTACCATCAACCATCACTGCCCTCTGCCTCTGTGCTGCCGTACCAGAGGAGCCATCCGACAAAATCAAGAAGGGCAGCGGCTGGACAGACAGCAACATCTCCAGCCTCATGGAGGTCGTAGCTGCAACTCCCATCAACGCCTTCGACCCAGACGCCCCTCCTGCTAATTCTGATGATGAACCGGCCACCGAACCTGCCCCAGAAGCTGCCACCAACACCGCTCCGACAGATCAGAACGCCCACATCCTTGCTGCCATCTTGAGGATAGAGGAGCGCCAGATGGGTTTAATGACTTTCATCCGTGACTTCTCCAATGCTACGGTAAATTTCATTACCAATACTTTAAATTTTACGGATGTCATTTTCCCCACCTTCCCCGCCCATTATTTCAATATCCCCTCCCCCACTCCTACACACCATCCCCGACGGCAGCCGGCAGCCCATCGGCAGACACCTCCCCTCGAGGAACAAAGCGAGCTGCCACTGATGACAGCCCTCTTGTCCGGAGGAATTTGGACAGCGCCTTCACACGAGTGAAACGTATTAAGCATGTGGCCGACAAAAGAAAGCTGTCCAAAGCCATCACGAGTGACAGCTGGGACAGCAGCAGCAGTTCCGATGTCCGACTAGTGGAGCAACCTGCCCTTCAACCTGCTGAAGAACCCACCCCTCAACAGGCCGATGAACCTGTTGAGCAACCTGCTGTTGAACCTGTCCAGCCCCCTCCTCAGCGCAGGCGCCGCCATCAGATCCGCGTCAGCAGCAGCAGTGAGAGCAGCGCGTGAAAATTTAAGTCTTTATTTTCTCTTATTGCTGCCTGCCTTTATATTTTGTGATGTACTTTGTTCTTTTCTTTTTTCTATCTTTCTTTTATTTTCCATGGCATTTTGCATTGAGGGCAATGCAACCCTTGAGTTTGGGGGTGGCACCCTCCATATTTAATGGAGTCCTTAGTACATCTTTCAATTATTGTTATGTCTTTTTATTTAAGTTCTTTTAAAAAAAATTAAAAAATTAAAACTGTTGGCTTAAAACTGTGAAGTTAACTTACCTGTCATGACGGCTCTGTCGTGGCAGCATCCTTAGGACAGGTTAAGGAAAAGTTTAGAGCCTTTCTATAGTTCTGAAAACTTAAACACTTTTGTGACTGTTATACTGCTTAGATTTCTTTTAGCCAAACTAGAATAGGAAAACTTAGCACTTAGAGTAGAAAAGAGACTAGAATCTCAGGAAACCTAGAGGTGCCTACCACCGGCTCTAGGCAGATAACCAGAGAAAAACTTCTAGAGGTGCCTATCACCGGCTCTAGACAGTTAACTAGAGGTGCCTGAAATACTGGCTCTAGTAAAAGAGAAGAAGTTTGAAAAAAGGAAATAACTAGAGGTGCCCAATTCTGGCTCTAGTAAGAAAAAAAAGAAAACAGTCTCGTAGGAAAAACTCTAAACAAGCTAAAGTCAATTATTCTAGTGAAACTAAGAGATTCTTGGCATATAACTGTTCACAAGCATGCACACACTGCACGAGAACTATAGGGAGATTCCGGACAGATCCTAACCTTTCCGACAGGTTGCTGCCGCCATAGAGAATGAGCGACGGGTAAGGGACAGTTCACTGTTTGAAGGCCAACACAAAAAAATATTCATTTTTCTTTCTTCATTGCTTGAGGGCAAGCAAAAACTTGAGTTTGGGGGTGTGTTGAGTGTGTAAAAGTTCTATTATTTACACCCTTTTTAACCCATATTTCTGCTGTATTCAAGCATCATTGCATTGCATTTAGGTTAGTTTTCAATAAAACATCACAATTATATAAAAGGCACGGATTCTACTAAAAGATGGCTATTTTTGCAGGTATCTGTCATAGTAGAAGATGAAGGCAGGCGCAGGGCAGAGAAGCAGGACAGCGGAACTGGACAAGCAGCCAAAGAAGACGAACCTGTCATGGACCTGTCGTGACAGCATGGTGACAGCAGATTTATGAAGAGGAAAAGTCAAGTGGACCTCGATAGATAGAGAAAAATCTGCTCGTCTGTCGTGTGAAAGCCAAATATTTTTCCAAGCCCCGGATCAAAAGATATGTCAAGCCAAAGCTCAAGGAGAAGAAATTCCTAGAAACAAGGATGCGGCTGGAAAGTAGGAGACTTTAGAGATTTAGTCTTTATTAGAATTTTACTTTTAATTAAAGTTGTAATCCTTGTTACCTTAGATAACTTGAGCCCAAAGCTTATATAAGGGCATAGATTAAACCTAGGGCAAGGACGATTACCCCATAACCGAAACCAAAAACCCCCTGCCGTTTACCTGTCACCGATATGTTCTAAATTCCCCCTAGGGCTACGGGTTGTTTTGTAAAGTAGTTGCAAGGGTTGCTTTGTTTTAGGATTTTTCAAGTTCAATAAAATAAACTTCAAGTTCTTTTATCTTGGTTCTAATATCTTACAAGAGCATCGGGAGAGCATTGTGAGGTTATCCATTTACTTAGCATCGGGAGAGTTAAGTATACGAAAGAGATAAGAGCGCGTTCTCTAGTTTATAGTTGAACCATCTCGTGCCTAGGGATAGGGCGAGGTTAAGTGGCTAAGGAAGAATTCATACACATCGGTGTTCATCCTTCGATTCACGCCGGGAGGTATCATCAAAGACGTGATCATCGACAGACTTGTGCCTAGGGATAGGGCAAGGCAGATCTGGGATTCTTGCAAAGCTTGAAGTACGGAGTTGGTGTTTGCTGCCGCGACAGCCAACGGACAGACGCCGCGACAGGTGCTGTCGGCGACGAGAGCGACGACAGAACTGGAGATCCTAAGCAATTCAATACCTGCACTACTGAGCAACTCAATACCAGCCCTTTCTCTCTATCTTGATTTCTCAATCCTTTATTTTACGTTTTTACCTTATTATTCTCGTGACAACTCTTAATTATTTCCTTTACTTTCGTGCAGTAAACAAGGTGAAGTCATTAGCCCAATCCCTGTGGAGACGATATCCGATACTTCGTATCACTTTACTACTTGCGTCGTGTACACTTGCACTACAATTGCGATAGACTATTTTACACGCAACAGTAGTCTGACACCAGCATCTTCCTGATGCCCCGCTCCACGAGCCCCAGCTACTGCTGCTTGAAAAGCACCACCAATAGCTTGCACTAACATCGTCATATCAGGCATATCTTGCCCCTGACCAGCCCCAGGTCCAGCAGCTCCAGCACCAGCTGCAGCTCCAGCTTCCTCAGCCCCAGCACCACCACCACCAGGTGGAGGAGGAGGTAACACCGCACTACCCGTGTTTTCCTCATTCTCGTTCTCATTAGGAGCCGTAGCTCGCACATTACCTCGTAACTCTCTACGTGGTGCCATACTTTTACCATGCAATCACAACACAAATAAAACAAAGTCAGGCCCAGCAAGGTAAGCAATCCAAGTATTCAAGCTCAATTTCATTTCAAATCAACATCTTTCCTTTAGCTTTGATTTGGCAATGGGTACCCACTACATGCTACATCACAGCACATACTTCAATTGCATCAAAATCACAAGCCATTAAACATGCTTTCACTCAACAAGCATACAAGGCATACATACTTCAATCATGCATACATACATTCCCAATTACTCGAGAACTCAGCTCTGATACCACCAAATGTAACCCCCTTAACCCGGCCTAGACGGTTGACCCGAATTAAGAAAGTCACACGGGGAAAACCAAAGTCAACCCGAAAGTCAACCTTGATTAACGACCTTTTTTTTCCTTTTTAACCTTGTCTAGATGCACTTTAGACCTAATTGTGATCACACAAACATCATACCAAAAGATCACAAACATCAGAGATCAAATAGGGACTCAATTGAACAAATTACAACTTTAGGGACCAAAATGTAAATTCCGATAAATATGAGGACTTAATCCAAAATAAAGTTACCAACTTGAAATTAATCAGGTTTCGTGCTTCTCTGTGAAATTTCAGCTCAAAAGGACTTCCCAAACTCATACAATTGCACAAACAAGATTCAGGACCAAAATGCAAACATTTCAAAACATTTAACTGCCAATGTCAGCCCCCAACGGTCACCCGTTCTGAAACGGGAGACAGCCCGTTTCGAAACACGGGGCCGTTCCGCAACGCGTACCAAAACGGGAGTCTGGCAGTAGCCTTTCCGTTTCGGAACGGCCCCTCCCGTTTCGGACGCCTGGGCACAATTAAGGCACCCGTTCCGAAACGGTAGGTGCTGTTCCGAAACACCCTGCACAAATTGCCTCAAAAAGCATTATTAAACATGCAATTAAACATCCAATCATGCACCAAACACCACCAAACTTTACCAGCATGCAATTAAACATAGAAGGGACATATAAGCATCTTCAATTCAACAAAATAACATCATAAGCAAAAAGCCCCAAATCTATAGGCATGCTTCCTACACAAGTAAGCCATTCAAGCATAAACTTCCAAAACAAGCATGTAATGATCCAACACCAAAACCAACCTTCTCAACATCAAACAACATACTTAGGGAGTACTAAACATCTCCTAAAACATATACATTGGTCCCCCATTGCCAAATTACCAAAAGCTAAAATGTACTTAGAAAACCTTCTATACTTAGAGCTTTGTTTCGACTTGGATGCTTGCCCTCCTTGCTGCCCTCAAGTACTCTAATGTTCTGCATTATTGAATTAAGAAAACGGAAGAGAGCGTAAGCAAAAGCTTAGTGAGGAATGCTCGTAAAACCATTCAATAATGCATTAACAAAACATTTATAAATTATGATTCAAAACATCAATTGTACATGCTTAAAAGCTTACTTAAAACAAGCATCTCATGTTTCATGTCATATTGGCAACAAGTGATAAATTTCATTCCTTTTAACAAGTTCATCATAACTTTCACCCCAAGGACTTTTAAACACCTTGGACCCCAAGGACTTTTAAACACCTTGGCCATGGACTTTTAAACACCATGATATTAATTACCTCAAGGACTTTTAAACACCTTGACCCCAAGGACTTTTAAACACCTTGGCCATGGACTTTTAAACACCATGAATTAAATCACCTCAAGGACTTTTAAACACCTTGACCCCAAGGACTTTTAAACACCTTGGCCATGGACTTTTAAACACCATGAATTAAATCACCTCAAGGACTTTTAAACACCTTGACCCCAAGGACTTTTAAACACCTTGGCCATGGACTTTTAAACACCATGAATTAAATCACCTCAAGGACTTTTAAACACCTTGACCCCAAGGACTTTTAAACACCTTGGCCTATGGACTTTTAAACACCATAGAAAGGACCACACAAGGACTTTTAAACACCTTTGTGTCCGTAACAAGAATCATCCAAGGACTTTTAACCACCTTGATGTTCTTAAGTAAACAAGGCTCACTCAAGGACTTTTAACCACCTTAGTGACCTTAACCTTTTCAAAACATCACTTGCCAATATACATCATTAACATCATTTAATCCACTGTTTTAAAGCATTAAACCAAGCCATACTCATCATGCATTTAAAAGCATTTAACCACATTTAATCAATGCCCAAAATCAAGGAACTCTTACCTTGAGTTTCCTTCAACATATGACTTACAACAACAGCAAATACCATGCTAAACCATGCTTTCAAAACAGTAATTAAAACATGCAATAAACCACTTTGCATCACACATAGTCATGGCCACCACTAGAGAGAATTTCCGAAAACTTACACTCGAGCTTAGCAAAGTTGTTTAGACTTAAACTAAGCTCCCAAGACATTGGTTTCAAAGCCGAAAACCCAATTTCACTCACCGATTCCACTTCGCCTCTTGCCGAAGCACCAAATCAAGCCTCCGGATCACCACCACTTGGATCCAAAGATGCCTCCCCTGATTAAACACATTAAAGCAGAGATTTAATGCATCATCATGCATCAAAAGCTTCAATGAAAGCACTCAAACTCGCTGCTCTCATTCACACTCCAATTTCGGCCACCAAACACAACCGAAATTGCATCAAAACCACTTCTCAACAAAGCCCAGCCATAAACCAGCAAAACCTAACATCCATTAACACCATCTAACATCTAAAAACAACCTATAAACATCCTTATACCTCCAGCAACATCAGATCCACAAGATCACCACAAAAACATCCAAGAATCACAAGCTAAACTTAGGAAACACAACCTATCCGGGATTGCATTAATCAAAACTCATTTCCTTATCAATTTAGAGTTCATTTAACATCAAAAACACACCTCAAATCACAGATTAATCATATCTAACGAAAATCATCAAAAATCACCAAATCTTGCATTATAAGCCAAGATCCATTTCACCACATAAAATCCTTTAATAAAAATTCAATTAAGAGTTGAGAACTTGGGAATTTCAGTAAAGAACTGATAGTTTAGAGGAGAAGGACGTTCTTACCTCCAAACTTGTGTTTCTCCACTTTTTGGAATCAAAAACCTTGTTGAATCAACTAGCAAATGATGAGGTTTTGAAGATATGTTGATTAGGAATCAAAAGAATGTTGAAAGGATGATTTTAGGTGAGAAAATCAGAAACAACTCTCTGGAAAACAAGTGTTTGGATTGAGAGAAAATGAGAGAAAGAAAATAGAAAAGTTAGTTAAGAAAATAGCCAAATGGCCTTTCCCTCCACTTTTGATATGTTTTAAAATCAGAATAAATCTCAAAATATCTTAGAAAAATCTGGAGAAACTACTTTTGGAATAATAGCTCCTTAAAGATTCAAAGTTTCAACTCTTTATAAAACAGTCACAAAACTTTCAAAAATTACATTTTGGTCACTAGCCAAAATGTCACTCTTTCAAAACCCATTTTTCAAAATTGATTTCACAGTTCACTTAATTATATTAAAAGATGATTTTAGAACATTTTTCCATATTTTTAATGCAACCCGAACTAAGCTTTCCTAAATTCACTCTCTTAGATTCGAACAGCACTTTGACCAAACCGGTCAACGCCCAAAACATCTAAGCCCAAAACCGGGGCGTTACAAAGAGCATTTGAGGATTGTGTTGCAAGCTTTGTTGGAGAATCAGCTTTATGCTAAGCTGAGCATGTGTGAGTTCTGGTTAAGTGAAGTGGTGTTTCTTGGGCATGTGGTTTCTGCCGAGGGGATTCGTGTTGATCCTCAGAAGATTGAGGCGGTGATGAATTGGAAGGTTCCTAAGTCTGTTCATTAAGTCCGTAGTTTCCTTGGTTTGGCGGGATACTACCGGAGGTTTGTGGATGGGTTTTCTAAGATTGCTGCACCTTTGACAAAGTTGTTGCAAAAGGATGTTAAGTATGAATGGACGGAAGCGAGACAGCAGGCTTTTGAGAAGCTTAAGGCAGCTTTGACGCAAGCTCCTATCTTGGTTCAACCTGAATCAGGGAAAGAGTTTGTGGTGTATAGCGATGCGTCCTATGTTGGTTTAGGATGTGTGTTGATGCAAGAGGGTAAGGTGGTGGCTTATGCATTGCGGCAGTTGAAGGTGCATGAGCGCAATTATCCTACGCACGACATTGAGTTAGCTGCAGTGGTTTTTGCTTTGAAGATCTGGAGACATTATCTGTATGGTGAGAAGTGTACTGTGTACACGGATCACAAGAGTTTGAAGTATCTGATGTCTCAGAAGGAGTTGAATCTTAGACAGCGACGTTGGGTGGAGTTGCTCAAGGATTATGATCTGACGATTGAGTGTCACCATGGGAAGGCTAATGTGGTAGCGGATGCCTTGAGTAGGAAGGTAGCTGTTGAGCTGAGGGCTATGTTTGCCAGTTTGAGCATTTCGCGTGATGGTGGCCTTGTGGCTGAGTTGCTAGTGAAACCATCTTTGGTTCAGTTGATCAAGGAAAAGCAGTTGCTGGATGATTCCTTGGTATCTCATGTTCAAGATATCGCGGAGGGTAGGCCTTCGGATTTCAGCTTTAATGATGATGGAGTGTTGTGTTTTGGGAGTCGGATAGTAGTGCCCAATGATGCTGAGTTGAGGTTTTCTATTCTGACTGAAGGTCATAGTAGTCCTTTTGCTATGCACCCAGGTAGTACTAAGATGTACCGTGATCTTCGTGATGAGTACTATTGGGTGGGTTTGAAGAAGGATGTTGTTGAGTTTGTGAGCAAGTGTATGGTGTGTCAGCGAGTTAAGGCTGAGCATCAGGTTCCTTCAGGGTTGTTGCAACCGTTGAGAATCCCTGAATGGAAGTGGGAGAGGGTTACCATGGATTTTGTATCTGGTTTACCTTTGTCACCGTCGAAGAAGAATTCGGTGTGGGTGATTGTGGATCGCCTGACGAAGTGTGCGCACTTCTTGCCTGTGCATACTATGTTTTCTTTGGATAAGCTTGCGGAGCTGTACATTGCTGAGATTGTGCGGCTGCATGGTGTGCCAAAGTCGATTGTGTCGGACAGGGATCCGAGGTTTACATCGCGGTTCTGGCAATGTTTGCATCAAGCTTTGGGAACAAGGTTGAATTTCAGTACGTCTTATCATCCTTAGTCGGATGGTCAGCCCGAGCGTGTTATCCAGGTTTTGGAGGATATGTTGAGGTGCTGCGTGATTGAGTTCCAGGGCTCTTGGGAGAAACATTTGCCTTTGGTGGAGTTTGCTTATAACAATAGTTATCAGGCGAGCATTCAAATGGCACCTTATGAGGCTTTGTACGGGAGGAAGTGTAGGACACCTCTTTGTTGGGCTGAAACGGGTCAGAAGTTGGTGTCGATGCCGGCTTTGTTGAAAGGAACCACCGAGAAGGTGAAGCTCATTTGTGAGCGTCTGAAGGCAGCTTCTGATCGGCAAAAGTCTTACGCGGATTTGAAGCGTAAGGAGATTGAGTATGCGGTGGGTGACCGTGTGTTTTTGAAGGTTTCGCCTTGGAAAAAGGTGATGAGGTTTGGCCGTAAGGGTAAGTTGAGCCCTAGGTACATTGGACCATACGAGGTGGTTGAGCGTGTGGGTCCTGTTGCGTACAAGTTGAGGTTACCTCAAGAGTTGGAGAAGATTCATGATGTGTTTCATGTCTCTATGCTTCGGAAGTATAGATCGGATCCTTCGCATGTGATGCCTGTGGAGGAAGTGGAGTTGAATCCGGATTTGTCTTATGATGAGGAACCGGTGAAGATTCTGGATTCGGATAGCAAGGTTCTTCGTGGAAAGACCATTGAGTTGGTGAAGGTGTTGTGGAAGCACCGTGGTGTTGAGAAAGCCACGTGGGAACGAAAGGATGACATGCTGAAGCAGTTTCCTTATCTCTTTCCTTCAGGTAAATTTCGAGGACGAAATTTCTTAAGGGGGGGAGAGTTGTAACGCCCCGGTTTTGGGCTTAGAAGTTTTGGGCTTGGACCGGTTCGGTCAAAGTGCTGTTCGAATATAAAGGAGTGAATTTAGGAAAGCCTAGTTCGGGTTGCATTAAAAATATGGAAAAATGTCCTAAAATCCTCTTTTAATATATATAAGTGAACTGTGAAATCAATTTTGCAAAATGAGGTTGGGAAGGGTGACATTTTGGCTAGTGACCAAAATGTAATTTTTGAAAACTGCGTGACTGTTTTAAAAAGGATTGAAACTTTGAATCTTTAAGGAGCTATTTACCCAATGGGAGTTTTCTCCAGATTTTTAAAGATATTATATGATTAATTAAAGGTTTTTAAATAAAACAAAAGTGGAGGGAAGATATTTTAGCCATAACTAACTTTTCTCTCAAATCTTCCATTTCTATTTTCTCTCATTTTCTCTCAAACCAAACACCTTTTCTCCAGAGCTTTTCTCTCTGATTTTGTCACCTAAATCTATCATTTCAACTCTCTTTTGATTTCTAATCATCTCTTCATCAAAACCTCACCATTTGCTTAGTGGAATTTTCAAGACTTTGGTTCCAAAAAGGAGAAAACTCAAGTTTGGAGGTAAGAACGTCCTTCTCCTCTGAACTCTAAGTTCTTTACTGAAATTCCCAAGTTCTCAATCCTTAATTTGTGTTTTATAAAAGGTTTTATTGATTTGTTCTTGATCTTGGCTTTTAAATGCAAGATTTGTTTGATTTTGGTAAAATTTCGTATGATCTGTTAAAGTATTGATTTGAGGTGTGTTTTTTATGTTAAATGAATACTAAATTGATTAGAAGTTGAGGTTTAATCAATGCAATCCCGGATAGGTTGAATTTCCTAAGTTTAGCTTGTGTTTTTGGTTGTTTTTGGTGTGATCTTGTGGATTTGTTATGGCTGGAGGTATAAGGAAGTGTTGAGATCCTTTTTGGATGTTAATTGATGTTTAAGGGTGCTTAGATTTGATAGATCTTGGCTGGGTAATGTTGAGGGGTTGTTTGGATGCATTTTCGGTTGTGTTTGGTAGCCGAAAATGGAGTGTGGATGAGAGCAGCGAGTTTAGATGCTTTCATTGAGGATATTAATGCATGATGATGCATTAATCTACTGTTTTGATGTGTTAAAAACAGGAGAGTCTTCTTTGTGTGGTCCTTGTGAATTATAAGATCACAATGGTGTTTAAAAGTCCATGTGTGAGTCTTATGTTAATCATGTTTTGAAAAGATGTTAATTATCACTTGTGGCCAATATGACATGATATTGATATGAAGCATGTATTGCTTGTTTTAAAATGCTTAGGAGCATGTTCAAATGTTTCTTGAAGAAAGATTATAAATATGTTTTATAATTGCATTATTCTGTGGTTTTAATGAGCATTCCTCACTAAGCTTATGCTTACGCTCTCTCTTTTCTTAAACCAATAATGCAGAGCATTAAAGTGCATTTGAGGGCAGCAAGTTGGTGAAGAATCCAAGTGGTGAACAAAGCTCATGTATGGTGAACATTTTCTCAAACTATTAGCTTTTGGGTATTTGGCAATGGGGAACCTATGTTGTTGTTTTGGGAGATGTTTTGGACTCCCTAAATTGTATAAATGTTGTTAACATTGTTGGTTCTTGTATTTGGCCATTATGAGTTTGAATTGATGGTTTGTTGCTTGAATGGGTTGCTAAGTAGGATGCATGCCTATAGATTTGGGGTTTTTCATATTTGATGCAATGTTGATGTTTGGTTGATACAATTAGGTTCATGGTATGTTGTATGACTTGCTGGTAAAGTTTGGTGGCTTTTGGATGATGTGTGATAGGCTAATTGTACAATTAACCAGCTGTTTTTCTGCAATCTGGGCAACCTGTTTCGGAACAGGTGCTACCGTATCGGAACGGGGGCCTGAAATAGCCTGGGCGTTCCGAAACGGTAGGGACTGTTTGGAACAGATGTGCCACTGCCAGACCTCGTTTCGGAACACGTTGCGGAACGGTCCCGCGTTTCGAAACAAGTTCTCCCTGTTTCGGAACACCTGACCGTTGGGGGCTGACATTGGCGGTTATATGTTTTGAAATGCTTACATTTTGGTCCTGGAATATGTTTATGCAATTGTAAGAGTTTGGAATGTCCTTTTGAGCTGAAGTTTGGCAGTGAAGCATGAAATCTGACTAATTACAAGTTGGTAACTTTAATTTGGGCTAAGTCCTTATAAGTTTCCGAAATTACAAATTGGTCCCTAAAGTTGTAATTAGTTCAATTGGGTCCCTGAATGTTCCCTGATGGTTTTGATCTTTGAGTATGCTGTTTGTATGATCATGTTTAGGGATAATATGCATCTAGATAAGATTTAAAAGAAAAAAAATGGTCGTTAATCAAGGTTGACTTTCGGGTTGACTTTGGTTTTCCCCGTGTGATCTTCTTAATTCGGGTCGACCGTCTAGGTCGGGTTAAGGGGGTTACATGTAACCCCCTTGACCCGGCCTAGCCGATAGACCGGGCCGAGCAAGTCACACGGGGAATATTAAAGTAAACCGGGAAGGTTTATCTCAATAAACGACCCTTTTTCCTTTTTATCTTATCTAGATGCAACTTAGGTTCCTATGTGTGTACACAAGCAACGGATAAGACAACATCACAAGCACTCATAAATTATAACCGATTGCGAGTTTAGGGACCATTTTGCAAATCTGCAAATGCTTAAAATGCAAGTTTTGCACTCTAAAACCTTCTCGAACCATTCAAAAACTTATATAAGCAGGCTTGCAACTCAATTTCACATCAATACACAAGGATACATGCCGGAGGCATCATCAAAGCATCAGTAACAACATTATTAAGGACTAAAGGCATGCTTCTTAAGAAAATCAAGCACCAAAAGATCATTTACAAAATAATGCATCGACCAACATCTAAGGGCCATTTACAAACCAATAAAAGCATAACAAACATGTGCGAAACTAGAAAATCCCAGAACAACCAAGATTCTTAGCATTGGACACCACCTTAACCTTATTTAATTCAAAATCTCGACATACTTTTAACGAAGTCTCTTGGAAGGATCACTTGTAGAGGCTGCCTCTAACACCTAATTGTCTACATTGATGAACAAAGAGAGCATAAGCAACAAGCTTAGTGAGGATTGCTCAAAACCAAAAGTGACATCGATGCACAAACCATTTATCATTCTTTTCAAAACCATCATGCCTGATTTGACTAACCATGCACTTTATAATCAAAATCAACATACTAGACATCATGCAACATGATTCATAAAATTTCCTGCAATTAGACCATTGCTACACCAATTTCAAGCCTTCCAAGCATAAATACCATTATGCTAAGCTTAGGACAAAACATGCATTTTTCATAATGTGCATCAACAATATTTTCCATAACATTTTATTCCATTATACTGGCACACAAGTGATAAACAACATTCTCAAAACATATAGGATACACAGATTACCAAGGGTTGTCCCACACCCTTCATACACTGTACCGACATCTCAAGGTTCACACACGGGAGCAACTCTTCACCATTGTGACAACCATGGTAGAGTATTCGGTACAATTACAACCCCTCAACACCACTCATCGGTAGATGTGTAGCCCACTAACGATAGACGGGAATCACACACAAGTTCCACACCTGGGAGCTACCCTCAACCGTTGCAACCTTAAACAATCCTCAATCGTTAGGGTACTTGGATGGATTTTTCGGTACAATCACAACCCCTCAACATCCAAGGCGACTTGTTTATAGTGCACTCAATCCTATAGCTGGCTAACTATATCCAACTTCATTTACAAAACTCTTTATTCAACATCACTTGCCAATAGAATTAACATTTCATGCATATCTCACTGTTTTTACAAAGCATTCATGATAAGCCATAACTCAAGCATTAAACCATTCTTCAAAACTCATGCATCAACACATGCATACAAGGATCACTTACCTAGTGCATCCTTAAACCACATGGCATCATCAAACACATTTTATATACTCAAACCATGCTTTAAAAAAGTAGGTAAACACATTTAAAATCAAGTGCAACCTGTAACCCCCTTAACCCGGCCTAGACGGTTGACCCGAATTAAGAAAGTCACACGGGGAAAACCAAAGTCAACCCGAAAGTCAACCTTGATTAACGACCTTTTTTTTCTTTTTAAACTTGTCTAGATGCATATTAATCCTTAGATATGATCATACAACAGCATACTCAAAGATCATAAACATCAGAGATCAAACAGGGACTAAATTGAACAAATTACAACTTTAGGGACCAAATTGTAATTTCTGATATATATAAGGACTTAACCCAAATTAAAGTTACCAACTTGAAATTAATCAGGTTTCATGCTTCTCTGTAAAATTTCAGCTCAAAAGGGCTTCCCAAACTCATACAATTTCACAAACAAGATTCAGGACCAAAATGCAAACATTTCAAAACATCTAACTGCCAATGTCAGCTCCTAACGGTCACCCGTTCCGAAACGGAAGACAGCCCGTTTCGAAACGCGGGGCCGTTCCGCAACGCGTACCGAAACGAGGGCAGACAGTAGCCTATCCGTTTCGGAACGGTGTCACCCGTTTCGGACGCCTGGGCTGCTTCAAGGCACCCGTTCCGAAACGGCAGACACTGTTCTGAAACACCCTGCACAGATTACCCCAAAATGCATACTTAAACATGCAATTAAACATCCAATCATGCTCCAAATGCCACCAAACTTTACCAGCATGCTATTCAACATATATGAGACATACTTGCATCAACAATTCATCAAAACATCAACATATATGAAAAGCCCCAAATCTATAGGCATGCTTCCTACACAAGCAACCATTCAAGCATAAACTTCCAATTCAAGCATATAAAGGCCAATTACAAAAACCAGCATTCTCAACAACCTAAAACATACTTGGGGAATTCAAAACATCTCCCAAAAACATACACATAGGTCCCCCATTGTCAAATTACCAAAAGCTAAATGTACTTAAGAAAACTTTCCATACTTTGAGCTTTACTTCCACTTGAATGCTTGCCTTCCTTGCTGCCCTCAAAGTACTTTAATGTTCTGCATTATTGATTTGAGAAAACAAAGAGAGCGTAAGCAAAAGCTTAGTGAGAAATGCTCAATAAAACCATTCAATAATGCATTTATAAAACACTTTATAAATCATGCTTCAAATCATCATTTACACATGCTCAAAAGCAATCTTTAAACAAGCATCTCATGCTTCATATCATTACATGTCATATTGGCCACAAGTGATACATTTCATTTCTTTAAAAACAAGTTCATCAACTTTCACCCCAAGGACTTTTAAACACCTTGGCCCCAAGGACTTTTAAACACCTTGGCCCATGGACTTTTAAACACCATGGAAAGGACCACACAAGGACTTTTAACCACCTTTGTGTCCGTAACAAGTTTCACCCCAAGGACTTTTAAACACCTTGGCCCCAAGGACTTTTAAACACCTTGGCCCATGGACTTTTAAACACCATGGAAAGGACCACACAAGGACTTTTAACCACATTTGTGTCCGTAGCAAGAATCATCCAAGGACTTTTAACCACCTTGATGTTCTTAAGTAAACAAGGCTCACTCAAGGACTTTTAACCACCTTAGTGACCTTAACCTTTGCAAAACATCACTTGCCAATATACATCATTATCATCAATTTATCCACTGTTTTAAAGCATTAAACCAAGCCATATTCATCATGCATTTAAAAGCATCAAACCACATTTAATCAATGTTAAAAAACAAGGAACTCTTACCTAGAGCTTCCTTCAACATATGGCTTACAAAAACAACATTAACCATGCTAAATCATGCTTTCAAAACAGAGTTTAAAACATGCAATAAACCACATTGCACAACAATCAAATCATGGCCACCACTAGAGAGTATTTCCGAAAACTTACACTTGAGCTTAGCAAAGTTGTTTAGACTTAAACTAAGCTCCCAAGACATTGGTTTCAAAGCCGAAAACCCAATTTCACTCACCGATTCCACTTCGCCTCTTGCCGAAGCACCAAATCAAGCCTCCGGATCACCACCACTTGGATCCAAAGATGACTCCCCTGTTTTAACACATCAAAACAGTAGATTAATGCATCATCATGCATTAATATCCTCAATGAAAGCACCTAAACTCGCTGCTCTCATCCATACTCCATTTTCGGCCACCAAACACAACCGAAAATGCATCCAAACCACTTCTCAACAAAGCCCAGCCATAAACCATCAAAACCTAACATCCTTTAACAACATTTAACATCTAAAAAGAACCTAACAACATCCTTATACCTCCAGCAACACCAGATCCACAAGATCACCTCAAAAACAATCAAGAATCACAAGATAAACTTAGGAAACCCAACCTATCCGGGATTGCATCAATCAAAACTCAATTCCTTATCAATTTAGAGTTCAAATAACATCAAAAACATATCTCAAATCACAGATCTAACAGATCAAACGAAAATCATCAAAAATCACCAAATCTTGCATTATAAGCCAAGATCCATTTCACCACTTAAAAGTCTTTAATAAAACATCAATTAAGGATTGAAAACTTAGGAATTTCAGTAAAGAACTGATAGTTTAGAGGAGAATGACGTTCTTACCTCCAAACTTGAGTTTCTCCTCTTTTTGGAATCAAAAACCTTGATGAATCAAGTAGCAAATGATGAGGTTTTGTAGATATGATGATTAGGAATCAAAAGAGAGTTGAAAGGAGAGATTTAGGTGAGAAAATCAGAAACAATTCTCTGGAAAGAAAGTGTTTGGGTTGAGAGAAAATGAGAGAAAAGAAAATAGGAAATTAGTTATCAAAATGGCCAAAATGGCTTTCCCTCCTCTTTTGATATGTTTTAAAATCAGAATATAGCTTAAAATATCTTAGAAAAATCTGGAGAAACTACTTTTGGAATAATAGCTCCTTAAAGATTCAAAGTTTCAACCCTTTCTAAAACAGTCACAAAACTTTCAAAAATTACATTTTGGTCACTAGCCAAAATGTCACCCTTCCAAAACTCATTTTCCAAAATTGATTTCACAGTTCACTTAATTATATTAAAAGATGATTTTAGAACATTTTTCCATAATTTTAATGCAACCCGAACTAGGCTTTCCTAAATTTACCCTTTTAGATTCGAACAGCACTTTGACCAAACCGGTCAACGCCCAAAACTTCTAAGCCCAAAACCGGGGCGTTACAACTCTCCCCCCCTTAAGAAATTTCGTCCCCGAAATTTACCTGAAGGAAAGAGATAAGGAAACTGCTTCAGCATGTCTTCCTTCCGCTCCCACGTGGCTTCCTCAACACCTCGATGCTTCCACAGCACCTTCACCAACTCAATGGTCTTGCCACGAAGAACCTTGCTATCCGAATCCAGAACCTTCACTGGTTCCTCATCATAGGTCAAATCCGGATTCAAAACCACTTCCTCCACAGGCATCACATGCGAAGGATCAAATCTATACTTCCGGAGCATAGAAACATGAAACACATCATGAATCTTCTCCAACTCCTGAGGTAACCTCAACCGATACGCAACATGACCCACACGCTCAACCACCTCATATGGTCCAATGTACCTAGGGCTCAACTTACCCTTTCGGCCAAACCTCATCACCTTTTTCCAAGGCGAAACCTTCAAGAACACACGGTCACCCACCGCATACTCTATCTCCTTACGCTTCAAATCCGCGTAAGACTTTTGCCGATCAGAGGCAGCCTTCAACCGCTCACAAATGAGCTTTACCTTCTCTGTGGTCCCTTTCAACAAAGCCGGCATCGAAACCAACTTTTGACCAGTTTCAGCCCAACAAAGAGGAGTCCTACACTTCCTCCCGTACAAAGCCTCATAAGGTGCCATCTGTATACTTGTCTGATAACTGTTGTTATAAGCAAACTCAACCAAAGGCAGATGCTTCTCCCAAGAACCTTGAAACTCAATCACGCAGCACCTCAACATATCCTCCAAAATCTGGATAACTCGCTCAGACTGACCATCCGACTTAGGATGATAGGATGTACTGAAATGCAACCTTGTACCCAGAGCTTGATGCAAACACTGCCAGAAACGCGATGTGAACCTCGGATCCCTATCCGACACAATCGACTTAGGCACACCATGCAGCCGCACAATCTCAGCAATGTACAGCTCTGCCAACTTATCCAAAGAAAACGTGGTATGCACAGGCAAGAAATGCGCACACTTCGTTAGGCGATCCACAATCACCCAAACAGAATTCTTCTTCGAGGGAGACAAAGGTAAACCATATACAAAATCCATGGTAACCCTTTCCCACTTCCATTCAGGGATTTTCAACGGTTGCAACAACCCTGAAGGAAACTGATGCTCAGCCTTAACTCGCTGACACACCAAACACTTGCTCACAAACTCCGCAACATCCTTCTTCAAACCCACCCGATAGTACTCATCACGAAGATCACGATACATCTTGGTACTACCAGGGTGCATAGCAAAAGGACTACTATGACCTTCAGTCAGAATAGCACGCCTCAACTCAGCATCAGCAGGCACTACTATCCGACTCCCAAAACACAACACTCTATCATCATTAAAGCAGAAATCCGAAGGTCTACCCTCCGCGATATCCTGAACATGAGACACCAAGGAATCATCCAGCAACTGCTTATCCTTGATCAACTGAACCAAAGATGGTTTCACTTGCAACTCAGCAACAAGACCACCATCTTGCGATATGCTCAAGCTAGCAAACATAGCCCTCAGCTCAACAGCTACTTTCCTACTCAAGGCATCCGCAACAACATTAGCTTTTCCAGGATGATACTCAATCGTCAGATCATAATCCTTGAGCAACTCCAACCAACGCCGCTGCCTAAGATTCAACTCCGATTGAGACATCAGATACCTCAAACTCTTGTGATCTGTGTACACAGTACACTTCTCACCATACAGATAATGTCTCTAGATCTTCAGAGAAAAAACCACTGCAGCCAGCTCAATATCATGCGTAGGGTAATTGCGCTCATGCACTTTCAACTGCCGCGATGCATAAGCCACCACCTTACCCTCCTGCATCAGCACACACCCCAAACCAACATAGGATGCATCACTGTAAACCACAAACTCTTTCCCTGATTCAGGCTGAATCAAGATAGGAGCTTGCGTCAAAGCCGCCTTAAGCTTCCCAAAAGCCTACTGTCTCGCTTCCGTCCACTCATACTTAACATCCTTTTGCAACAGCTTCGTCAAAGGAGCAGCAATCTTGGAAAAACCATCCACAAACCTACGGTAGTATCCCGCCAAACCAAGGAAACTACGGACCTCATGAACAGACTTAGGAACCTTCCAGTTCATCACCGCCTCAATCTTCTGAGGATCAACACGAATCCCCTCAGCTGAGACCACATGCCCAAGAAACACCACCTCCTTAAGCCAGAACTCACACTTGCTCAGCTTAGCATAGAGCTGATTCTCCAACAAAGCCTGCAAAACAATCCTCAAATGCTCTTCATGCTCCTCCTCAGTACGCGAGTACACGAGGATATCATCGATGAACACCACAACAAACTTGTCCAGGTATTCATGAAACACACGATTCATCATGTCCATGAAAGCAGCAGGAGCATTTGTCAAACCAAACGGCATCACAAGGAACTCATAATGCCCATACCTTGTCCTGAAAGCTGTCTTAGGCACATCCACATCCTTCACCTTCAACTGATAATACCCTGACCTCAAGTCAATCTTAGAGAACACATCAGCTCCCTGAAATTGATCAAAGAGATCATCAATCCTCGGCAAAGGATACCGATTCTTGATAGTCAACTTGTTCAGCTGACGGTAATCAATGCACATTCTCATAGTGCCATCCTTCTTTTTCACAAACAAGACCGGTGCTCCCCAAGGTGACACAGTCGGCCGAATGAAACCACGATCAAGCAACTCTTCAAACTGCGTCTTCAGCTCCTTAGGTGCCATTCTATAGGGAGTAATGGACACAGGAGTTGTATTCTCATACAGCTCAATTCCAAACTCCACCTCGCGGTTAGCAGGTAAACCAGGCAACTCCTCAGGAAAAACATCAGGAAACTCCTTCACAACTCTGATATCTTGCACCCTCAACTCTTTAGAGCTAGGATTCATCACAAAAGCTAGATAGGCTTCGCAACCTTGCCTCAGCATCCTGCTCGCCTCCAAGGTAGACACCACATTGGCAAGAAACTTCACATTCTCACCAACCACAACAACTTCATAATCATCCGCAAGCTTAAGCGAAACTCGCTTGTTTTCACAATCCACAACAGCACGATGCTCAGCAAGCCAATCCATACCAAGGATTACATCAAAACCATAAAAGGGCAACTCCATAAGATCAACATGAAAAACATGTTCTTGAACAACCAAGGGACACCTTCTATAAAGCTTTCGAGTCACAACAGTCTCACCAAAAGAACTAGTGACACGAACACCAACATCCAAAGACTCAACAGGCAAACCAAGCAATTCAGCATGCTCACGCAAAATGCATGAATGCGTAGATCCAGAATCTATCAAAGAAAGCAATGACAAGGACTGCAAAGTAAAGGTACCTGCAATCACATCCGCATCATTCCTTCCCTCAGGCTGAGCATACACCCTCGCTTGGCCTCCACCTTCAGGCTGAATAGCCACAACATGGGCCACTCCACGACCACCTTCCTCTCTCCTCTGGAAATTACCACGGCCGCGCCCACGACCTCTCTGCGGTGCAGCAACAACAGGAGCACGCACCTGATCACCAGCCAACCTAGGACAATCTCGCCTCAAATGGTCTGCGGATCCACAATTCCAACACCCATTACCAGCTGCCACAACAGGAGCTTGCACCTCTCTCACAGCACGAGGACAGTCACGCTTCATGTGACCACGTGAACCACAGATCCAACAAGCACTCGGATCAGCTCTAGCATTGCCTCCTCTAGCAGGTGCACCACCACCTCTCTTAGCTGAAGACTGATACTTCTGATCACGTCCCCTCTTGTTCCGTCCACCTCCGGAACTATACTCAGCGGCTCTCTTACCAGAACTTGCTCCAGCACCTTTCGCAGATAAACCCAAGTTCATCTCAATGTCCTTGGCTCGGCCCACCAACACATCAAAATCATCATACTCGGTGGCCAGCACATACATTTTCACATCCGTCACTAAGCCATAACGGAACCTCTCGCACCTTGCCCGCTCATCAGGTACCAGCTCAGGTGCATACTGACTGAGTCACACAAACTGCACTTCATACTCAGCCACACTCATGCTCCCTTGGGTAAGAGACATGAATTCACGCTTCTTCTCATCAAGATATCTAACACCAAGATATCTCCGCTTGAACACATTCTGAAAGAATGTCCAAGTCACATCAGCTTCAACCATCCCAGCTATAGTGGTCGTCCACCACGTATACGCATCATCCTGCAGCAAGGATACAACACACCCCAGCTTCTGCACATCAGTGCAACTCATCTGACCCAAGATTCGCTTGGTACTCTCTAGCCAAGCTTCAGAACTCTCAGCAGACATACCCCTGAACTCAGTCCCACCAAGACTGCGTAAGCGCTCCAAAGGTAGTCTAACACCAGCATCTCCCTGATGCCCAGCTCCTTGAGCTCCAGCTACTGTTGCTCGGAAAGCACCCGCAATAGCTTGTACCAACATAGACATATCAGGCATAGCTTGCCCCTGACCAACCTCTGGTCCAGCAGCTCCAGCACCAGCTGCAGCTTCAGCTCTTTCACCCTCAGCACCACCACCTGGTGGAGGAGGAGGTAACACCGCACTACCCGTGTTTTCCTCATTCTCGTTCTCATTAGGAGCCGTAGCTCGCACATTACCTCGTAACTCTCTACGTGGTGCCATACTTTTACCATGCAATCACAATACAAATAAAACGAAGTCAGGCCCAACAAGGTAAGCAATCCAAGTATTCAAGCTCAATTTCATTCAAAATCAACACCATTTCATTAGCTTTTATTTGGCAATGGGTACCCACAACATGCTACATCACAGCATACATCTCATTTGCATCCAAATCACAAGCCACTAAACATGCTTTCGATCAACAAGCATACAAGGCACACATACTTCAATCATGCACACATTCATTCCCAATTACTCGAGAACTCAGCTCTGATACCACCAAATGTAACCCCCTTAACCCGGCCTAGACGGTTGACCCGAATTAAGAAAGTCACACGGGGAAAACCAAAGTCAACCCGAAAGTCAACCTTGATTAACGACCCTTTTTTTTCTTTTTAAACTTGTCTAGATGCATATTAATCCTTAGATATGATCATACAACAGCATACTCAAAGATCATAAATATCAGAGATCAAACAGGGACTCAATTGAACAAATTACAACTATAGGGACCAAATTGTAATTTCTGATATATATAAGGACTTAACCCAAATTAAAGTTACCAACTTGAAATTAATTAGGTTTCATGCTTCTCTGTAAAATTTCAGCTCAAAAGGGCTTCCCAAACTCATACAATTTCACAAACAAGATTCAGGACCAAAATGCAAACATTTCAAAACATCTAACTGCCAAGGTCAGCTCCTAACGGTCACCCGTTCCGAAACGGAAGACAGCCCGTTTCGAAACGCGGGGCCGTTCCGCAACGCGTACCGAAACGAGGGCAGACAGTAGCCTATCCGTTTCGGAACGGTGTCACCCGTTTCGGACGCCTGGGCTGCTTCAAGGCACCCGTTCCGAAACGGCAGGCACTGTTCCGAAACACCCTACACAGATTACCCCAAAATGCATACTTAAACATGCAATTAAATATTCCAATCATGCTCCAAATGCCACCAAACTTTACCAGCATGCTATTCAACATATATGAGACATACTTGCATCAACAATTCATCAAAACATCAACATATATGAAAAGCCCCAAATCTATAGGCATGCTTCCTACACAAGCAACCATTCAAGCATAAACTTTCAATTCAAGCATATAAAGGCCAATTACAAAAACCAGCATTCTCAACAACCTAAAACATACTTGGGGAATTCAAAACATCTCCCAAAAACATACACATAGGTCCCCCGTTGCCAAATTACCAAAAGCTAAATGTACTTAAGAAAACTTTCCATACTTTGAGATTTACTTCCACTTGAATGCTTGCCTTCCTTGCTGCCCTCAAAGTACTTTAATGGTCTGCATTATTGATTTGAGAAAACAAAGAGAGCGCAAGCAAAAGCTTAGTGAGAAATGCTCAATAAAACCATTCAATAATGCATTTATAAAACACTTTATAAATCATGCTTCAAATCATCATTTACACATGCTCAAAAGCAATCTTTAAACAAGCATCTCATGCTTCATATCATTACATGTCATATTGGCCACAAGTGATACATTTCATTTCTTTAAAAACAAGTTCATCAACTTTCACCCCAAGGACTTTTAAACACCTTGGCCCCAAGGACTTTTAAACACCTTGGCCCATGGACTTTTAAACACCATGGAAAGGACCACACAAGGACTTTTAACCACCTTTGTGTCCGTAACAAGTTTCACCCCAAGGACTTTTAAACACCTTGGCCCCAAGGACTTTTAAACACCTTGGCCCATGGACTTTTAAACACCATGGAAAGGACCACACAAGGACTTCTAACCACCTTTGTGTCCGTAGCAAGAATCATCCAAGGACTTTTAACCACCTTGATGTTCTTAAGTAAACAAGGCTCACTCAAGGACTTTTAACAACCTTAGTGACCTTAACCTTTGCAAAACATCACTTGCCAATATACATCATTATCATCAATTTATCCATTGTTTTAAAGCATTAAACCAAGCCATATTCATCATGCATTTAAAAGCATCAAACCACATTTAATCAATGTTCAAAAACAAGGAACTCTTACCTAGAGCTTCCTTCAACATATGGCTTACAAAAACAGCATTAACCATGCTAAATCATGCTTTCAAAACAGAGTTTAAAACATGCAATAAACCACATTGCACAACAATCAAATCATGGCCACCACTAGAGAGTATTTCCGAAAACTTACACTTGAGCTTAGCAAAGTTGTTTAGACTTAAAGTAAGCTCCCAAGACATTGGTTTCAAAGCCGAAAACCCAATTTCACTCACCGATTCCACTTCGCCTCTTGTCGAAGCACCAAATCAAGCCTCCGGATCACCACCACTTGGATCCAAAGATGACTCCCCTGTTTTAACACATCAAAACAGTAGATTAATGCATCATCATGCATTAATATCCTCAATGAAAGCACCTAAACTCGCTGCTCTCATCCATACTCCATTTTCGGCCACCAAACACAACCGAAAATGCATCCAAACCACTTCTCAACAAAGCCCAGCCATAAACCATCAAAACCTAACATCCTTTAACAACATTTAACATCTAAAAAGAACCTAACAACATCCTTATACCTCCAGCAACACCAGATCCACAAGATCACCTCAAAAACAATCAAGAATCACAAGCTAAACTTAGGAAACCCAACCTATCCGGGATTGCATCAATCAAAACTCAATTCCTTATCAATTTAGAGTTCAAATAACATCAAAAACATATCTCAAATCACAGATCTAACAGATCAAACGAAAATCATCAAAAATCACCAAATCTTGCATTATAAGCCAAGATCCATTTCACCACTTAAAAGTCTTTAATAAAACATCAATTAAGGATTGAAAACTTAGGAATTTCAGTAAAGAACTGATAGTTTAGAGGAGAAGGACGTTCTTACCTCCAAACTTGAGTTTCTCCTCTTTTTGGAATCAAAAACCTTGATGAATCAACTAGCAAATGATGAGGTTTTGTAGATATGATGATTAGGAATCAAAAGAGAGTTGAAAGGAGAGATTTAGGTGAGAAAATCAGAAACAATTCTCTGGAAAGAAAGTGTTTGGGTTGAGAGACAATGAGAGAAAAGAAAATAGGAAATTAGTTATCAAAATGGCCAAAATGGCTTTCCCTCCTCTTTTGATATGTTTTAAAATTAGAATATAGCTTAAAATATCTTAGAAAAATCTGGAGAAACTACTTTTTGAATAATAGCTCCTTAAAGATTCAAAGTTTCAACCCTTTCTAAAACAGTCACAAAACTTTCAAAAATTACATTTTGGTCACTAGCCAAAATGTCACCCTTCCAAAACTCATTTTCCAAAATTGATTTCACAGTTCACTTAATTATATTAAAAGATGATTTTAGAACATTTTTCCATAATTTTAATGCAACCCGAACTAGGCTTTCCTAAATTCACCCTTTTAGATTCGAACAGCACTTTGACCAAACCGGTCAACGCCCAAAACTTCTAAGCCCAAAACCGGGGCGTTTCAACTCTCCCCCCCTTAAGAAATTTCGTCCCCGAAATTTACCTAAAGGAAAGAGATAAGGAAACTACTTCAGCATGTCTTCCTTCCGCTCCCACGTGGCTTCCTCAACACCTCGATGCTTCCACAGCACCTTCACCAACTCAATGGTCTTGCCACGAAGAACCTTGCTATCCGAATCCAGAACCTTCACCGGTTCCTCATCATAGGTCAAATCTGGATTCAAAACCACTTCCTCCACAGGCATCACATGCGAAGGATCAGATCTATACTTCCGGAGCATAGAAACATGAAACACATCATGAATCTTCTCCAACTCCTGAGGTAACCTCAACCGATACGCAACATGACCCACATGCTCAACCACCTCATATGGTCCAATGTACCTAGGGCTCAACTTACCCTTTCGGCCAAACCTCATCACCTTTTTCCAAGGCGAAACCTTCAAGAACACACGGTCACCCACCGCATACTCTATCTCCTTACGCTTCAAATCCGCGTAAGACTTTTGCCGATCAGAGGCAGCCTTCAACCGCTCACAAATGAGCTTTACCTTCTCTGTGGTCCCTTTCAACAAAGCCGGCATCGAAACCAACTTTTGACCAGTTTCAGCCCAACAAAGAGGAGTCCTACACTTCCTCCCGTACAAAGCCTCATAAGGTGCCATCTGTATACTTGCCTGATAACTGTTGTTATAAGCAAACTCAACCAAAGGTAGATGCTTCTCCCAAGAACCTTGAAACTCAATCACGCAGCACCTCAACATATCCTCCAAAATCTGGATAACTCGCTCAGACTGACCATCCGACTGAGGATGATAGGATGTACTGAAATGCAACCTTGTACCCAGAGCTTGATGCAAACACTGCCAGAAACGCGATGTGAACCTCGGATCCCTATCCGACACAATCGACTTAGGCACACCATGCAGCCGCACAATCTCAGCAATGTACAGCTCTGCCAACTTATCCAAAGAAAACGTGGTATGCACAGGCAAGAAATGCGCACACTTCGTTAGGCGATCCACAATCACCCAAACAGAATTCTTCTTCGAGGGAGACAAAGGTAAACCATATACAAAATCCATGGTAACCCTTTCCCACTTCCATTCAGGGATTTTCAACGGTTGCAACAACCCTGAAGGAAACTGATGCTCAGCCTTAACTCGCTGACACACCAAACACTTGCTCACAAACTCCGCAACATCCTTCTTCAAACCCACCCAATAGTACTCATCACGAAGATCACGATACATCTTGGTACTACCAGGGTGCATAGCAAAAGGACTACTATGACCTTCAGTCAGAATAGCACGCCTCAACTCAGCATCAGCAGGCACTACTATCCGACTCCCAAAACACAACACTCCATCATCATTAAAGCAGAAATCCGAAGGTCTACCCTCCGCGATATCCTGAACATGAGACACCAAGGAATCATCCAGCAACTGCTTATCCTTGATCAACTGAACCAAAGATGGTTTCACTTGCAACTCAACAACAAGACCACCATCTTGCGATATGCTCAAGCTAGCAAACATAGCCCTCAGCTCAACAGCTACTTTCCTACTCAAGGCATCCGCAACAACATTAGCTTTTCCAGGATGATACTCAATCGTCAGATCATAATCCTTGAGCAACTCCAACCAACGCCGCTGCCTAAGATTCAACTCCTATTGAGACATCAGATACCTCAAACTCTTGTGATCTGTGTACACAGTACACTTCTCACCATACAGATAATGTCTCCAGATCTTCAGAGAAAAAACCACTGCAGCCAGCTCAATATCATGCGTAGGGTAATTGCGCTCATGCACTTTCAACTGCCGCGATGCATAAGCCACCACCTTACCCTCCTGCATCAGCACACACCCCAAACCAACATAGGATGCATCACTGTAAACCACAAACTCTTTCCCTGATTCAGGCTGAATCAAGATAGGAGCTTGCGTCAAAGCCGCCTTAAGCTTCCCAAAAGCCTGTTGTCTCGCTTCCGTCCACTCATACTTAACATCCTTTTGCAACAGCTTCGTCAAAGGAGCAGCAATCTTGGAAAAACCATCCACAAACCTACGGTAGTATCCCGCCAAACCAAGGAAACTACGGACCTCATGAACAGACTTAGGAACCTTCCAGTTCATCACCGCCTCAATCTTCTGAGGATCAACACGAATCCCCTCAGCTGAGACCACATGCCCAAGAAACACCACCTCCTTAAGCCAGAACTCACACTTGCTCAGCTTAGCATAGAGCTGATTCTCCAACAAAGCCTGCAAAACAATCCTCAAATGCTCTTCATGCTCCTCCTCAGTACGCGAGTACACGAGGATATCATCGATGAACACCACAACAAACTTGTCCAGGTATTCATGAAACACACGATTCATCATGTCCATGAAAGCAGCAGGAGCATTTGTCAAACCAAACGGCATCACAAGGAACTCATAATGCCCATACCTTGTCCTGAAAGCTGTCTTAGGCACATCCACATCCTTCACCTTCAACTGATAATACCCTGACCTCAAGTCAATCTTAGAGAACACAGCAGCTCCCTGAAATTGATCAAAGAGATCATCAATCCTCGGCAAAGGATACCGATTCTTGATAGTCAACTTGTTCAGCTGACGGTAATCAATGCACATTCTCATAGTGCCATCCTTCTTTTTCACAAACAAGACCGGTGCTCCCCAAGGTGACACACTCAGCCGGATGAAACCACGATCAAGCAACTCTTGCAACTGCGTCTTCAGCTCCTTCAGCTCCTTAGGTGCCATTCTATTGGGAGTAATGGACACAGGAGTTGTATTCTCATACAGCTCAATTCCAAACTCCACCTCGCGGTTAGGAGGTAAACCAGGCAACTCCTGTAACCCCCTTAACCCGGCCTAGACGGTTGACCCGAATTAAGAAAGTCACACGGGGAAAACCAAAGTCAACCCGAAAGTCAACCTTGATTAACGACCCTTTTTTTTTTCTTTTTAATCTTGTCTACATGCACATTACACCTATGTGTGACCATACAACCAACATACTAAAAGATCACAAACATCAGAGATCAAACAGGGACCCAATTGAACAAATTACAACTTTAGGGACCAATTTGTAATTTCTGATAAATTAGAGGACTTAGTCCAAATTAAAGTTACCAACTTGTAATTAGTTAGATTTTATGCTTCTCTGTGAAATTTCAGCTCAAAAGGACATCCACAGCTCCTACAATTGCACTTACAAGATTCAGGACCAAAACGCAAACATTTCAAAACACATAACCGCCAATGTCAGTCCCCAACGGTCAACCGTTCCGAAACGGGGGACAGCCCGTTCCGAAACGCGGGGCCGTTCCGAAACAGGCATAGCCCGTTTCGAAACGGGGGTCTGGCAGAGGCTTACTCGTTCCGAAACAGCCCTCCCCGTTTCGGACCCCTGGGTTCATGCAAGGCACCCGTTCCGAAACGGAGCACCCAGTTCCGAAACGCCTGCACCAGAATGCTTCAAAATTCAACCTTAAACATGCAATTACACAACCAATCATGCTCCAATCATCACCAAACTTTGCCAGCATGCCAATAAGCATAAAAACAACATACTAGCAACATCAATTCATCCAATTAACATCATATGCAAAAAGCCCCAATTCTATAGGCATGCTTCCTACACAAGCTAGCTATTCCAAACACCAAACTTTCAAAACAAGCATATAAGGTTTCAATCCAAAAACCAGCAACCACATCAACATTTAACAAGCTTAGGGAGTCTCAAACACCTCCCAAAACACATACATTGGTCCCCCATTGCCAAATCACACAAAAGCTAAATGTTTAACAAAACCTTCCATACATTGAGCTTCACTTGAACTTGATTGCTTGACCCACTTTGCTGCCCTCAAGTTACTCTAATGCTCTGCATTATTGAATTCAGAAAACGAAGAGAGCGTAAGCAAAGGCTTAGTGAGGAAAGCTCTTAAAAACCATTCAATAATGCAATTCAAAACATTTACAAAACATGCTTTAAAATCAACCATTTCCACATGCTCAAAAGCATTCTTAACAAGCAATCTCATGCTTAAACACAAACATTAAAACAAGCATCTCATGCTTCTCAACATTCTCAACATGTCATATTGGCTCAAGTGATACATTTCCATTTATTAAAACAAGTTCATCAACTTCCCAAGGACTTTTAAACACCTTGGCCCCAAGGACTTTTAAACACCTTGGCCTATGGACTTTTAAACACCATAGAAGTAACCCATCAAGGACTTTTAAACACCTTGATCCCAAGGACTTTTAAACACCTTGGCCATGGACTTTTAAACACCATGAATGAAACACATCAAGGACTTTTAAACACCTTGATCCCAAGGACTTTTAAACACCTTGGCCTATGGACTTTTAAACACCATAGAAAGGATCACCTAAGGACTTTTAAACACCTTAGTGTCCGCAACATGAACCATCCAAGGACTTTTAACCACCTTGATGTTCATAAGTAACAAGGCTCACTCAAGGACTTTTAACCACCTTAGTGACCTTAACATTTTCAAAACATCACTTGCCAATATACATCATTTTCATCATTTACATCACTGTTTTTAAGCATAAAAACCAAGCCATACTCATCATGCATTTTAAGGCATAAAACCACATCATTTCAAGGTATATAAGCAAGGCACTCCTACCTAGAGCTACCTTCAACATATGGCTTACAACAACAGCAAATACCATGCTAAAACATGCTTCCAAAACAGTATGTAAAACATGCAAATCATCATTTTGCAATACATCAAAACCATGGCCACCACTAGAGAGAAAATCCGAAAACTTACACTCGAGCTTAGCAAAGTTGTTTAGACTTAGACTAAGCTCCCAAGACATTGGTTTCAAAGCCGAAAACCCAATTTCACTCACCGATTCCACTTCGCCTCTTGCCGAAGCACGAATTCAAGCTTCCGGATCAACGATTCTTGGATCCAAAGATGCTTCCCCTGCTTCAACACATCAAAGCAGTGAATTAATGCATCATCATGCATCAATTACCTCAACGAAAGCACTCAAACTCGCTGCTCTCATCCATCCTCCATTTTCGGCCACCAACACAACCGAAAATGCATCAAAACCACTTCTAAACATAACCCAGCCATAAACCAGCAAAACCTCACTTCTATTAACATCAACCAACACCTAAAAACAACCTATAAACATCCTTATACCTCCAGCAACAACAGATCCACAAGATCACCACAAAAACAACCTTAAAACACAAGCTAAACTTAGGAATCTTAACCTATCCGGGATTGCATCAATCAAGACTCACTTCCATATCAATTTAATGATCAAATAACATCAAAAACACTTCTCAAAACCCAGATGTAACAGATCAAACGAAAATCAATTGAAATCATCAAAATCTTGCTCAATTAGCCAAGATTCTTAAATCAACTTACAAACCTTTAATTAAACATATATTTAGGATTGAAAACTTTAGGAATTTCATTAAAGAACTTAAAGTTCAGAGGAGAATCGTTCATACCTCCAAACTTGTGATTTCTCCACTTTTTGGAATGAAAACCTTGTTGAAACTTGTAGCAAATGAGTAGGTTTTGAAGATATGTTGATTTGCAATCAAATGAAAGTTGAAAGGAAGAATTTAGGTGAGGAAATCAGATTAGAATCTCTGGAAATGGTGATGTTTGGTTGGAGAGAAAAGGAGAAGAGAAAATAGGAAGTTAGTTGAGAAAATAGTGAAAATGAAACTTCCCTCCACTTTGATATCTTTAAAATCAGATTTTAGAATTAAAATATCTTAGAAAAATCTGGAGAATTCAATTTTGGGCAAATAGCTCCTTAAAGATTCAAAGTTTCAATCCTTTTTAAAACAGCCACCAAATTTGCGAAAATTACATTTTGGTCACTAGCCAAAATGTCAACCTTCCAAAACTCATTTTCCAAAATTGTTTTCACAGTTCATCAATATATATTAAAAGATGATTTTAGAACATTTTTCCATATTTTTAATGCAACCCGAACTAGGTTTTCCTAAATTAGCCACTTACGATTCGAACAGCACTTTGACCAAACCGGTCAACGCTCAAAACTTCTAAGCCCAAAACCGGGGCGTTACAACTCTCCCCCCCTTAAGAAATTTCGTCCTCGAAATTTACCTGAAGGAAAGAGATAAGGAAACTGCTTCAGCATGTCTTCCTTCCGCTCCCACGTGGCTTCCTCAACACCGCGATGCTTCCACAGCACCTTCACCAATTCAATGGTCTTGCCACGAAGAACCTTACTATCTGAATCCAGAACCTTCACCGGTTCCTCATCATAGGTCAAATCCGGATTCAAAACCACATCCTCAACAGGCATCACATGCGAAGGATCAGATCTATACTTCCGGAGCATAGAAACATGGAACACATCATGAATCTTCTCCAGTTCCTGAGGTAACCGCAACCGATAAGCAACAGGACCCACTCGCTCGACAACCTCATACGGTCCGATGTACCTAGGGCTTAGCTTACCCTTCCGGCCAAACCTCATCACCTTCTTCCAAGGCGAAACCTTCAAGAACACACGGTCACCCACCGCATACTCTATCTCCTTACGCTTCAAATCCGCGTAAGACTTCTGCCGATCAGAGGCAGCCTTCAACCGCTCACAAATGAGCTTCACCTTCTCTGTGGTCCCTTTCAACAAAGCAGGCATTGAAACCAACTTTTGACCAGTTTCAGCCCAACAAAGAGGAGTCCTACACTTCCTCCCGTACAGAGCCTCATAAGGTGCCATCTGTATACTCGCCTGATAACTATTGTTATAAGCGAACTCAACCAAAGGCAGATGCTTCTCCCAAGAACCTTGGAACTCAATCACGCAGCATCTCAACATATCCTCCAAAATCTGAATAACCCGCTCAGACTGACCATCCGACTGAGGATGATAGGATGTACTGAAATGCAACCTTGTACCCAAAGCTTGATGCAAACACTGCCAGAAACGCGATGTGAACCTCGGATCCCTATCCGACACAATCGACTTAGGCACTCCATGCAGCCTCACAATCTCAGCAATGTACAACTCTGCCAGCTTGTCCAAAGAAAACGTAGTATGCACAGGCAAGAAATGCGCACACTTCGTTAATCGATCCACAATCACCCAGACCGAATTCTTCTTTGATGGAGACAAAGGTAAACCAGATACAAAATCCATGGTAACCCTCTCCCACTTCCACTCAGGGATTTTCAACGGTTGCAACAAACCAGAAGGAAACTGATGCTCAGCCTTAACTCGCTGACACACCAAACACTTACTCACAAACTCTGCAACATCCTTCTTCAAACCAACCCAATAGTACTCATCACGAAGATCACGATACATCTTAGTACTACCAGGGTGCATAGCAAAAGGACTACTATGACCTTCAGTCAGAATAGCACGCCTCAACTCAGCATCAGCAGGCACTACTATCCGACTACCATAACACAGCACACCATCATCATTAAAACAGAAATCCGAAGGCCTACCCTCCGCAATATCCTGAACATGAGACACCAAGGAATCATCCAACAACTGCTTTTCCTTGATCAACTGAACCAAAGATGGTTTCACTTGCAACTCAGCAACAAGACCACCATCTCGCGATATGCTCAAGCTAGCAAACATCGCCCTCAGCTCAACAGCTACCTTCCTACTCAAAGCATCCGCAACAACATTAGCCTTTCCAGGATGATACTCTATCGTGAGATCATAATCCTTGAGCAACTCCAACCAACGACGTTGCCTTAGATTCAACTCCTTCTGAGACATCAGATACCTCAAACTCTTGTGATCCGTGTACACAGTACACTTCTCACCATACGGATAATGCCTCCAGATCTTCAGAGCAAAAACCACTGCAGCCAACTCGATATCATGCGTAGGATAATTGCGCTCATGCACCTTCAACTGCCGCGACGCATAAGCCACCACCTTACCCTCTTGCATCAGCACACATCCCAACCCAACATAGGACGCATCACTGTAAACCACAAACTCTTTCCCTGATTCAGGCTGAATCAAGATAGGAGCTTGCGTCAAAGCCGCCTTCAGCTTCTCAAAAGCTTGCTGCCTCGCTTCTGTCCACTCATACTTAACATCCTTCTGCAACAACTTCGTCAAAGGAGCAGCAATCTTGGAAAAACCATCCACAAACCTCCGGTAGTATCCCGCCAAACCAAGGAAACTACGGACCTCATGAACAGACTTAGGAACCTTCCAGCTCATCACCGCCTCAATCTTCTGAGGATCAACACGAATCCCCTCAGCTGAGACCACATGCCCAAGAAACACCACCTCCTTCAGCCAGAACTCACACTTGCTCAACTTAGCATACAGCTGGTTTTCCAACAAAGCTTGCAAAACCACCCTCAAATGCTCTTCATGCTCCTCCTCAGTACGCGAGTACACGAGGATATCATCAATGAACACCACAACGAACTTGTCCAGGTATTCATGAAAAACACGATTCATCATGTCCATGAAAGCAGCAGGAGCATTTGTCAACCCAAACGGCATCACAAGGAACTCATAATGCCCATACCTTGTCCTGAAGGCTGTCTTAGGCACATCCACATCCTTCACCTTCAACTGGTAATACCCTGACCTCAAGTCAATCTTAGAGAACACAGCAGCTCCCCGAAACTGATCAAAGAGATCATCGATCCTCGGCAAAGGATACCGATTCTTGATAGTCAACTTGTTCAGCTGACGGTAATCAATGCACATCCTCATAGTGCCATCCTTCTTTTTCACAAACAAGACAGGAGCACCCCAAGGCGACACACTCGGCCGGATAAAACCACGATCAAGCAGCTCTTGCAACTGCGTCTTCAGCTCCTTCAGCTCCTTAGGTGCCATTCTATATGGAGTGATGGACACAGGAGTTGTATTCTCATACAGCTCAATACCAAACTCCACCTCGCGACTAGGAGGTAAACCAGGCAACTCTTCAGGAAAAACACCAGGGAACTCCTTCACAACCTTGATATCTTGCACCCTCAACTCCTTAGAGCTAGGATTCATCACAAAAGCAAGATAGGCTTCACAACCCTGCCTCAACATCCTACTTGCCTCCAGGGTAGAAACAACATTGGCAAGAAACTTCACATTCTCACCAACCACCACAACTTCATAATCATCCGCAACCTTAAGCGACACCCGCTTATTCTCACAATCCACAACAGCACGATGCTCAGCAAGCCAATCCATTCCAAGGATCACATCAAAACCATAGAAGGGCAACTCCATAAGATCAACATGGAAAACATGCTCTTGGACAACCAAAGGGCACCTTCTATACAGCTTACGAGTCACAACAGTTTCACCAAAAGAACTAGTGACTCTAACACCAACATCCAAAGACTCAACAGGCAAACCAAGCAGCTCAGCATGCTCACGCAAAATGTATGAATGAGTAGATCCAGAATCAATCAAGGAAAGCAAAGACATGGATTGCAAAGTAAAGGTACCTGCAATCACATCAGCATCATTCTTTCCCTCGCGCTGAGCATACACCCTCGCTTGGCCTCCACCCTCAGGTTGAATAGCCACAACATGAGCTACTCCACGGCCACCTTCCTCACGCCTCTGAAAATTACCACGGCCGCGCCCACGACCTCTCTGCGGTGCCACAACAGCAGGAGCACGCTCTTGACCACCAGCCACTCTCGGACAATCACGTCTCAAGTGATCAGAAGAACCACAATTCCAGCACTCATAACCAGCATTACCAGCTGCCACAACAGGAGCCTGCACCTCCCTACCAGCACGAGGACAGTCACGCCTCTTGTGACCATGCGAACCACAGTTCCAGCAAGCACTAGGCTCAGCCCTAGCATAACCTCCTCTAGCCGATACACCACCACCTCTCTTGGCTGAGGACTGATACTTCTGATCGCGTCCTCTCTTGTTCCGTCCACCTCCGGAACTATACTCGGCAGCTCTCTTCCCAGAACTAGCCCCAGCACCCTTCGCAGACAAGCTCAGATTCATCTCAATATCCTTGGATCGACCAACCAACACATCAAAATCATTATACTCAGCTGCCAACATATAGGTCTTAACATCCGGCACTAAGCCATAACGAAACCTTTCGCACCTCTCTCGCTCATCAGGTACTAGCTCCGGTGCATACTGGCTAAGGCGTACAAACTGTACCTCATACTCGGCCACACTCATATTCCCCTGGGTCAGAGACATGAATTCACGCTTCTTTTCATCTAGATATCTCACTCCCAGATATCTCCTCTTGAACGCATTCAGGAAGAATGTCCAAGTGATGTCAGCTTCAACCATTCCAGAGATTGTGGTCGTCCACCACGTATAAGCATCACCTTGCAACAAAGATACCACACAGCCCAACTTTTGCACATCCGTGCAACTCATCTGTCCCAGAACACGCTTGGTGCTCTCTAACCAGGCTTCCGACCTCTCAGCTGACAACCCTCTAAACTCAGTCCCTCCAAGACTGCGCAGACGCTCCAAAGGCAATCTGACTCCAGCATCTCCCTGATGCCCAGCTCCCTGAGCTCCAGCTACTGCTGCTCGAAAAGCACCCGCAATAGCTTGCACCAAAGCAGACATATCAGGCACAGCTTGCCCCTGACCAACCTCTGGTCCCGCAGCTCCAGCACCAGCATCAGCTGCAGCTTCAGCTCTCGCACCTCCAGCACCACCACCAGGCGGAGGAGGGGGTAACACAGCACTATCAGCGTGCTCTTCATTCTCATTCTCATTGGGAGCCGTAGCTCGCACACTACCTCTCAACTCTCTACGTGGTGCCATACTTTACCATGCAACAACAATGCAAAATAAAACAAGTCAGGCCCAGCAAGGTAAGCAATCCAAGTATTCAAGCTCAATTTCATTTCAAAACAACATCTTTCCTTTAGCTTTTGTTTGGCAATGGGTACCCTCAACATGCAACATCAAACATACATCTCAAATGCATCAACAATTCAAACCACTGAACATGCTTTCAAACAACTAGCATACAAAGCATACATACTTCAATCATGCACACATACATTCCCAATTACTCGAGAACTCAGCTCTGATACCACCAAATGTAACCCCCTTAACCCGGCCTAGACGGTTGACCCGAATTAAGAAAGTCACACGGGGAAAACCAAAGTCAACCCGAAAGTCAACCTTGATTAACGACCCTTTTTTTTTCTTTTTAATCTTGTCTACATGCACATTACACCTATGTGTGACCATACAACCAACATACTAAAAGATCACAAACATCAGAGATCAAACAGGGACCCAATTGAACAAATTACAACTTTAGGGACCAATTTGTAATTTCTGATAAATTAGAGGACTTAGTCCAAATTAAAGTTACCAACTTGTAATTAGTTAGATTTTATGCTTCTCTGTGAAATTTCAGCTCAAAAGGACATCCACAGCTCCTACAATTGCACTTACAAGATTCAGGACCAAAACGCAAACATTTCAAAACACATAACCGCCAATGTCAGTCCCCAACGGTCAACCGTTCCGAAACGGGGGACAGCCCGTTCCGAAACGCGGGGCCGTTCCGAAACAGGCATAGCCCGTTTCGAAACGGGGGTCTGGCAGAGGCTTACTCGTTCCGAAACAGCCCTCCCCGTTTCGGACCCCTGGGTTCATGCAAGGCACCCGTTCCGAAACGGAGCACCCAGTTCCGAAACGCCTGCACCAGAATGCTTCAAAATTCAACCTTAAACATGCAATTACACAACCAATCATGCTCCAATCATCACCAAACTTTGCCAGCATGCCAATAAGCATAAAAACAACATACTAGCAACATCAATTCATCCAATTAACATCATATGCAAAAAGCCCCAATTCTATAGGCATGCTTCCTACACAAGCTAGCTATTCCAAACACCAAACTTTCAAAACAAGCATATAAGGTTTCAATCCAAAAACCAGCAACCACATCAACATTTAACAAGCTTAGGGAGTCTCAAACACCTCCCAAAACACATACATTGGTCCCCCATTGCCAAATCACACAAAAGCTAAATGTTTAACAAAACCTTCCATACATTGAGCTTCACTTGAACTTGATTGCTTGACCCACTTTGCTGCCCTCAAGTTACTCTAATGCTCTGCATTATTGAATTCAGAAAACGAAGAGAGCGTAAGCAAAGGCTTAGTGAGGAAAGCTCTTAAAAACCATTCAATAATGCAATTCAAAACATTTACAAAACATGCTTTAAAATCAACCATTTCCACATGCTCAAAAGCATTCTTAACAAGCAATCTCATGCTTAAACACAAACATTAAAACAAGCATCTCATGCTTCTCAACATTCTCAACATGTCATATTGGCTCAAGTGATACATTTCCATTTATTAAAACAAGTTCATCAACTTCCCAAGGACTTTTAAACACCTTGGCCCCAAGGACTTTTAAACACCTTGGCCTATGGACTTTTAAACACCATAGAAGTAACCCATCAAGGACTTTTAAACACCTTGATCCCAAGGACTTTTAAACACCTTGGCCATGGACTTTTAAACACCATGAATGAAACACATCAAGGACTTTTAAACACCTTGATCCCAAGGACTTTTAAACACCTTGGCCTATGGACTTTTAAACACCATAGAAAGGATCACCTAAGGACTTTTAAACACCTTAGTGTCCGCAACATGAACCATCCAAGGACTTTTAACCACCTTGATGTTCATAAGTAACAAGGCTCACTCAAGGACTTTTAACCACCTTAGTGACCTTAACATTTTCAAAACATCACTTGCCAATATACATCATTTTCATCATTTACATCACTGTTTTTAAGCATAAAAACCAAGCCATACTCATCATGCATTTTAAGGCATAAAACCACATCATTTCAAGGTATATAAGCAAGGCACTCCTACCTAGAGCTACCTTCAACATATGGCTTACAACAACAGCAAATACCATGCTAAAACATGCTTCCAAAACAGTATGTAAAACATGCAAATCATCATTTTGCAATACATCAAAACCATGGCCACCACTAGAGAGAAAATCCGAAAACTTACACTCGAGCTTAGCAAAGTTGTTTAGACTTAGACTAAGCTCCCAAGACATTGGTTTCAAAGCCGAAAACCCAATTTCACTCACCGATTCCACTTCGCCTCTTGCCGAAGCACGAATTCAAGCTTCCGGATCAACGATTCTTGGATCCAAAGATGCTTCCCCTGCTTCAACACATCAAAGCAGTGAATTAATGCATCATCATGCATCAATTACCTCAACGAAAGCACTCAAACTCGCTGCTCTCATCCATCCTCCATTTTCGGCCACCAACACAACCGAAAATGCATCAAAACCACTTCTAAACATAACCCAGCCATAAACCAGCAAAACCTCACTTCTATTAACATCAACCAACACCTAAAAACAACCTATAAACATCCTTATACCTCCAGCAACAACAGATCCACAAGATCACCACAAAAACAACCTTAAAACACAAGCTAAACTTAGGAATCTTAACCTATCCGGGATTGCATCAATCAAGACTCACTTCCATATCAATTTAATGATCAAATAACATCAAAAACACTTCTCAAAACCCAGATGTAACAGATCAAACGAAAATCAATTGAAATCATCAAAATCTTGCTCAATTAGCCAAGATTCTTAAATCAACTTACAAACCTTTAATTAAACATATATTTAGGATTGTAAACTTTAGGAATTTCATTAAAGAACTTAAAGTTCAGAGGAGAATCGTTCATACCTCCAAACTTGTGATTTCTCCACTTTTTGGAATGAAAACCTTGTTGAAACTTGTAGCAAATGAGTAGGTTTTGAAGATATGTTGATTTGCAATCAAATGAAAGTTGAAAGGAAGAATTTAGGTGAGGAAATCAGATTAGAATCTCTGGAAATGGTGATGTTTGGTTGGAGAGAAAAGGAGAAGAGAAAATAGGAAGTTAGTTGAGAAAATAGTGAAAATGAAACTTCCCTCCACTTTGATATCTTTAAAATCAGATTTTAGAATTAAAATATCTTAGAAAAATCTAGAGAATTCAATTTTGGGCAAATAGCTCCTTAAAGATTCAAAGTTTCAATCCTTTTTAAAACAGCCACCAAATTTGCGAAAATTACATTTTGGTCACTAGCCAAAATGTCAACCTTCCAAAACTCATTTTCCAAAATTGTTTTCACAGTTCATCAATATATATTAAAAGATGATTTTAGAACATTTTTCCATATTTTTAATGCAACCCGAACTAGGTTTTCCTAAATTAGCCACTTACGATTCGAACAGCACTTTGACCAAACCGGTCAACGCTCAAAACTTCTAAGCCCAAAACCGGGGCGTTACAACTCCTCAGGAAAAACATCAGGAAACTCCTTCACAACTCTGATATCTTGCACCCTCAACTCTTTAGAGCTAGGATTCATCACAAAAGCTAGATAGGCTTCGCAACCTTGCCTCAGCATCCTGCTCGCCTCCAAGGTAGACACCACATTGGCAAGAAACTTCACATTCTCACCAACCACAACAACTTCATAATCATCCGCAAGCTTAAGCGAAACTCGCTTGTTTTCACAATCCACAACAGCACGATGCTCAGCAAGCCAATCCATACCAAGGATTACATCAAAACCATAAAAGGGCAACTCCATAAGATCAACATGAAAAACATGTTCTTGAACAACCAAGGGACACCTTCTATAAAGCTTTCGAGTCACAACAGTCTCACCAAAAGAACTAGTGACACGAACACCAACATCCAAAGACTCAACATGCAAACCAAGCAATTCAGCATGCTCACCAAAATGTATGAATGCGTAGATCCAGAATCTATCAAAGAAAGCAATGAGAAGGACTGCAAAGTAAAGGTACCTGCAATCACATTCGCATCATTCCTTCCCTCACGCTGAGCATACACCCTCGCTTGGCCTCCACCTTCAGGCTGAATAGCCACAACATGGGCCACTCCACGACCACCTTCCTCTCTCCTCTGGAAATTACCACGGCCGCGCCCACGACCTCTTTGCGGTGCAGCAACAACAGGAGCACGCACCTGATCACCAGCCAACCTAGGACAATCTCGCCTCAAATGGTCTGCGGATCCACAATTCCAACACCCATTACCAGCTGCCACAACAGGAGCTTGCACCTCTCTCACAGCACGAGGACAGTCACGCTTCATGTGACCACGTGAACCACAGATCCAACAAGCACTCGGATCAGCTCTAGCATTGCCTCCTCTAGCAGGTGCACCACCACCTCTCTTAGCTGAAGACTGATACTTCTGATCACGTCCCCTCTTGTTCCGTCCACCTCCGGAACTATACTCAGCGGCTCTCTTACCAGAACTTGCTCCAGCACCTTTCGCAGATAAACCCAAGTTCATCTCAATGTCCTTGGCTCGGCCCACCAACACATCAAAATCATCATACTCGGTGGCCAGCACATACATTTTCACATCCGTCACTAAGCCATAACAGAACCTCTCGCACCTTGCCCGCTCATCAGGTACCAGCTCAGGTGCATACTGACTGAGTCGTACAAACTGCACTTCATACTCAGCCACACTCATGCTCCCTTGGGTAAGAGACATGAATTCACGCTTCTTCTCATCAAGATATCTAACACCAAGATATCTCTGCTTGAACACATTCTGAAAGAATGTCCAAGTCACATCATCTTCAACCATCCCAGCTATAGTGGTCGTCCACCACGTATACGCATCATCCTGCAACAAGGATACAACACACCCCAGCTTCTGCACATCAGTGCAACTCATCTGACCCAAGATTCGCTTGGTACTCTCTAGCCAAGCTTCAGAACTCTCAGCAGACATACCCCTGAACTCAGTCCCACCAAGACTGCGTAAGCGCTCCAAAGGTAGTCTAACACCAGCATCTCCCTGATGCCCAGCTCCTTGAGCTCCAGCTAATGCTGCTCGGAAAGCACCCGCAATAGCTTGTACCAACATAGACATATCAGGCATAGCTTGCCCCTGACCAACCTCTGGTCCAGCAGCTCCAGCACCAGCTGCAGCTTCAGCTCTTTCACCCTCAGCACCACCACCTGGTGGAGGAGGAGGTAACACCGCACTACCCGTGTTTTCCTCATTCTCGTTCTCATTAGGAGCCGTAGCTCGCACATTACCTCGTAACTCTCTACGTGGTGCCATACTTTTACCATGCAATCACAATACAAATAAAACGAAGTCAGGCCCAGCAAGGTAAGCAATCCAAGTATTCAAGCTCAATTTCATTCAAAATCAACACCATTTCATTAGCTTTTATTTGGGAATGGGTACCCACAACATGCTACATCACAGCATACATCTCAATTGCATCCAAATCACAAGCCACTAAACATGCTTTCGATCAACAAGCATACAAGGCACACATACTTCAATCAAGCACACATTCATTCCCAATTACTCGAGAACTCAGCTCTGATACCACCAAATGTAACCCCCTTAACCCGGCCTAGACGGTTGACCCGAATTAAGAAAGTCACATGGGGAAAACCAAAGTCAACTCGAAAGTCAACCTTGATTAACGACCCTTTTTTTCTTTTTAAACTTGTCTAGATGCATATTAATCCTTAGATATGATCATACAACAGCATACTCAAAGATCATAAACATCAGAGATCAAACAGGGACTCAATTGAACAAATTACAACTTTAGGGACCAAATTGTAATTTCTGATATATATAAGGACTTAACCCAAATTAAAGTTACCAACTTGAAATTAATCAGGTTTCATGCTTCTCTGTAAAATTTCAGCTCAAAAGGGCTTCCCAAACTCATACAATTTCACAAACAAGATTCAGGACCAAAATGCAAACATTTCAAAACATCTAACTGCCAATGTCAGCTCCTAACGGTCACCCGTTCCGAAACGGAAGACAGCCCGTTTCGAAACGCGGGGCCGTTCCGCAACACGTACCGAAACGAGGGCAGACAGTAGCCTATCCGTTTCAGAACGGTGTCACCCGTTTCGGACGCCTGGGCTGCTTCAAGGCACCCGTTCCGAAACGGCAGGCACTGTTCCGAAACACCCTGCACAGATTACCCCAAAATGCATACTTAAACATGCAATTAAACATCCAATCATGCTCCAAATGCCACCAAACTTTACCAGCATGCTATTCAACATATATGAGACATACTTGCATCAACAATTCATCAAAACATCAACATATATGAAAAGCCCCAAATCTATAGGCATGCTTCCTACACAAGCAACCATTCAAGCATAAACTTCCAATTCAAGCATATAAAGGCCAATTACAAAAACCAGCATTCTCAACAACCTAAAACATACTTGGGGAATTCAAAACATCTCCCAAAAACATACACATAGGTCCCCCATTGCCAAATTACCAAAAGCTAAATGTACTTAAGAAAACTTTCCATACTTTGAGCTTTACTTCCACTTGAATGCTTGCCTTCCTTGCTGCCCTCAAAGTACTTTAATGTTCTGCATTATTGATTTGAGAAAACAAAGAGAGCCTAAGCAAAAGCTTAGTGAGAAATGCTCAATAAAACCATTCAATAATGCATTTATAAAACACTTTATAAATCATGCTTCAAATCATCATTTACACATGCTCAAAAGCAATCTTTAAACAAGCATCTCATGCTTCATATCATTACATGTCATATTGGCCACAAGTGATACATTTCATTTCTTTAAAAACAAGTTCATCAACTTTCACCCCAAGGACTTTTAAACACCGTGGCCCCAAGGACTTTTAAACACCTTGGCCCATGGACTTTTAAACACCATGGAAAGGACCACACAAGGACTTTTAACCACCTTTGTGTCCGTAACAAGTTTCACCCCAAGGACTTTTAAACACCTTGGCCCCAAGGACTTTTAAACACCTTGGCCCATGGACTTTTAAACACCATGGAAAGGACCACACAAGGACTTTAAACCACCTTTGTGTCCGTAGCAAGAATCATCCAAGGACTTTTAACCACCTTGATGTTCTTAAGTAAACAAGGCTCACTCAAGGACTTTTAACCACCTTAGTGACCTTAACCTTTGCAAAACATCACTTGCCAATATACATCATTATCATCAATTTATCCACTGTTTTAAAGCATTAAACCAAGCCATATTCATCATGCATTTAAAAGCATGAAACCACATTTAATCAATGTTCAAAAACAAGGAACTCTTACCTAGAGCTTCCTTCAACATATGGCTTACAAAAACAGCATTAACCATGCTAAATCATGCTTTCAAAACAGAGTTTAAAACATGCAATAAACCACATTGCACAACAATCAAATCATGGCCACCACTAGAGAGTATTTCCGAAAACTTACACTTGAGCTTAGCAAAGTTGTTTAGACTTAAACTAAGCTCCCAAGACATTGGTTTCAAAGCCGAAAACCCAATTTCACTCACCGATTCCACTTCGCCTCTTGCCGAAGCACCAAATCAAGCCTCCGGATCACCACCACTTGGATCCAAAGATGACTCCCCTGTTTTAACACATCAAAACAGTAGATTAATGCATCATCATGCATTAATATCCTCAATGAAAGCACCTAAACTCGCTGCTCTCATCCATACTCCATTTTCGGCCACCAAACACAACCGAAAATGCATCCAAACCACTTCTCAACAAAGCCCAGCCATAAACCATCAAAACCTAACATCCTTTAACAACATTTAACATCTAAAAAGAACCTAACAACATCCTTATACCTCCAGCAACACCAGATCCACAAGATCACCTCAAAAACAATCAAGAATCACAAGCTAAACTTAGGAAACCCAACCTATCCGGGATTGCATCAATCAAAACTCAATTCCTTATCAATTTAGAGTTCAAATAACATCAAAAACATATCTCAAATCACAGATCTAACAGATCAAACGAAAATCATCAAAAATCACCAAATCTTGCATTATAAGCCAAGATCCATTTCACCACTTAAAAGTCTTTAATAAAACATCAATTAAGGATTGAAAACTTAGTAATTTCAGTAAAGAACTGATAGTTTAGAGGAGAAGGACGTTCTTACCTCCAAACTTGAGTTTCTCCTCTTTTTGGAATCAAAAACCTTGATGAATCAACTAGCAAATGATGAGGTTTTGTAGATATGATGATTAGGAATCAAAAGAGAGTTGAAAGGAGAGATTTAGGTGAGAAAATCAGAAACAATTCTCTGGAAAGAAAGTGTTTGGGTTGAGAGAAAATGAGAGAAAAGAAAATAGGAAATTAGTTATCAAAATGGCCAAAATGGCTTTCCCTCCTCTTTTGATATGTTTTAAAATTAGAATATAGCTTAAAATATCTTAGAAAAATCTGGAGAAACTACTTTTGGAATAATAGCTCCTTAAAGATTCAAAGTTTCAACCCTTTCTAAAACAGTCACAAAACTTTCAAAAATTACATTTTGGTCACTAGCCAAAATGTCACCCTTCCAAAACTCATTTTCCAAAATTGATTTCACAGTTCACTTAATTATATTAAAAGATGATTTTAGAACATTTTTCCATAATTTTAATGCAACCCGAACTAGGCTTTCCTAAATTCACCCTTTTAGATTCGAACAGCACTTTGACCAAACCGGTCAACGCCCAAAACTTCTAAAAGCCCAAAACCGGGGCGTTACACAACCAAAGGCTCAAACTAGCACAATCTGGGAGAGAAATTCACTTTACTTACTTCTGAACTTAGTAAAGCGTTTCAAGCTCTTACTAAGTTCCCAAAACCTTTTCTAAAATGTTTCCACGCTGGAAAACCAAGTTCTACTCACCGACTTGCGAAAACTCACTCACCGAAGCCCAAATAAAACGTCTGAAGCCTCCAAAATCACTTTGTTTGCTTCCAGAACACTATCCCTGGTTTTCAACACATCAAAACATGGGTTCAATGCATTAAAATGCATCCCAAACACCAGCACTCAAAAGGAAACCCACAACCCTGCTCTAAAGCATCAATTTACCCATTCGATACAACCGAAAACTCAATCGATTGATCTCTAACCTTATCCCATCTATCACCCAACACATTTTAGGCATAAATCAACATCCAAAAACAACCTAAAACAATCCTTATATCTCCAACAACTCAGATTCCACATTACACCCCAAAAACACTTCAAAAACCAAGGATCTCAAGGATTTCAAGTTTAAGATGATTAAGGCTCTATCTCAACATCATAAACCTTTCAAACCCCATTTAGAAACCATCTCAAATAGACCAAAACAAGAATCCTCCGAAAATCTCATTAAAACCATCTTTTCTAACAAGATTTCACCATTTTATCGAACAAATAACAAAATCTCAATTAAAAACATGAATAAAGAGTCAAATATCTTTGGAATTTAATTAAAGAACCTAGATTAGAGGGTTAGCACGAATTTTACCACCAATCCTTGCTTCTCTTCTAAATTGGCAAGTTTAGCTTCAAAGAAACTTGAATGAAAATGAGAGAAATCACCAAGTAGAAGTTGAAAATCAAGAGAGAAAAGAATGTGAATGAAATCTGAAAATTGAGAGAAAATGGAGAGTGTTTGGCTGAAGAGAAATGAAGAAAATGAAATGATCGTAAATTTTCTCTTAACCAACTTAACCACCTTTTTAATTAAATCAATTAAAACCATTTTAATATTTAATAAAACATTTAAAACACATGCCAAATTAAAGAAAAGGCTTAATTGCCATTTAGCTCCCTAAAGATTCTAAGATCTTGACTCTTTTTGAAAAACACACTTTTTCCACAACTTTAAAACTTTACATTTTGGTCACTGCCCAAAATGTATACTTTCCAAAACTCGTTTTATAAAATTTCTTTAACCAACCTCTTAAATATCATTTTAGAGGATTTTAGAAAAAAAGCATATTTTTATCCCATCCCGAACCTTGATTCCCCTAAACCTCCTTTTAACGATTCTAACAACCGAACACCGGTCCCACCGGCCCAACCCGACTCGCAAAACACCTAGGCCCAAAAACCGGGGTGTTACAACTCTCCCCACTTAGGAAATTTCATCCACGAAATTTTACCTATAGGGAAAAGATGTGGAAATTACCCCAGCATGCCCTCCTTGCTTTCCCATGTGGCCTCCTCAACTCCTCGGTGTAGCCACAACACCTTCACAAGCTCAGTCATTTTTCCCACGAAGCACTTTTCTACTCGTATCCAGGATTTCCACCGGTTCCTCATCATAGGATAAATTCGGATTTAACTCAATTTCCTCAACTAGCATCACGTGAGATGGATCCGATTAATACTTCCGCAACATAGAAACATAAAACAAATCATGGATCTTCTCCAACTCGGAAGGTGTAAGGTGTCCATAAGTTCTATATTTCATGCACATTCCATCTCATATTATTGCTATTTTTGAGTACATTTTAGGCATAATTAGGACCATACATAACATTTTACAATATTTCTTTACTTTGCCATGCTTTTATAGATTATCTTTTATTTGGTGAAGAAAAGGTACTGTTTAACTTAGTTTTAGTTTCAGGTGCTCGACAAAATTCTGACTTAGACATAAGAGGGATCACTTTTGAAGCGTTTTGTCGAGCCTTTTAGTTCTGCCGAGTCTGCCGCTGAGACACAAATTCGTTCCCATGCTAAGGCAGCGAGAGGGTCTCAGCAGCTTACCTACCATCCCCTACCGAGGCAGTAGAGTCTGGCAGCGAAAAACAACTTGTCCTATTCAACGCAGTTTCACACTATGCAACAGCATAACCCTGTCCCATTCTATCAACATGATTTCTTCTCTTTTAATTACTTGTGTTTTTATTTTACTTTTCTTCTCTACAATCAATTTAATTGTGCATTTACTTTTTCTTGTGCAGGAACAACAATTCGAATCAAGTTGTCCAATCCATGTGGGAGACCATATCTTTTATAATATATCTTGACAGGAGTGTGCACTTGCGCTCATATTTAGAGAACACCCAAACACTCCACAAGTTTTTGGCGCCGTTCCCGGGGATTGGTAATAGCGAAATTCGTTTCAATTTCTGCACTTTTATTTCTTTACATTTAATTTTATTTTTAGTTTTTATTTTTAATCAAAAAAAGAATTTTACCGTTTCCTTTGCTAGTGCATGACAAGAGCGAATCCAAAAGGAGAAATTGTTTATTACGATGATATAGAACGAAGAGCAAGAGAGCTCAAGAAGGAAATCAAAACAGCCCTAGGGAAAACCAAAGAAGGAAGAAAAGCATACGTAAACATGGAAAACGAAAACCCTACAAACAATGCCCATGATGACAGGGATGGGCAGCAAGACCCGCCGCCCAGAGAACAATAGGTGCCACCCAGACAGGCACAGTATGTTCGAACCACCAGGAATTAGTTGGAGCATGACTTCAGAGGGTTCGATCTGAGAGTGAAAAAACTTGAGATCGAGGCGGATCACTTTGAGTCGAAGCTCGTGATGTTCAACATGATCAACACATTGAAGAAATTTGCAGGCACTGCCACAGAAGATGCTTGGCATCACTTAAGAGGATTCCTAGACATTTGCAGGGCATTCAAAATACACAGAGTCCACCAAGACGTGCTTAGGTTGAGGTTATTCCCCTATTCACTAAGGGATAGGAAAAAACAATGGTTGAACAACCAGCCAGTAGGGTCATTCAACACATGGACATAGTTGTGCAAGGATTTTCAAGATCGTTTCAGCCCATCTAATGTAACAGACAGATTGAGAAACAAAATCACAGCCTTCCGAAAAGGGGATGATGAGCCAATGTATGAAGCATGGGAGCAGTATCAATAGGTGCTTAACAATTGCCCGCTCCATGGTTTCCCGGCTTGGACACATGTGTCAATGTTCTACAACGGGGTGAACAACCCAACACGGATGATGATTGACGCCTCAGCCATCGAAATCATCCTCGATAGACCACAAGAGGAGGCACTGCGGATCCTGAACCAAGACGCCAAGAACGAGTATAAGTAGCCAATAGCCCGCCAAGGCGGTGTTAGGCGGCCATTAGTTGTAAACGAGGTAGAAGCCTCAGAATCAGTCAATGCCTGCCTCGACAAGCTGACAGAGCTGGTTATGAGCATAATGAAACCCACTGGGAAATCATATGAGGCCAAAGCTGTGGAGCCGTTCTGTGATGAGTGTGGGGGCAACCACGATTCCTCTGAATGCAGAACATCTACCAATTTCATGGGAGGATACGAGCAGAACAACCGGCCTTCCATGAACACGTACAATCCAGGATGGAAGAATCATCCCAAGTTCTCCTGGAGCAATCCCAAGACTGTTGCCAACCCACAACAACAACATGGAGGCTACTAGCAAAACCAGTCCAGACAACAGGCTCAACAACCACAAACCAATAATTCACTAGAAGCAACTCTTCATACTTTTTTGTTTAGAATTAGTGATTTTATTGTTCGCACTAATAAGTTTATTGATAAAACCGAGTCTTTCATAGAGAGGACAAAGATGAAGATGAATAACCAAGAGGCTGCAATAACGAACTTAGAGACCCAATTTGGGCAGTTCACGGAGATCTTTAGCAGCAGAACAATGGGAGCAGCATCTAGCAGTACAGAGGCAGCAACCAAGCCCACATATGAGCAATGAAAAGCCATATCAACCATAAGTGGGAAGCACTTGGATGAACCCAGGGTGGAAAAGCAAGCAGAAAAACAGCCAGTACAGAAAGAACTGCATGCCACTGTAGCATCAACATCAGCCGCCTCAGCAGCTGAACCTGACAGTTGTCATGAAGCAAATGATCCTCCACAAATAAAGTTCCCCTGCAAAGAATGAATAGAGGACATCCGCCTGCCAGCACCTTTCCCCTGAGGCTTAAGCAATAGAAACAAGAGCACCAGTTCAGGAAATTCTTTGATATACTGAAGCAGGTGCACATAAATATCCCTCTCATATAAGCCATTCAGAACAAGCCCAACTATGGCAAATACCTCATGGACATGGTTTCTAAAAGGAAGAGAATTGGAGAGTTCGAAACAGTTGTTGTAACAGAGGAGTGCATGGCTGTGCTGCACAACAAACTGCCACCCAAGCATATAGACCCTGGCAGCTTTGTTATCCCATGCAGAATAGGAAGCAAGCATGAAACAAAAGCCCTGTGCAACTTAAGAGCCATCATCAACCTAATGCCTAAGGTAGTCTTCGACAAACTAGGAATTGGGCAAGCCAAACCTACCTCCATCATGCTAAAACTTGCTGATCATTCTTTTGTGCAAACGGAGGGCAAGATCGAAGGAATCCTAGTGAAGGTGGGCAACCATATTCTTCCAGCTGATTTCCTCATCCTAGACTGTGAGGCCGATGAGAAAGCCCCTATCATCCTTGGGCGACCATTCTTGGATACAGGCAGAACTTTAATAGATGTGGAACATGGAGAGCTGACCATGAGGGTAGACAACCAGAGCATCAAGTTAAATGTGTTACAACCCTCAGCCAAGGAAAATGAAGGATGCTCAGATGCTTAGGCCACACAAATCAGCACAGAGACAAGCCAAGGCAGCAGTTGTCATGGCAGACAGAAAGGCAGGCTGAAAAAACCAGTAGCACACCACTTGAAAGAACATGAGGACTCCCAAGAGGAAAGGACAAGCCAAATCACCTCAGGAAGTGGTTATGTATTGGAGATGGACCCAAATGCACTCCCAACATAACTTAAATCCTATTTTTTATTTTCTTTATTTTTATGCATTGGGATTAGGGTTTAATTTATTGCAATTTATTTTCCTTAGGATTAGATTTTGAATTTATTTTTAACATTTTTAATTTTCCAAAAATTATTTTAGTATTTAATTATCTTTATTTTTATTTCAGGCTTAGGAATAAAAAGAGCTGGATCAAGAAGAAGGCCCAGCAAAGAGCCCGCCCACCATTCTGCCAAGACAGTCAAGGGCGGCCCAGTGCAGACAGCGCGTAACAGCTAGTAGCCCGCAAACAGGTAGATGCCAACGGCTACAAAAGTAATAGGCAAAAATCTCGTAACGTGCACGAGACAACTGGACCATTGGACATTTAATGCTGCCACGACACCTCTTGGCATCCTCTATTTAAACCTTTCTCACCCCATTTATTTACTTTACTTTCATCTCCTTACTATATTCTTCTTGAATCTATTGCTCTCTATTCTCACAATATTTTCTTTTAAGTTTCAGTTAATTAAAACCGTCTCACACATGGCATCCGCATCCCAATCTTCACCCACCTTCCAATGATTTTACTCCAGGGATGATGAGAAAAGATACAGAGATCAGTTTGCCAAACATGCAATTTAGGAAGAGCAAGGTTTCCACTACACGAAGCAGAAAGGAGACTTGGCTTAGAGCCCGCCCCTGTTGAAACCATCCACATCAAGGGATGGGAAATATTTGCACGGCGGCTAGAGATGGCCAACATCGCTTTGTTCAGAGAATTTTATGCCGATCATCCCTGCCCAGAGCTGTCGTTCGTCTATGTTCAAGGGGAACCTGTCAAGCTGAACGTCATCATAATCAACAACTTTGGACGACAACCCTCATGAGGAGTTGAGGCAGTCACTAACGGCTGCCGACTATGACAGGCACAAGGCCAAGCTGTGTAAGCCTAACACTCCATGGTTAACAGGAAAGCATGGCAACTCTATCGAATGCCGCCACCTACTGCACGAGGAAATGATATGGATCACTTTAATCAAGAGGCGTCTGCTGCCCACCTCCCACAACTCCACTATCGACCAGTCGCGCCTCGCACTAATCCAGAATATCATGGTGAACTGGCCCATCAACATTGGGGAGATCATATGCAAGGAGATCCACAACTACTTCCGCAGGAAGAAGGGCAGGCTATACTTCATGTCACTCATCACCAGCCTTTGTGCCAATTTCAACATCCCATCCGACCTCGGGGATGATATGACAACATTAAAGGAGGGGTGGACCAGGAAAACCCACTTGCAAATGATGCAGGCCCCAGAGACAGAGCCCATCACTCCTAGCCAGCCCTCTACTACCCAGCCTGCCGTTTAAGCTGCCCCTGGTAGTACTAAAGCTGCCCCAACAAGTGAAGTCCTCACTCATCTGCGCACCCTCATCGACAGTAAGAAAAGAATCAAGCAACAACAATTGACGTTCATGAAGTATGTGGGGGAGGTCCAAGAAGCAATTGTGGCTTATCTCCTGCAGAAGTACCCAGATGACGGCCCCACCTTGCCACCCTACCCTACAGATCTAGCTGCCGCAGCTGCCCCAGAACAAGGAACGCTATCAGCTGTTGCTGCCCGCCATGCCGCCTTCCGCAGATAGAAGTCGTCTCCAACGCACTACCCATCATACATAACCACCTCCGCTTCCAACATGGTGGCAGATTCCCCAGAGCGACTTCAGTAACATCATTCCCCCATCTGCACAGCGACAACAATGGCCAACACATCCTCATCAGAAGAGGTGCAGCAGTAGCTGCCAGCAACGGAAGCACTAGAAGCAGTAGCAACAGCCATCCCAATGACGATAGACCATCTGGCAGCACCAACGGAGGAAGGAACTAGGAAGAGAAAGTGGCACATCATAGCCACCGAGCCAGTGGACGATGAAACAAAATCAGAAGAGAGCGAAGCCCCTCATGCCGAACCTCAAGAAGAACCTCGTCCCACTCCGAAAATATTCCAGCCGCCGTGGACAACCAAGGTCTCCCCTGCTAAGTCTGCCGCCCAGGCATCTGCCGGCCGCCGCCTAATCATCTAATCCTCTTCAGCAGCAAAGACTCAAGCCTCCTCTCAACCCTCAGCCAATTTTTAGAGGTTTTTTCCTTTTATCCTCTTCTTTATTTTTCTATTTTTTCACTTGTATTTATTTTTATTTTCTGTTTTATTTTGTGCATTGAGGGCAATTCCCATCTCGAGTTTTGGGGGGATAGTAGCTCTCACATTTTTGTTTAGGCATACTTAGTAGCATATAGGTATCATTGTACTTGCCTTAATATTAATCGGAATAGAAAAATTGGTTATAACTTGTGCCTATGATAGTTAGCCGAATAATTATTTTCACACCAATAAATAAATTGAACTTAATTTAAAATGACTTATTTTTTTTTAATTTCCAAAACTGTCAAACACTACTGCTTACTGAATTTGTTGGAATATCTAATGAACACTACATGCTTATTTTTTAAAAAAATTCTTTGCAAAGTTCTAACAATGGTTGCAGGTAGCTGGCAAGGCAAGAAACATAAACAAAAAAAATAAAGCACTGCCACAGCAACATAGAAAAAACAAAGAAGCATTGTTGATTTTCTCTAGAGGTGCCCGAAACAGGCTCTAAGAAGAATCATGTGCGAGGACACTCCGCTGCTATCAAAGTTCATGAATCTGAAAATTTTGAAGTGACTGACAAATTAGCATGAGTGAATGAAAGTCTTCATTGGATGACCCTACTCCACGGGTTCGGGGTTTTGTAGTCTGCTCCTATCTTAGTTTCAGACCTAGAAGAGTAGTTGTGATAAGCCGACGCCTTCATTGCAATGATTAAATACTTGTGCTTGATTGTTCTGTCTCGGAAGAAACCTTATATATTATAAACAACATCTTTGTTTATCTAGTTATTCTGCATATTCAGCTTGTACGCAGTTCTGCACACACTCCACATGCATTATAGAAATTAATTCTTAGTTATTTTCTTGCTATGTTCCCTTCATTAATCTACTATAGGTGTCATGGCCTTGAGGTGGGAAATCAAGTTGAAAACATGTTTTTTCTTTCTGGTTAATCTAAGGGAAAGTATGTTTAGGTTGCATTGCTTGAGGACAAGTAATAGTTCGAGTTTGAGGGTGTGTAAAGTGTCCATAAGTTCTATATTTCATGCACATTCCATCTCATATTATTGCTATTTTAGAGTACATTTTAGGCATAATTAGGACCATGCATAGCATTTTACACTATTTATTTACTTTACCATGCTTTTATAGATTATCTTTTATTTGGTGAAGAAAATGTATTGTTTTAGCTTAGTTTTAGTTTTAGGTTCTAGAGACTGAAAAAAGGAAAGATGAGCTGAGGACATGATGTTGAGGCAGCAGACTAAGGAGCTGTACTGATGCATTTCCAGACAAAGACAACAACTGCCGAGTAGCTACCGTTGCTCTACCTGTCGCCCAACAGAGCAAGCTATGAAATTGGAGAACTAGAGTACGATTTTTAGAGCAGAAAATCCTGATTCTATCGATGTTGTCCACTCAATTTTCCGATGACTATAGCAGCAGGCAGAGCTGCCGGAAGAGGAGCACGAGATTATTTGCGGAGCAAGGCAACGTGATAAAGTCCACATTCAACTCAAAGAAGTCAGCATTTAGAGTTGCATTTAATGCAAAAGTTACTTTGAAGACTTATACTTCAAGAAGGACTAGACCTAGCTAATGCATATATATACTCATTGTAATATTACTTCAAAACAACTTAGGTTTTCCGTAGGCATAGTTTAGGTTTTCTTGCCGCCATTATGTTCTAAATTCTCTTTGGGTTTGGGTTATGATGTAATTATTGTGAGAACGGTTGTTTAGGATTTCAAGTTTGTTTTTGCAAATAAAACTTCATGGTTTACTTATTCCATGTTCTTCATAGTTTTCAATTAAGGCGAAGGATTAGTTGAATTCTACCCATTTGTTCGGTATCGAGAGAGTCAAACTCACGATAGAAGTAAGTACGATTTCATCTATAGACGGTGCGATCAATCCGGCCTAGACATAGGTTAGGGTTTAAGGCGGCTAAAAGAGGACGAGTTAACATTGCTGTCTTTGCACGATTCACGCAGCGACTGGTATTTTCTGCAGTGGCATCAACAGAATTCTGACTTAGACATAAGCGGGATCACTTTCGAAGCGTTCTGTCGAGCCTTGTAGTTCTGCTAAGTCTGTCGCCAAGACACAAATTCGTTCCCCTGCCGAGGCAATGAGAGGGTCTCAGCAGCTTACCTGCCATCCCCCGCCGAGGTAGCAAAGTCTGACAGTGCAAAACAACTTGTCCTATTCAACGCAGTTTCACACTAAGCAGCAGCATGACCCTGCCCATTCTATCAACCTGATTTCTTCTCTTTTAATTACTTGTGTTTTTTTATTTTACTTTTCTTCTCAAGAATCAATTTAATTGTGCATTTACTTTTTCTTGAGCAGGAACAACAATTCGAATCAAGTTGTCCAATCCCTGTGGGAGACAATGTCTTTTATACTATAACTAGACAGGAGTGTGCACTTGCGCTCATATTTAGAGAACACCCAAACACTCTACAGAAGGCAACTTCAACCGATAAGCCACATTACCAACTCGCTCCACAACCTCATAAGGTCCAATAAAACTTGAACTAAGCTTTTCCTTACGTCCGAACCTCTTCACCTTCTTCCAAGGCGATACCTTTAGAAACACGCAATCTCCAACTGTAAACTCAATCTCCCTACGCTTTGAATCCGCATAAGATTTCTATCAATCTGATGCAGCCTTTAACTGCTTTCACTTTCTCAATTGTTCCCTTGAGCATTTGCGACAAGGAAAGCAACTTTTTCCCCGCCTCATCCCAACAAAGAGGCGTTCTGCACTTCCTCCCATAAAAGACCTCATATGGATCCATTTGGACACTTGCCAGAAAACTGTTATTGTATGAAAACTCAACTAAAGGTAGATGCTTTTACCAAGAACCTTGGAAATCAATCACACAACATCGCAACATGTCTTCTAGCACCTAGATAACCCGTTTCGACTGTCCATCTGTCTGAGGATGATATGAAGTACTAAAATTCAACTGCGTACCCAACGCCTGATGTAAATATCCCTAAAACCTTGTTGTAAACCTCGGATCCGTATCCGACACTATGGAATATGGCACACCAAGCAAGTGCACAATCTCAGCAATATACAACGCTGCAAGCTTGTCCAAAGTATACGTCATATGCACAGCAAAGAAATGTGCACACTTCGTAAGACGATCCACAATAACCCTCATAGGCAGCCCGGACACAAAATTCATTGTAACCCTTTCCCACTTCCACTCTGGTATCCTCAAAGGCTATAACAGACCAGAAGGAAACTGATGCTCAGCCTTCACACGCTGGCAAACCATACACTTACTTACATAATCTGCAACGTCCTTCTTCAACCCCACCCAATAGTACTCATCCTTCAAGCCACGATACATCTTAGTACTACCAGGGTGCATTGAAAAAGGACTGCTATGAGCTTTAGTCAAAATAATGTGCCTCAACTCAGCATCTTTCGACACAACTATTCGAATTTTGAAACATAAAACTCCATCATCATTAAAACAATAGTCTATTGCATTTCCATAAGCTATATCTTGAACATGTGGTACCAACGAATCGTCAAGCAACTGGTTCTCTTTGATCAACTGAATCAAGGAAGGTTTCACCTGCAACTCGGCTATCAAGCCACCAAATTGCGATATACTCAACCGAGCAAACATAGCTCTCAACTCAACAGCTACCTTCTTACTCAAAGCATCGACTACAACATTGGCCTTTCCAGGGTGATACTCAATGGTCAAATCATAATCCTTAAACAATTCCAACCATCTTTGTTGCCTAAGATTCAACTTCTTTTGAGACGTAAGATACTTCAAACTCTTATGGTTAGTGTAAACCACACACTTTTCACCATAAAGGTAGTGTCTCCAAATCATCAAAACAATCACCACCGTAGCTAGCTCTAGATCATGAGTAGGATAGTTGCGTTCATGCACCTTCAACTCTCTAAATGCATAAGCCACAACCTTCCCACCCTACATCAACACACAACCCAAACCAACATATGAGGCATCATTATAGACTACAAACTCCTTACCCGATTCTGGTTGAATAAAGACAGGAGCTTGTGTCAAATCTTCCTTCTTGAAAGCTTGTTGCCTAACATCCATCCACTCAAAGCAAACACTCTTTTGCAACAACTTGGTCAAAGGTGCAACAATCTTAGAAAAACCCTCGACAAACCTTTGGTAATAACCAACCAACTCGAGGAAAATACGCACTTCCGTCATCGATTTAGGCATTTTCTAACTCATCACTGCCTCGATCTTGTGTGGATCAACACGAATACCTTCGACTGACACTACATGTCCAAGAAAAACCACTTCCTTAAGCCAAAACTCACACTTGCTCAGCTTAGCATAAAGCTGATTCTCCAATAGCACTTGCAAAACAATCCTCAAATGCTTATCATGATCCTTCTCGGTACGTGATTATACGAGAAAATCATCGTTAAACACTACCACGAACTGATCCAAAAACTCATGAAATACCCTATTCATCATATCCATGAATGCATCCGGTGCATTTGTCAATCCAAACGGCATCACCAAGAACTCATAATGGCAATACATAGTCCGAAAAGTTGTTTTTGGTACAACCACATCCTTAACCTTTAACTGATAGTACCTTGACCTCAAATCTATCTTCAGAAACACCGAAGCACCACGAAACTAGTCAAACAAATCATCAATCCTCGGCAAAGGGTACTTGTTCTTAATCATTAACTTGTTCAACTGCTGATAATCTATGCAAATACACATTGTACCATCATTCTTCTTTACAAACAAGACCGGTGCACCCCAAGGTGAAATACTCGGCCTTATGAACCCTCGGTTAAGCAACTCTTGAAGTTGTGTCTTCAACTCCTTCAACTCCTTAGGTGCCATTTGATAAGGAGCAATGGACACCGGAATCGTATTCTCAAACAACTCAATGCCAAAGTCAACTTCCTTGTTTGGTGGCAACCTAGGCAACTCTTCCAGAAAAACACCCGGAAACTCACGTACTGTTCGTATGTCTAGCACTCGCACTTCCTTTGTGTCAGGATTCATCACATACACCAAGAAAGCTTAACATCTCAACTCCATCATCCGACTCGCTTTAAGAGCCGAAATTGCATTAGACAAAAACTTCACGTTCTCGCCTACGATTATTACCCCGTACTCATCTGCAAGCTTTAAGGTGACTCGTTTAACATCAAAATCCACCATAGCTCGGTGCTCAAGCAACCAGTCCATTCCAAGAATCAAATCAAAACCATAAAGGGCAATTCAATCAAATCAACAAAAAACACATGGCCCTGAACAGAAAATGGACATCTCCTATACAATCTCGTTGTAACAACAGTCTCACCAAAAGAACTTGTTACTTGCATTCCTACATCTAACATCTCAATAATAATATCAAGAAAATGTGCATGCTCACTCAAAATGTATGAATGTGTGGATCCATAATCAAACAATTCTAACAAAGACAAGGATTTAAAGGTGAAGGTACCTGCAATCACGTCGATGTCTTTACGTCCCTCGTGATGTGCATACACCCTCGCAAGACCACCTCCCTCTGGTTGAACCGCAACAACATGGGCCACACCTCTCTGCCCGCCCTCTCTCCTCATAAAAGTTACCACGGCCGCGCTCACAACCTCTCTGTGGTGCAGCAACAGGTGCACGACCCTGACCACCTCCCGCCAAAAGGGGACACTCCCGTCTCATGTGATCAGCGGACCCGCAGTTCCAGTAAAAATTTGCCCCAGTCACCATAGCATGCAGCTCACGAGCCGTACGAGGGAAATCTCGCCTCAAGTGCTCACGCGAACCACATGACCAACATGTGTTCTGCTCAAACCTCGGCATGTTGCCCTGAACCGGCGCACCTCACCCAAAGTTACCTCACCTCGCCACAGGCTGATATCTATGATCATGGTTCCTCTTGTTCTGCCCACCACTAGGGACAACATCAACAACTCTCTTGCCCAAGCTAGATCCACCCATGCGAGATGACAAACTCAAGCTCTGTTCTATGCCATTAGCCCATGTGACCATCACATCAAAATCTGTATAATCAGTCGCAAGCATGAACGTCTTCACGTCCTGCACCAGGCTATACCAGAAGCGGTCACAACGATATCTATCACTCGGCACCAACTCCGTAGCATATTGGCTCAATCGTACGAACTGGACCTTGTACTCAGCCACTGTCATGTTCCCTTGCACCAGGAACAAGAACTCTCGCTTCTTGTCATCTAAGTATCTAACTCCAGATACTTCTTTTTGAAAGCAGACTGAAAGAAAGTCAAATCCACTGCATCCGGCTCCAAGGCCGCTGTCACAGTCGTCCACCATGTATATGCATCACCGTGTAACAACGACACTGCGCAACCCAACTTTCGTGGATCATTACACCCATCTAATCCAATATCCGGATCGTACTGGCCATCCATACCTCGAATGCCTCAGGATATAACCCACAAAATTCCGCTCCTCTCATACTTCTCAAGCGCTCCAACGGAAAATCCGTTTGCCTAGCAGCAGGCGCTTGTACATGCACTAAAGCAACATCAGCCTAGAATGCTCTCGTCACCGCCTGTACCAGCAGCGTCAAGTCTCCCAACACCGGACCAGTCTGTCCGTGTTGCCCTTGCTCATCACCCCTAGGTGGTGGTGGTGGTGGAGGAGGTAAGTTTGCACCAGGCAAAAACCTCGTTCTCCTGATCACGTTGCCCTTCAGCAGGAGCAACTAAACCTAGATCGTAATTCTCTCCTTGGACCCATTGTGCTGATAACATTAACGCATGAGCATAAAACAAACGAAAGATCAGGCCAGCCCTAACAAGAATCCAAGACTTCAAAACCAATTTAAAATATTTCACTAGGTAATAAGGCAATGGGCATCCCAACTTCCCCTCAATGTAGCATAAAGCATACCACACACATGTCACAACCATCATGCAACTCAAGCATCAAAATTCAGCCCACTCAAACATTGTATAACAACTCACATTCAAATTCAATCATAATATATCGCATCACCATCACATAATCAACCTTAGCACGCTTAAACATTCACCGGTCAAAACAAACATTACCAATAACACACATTCACATCAAAATCAAATACCACCCAATTACCGTTATCCCAATCTTTCCTAACCTGGCTCTGATACCACCAAATGTAACCCCCTTGACCCAGCCTAGTCGATAGGCTGGACCGAGCAGGTCACACATGGATTATAACCGATTAACGATCCTTTTTTCCTTTTTATCTTGTCTACATGCAACTTAGGTTCCTATGTGTATACACAAGCAGCGGATAAGACAACATCACAAACGCTCATAGATTATAACCGATTGCAAGTTTGGGGACCATTTTGCGATTTTGATAACTTGTGAGGATTATTATCAAATTCGGATTACCAACCTTTAATTAGGTTCATTACATGCTTCACCTTAATAACTCAACTCAAGACGGCCATTAAAACACATTTGATTTCACAAAAAACAACCAGGGACCAAATCGTTCAATGACGATTCTCAACTTAATTAACGATCAGCGTATCGGTACCCTTAGGGAGGGTATCGATGCGCCCCAGACGATCAAGCGTCAAAGCACAAGCCCGACTGCTAAGTCCAAGAACCATTGGACTTGAGTACATGCTTTTACCCATACAATGTAAAATTCTTTATTTAATTAATGAAGTATGTTGGTTTTTTTAAGCATTATGAACAAAATATATATATATTGTGCTATGTGCGTATATGTGTATAAAATATATATGCCTAAATTATATATATATATATATATTACATGTCGTATGCAATATATGTTATTATATATTAATAGTCACTTTAACTCGTAAAATTTTATATTAATAAAACGGTAATTGATTTGGTACCAAATTTGGGCGTGGTGGGGTGCGAACCCTTCTCCACACGTAATCGACTCCCGAACCCGAAAAGAAAAAGAATCTCTAATTGTTTTTTGGTGTCCGATCAACCTAACCTAAGTGATCGACGGTGACTCATGTTTTTATTTTCAAAAACATGAATTTTTAAGAAAATCCCCCTAAATCAAAATTTTCAAAAAAAAAACGGGATACTTATTTGAATCTTTTTAGTCGCTACAGCAATATCAAATTGAAATTCTTTTAGAGAATCACCAACAAGAACCACAATAATTGAACGAGACATGTGGATAACGTATTATAAATAAAATAAAGAAAAAAAGGAGAGATGAATAAGAACAACATTTAATATGTAATGAATCAGAATATACTAACCTTAATATAAAAGTGATTAATCAATCATTATATCGATATATAAATAAACAAAACAAACCCTCTTTACAAGAGAAAAGATAAGCAAACTCAAATCCTTCTAATAGGTATTTGTTTGCACAATTTAGCTCTCACCCAAAACCTAAATCACTTGAGCAAATCTAACAATTTTGGCTCACTAGTGTTTGTCTATACAAAGATATGAAAATTTAGTACTAAGACAATTTCTTGATCATTTGTTGTTGACAGTTGAAGCATTAACCATTAATTGATGCTTGGAGGTCCCTTTTATACTCATTAATGAGTTTGTAGCCGTTACTAGCCGTTGGGGATGAATTGGGGCCGTTGGAGACTTTATTTCCCATCTTTAATGTTGTTATGCAGCCTTCTGTATCGATACGTGTGGACCCGTATCGGTACGGCCTTCATCAGAAACTAGTCGTTGGGCTCTTGCCAACCTAGGTGTATCGATACGCTTGAGGGCGTATCGGTACGATATGACATTTAAAAGATCGTTGGGAAAGTAGCCGTTGGGGTTGTTAAAATGGGGATCGGTACGCTTACCATGCGTATCGAAACGATCCCTTACGGTATCAAAACGGCAAAGCCTGTTTCGATACGGGTTTTGGCAGTGACCAAACTTGGGCAAAAAGGTATCAATACAGGTTGTTGAGTGGATCGAATGATCGAAATAAACCAAGAGGGGGTGAATTGGATTTTTAAAGTTCTTAGTGGTGGAAATTGCAAAGTAAAAAGGTGGACAAGAAATTTTAGAGTGGTTCAAGTTCCAAATGAACTCTACATCCACTACCTTAGCTTCACTAAGGATTTGCAACAATTCCACTAATTGCTCTTCCCCTTTTCTAGGATAAGAAGGTAACCCTTACAATTTTCGGTCAAATTTTCTACCCAAAATTTGACCCAATCCTCACACAATTGAAACAAAGAATTTTTTGGCTAAACAAGTATCTCTCAATACAAAATATAGCCCAATTACAAGCACTCAACCCAATTGAAATGATAAGAATAAAAAATACAATTGGGGTTTCTAGACAATAATGGATTTAGGCACAAATGCTTGGATTTGATGTTTGGATGTTTGCTTTAGGATCAATAGTTGTTGCTGAGGCTTTTAGAGGTCCCTTTTATACCTTCTCATTGAATTCTAGCCGTTGTGGTTGTTGCAATCATCAATAGAGTCGTTGGGGGTGTTATCTCCCCTCCATAAATGCAGTCTGCAACCAACCGTTTCGAAATGCCCGACCCTGTTTCGAAACAGACCAAAATAGAAAGAGCCGTTGGGGTGCATTAAATAGCCCGTATCGAAACGGTTAGAAATGTTTCGATACGCTAAGAGCCCGTTTCGAAACTTGTTTCGAAACATTTTTCCACTGTCAAGGATCGTACCGATAGGCTTGAGATCGTTTCAATACGCCTTAACTATTTGTTTAAAATAAGTTAAAAACATTCAACGGTCATATTTTTCAAATCAATTTTAAACCCGTTTCGAAACACTGGATGTCGTTTCGATACGGTGTCTCATTGTTCTTAAGCCGTTTCGAAACTTGTTTCGAAACACGGGTTGGCAGTGTTGAAATCGTTTCGATACCCATTTCGAAACACGTGTTCACAGTTTCGAAACGGTGACTCGAAAATCACTGTTTAGGCTTTGGGAACACTTAGAAAACATTTGATAAATTTGGTTTTTAACTTAGGCAAATTGTTTAAAACATATAGAGAGGTTTGAGGACTTAAAAATTCATTTTTACATTTTCAATTTAGTCCTTAGGTTCTTTAGTTATATCAAAATTAAAATATCGGTTACACAATCTCCCCCTTTTTGATATAACAAAACCAAAGTTAGAATTTTTAAGAGTTTTGAAAATTTTGAATACATTCTAACTCCCCCTCAATTTAAGATGGGTTTTTGAAGTTTTAAAAAGATCTAAGAATTTAAATTCAAGTTTTAAAACTTAAAAACACCTTTAAACATTTAAAACGAATTTTGGCTCTTAGATTACTTCTCCCCTTTTTGTTAGGTCAAAAATATTAAACGAGACTCATAGAGAAGAAATAGGGTTAATAGCAATAATCAATAAGCAATAAGCAGCATAATATTAAATTCATAAAATTCAAATATCCAAAACATAAATCTTAAACAATAAGTTCAAAGCATAATCCCAAATAAAATCAAAAGCATAGGTTCATAAAACATAATGGAAATAAAGATGCAAACTTAATCCTAAAATGCATAGCTAATATGATATGACATGAGAATCCTAATCCTCATCGTCGTCACCATCATCATCCATGGACTCATCATCGCTCTTGGCTTGAGAACGACGAAAATTCATCCATTGGCCATAAAAGGTGGAGAAGGACATGTCCATAGCCAATTGTTGATTCTCAATGGATATGAGTCGATTCTCATTGGCAAGGAGACGATTCTCTACGGATTGCAAGCGTGTAGTGATAGCACCAAAACCTCTAGACATGTTAGTGTCCAAAGTGTTGAACCGCTCGGTAGGAAAAGCCGTGAGAGCTTCATTGTTCGCAACTGGAGCTTGTGGTTGAGGTTCAACTTGAGGTGGATGTGCTTCCCTATCAATACGTTCCCATTGCCCATTGTTTACATAGCGAAATTCGGACCTAAGGAGAGAAGACCCACCAATTTTTGACTTGCGGGGTTCCGGAGAGTCATAGGTGCAATCAAGGTTAAGCTTTCCAAAGATGAAACTTAAAACAGTCCCATAAGTGAAAGATTTTAGGGCATCGGTGTCACGAAGCTTAACATTATTGACTATCTCGGCAAATATGATCTTAACAAGATTAGGGCGCTCACCACGACGAAAACACTCAAGCCAAAAATAGTCTACTTGATGAATGTGAGAAAATTTACCTCCAAAGGGGCGAAGAAACCACGAGACTATCAAGTGGAGGAACCTATCGTGAGCATCCAAGGTAAGCACTGAACCGGTGTGAGAACCAAAGTGACTCTCATTCTCGATTCCTTCGTCCTTTAGACCAAAAGTAGTCTCCAAGTAAGGGATGTCAATGACAATCCTCTTTCCCAAAATAGAAGACTCAAGGCCAACAACTTCAGAGTTGTCTTCATTACTGATAAATTGAGCATTGGAGTAAAAGAGAAGTACCATGTGCTTGTAGCAAATTTTCGGGATGCTCAAGAGACCAAGGAAACCCCATTCTCTCAAACGGTCGAGGTAACGAAAGAGAAAGCGCTCGGAGTCAAGAAACGTGAGATCAATAACACGCTCACGACGAACTTCGTACTCCTTGACATAATTGAAACGATCCCTCATCTCTTGAGTTCGAAGACTTTTTTGAAATAGCTGGGTGAGATTAGGACGAATGCTCGATTCACTTGCTTGACCGGTCTTATGCTTTTTGTTAACATTCTCCGTAGACATCCTAAAAACATAAAGCAAGCAATTTAAAAAAAATTTAAGTGTATGCATGAGATTTCTTAATTCAATCCAATGGTAAATCCCACTTAGGTTAAAAAAATTTAAAAGAAAAGAAACAAAAACAAAACAAAAAAAATTTAAAGAAAAACAGTAAAGAAAAAATACGAGTGAAAAAATATATATTCGAATAAAAAAAGAAGATTTTGAAAAAATTTTACAATATTTGAAAAACCCAAGAGTAAAAACACATAAACTATACAAAATTATAATTTTCTAACCTAGGATTCGAATACAAATTGAAGGAAAAAGAAAAAGATGAAAATATACCTTAAATTGGGATTTTGGATGAATGGATGAAAATCCTTGCACAATATTGTTGATGCTTGCTTAGACTTGTGTTTAAGAGAAAAAGCCCTCAAGATTTGGTGAAAAACAATGAGGTTTAGAGGGTTTTATAGGAAAAGTCGATTCTAGGGTTTTTAGGGTTTTGGGAGAGTTTTAATTTATGTTTAACTTTATCATTAAAAGCCCCTTTAAAGCAGTCCGCGAACCCGTATCGGAACGGTGTTGACCATTTCGAAACGCGGGCACAAAAGTTTGACCGATTTTTCAACACCAGCTGACCGTTTCGATACAGCTTTGACCGTATCGAATCCCCGTTGACTCATATCGAAACTTGTTTCGATACACCCCTTGGCAATAGCAAAAATGTTTCGAAACCCTTGGAAGGCGTTTCGAAACAACCTTCTCTCAGATAGAAATTTAAAACATCCGTATCGAAACAGGCGGACCCGTTTCGATACACCTGGGCCTGGAAGTGCATATGAGGCTCTAAAAGTGCAGAAAAATGAAATTTTCTAAGGCCTATCTTGCATGAATGACATGAATGAACAGGAAAAATATATGCAAACATAAACATACTCCCCCTAGCTATAGGCATGGATGAAATTAGGAGTAAAAACACATAAACATGACATTTCACAAAATCAAGCAATTTTAAGCACAAAATAGGTCCTAAAAGGTCAAGATAGGCTAGTTAGACCTAACTCTCTCCTAAGGGACCAAAAACGCTCTTTGTCTAAAGGTTTTGTAAATATGTCCGCTAATTGATTTAAGGTGTCGACTGTAACACCCGAGTTTGGGGGTTGGATGAAAATAATATTAAAATAATGTTTTGGGTTTCGGTTTCAGAATTAAAATAATAAAATATTTTAATGGGCTTCGTGTTTGCAAAATAATTAAAAACTATGTTGGGCCTATCTTCTAAGTCCAATTCCATGGATTTTAGGAGATGAGAATTTTAGCCATTCATTAATGGCATTATGGTAAATAAGTGGTCTTCCAAATTATAAACCCATTTTTATTTTAAATGAGCTTATTCATCATCTTCTTCCCCCTTCTTTCCCAAATCTATCGACATGAGAGCTCTCTCTCTAAGGGTTACTATTCCATCACCATTCTTTGTAACGCCCCGGTTTTGGGCTCAGAAGTTTTGGGCGTTGACCGGTTTGGTCAAAGTGCTGTTCGAATCTAAAGAGGTGAAATTAGGAAAGCCTAGTTCGGGTTGCATTAAAAATATGGAAAAATATTCTAAAATCATCTTTTAATATATAAAAGTGAACTGTGAAATCAATTTTGGAAAATGAGGTTCGGAAGGTTGACATTTTGGCTAGTGACCAAAATGTAATTTTTGAAAGTTCGGTGACAGTTTTTTTTAAAGGATTGAAACTTTGAATCTTTAAGGAGCTATTTACCCAATGGGAGTTTCTCCAGATTTTCTAAATATATTAAATGATTAATTAAGTGTTTTTAAACAAAAGAAAAGTGGAGGGAAGATATTTTCCTAAATCTAACTAACTTTTCTCTCAACCATTTTCTCTCATCTTTTCTCTCAAACCAAACACATTCTCTCCAGATTTCCTCCTCTGATTTTGTCACTCAAATCACTCATTTCAACTCTCATTTGATTCCTAATCATCTCATCAACAAAACCTCTCAATTTGCAAGTTGTTTCATCAAGCTTTTTGGCTCCAAAAAGGAGAAACTCAAGTTTGGAGGTAAGAACGTCCTTCTCCTCTGAACTTCAAGTTCTTTACTGAAATTCCCAAGTTCTCAATCCTTGGTTTGTGTTTTGTTAAAGGCTTTTCAATAGAAATCTTGATTTTGGCTTAAAATGCAAGATTTGGTGATTTTGGTGAAATTTTCGTGTGATCTATTTGGGCAGTGTTTTGAAGTGTCAAAATGATGTTAAATGAATGCTAAATTGATTAGAAGTTGAGGTTTAATTAATGCAATCCCGGATAGGTTGAATTTCCTAAGTTTTGCTTGAGTTTTTGGTTGTTTTTGGAGTGTTTTTGGTGATCTGTTATACCTGGAAGTATAAGGACGTGTTTGTGATCATTTTGGATGTTAAATGATGTTTAAAAATGGTTAGAAGTGATGGATCTTGGCTGGGTTAAGTTTTGGTAGTGTTTGGAGGTGATTTCGGTTGTGTTTGGTAGCCGAATTGTTGGATTTGTGTTGAGCAGCGAAATTGGTTGTGTGGCTACTGTTCTTAATGCATAATGATGCATTAATGTGCTATTTTTGTGTGCTTGAAACAGGGGAGTTTGATCCGTGAGCTTTAGAGGTGTTGCGGAAGGTTTCGGATGCTTGGAAGGCTTGGTGGCTAGCCTTGTTTTGGTTATCGGTGAGTGAAGTTGGGTTTTCAGCTTTTAAACCAAGGTTTGAAGGTTTTTGGGAGCTTAGTGTAAGTCTAAACAACTTTGCTAAGCTCAAGAGTAAGTGAATGGATTTTCGCTCTTGAGTTATGATTGTGGAAGTGGCTTTTAAGCAATTGTGGTTGATGATTGAAATGCATGTGTTTTGCATGGTTTAATTCTGTTTTGAAAGCATATTTTAGCATGGTTTAGTGCTGGTTTTGAAAGCCATATGTGAAGGATGCTCAAGGTAAGAGATCCTTGGTTTTATACATTGAAAATGTGGTTTTGATGCATGGTGTTGCATGTTGTTCTATGGCTTTGTCTAATGCTTTAAAACAGTGAATTAATGTTGATTAATGTGGTAATGGTTTTGCATTATGGTTATGCATATGGAACATTGGACTAATGTGGTAAGATGGTTATATTGGCAAGTGGTGTAAGTGGTTCTTGGTTCTTTGATCGGATATAGTTAGCCGGCTATAGGATTGGGTGCACCGTGAATTAAGTCGCCTTGGAGGTGGAGTGGTCAAGAGTGGACCGGGAAACTCCCTTCAAGTATCCTAACGAGATGGTTGAGGTCATAATGGAGGTGTCGCCCATTCGAGGACCTTGGTTGAGCAAAGGTTATATGGTGTTTAAAAGTCCATATGTGAGGACCTTGTGCTTGTTGAGATCACAATGGCGGTGTTAAGTCCATGTGTGGATCTTGTATAGGGTGTCCCGGATCTCGTTAGTGATGTTCTACAACTACCAATCGGTGAATGCAAAGGTTATATGGAGGTGTTGCCCATATGTGAGAACCTTGTGCATGTCAAGGTTGTATGGTGGTTAAAAGTCCATACATGAGAACCTTGGGGAAGAGCTAAGGTTGTGTGGTGTTTAAAAGTCCATACATGGGAACCTTAGGATGTTGAGGTCATAATGGAGGTTGTTGCCCATTCGAGGACCTTGGATTGGTAGGGTGTAGGGAGCGTAGGGACAACGCTCGGAATCCGCGTATCCGATTGGGTGTTGAGTTGAAAAGTGAATGTGGTTGATCATTTGAAGGCCAATATGATGTTCTTGATTGTGATGAAGCATGTGGTGCTTGAAATGATGCATATTTGCATGTGAAGCATGAGATGCTTGAATTGATGCATAATTGCATGTGAAGCATGAGGTGCTTGAAATGATGCATATTTGCATGTGAAGCATGAGATGCTTGAATTGATGCATAATTGCATGTGAAGCATGAGATGCTTGAAAAGATGCATGGTTGCATGGAAAGTGTATAATGCTTGTGAATGCATGTTTACTTGTTAAGTTGAACAAGTGTTGATTATCATTTGGAAAATGAGGCATGTGAGCATGAAATATCTTTAGTGCATTGGAGTCTTGTTGAGACTTGTTTTTAAAGGCATGGGATGATGATGTTGTGGTTCATATATGTTGTCTTTGGTTTAATGCATGTGTTGGTTGGTTTGTGAAATGGTTTTAAAAGATTCTTGTTTGTTTTGGCTTTCAAGTTTAAAGAAAGGTATGTTGTGAAATGGGAGTGTTTTCCAAGGTTTTGTTTTAGCTTGCATATGGTGTGTATGCATGGTTTGGCTAAATGGTTGATTTTGCAAGTTGTGCTTTGAAAAGGGTTTTCTTAGTTTGCTAAACTAAGGGTTGGTTTTCATGTATGTGCGATGCATGGTTTTGAGCTTGTTGTTGAAAAGGAGTTTTCAAACATGGCTTTGGTAAACAAATCGAGTTTGTTTTAAAAGTGATTTATGGCTCGCTGCATTGATGGTGTTTTGGTTTTGAGCTTTCCTCACTAAGCATTATGTGCTTACGCTCCTTTTTGTCCATCAATGCAGATTCTTGAAGTTTGGACAGCGAGGAGCAAGGGATTCAAGCAGGACTCCACTTGAGATGTATGTCTCGGTTAATAGCTATAGTTAATAAAGGCAATGGGGTAGAATCTCTTGGGTTGACGTATGTGTTTGTTTATGTTTAGACAAGTTTGGTTTTGTGTTGTTAATGTTGTTGGAACAAGGCTTGGCTTATGAGATTGAATTGGAAGTATGTTGTCTAAATGGATTGCTTGTGTTGGAAGCTTAGTCTTGAAATTGGGGCTTTTTGTGTATGTTGACATGTTGGTGAATTGTTGATGCAAGTATGCCTCTTTTATGTTAAATTGCATGTTGGCATAGTTTGGTGGCTGTTGGAGCATGTTTGGATGTTTAATTGCATGTTTAAATAGGCAAATTTCTGCATTTTGTGCAGGGTGTTTCGGAACAGGGTGTACCGTTTCGGAACGGGTGCCTTGAAGCAGCCCAGGCGTCCGAAACGGGTGAAACCGTTCCGAAACTGATAGGCCACTGCCCGACCCCCGTTTCGGTACCCGTTGCGGAACGGCCCCGCGTTTCGAAACGGGCTGTCTCCCGTTTCGGAACGGTTGACCGTTGGGGGCTGACAGTGGCAGTTATGTGTTTCAAAATGTTTGCATTTTGGTCCTGAATCTTGTATGTGCAATTGTATGAGTTTGAGATGTCCGTTTGAGCTGAAATTTGGCCGAGATGCATGAAATATGATTAATTTTAAGTTGGTAACTTAAAATCTGGTTAAGGCCTCAAAGTTTTCAGAATTTACAAATTGGTCCCTAAAGTTGTGTTTTGTGCAATTGGGTCCCTGAATGATCTCTGATGGTTGTGATCTTTAAGTATGATGTTTGTGTGTTCCCATCTAGGGTTAATGAGCATCTAGACAAGATTAAAAAGAAAAAAAAGGGTCATTAATCAAGGTTGACTTTCGGGTTGACTTTGGTTTTCCCCGTGTAATCTTCGTAGTTCGGGTCAACCGTCTAGGCCGGGCTACGGGGGTTACATTTGGTGGTATCAGAGCTGAGTTGCGAATGCTTGGGGAAAACGGTAAGTTGTTGTGATGTGTGCTTGTTGTTTACCCTGATGTGTGGTTGAATGTTGGTTGAAACACGTGTTTCTGGGCATGATGCTGGTGTTTCTGAGCAAATTGCTGATGTTTCTGAGCATGTTGCTGATGTTTTCAAGCATGTTTTATGGTTATGAATCTTGGTTGAGCTTATGTGGTTTGTGCTGATGATAAGCTGATGCTGTGAGTTGGTTTTATGCATGATGAAAGTGCTGTGAGTATGTTATGTAATAATATGCTGTTGCAAGTGGATGCTGTTTGATGTAAGCATGATCAAGGTGTGTTGTTTGATATGCTTGATGATGTGATATCCATGTTGTGTTGACTGTTATGTCATGTAAAGGGGAGGATTCGGGATACCCATTGCCTTATTAATATAGCTATTGTGTTATTTTGGAGTTGGAGTTTGAATCCTTGCTTAATGCTGGTCTAACTGGTTTGTTTGTTTGTTGTGATTGTATGTTTGTTGTTGTTAGTAGTATGGCTAAGTCGATGAAAGAATGGCAGTTGGGTGAGATGGTTGCTGCCTTGGGGCAGGTTGTTAAGGCGTGGAATTCACCCTTTCGTGGAGGTGTTTTGTCTCAGTTTTCTGTGCCTGGGGTTGAGATGGTAAGGCAAGGGAAAGAAGCTGGTTCTGTGGTGAAGAGTTCATCATCTGATGTTCAGGAGGTGTTGGGAACATCTCAGGCTGTGGTAAAGGTAAAGTCAGTGGATGTGCTAGCTGTGGAATGTGTGGGTTTGCCGAAGCAGCGTTTGCTTGATTTGGGTGCTGTGGAATATCATGGTTCTACACCAGAGATGTTTGAGGCTTGGTTGGCCAGTGTGGTTCTGATCTTGGATCAGGAAGGCTGTGATCTTGCTTGTAAGTTGGGGAGTGTTGTTTCTCTGATGTTGGAGGATGCCTGTGTCTGGTGGACATCAGTGGCTGTGGCGTCACATATTCCTGATATTGATTGGGATTTCTTTGTATCTGCTTTTTATGAAAGGTATCTTGGAGGGAAATTTCCAAGGGTTGAGCAAAGTGACGGTGGTGCTGTTGTAGGGCAAGTGTTGCTTAGGAAAGGAGTGGAAGTTCAGCCACCGGTGTGTGACCGTTGTGAAAGGCGCCATGTTGGAGGTTGTTGGGGCGCGGGTGCTTGCTAGAACTGTGGTTCCAAAGTGCATGTTAAGCGTGATTGTCCTTTAGGGGTGAAGTCAGCTTCAGTGATAGCCAAAGGATCTCAGAAAGGTCGTGGGCACGGCCGAGGCAAGGTTCAGAAGTGGCAGAAAGAGCAGAAAGTTGTGAAGAGTGTGGGAAAGGAGAATTGCTGGAAATGTGGGTCTGCTGGACACATGAGACGTGATTGTTTGATGTTGGCTCGGAACAGTCAAGGTTCTTTACCGCAAGGAGGTTGATGGTTCCGCGAGGAAGAGAGCTCGTCTGATGAAGCTTCAGAGAGGTGTTGTGTTTTCAGGTAACCTTGTTTAGTAATCTTTGCTCTAGTTACCTTAGTTTGGTTTCTGTTGGTTTTCCTTGCGTGGTAAGTTTAGTCTTGTTGCTAGCATGTTTGGGGTAATGGTTGTAGTTTGGAAATGTCTTTGATGTGAAGAGGGCTTTGTGAGAATCTTGTGGTTAGTAGTTGTTGGTATGGTGGAGTAGTTAAGTTAGAAGTGAGGTAGGAGGTTGTTCTTAGACGGATTTGAGGATGTTATTGGAGGGTGTGAACTGGCATTCATGCACAGTTAAAATCATTGTTATATGCTATATTATATATGTTGGTCCATGCATACATGTGGCATGACATTAGAGGTTTTGCATACATGTACATCAGGCATTGATAGGGCATGTAAGTGATCATGCATACGATGTTCACACTCGCTAATAATTAATCGAATCTGTTAGAGTGGTGGTTGGGTTAGGTTGGATGGTGGGTTTTTTTGAGGTTGTGTTGGTGCTGAGTGGAAGTTAGAGGTAATGGAGTTTGTTAAGCTAGTTGCTAGTAATAATGAGGGCGGTATAGCCTGTTGGTAGAAGATTGGTGTTTGATGCTTTATGAGTTTAGTGGTTTGGTGGTGAGGGGTACCGGTTGAGGTTAGAATCGATCAGGTGGTTTGATAGCTAAGTGGGAGTGGTAGTTCCTTGGTGCTAAGTGAGGTTGCAGTTTGGTGGTTGTTTTTCCAAGTGCTGAGGTAGCTTAGCATTTAAGTTGAAGTGGAAGGATCATGAAGGATCGAAGGCTTGTGTTGTTTGGAAGGATTCTTATGAGAAGTGGTTGGCTGGTTGTGTGTATGTGAATTTCTTTTGAGGTCAGCTGGTGGTGTATGGAGCAGCTGGCGGAGCCGAGTTGAGGTTGTGATGTAATTTTGGTTTGTGGGTGAGTAGACCTGGTGAGTCGTGGTGGTAATGTTAGCAACAGTTGTGGAGGTTTATCAGATTTTGTTGAGGAGTTTGGGTAAGCAGTTGATGCTTAAGAATTTTTGCTTGTTGGGAAGATTCTTGGAAGAGGTTTGAGAGTTGCAAGAGTTTTGGAAGCAGAGAAGTTTGTATGGTGGTTGAATTGGATTGGTTAGAGTCCCTGTGTGAACCAGTCTTGGAAGTTGTGTGTTACAGTAGTGTGTGCTGTGAAAGCTAAAGTTCTTTATGGTTGAAGTTGGGGATGTGTACAGTCTGGAGATGTGGAAGGTTAAGTTGTGGCTATCTTTGAGTGTTCTGGGTTTGTGAACAGCATGTAGTGGTGTTGGGTTCAGTGGAGTTTTGTGTGGAAAGTGTTCAGTGTTGGTTGAGGGTTTTGTGTTGCCTTGTGTGTGTTTTGAGAAAGTTGTTGTTCTCTTTTCGCCGGTTGAAATTTCGAGGACGAAATTTCCTAAGGGGGGGAGAGTTGTAACGCCCCGGTTTTGGGCTCAGAAGTTTTGGGCGTTGACCGGTTTGGTCAAAGTGCTGTTCGAATCTAAAGAGGTGAAATTAGGAAAGCCTAGTTCGGGTTGCATTAAAAATATGGAAAAATGTTCTAAAATCATCTTTTAATATATAAAAGTGAACTGTGAAATCAATTTTGGAAAATGAGGTTCGGAAGGTTGACATTTTGGCTAGTGACCAAAATGTAATTTTTGAAAGTTCGGTGACAGTTTTTTTTAAAGGATTGAAACTTTAAATCTTTAAGGAGCTATTTACCCAATGGGAGTTTCTCCAGATTTTCTAAATATATTACATGATTAATTAAGTGTTTTTAAACAAAAGAAAAGTGGAGGGAAGATATTTTCCTAAATCTAACTAACTTTTCTCTCAACCATTTTCTCTCATCTTTTCTCTCAAACCAAACACATTCTCTCCAGATTTCCTCCTCTGATTTTGTCACTCAAATCACTCATTTCAACTCTCATTTGATTCCTAATCATCTCATCAACAAAACCTCTCAATTTGCAAGTTGTTTCATCAAGCTTTTTGGCTCCAAAAAGGAGAAACTCAAGTTTGGAGGTAAGAACGTCCTTCTCCTCTGAACTTCAAGTTCTTTACTGAAATTCCCAAGTTCTCAATCCTTGGTTTGTGTTTTGTTAAAGGCTTTTCAATAGAAATCTTGATTTTGGCTTAAAATGCAAGATTTGGTGATTTTGGTGAAATTTTCGTGTGATCTATTTGGGCAGTGTTTTGAAGTGTCAAAATGATGTTAAATGAATGCTAAATTGATTAGAAGTTGAGGTTTAATTAATGCAATCCCGGATAGGTTGAATTTCCTAAGTTTTGCTTGAGTTTTTGGTTGTTTTTGGAGTGTTTTTGGTGATCTGTTATAGCTGGAAGTATAAGGACGTGTTTGTGATCATTTTGGATGTTAAATGATGTTTAAAAATGGTTAGAAGTGATGGATCTTGGCTGGGTTAAGTTTTGGTAGTGTTTGGAGGTGATTTCGGTTGTGTTTGGTAGCCGAATTGTTGGATTTGTGTTGAGCAGCGAATTTGGTTGTGTGGCTGCTGTTCTTAATGCATAATGATGCATTAATGTGCTGTTTTTGTGTGCTTGAAACAGGGGAGTTTGATCCGTGAGCTTTAGAGGTGTTGCGGAAGGTTTCGGATGCTTGGAAGGCTTGGTGGCTAGCCTTGTTTTGGTTATCGGTGAGTGAAGTTGGGTTTTCAGCTTTTAAACCAAGGTTTGAAGGTTTTTGGGAGCTTAGTGTAAGTCTAAACAACTTTGCTAAGCTCAAGAGTAAGTGAATGGATTTTCGCTCTTAAGTTATGATTGTGGAAGTGGCTTTTAAGCAATTGTGGTTGATGATTGAAATGCATGTGTTTTGCATGGTTTAATTCTGTTTTGAAAGCATATTTTAGCATGGTTTAGTGCTGGTTTTGAAATCCATATGTGAAGGATGCTCAAGGTAAGAGATCCTTGGTTTTATACATTGAAAATGTGGTTTTGATGCATGGTGTTGCATGTTGTTCTATGGCTTTGTCTAATGCTTTAAAACAGTGAATTAATGTTGATTAATGTGGTAATGGTTTTGCATTATGGTTATGCATATGGAACATTGGACTAATGTGGTAAGATGGTTATATTGGCAAGTGGTGTAAGTGGTTCTTGGTTCTTTGATCGGATATAGTTAGCCGGCTATAGGATTGGGTGCACCATGAATTAAGTCGCCTTGGAGGTGGAGTGGTCAAGAGTGGACCGGGAAACTCCCTTCAAGTATCCTAACGAGATGGTTGAGGTCATAATGGAGGTGTTGCCCATTCCAGGACCTTGGTTGAGCAAAGGTTATATGGTGTTTAAAAGTCCATATGTGAGGACCTTGTGCTTGTTGAGATCACAATGGCGGTGTTAAGTCCATGTGTGGATCTTGTATAGGGTGTCCCGGATCTCGTTAGTGATGTTCTACAACTACCAATCGGTGAATGCAAAGGTTATATGGAGGTGTTGCCCATATGTGAGAACCTTGTGCATGTCAAGGTTGTATGGTGGTTAAAAGTCCATACATGAGAACCTTGGGGAAGAGCTAAGGTTGTGTGGTGTTTAAAAGTCCATACATGGGAACCTTAGGATGTTGAGGTCATAATGGAGGTTGTTGCCCATTCGAGGACCTTGGATTGGTAGGGTGTAGGGAGCGTAGGGACAACGCTCGGAATCCGCGTATCCGATTGGGTGTTGAGTTGAAAAGTGAATGTGGTTGATCATTTGAAGGCCAATATGATGTTCTTGATTGTGATGAAGCATGTGGTGCTTGAAATGATGCATATTTGCATGTGAAGCATGAGATGCTTGAATTGATGCATAATTGCATGTGAAGCATGAGGTGCTTGAAATGATGCATATTTGCATGTGAAGCATGAGATGCTTGAATTGATGCATAATTGCATGTGAAGCATGAGATGCTTGAAAAGATGCATGGTTGCATGGAAAGTGTATAATGCTTGTGAATGCATGTTTACTTGTTAAGTTGAACAAGTGTTGATTATCATTTGGAAAATGAGGCATGTGAGCATGAAATATCTTTAGTGCATTGGAGTCTTGTTGAGACTTGTTTTTAAAGGCATGTGATGATGATGTTGTGGTTCATATATGTTGTCTTTGGTTTAATGCATGTGTTGGTTGGTTTGTGAAATGGTTTTAAAAGATTCTTGTTTGTTTTGGCTTTCAAGTTTAAAGAAAGGTATGTTGTGAAATGGGAGTGTTTTCCAAGGTTTTGTTTTAGCTTGCATATGGTGTGTATGCATGGTTTGGCTAAATGGTTGATTTTGCAAGTTGTGCTTTGAAAAGGGTTTTCTTAGTTTGCTAAACTAAGGGTTGGTTTTCATGTATGTGCGATGCATGGTTTTGAGCTTGTTGTTGAAAAGGAGTTTTCAAACATGGCTTTGGTAAACAAATCGAGTTTGTTTTAAAAGTGATTTATGGCTCGCTGCATTGATGGTGTTTTGGTTTTGAGCTTTCCTCACTAAGCATTATGTGCTTACGCTCCTTTTTGTCCATCAATGCAGATTCTTGAAGTTTGGACAGCGAGGAGCAAGGGATTCAAGAAGGACTCCACTTGAGATGTATGTCTCGGTTAATAGCTATAGTTAATAAAGGCAATGGGGTAGAATCTCTTGGGTTGACGTATGTGTTTGTTTATGTTTAGACAAGTTTGGTTTTGTGTTGTTAATGTTGTTGGAACAAGGCTTGGCTTATGAGATTGAATTGGAAGTATGTTGTCTAAATGGATTGCTTGTGTTGGAAGCTTAGTCTTGAAATTGGGGCTTTTTGTGTATGTTGACATGTTGGTGAATTGTTGATGCAAGTATGCCTCTTTTATGTTAAATTGCATGTTGGCATAGTTTGGTGGCTGTTGGAGCATGTTTGGATGTTTAATTGCATGTTTAAATAGGCAAATTTCTGCATTTTGTGCAGGGTGTTTCGGAACAGGGTGTACCGTTTCGGAACGGGTGCCTTGAAGCAGCCCAGGCGTCCGAAACGGGTGAAACCGTTCCGAAACGGATAGGCCACTGCCCGACCCCCGTTTCGGTACCCGTTGCGGAACGGCCCCACGTTTCGAAACGGGCTGTCTCCCGTTTCGGAACGGTTGACCGTTGGGGGCTGACAGTGGCAGTTATGTGTTTCAAAATGTTTGCATTTTGGTCCTGAATCTTGTACGTGCAATTGTATGAGTTTGAGATGTCCGTTTGAGCTGAAATTTGGCCGAGATGCATGAAATATGATTAATTTTAAGTTGGTAACTTAAAATCTGGTTAAGGCCTCAAAGTTTTCAGAATTTACAAATTGGTCCCTAAAGTTGTGTTTTGTGCAATTGGGTCCCTGAATGATCTATGATGGTTGTGATCTTTAAGTATGATGTTTGTGTGTTCCCATCTAGGGTTAATGAGCATCTAGACAAGATTAAAAAGAAAAAAAAGGATCGTTAATCAAGGTTGACTTTCGGGTTGACTTTGGTTTTCCCCGTGTAATCTTCGTAGTTCGGGTCAACCGTCTAGGCCGGGCTACGGGGGTTACATTCTTCTTCATCTTGGGTGATTTTTGAAAGGTAAAACCATATTTGACTTGTCCTTATCTTCCTCTTCATGTTGGTACCATTAGTTTTCATTATTGTTCATGACTTTGAAATTTGAAGTTTTGGGGTTTTGTTTAAAAATGAGAACTTTATTGTCTTTAACCTAAGCTTTTGATTATTTAAGGTTAGATAAATTGTTTACAACCTAAAAGGTTCAACATATGTGAATTTTAAAGACTTTTACAATGATTCCCGAATTTGGGTTTTAATGGGGGTTTTGAAGGGTTTAAAGGTTGATTTTGGGTGTGTTTAATGTTGGAAATTGAGGGCTATTAGTTGTATGTTGGTTAGGGATCGTTTTGGAAACATTTAAGTGTGTTAAAGAGGTTGAAATCTTGAGTTTTGGACTGTTTTTCATGGCTTCTCGGGAATGAGGACTTTGGAGTTGTTATTAGCTTGAAAACATGTGTTTTGTGCTTGATTAGTGTTCCGGGTTTGCTACATTGATTTGTGAATTGATTTGAGGTTGTTTTGATTGTGTTGAGATGATTATAAGCAAGATTTTGTGTTGGTAAAGCCTTGGGAACAAATCCGGAATCGTTGGAAGCTTGATCGGCTAGTGTGGTTGAGCTTGGAATTGTCGGTGAGTGGTTAATGTTTTTAAATGGTTTTTAAATATTGGTTCAAGCATGTGGACCTAGGTTGGGCTTGGTAAACCCACCTAGAGTTGAGATTAGAGTGGTAGCCTAATCTCAAGCTTAGTTTAGGAAACTTTCGGTTGAACTCCTAATTGCTTGTTATGCCTCATGTTTAATTGTGATCGTGTTGGCTATGTATAATGTGTTATGCATGTTGTTGAGGCTTGATATGATGCGTTGATATATGCATGTGGTTTGGTTTGTGAATTGTGCATGATAGTGATCATGGTGAGTACGTGCTAAGCACGGAAGTTGATATTAAATGATGTAACGCCCCAATTTTGGGCTTAGGAGTTTTGGGATTCGGACCGGTTCGGTCGGATCGCGGTTCGAATATATAAGAGTGAATTTAGGAAAAACCTAGTTCGGGTTGCATTAAAAATATGGAAAATGTCTTAAAATCCTCTTTTATTATATATAAGAGTTTGGTGAAATCAATTTTACAAAATGAGGTTTGGAAGTGTGACATTTTGGTTAGTGACCAAAATGTAATTTTCGAAAACTGTGAGACTGTTTTAAAAAGGATTGAAACTTTGAATCTTTAAGGAGCTATTTACCCAATGGGAGTTTCTCCAGATTTTTCTAAAATATTAAAGGTTTAATAAATGGATTTTAAATAAAAGAAAAGGGAGGGAAGATATTTTCCTAAATTTCCAACTAACTTTCCACATTTTCTATTTTCTTTTTCTCTCATCTTTTCTCTCAAACCAAACACATTTCTCCAGAGCTTTTCCCTCTGATTTTGTCATCTAAATATCTCATTTCAATTCTCTTTTGATCTTCAATCATCTCTTCAACAAAACCTTTGCATTTGCTAAGTGGATTTTCAAGAATTTGGTTCCAAAAAGGGAGAAAACTCAAGTTTGGAGGTAAGAACGTCCTTCTCCTCTGAACTCTCAGTTCTTTACTGAAATTCCTAAGTTCTCAATCCTTGATTTATGTTTTATAAAAGGTTTTATAGATGTGTTCTTGATTTTGGCTTTTAAATGCAAGATTTGATTGATTTTGATGAAATTTCGTATGATCTGATTGGGCAGTGTTTTGAGGTGTCAATTTGATGTTAAATGAATGTTAAATTGATGTGAAATTGAGGTTTAATTAAAGCAATCTTGGATAGGTTGAATTTCCTAAGTTTAGCTTGTGTTCTTGGTTGTTTTTGGAGTGATCTTGATGATCTGTTATAGCTGGAGGTATAAGGACGTGGTAGGATCCTTTTTGGATGTTAATTGATGTTGAAGGATGTTTAGATTTGATGGATCTTGGCTGGGTAGTGTTGTGGAGTTGATTTGATGCATTTTCGGTTGTGTTTGGTAGCCGAAAATGGAGTGTGGTTGAGAGCAGCGGGTTTAGGTGCTTTCATTGAGGATATTAATGCATGATGATGCATTAATCTACTGTTTTGATGTGTTTAAAACAGGGGAGTCATCTTTGGATCCTAGTGGTGTTGATCCGGAAGCTTGATTGGTGTTTCGGCAAGAGGCGAAACAGAATCGGTGAGTGGATTTTGGATTTCAGCTATGAAACCAATGTTTTGAAGGTTTGGGAGCTTAGATTAAGTCTAAGCAACTTAGCTAAGCTCAAGAGTAAGTTTTTGGAAAAACTCTCTTGATGATGAACCATGGATTGGTTGTATGCAATGTGGTTTGTTTGCATGATTTAAATCTTGTTTTGAAAGCATATTTAGCATGTTTATTTGCTGGGATTGTAAGCCATATGTTGAAGGATGCTCAAGGTAAGAGATCCTTATTTTTGGAACATTGTTTTAATGTGGTGTGATGCTTAAAGATGCATGATGTTTATGGCTTTGTTAAATGCTTTAAAACAGTGGAATATTGTTGTTAATGATGTATATTGGCAAGTGATGGTTAAGGTCACAAAGGTGGTTAAAAGTCCTTGTGTGAGCCTTGTTTATTTAAGAACAACATGGTGTTTAAAAGTCCATGGTTGGTTCTTGGTTAAGGTTCAAGGTGGTTAAAATTCCTTGTGTAAGCCTTGTTTATTTAAGGACAACATGGTGTTTAAAAGTCCATGGTTGGTTCTTGGTTAAGGTTCAAGGTGGTTGAAATTCCTTGTGTAAGCCTTGTTATTTAAGAACACCAAGGTGTTTAAAAGTCCTTGGGTGATTCTTGTTAAGGACACAAAGGTGTTTAAAAGTCCTTGTGTTGTCCTTGCCATGGTGTTTAAAAGTCCATGGAAGATTCTTGTTAAGGACACAATGGTGTTTAAAAGTCCATGTGTGGTCCTTGGAAAATTGTAAGATCACAATGGTGTTTAAAAGTCCATGTGTGGATCTTATGTTGATTGTATCACTTGTGGCCAATATGACATGTTATGATCTTGAACCATGTTTGCTTGTTTTAAAATGCTTATGAGCTTGTATATTGTGGTTTTGAACAATGGTTTATAAAGGTGTTTTATATATGCATTGTTGTGTGGTTTTAACGAGCATTCCTCACTAAGCTTTTGCTTACGCTCTCTCTTTTCTTAAACCAATAATGCATAGCATTAAAGTGCATTGAGGACAGCAAGGTGGACAAGAATCCAAGTGGTGAACAAAGCTCATGTATGGTGAAGGTTTCTTAAACACTATTAGCTTATGGGCATTTAGCAATGGGGGACCTATGTTGTTGTTTTGGGAGATGTTTTGGACTCCCTAAGTTGATATCATGTTGTTAATGTTGTTGGAACTTGTATTTGGCCATTATGTGTTTGGATTGATGTTTTGATGCTTGAATGGATTGCTAAGTAGGATGCATGCCTATAGAATTGGGGATTTTCATAATTGATGCCATGTTGATGAATGGTCGTTGCAATTATGTTCCTTGTATGTTGAATGACTTGCCGGTAAAGTATGGTTGCTTTTGGAGCATGTTTGATAGGCCAATTGTGTGACAAACCAGCAATTTTTCTGCAATCTGGGCAGCCTGTTTCGGAACAGGTGCTACCGTATCGGAACGGGGGCCTGAAATGGCCTGGGTGTTCCGAAACGGAAGCAACCGTTCCGGAACGGATATGCTACTGCAAGACACTGTTTCGGAACCAGTTGCGGAACGGTCCCGCGTTTCGGAACGGGTCTTCCCTGTTCCGAAACACTCGACCGTTGGGCACTGAAATTGTTGGTTAAATGTTTTGCATTGTTTGCTTTTTGGTCCTGAATCTTGTTTATGCAATTAAATGAGTTTGTGATGTCCGTTTGAGCTGAAATTTGACAGACAAACATGAAATGTGATTAATTTCATATTGGTAACTTAAAAGTGGGTTAAGTCCTTGTAATTTCCAGAATTTATATTTTGGTCCCTAAGTTTGCGTTTTGTTCAATTAAGTCCCTGAACGTTTTCCGTTTGCGCTGATCTTTGGGTATTATGTTTGTATGAACATAACTAGGGTTAACGTGCATCTAGACAAGATTAAAAAGAAAAAAAAAGGGTCGTTAATCGAGGTTGACTTTCGGGTTGACTTTGGTTTTCCCCGTGTAAACTTCTTAATTCGGTTCAACCGTCTGGGCCGGGTTAAGGGGGTTACATTTGGTGGTATCAGAGCCAGGTTCTCGAGTAATTGGGAATGGTTGTGTGTGTGATTAAAGTATGTATGCTTTGTATGCTTGTTGAGTGAAAGCATGACGTGTGAATTGTAAGTATGTTACAATTGTAGTGTATGCTGTGGTGAAGCATGTTGTGGGTACCCATTGCCAAATCAAAGCTAATGAAATGATATTGTTTTAAATTGGAAAATGAGCTTGAGTACTTGGATTGCTTACCTTGCTGGGCCTGACTTTGTTTAATTGCATTGTGATTGCATTGTTAGAGTATGGAACCTCGTAGAGAGTTGAGGAGTAATGTGCGAGCTACGGCTCAGAACGAGAATGAGAATGATGAGAATGTTGAGAGTGCGGTGGATTTACCTCCTCCACCTGGCGGTGGTGGTGCTGGGGGTGAAGGAGCTGGAGCTGCAGCTGGTGCTGGGGTCGCTGGACCTGAGGCTGGTCAGGGGCAAGCTGTTCCTGACATGACAGTGTTGATACAAGCTATTGCTGGAGCTTTTCAAGCAGCAGTAGCTGGAGCTCAAGGAGATGTGCATCAGGGAGATGCTGGAGTTAGACTACCTTTGGAACGTTTGCGCAGTCTAGGAGGGACTGAGTTCAGAGGGTTGTCTGCGGAAGGTTCGGAGTCTTGGTTAGAGGGTACCAAGAGAATCTTGGGTCAGATGAGTTGCACTGATGTGCAGAAGTTGGGCTGTGTAGTATCCTTGCTACAGGATGATGCTTATACGTGGTGGACAACCACTATCGCTGGGACGGCTGAAGCTGACGTAACTTGGACGTTCTTTCAGAACGCGTTCAAGAGAAGGTATCTAGGTGTGAGGTACCTAGATGAGAAGAAAAGGGAGTTCATGTCTCTTACCCAGGGGAGCATGTCCGTGGCTGAGTATGAAGTAGAGTTTGTACGACTCAGTCAATACGCACCTGAGCTTGTTCCGGATGAGCGAGCGAGGTGTGAAAGGTTCCGTTATGGTTTGGTAACGGATGTAAAGATGTATGTGATGGCTACCGTGTATGATGATTTTGATGTGCTGGTGGGCCGAGCAAAGGATATTGAGATGAACTTGGGTTTATCTTCTAAAAGTGCTGGTTCTGGTGCTGGGAAGCGAGCTGCTGAATATAGTTCCGGTGGTGGACGGAACAAGAGGGGACGTGATCAGAAGTATCAGTCCTCAGCTAAGCGAGGTGGTGGTGCGCCTGCTCGGGGAGGCAACGCTAGAGTTGATCCGAGTGCTTGTTGGACATGTGGTTCGCGTGGCCATATGAAACGTGATTGTCCTCGTGCTGAGAGGGAGGTGCAAGCTCCTGTTGTGGCAGCTGGTAATGCGTGCTGGAATTGTGGATCTACGGATCACATGAGGAGAGAGTGCCCTATGTTGGCTGGTGGCCAAGTGCGTGCTCCTGTTGTTGCTGCACCACAGAGAGGTCGTGGGCGCGGCCGTGGTAACTTCCAGCGGAGAGAGGAAGGTGGTCGGGGTGTGGCTCATGTTGTGGCTATTCAGCCTGAGGGTGGCGGCCAAGCCAGGGTGTACGCTCAGCGAGAGGGAAGGAATGACGCGGATGTGATCGCAGGTACTTTTACTTTGCAATCCTTGTCATTACTTTCCTTGATTGATTCTGGATCTACGCACTCATACATATTGCGTGAGCATGCTGAATTGCTTGGTTTGCCTGTTGAGTCTTTGGATGTTGGTGTGCGTGTCACTAGTTCTTTTGGTGAGACTGTTGTGACTCGAAAGCTTTATAGAAAATGTCCTTTGGTCGTGCAAGATCATGTTTTTCATGTTGACCTTATGGAGTTACCTTTCTACGGTTTTGATGTAATCCTTGGTATGGATTGGCTTGCTGAGCATCGTGCTGTTGTGGATTGTGAGAATAAGCGAGTTTCGTTGAAGCTTGCGGATGATTATGAGGTTGTTGTGGTTGGTGAGAATGTGAAGTTTCTTGCCAATGTGGTGTCTTCTTTGGAGGCGAGCCGGATGCTGAGGCAGGGTTGTGAAGCTTACCTAGCTTTTGTGATGAATCCTAGTTCTAAGGAGTTGCGTGTGCAAGATATCAGGATTGTGCGAGAGTTTCCTGGTGTGTTTCCTGAGGAGTTGCCTGGTTTACCTCCTAATCGCGAGGTGGAGTTTGGGATTGAGCTGTATGAGAATACAACTCCTGTGTCCATTACCCCTTATCGAATGGCACCTAAGGAGCTGAAAGAGCTGAAGACGCAGTTGCAAGAGTTTCTTGATCGTGGTTTCATTCGGCCGAGTGTGTCGCCTTGGGGTGCACCGGTCTTGTTTGTGAAGAAGAAGGATGGCACTTTGAGAATGTACATTGATTACCGTCAGCTGAACAAGTTGACTATCAAGAATCGGTATCCTTTGCCGAGGATTGATGATCTCTTTGATCAATTTCGGGGAGCAGCTGTGTTCTCTAAGATTGACTTGAGGTCAGGGTATTACCAGTTGAAGGTAAAGGATGTGGATGTGCCTAAGACAGCTTTCAGGACGAGGTATGGGCATTATGAGTTTCTTGTGATGCCGTTTGGTTTGACAAATGCTCCTGCAGCTTTCATGGACATGATGAATCGTGTGTTTCATGAATACCTGGATAAGTTTGTTGTGGTATTCATTGATGATATCCTCGTGTACTCGCGTACTGAGGAGGAGCATGAAGAACATTTGAGGATTGTATTGCAAGCTTTGTTGGAGAATCAGCTTTATGCTAAGCTGAGCAAGTGTGAGTTCTGGTTAAGTGAAGTGGTGTTTCTTGGGCATGTGGTTTCTGCCGAAGGGATTCGTGTCGATCCTCAGAAGATTGAGGCGGTGATGAATTGGAAGGTTCCTAAGTCTGTTCATGAGGTTCGTAGTTTCCTTGGTTTGGCGGGATACTACCGGAGGTTTGTGGATGGGTTTTCTAAGATTGCTGCACCTTTGACGAAGTTGTTGCAGAAAGATGTTAAGTATGAGTGGACGGAAGCGAGACAGCAGGCTTTTGAGAAGCTTAAGGCAGCTTTGATGCAAGCTCCTATCTTGGTTCAACCTGAATCAGGGAAAGAGTTTGTGGTGTATAGCGATGCGTCCTATGTTGGTTTGGGATGTGTGTTGATGCAAGAGGGTAAGGTGGTGGCTTATGCATTGCGGCAGTTGAAGGTGCATGAGCGCAACTATCCTACGCATGATATAGAGTTGGCTGCGGTGGTTTTTGCTTTGAAAATCTGGAGACATTACCTGTATGGTGAGAAGTGTACTGTGTACACGGATCACAAGAGTTTGAAGTATCTGATGTCTCAGAAGGAGTTGAATCTTAGGCAGCGGCGTTGGGTGGAGTTGCTCAAGGATTATGATTTGACGATTGAGTATCACCCTGGGAAAGCTAATGTTGTAGCGGATGCCTTGAGTAGGAAGGTAGCTGCTGAGTTGAGGACTATGTTTGCCAGTTTGAGTATTTCGCGTGATGGTGGTCTTGTGGCTGAGTTGCAAGTGAAACCATCTTTGGTTCAGTTGATCAAGGAAAAGCAGTTGCTGGATGATTCCTTGGTATCTCATGTTCAGGATATTGCGGGGGGTAGACCTTCGGATTTCTGTTTTAATGATGATGGTGTGTTGTGTTTTGGGAGTCGGATAGTAGTGCCCAATGATGCTGATTTGAGGCGTGATATTCTGACTGAAGGTCATAGTAGTCCTTTTGCTATGCACCCAGGTAGTACTAAGATGTATCGAGGTCTTCGTGATGAGTACTATTGGGTGGGTTTGAAGAAGGATGTTGCTGAGTTTGTAAGCAAGTGCATGGTGTGTCAGCGAGTAAAGGCTGAGCATCAGGTTCCTTCAGGGTTGTTGCAACCGTTGAGAATCCCTGAATGGAAGTGGGAAAGGATTACCATGGATTTTGTATCTGGTTTACCCTTGTCACCAACGAAGAAGTATTCGGTGTGGGTGATTCTGGATCGCCTGACGAAGTGTGCGCATTTCTTGCCTGTGCATACTACGTACTCCTTGGATAAGCTTGCGGAGTTGTACATTGCTGAGATTGTGCGGCTGCATGGTGTGCCAAAGTCGATTGTGTCGGATAGGGATCCGAGGTTTACATCGCGGTTCTGGCAGTGTTTGCATCAAGCTTTGGGTACACGGTTGAATTTCAGTACATCTTATCATCCTCAGTCGGATGGTCAGTCCGAGCGTGTTATCCAGATTTTGGAGGATATGTTGAGGTGCTGCGTGATTGAGTTTCAGGGCTCTTGGGAGAAACATTTGCCTTTGGTGGAGTTTGCCTATAACAATAGTTATCAGGCGAGCATTCAAATGGCACCTTATGAGGCTTTGTACGGGAGGAAGTGTAGGACTCCTTTGTGTTGGGCTGAAACGGGTCAGAAGTTGGTTTCGATGCCGGCTTTGTTGAAAGGAACCACCGAGAAGGTGAAGCTCATTTGTGAGCGTTTGAAGGTAGCTTCTGATCGGCAAAAGTCTTACGCGGATTTGAAGCGTTAGGAGATTGAGTATACGGTGGGTGACCGTGTGTTTTTGAAGGTTTCGCCTTGGAAAAAGGTGATGAGGTTTGGCCGTAAGGGTAAGTTGAGCCCTAGATACATTGGACCGTACGAGGTGGTTGAGCGTGTGGGTCCTGTTGCGTACAAGTTGAGGTTACCTCAAGAGTTGGAGAAGATTCATGATGTGTTTCATGTTTCTATGCTTCGGAAGTATAGATCGGATCCTTCGCATGTGATGCCTGTGGAAGAAGTGGAATTGAATCCGGATTTGACCTATGATGAGGAACCGGTGAGGATTCTGGATTCGGATAGTAAGGTTCTTCGTGGCAAGACCATTGAGTTGGTAAAGGTGTTGTGGAAACATCGTAGTGTTGAGGAAGCCACGTGGGAACGGAAGGATGACATGCTGAAGCAGTTCCCGTATCTCTTTCCTTCAGGTAAATTTCGAGGACGAAATTTCTTAAGGGGGGGAGAGTTGTAACGCCCCAATTTTGGGCTTAGGAGTTTTGGGATTCGGACTGGTTCGGTCGGATCGCGGTTCGAATATATAAGAGTGAATTTAGGAAAAACCTAGTTCGGGTTGCATTAAAAATATGGAAAAATGTCTTGAAATCCTCTTTTATTATATATAAGAGTTTGGTGAAATCAATTTTACAAAATGAGGTTTGAAAGTGTGACATTTTGGTTAGTGACCAAAATGTAATTTTCGAAAACTGTGAGACTGTTTTAAAAAGGATTGAAACTTTGAATCTTTAAGGAGCTATTTACCCAATGGAAGTTTCTCCAGATTTTTCTAAAATATTAAAGGTTTAATAAATGGATTTAAAATAAAAGAAAAGGGAGGGAAGATATTTTCCTAAATTTCCAACTAACTTTCCACATTTTCTATTTTCTTTTTCTCTCATCTTTTCTCTCAAACCAAACACATTTCTCCAGAGCTTTTCCCTCTGATTTTGTCATCTAAATATCTTATTTCAATTCTCTTTTGATCTTCAATTATCTCTTCAACAAAACCTTTGCATTTGCTAAGTGGATTTTCAAGAATTTGGTTCCAAAAAGGGAGAAAACTCAAGTTTGGAGGTAAGAACGTCCTTCTCCTCTGAACTCTCAGTTCTTTACTGAAATTCCTAAGTTCTCAATCCTTGATTTATGTTTTATAAAAGGTTTTATAGATGTGTTCTTGATTTTGGCTTTTAAATGCAAGATTTGATTGATTTTGATGAAATTTCGTATGATCTGATTGGGCAGTGTTTTGAGGTGTCAATTTGATGTTAAATGAATGTTAAATTGATGTGAAATTGAGGTTTAATTAAAGCAATCCCGGATAGGTTGAATTTCCTAAGTTTAGCTTGTGTTCTTGGTTGTTTTTGGAGTGATCTTGATGATCTGTTATAGCTGGAGGTATAAGGACGTGGTAGGATCCTTTTTGGATGTTAATTGATGTTGAAGGATGTTTAGATTTGATGGATCTTGGCTGGGTAGTGTTGTGGAGTTGATTGGATGCATTTTCGGTTGTGTTTGGTAGCCGAAAATGGAGTGTGGTTGAGAGCAGCGGGTTTAGGTGCTTTCATTGAGGATATTAATGCATGATGATGCATTAATCTACTGTTTTGATGTGTTTAAAACAGGGGAGTCATCTTTGGATCCTAGTGGTGTTGATCCGGAAGCTTGATTGGTGTTTCGGCAAGAGGCGAAACGGAATCGGTGAGTGGATTTTGGATTTCAGCTATGAAACCAATGTTTTGAAGGTTTGAGAGCTTAGTTTAAGTCTAAGCAACTTAGCTAAGCTCAAGAGTAAGTTTTCGGAAAAACTCTCTTGATGATGAACCATGGATTGGTTGTATGCAATGTGGTTTGTTTGCATGTTTTAAATCATGTTTTGAAAGCATATTTAGAATGTTTATTTTCTGGGATTGTAAGCCATGTGTTGAAGGATGCTCAAGGTAAGAGATCCTTATTTTTGGAACATTGTTTTAATGTGGTGTGATGCTTAAAGATGCATGATGTTTATGGCTTTGTTAAATGCTTTAAAACAGTGGAATATTGTTGTTAATGATGTATATTGGCAAGTGATGGTTAAGGTCACAAAGGTGGTTAAAAGTCCTTGTGTGAGCCTTGTTTATTTAAGAACAACATGGTGTTTAAAAGTCCATGGTTGGTTCTTGGTTAAGGTTCAAGGTGGTTAAAATTCCTTGTGTAAGCCTTGTTTATTTAAGGACAACATAGTGTTTAAAAGTCCATGGTTGGTTCTTGGTTAAGGTTCAAGGTGGTTGAAATTCCTTGTGTAAGCCTTGTTATTTAAGAACACCAATGTGTTTAAAAGTCCTTGGGTGATTCTTGTTAAGGACATAAAGGTGTTTAAAAGTCCTTGTGTGGTCCTTGTCATGGTGTTTAAAAGTCCATGGAAGATTCTTGTTACGGACACAATGGTGTTTAAAAGTCCATGTGTGGTCCTTGGAAAATTGTAAGATCACAATGGTGTTTAAAAGTCCATGTGTGGATCTTATGTTGATTGTATCACTTGTGGCCAATATGACATGTTATGATCTTGAAGCATGTTTGCTTGTTTTAAAATGCTTATGAGCTTGTATATTGTGGTTTTGAACAATGGTTTATAAAGGTGTTTTATATATGCATTGTTGTGTGGTTTTAACGAGCATTCCTCACTAAGCTTTTGCTTACGCTCTCTCTTTTCTTAAACCAATAATGCAGAGCATTAAAGTGCATTGAGGACAGCAAGGTGGACAAGAATCCAAGTGGTGAACAAAGCTCATGTATGGTGAAGGTTTCTTAAACACTATTAGCTTATGGGCATTTGGCAATGGGGGACCTATGTTGTTGTTTTGGGAGATGTTTTGGACTCCCTGAGTTGATATCATGTTGTTAATGTTGTTGGAACTTGTATTTGGCCATTATGTGTTTGGATTGATGTTTTGATGCTTGAATGGATTGCTAAGTAGGATGCATGCCTATAGAATTGGGGATTTTCATAATTGATGCCATGTTGATGAATGGTCGTTGCAATTATGTTCCTTGTATGTTGAATGACTTGCCGGTAAAGTATGGTTGCTTTTGGAGCATGTTTGATAGGCCAATTGTGTGACAAACCAGCAATTTTTCTGTAATCTGGGCAGCTTGTTTCGGAACAGGTGCTACCGTATCGGAACGGGGGCCTGAAATGGCCTGGGTGTTCCGAAACGGAAGCAACCGTTCCGAAACGGATATGCTACTGCCAGGCACTGTTTCGGAACCAGTTGCGGAACTGTAACGCCCCAGTTTTGGGCTTAGAAGTTTTGAGCGTTGACCGGTTTGGTCAAAGTGCTGTTCGAATCGTAAGTGGCTAATTTAGGAAAACCTAGTTCGGGTTGCATTAAAAATATGGAAAAATGTTCTAAAATCATCTTTTAATGTATATTGATGAACTGTGAAAACAATTTTGGAAAATGAGTTTTGGAAGGTTGACATTTTGGCTAGTGACCAAAATGTAATTTTCGCAAATTTGGTGGCTGTTTTAAAAAGGATTGAAACTTTGAATCTTTAAGGAGCTATTTGCCCAAAATTGAATTCTCCAGATTTTTCTAAGATATTTTTAATCCTAAAATCTGATTTTAAAGATATCAAAGTGGAGGGAAGTTTCATTTTCACTATTTTCCCAACTAACTTCCTATTTTCTCTTCCCTTTTTCTCTCCAACCAAACATCACCATTTCCAGAGATTCTAATCTGATTTCCTCACCTAAATTCTTCCTTTCAACTTTCATTTGATTGCAAATCAACATATCTTCAAAACCTACTCATTTGCTACAAGTTTCAACAAGGTTTTCATTCCAAAAAGTGGAGAAATCACAAGTTTGGAGGTATGAACGATTCTCCTCTGAACTTTAAGTTCTTTAATGAAATTCCTAAAGTTTTCAATCCTAAATATATGTTTAATTAAAGGTTTGTAAGTTGATTTAAGAATCTTGGCCAATTGAGCAAGATTTTGATGATTTCAATTGATTTTCGTTTGATCTGTTAAATCTGGGTTTTGAGAAGTGTTTTGATGTTATTTGATCATTAAATTGATATGGAAGTGAGTCTTGATTGATGCAATCCCGGATAGGTTAAGATTCCTAAGTTTAGCTTGTGTTTTAAGGTTGTTTTTGTGGTGATCTTGTGGATCTGTTGTTGCTGGAGGTATAAGGATGTTTATAGGTTGTTTTTAGGTGTTGATTGATGTTAATAGAAGTGAGGTTTTGCTGGTTTATGGCTGGGTTATGTTTAGAAGTGGTTTTGATGCATTTTCGGTTGTGTTTGGTGGCCGAAAATGGAGGATGGATGAGAGCAGCGAGTTGAGTGCTTTCGTTGAGGTAATTGATGCATGATGATGCATTAATTTACTGCTTTGATGTGTTGAAGCAGGGGAGGCATCTTTGGATCCAAGAATCGTTGATCCGGAAGCTTGAATTCGTACTTCGGCAAGAGGCGAAGTGGAATCGGTGAGTGAAATTGGGTTTTCGGCTTTGAAACCAATGTCTTGGGAGCTTAGTCTAAGTCTAAACAACTTTGCTAAGCTCGAGTGTAAGTTTTCGGATTTCCTCTTTAGTGGTGGCCATGGTTTTGATGTATTGCAAAATGATGATTTGCATGTTTTACATACTGTTTTGAAAGCATGTTTTAGCATGGGTTTTGCTGTTGTTGTAAGCCATATGTTGAAGGTAGCTCTAGGTAGGAGTGCCTTGCTTTTATACATTGAAATGGTGTGGTTTAATGCTTTGAAATGCATGATGAATATGGCTTGGTTTTATGCTTTAAAACAGTGTTGTAAATGATGAAAATGATGTATATTGGCAAGTGATGTTTTGAAAATGTTAAGGTCACTAAGGTGGTTAAAAGTCCTTGAGTGAGCCTTGTTACTTATGAACATCAAGGTGGTTAAAAGTCCTTGGATGGTTCATGTTGCGGACACTAAGGTGTTTAAAAGTCCTTAGGTGATCCTTTCTATGGTGTTTAAAAGTCCATAGGCCAAGGTGTTTAAAAGTCCTTGGGATCAAGGTGTTTAAAAGTCCTTGATGTGTTTCATTCATGGTGTTTAAAAGTCCATGGCCAAGGTGTTTAAAAGTCCTTGGGATCAAGGTGTTTAAAAGTCCTTGATGGGTTACTTCTATGGTGTTTAAAAGTCCATAGGCCAAGGTGTTTAAAAGTCCTTGGGGCCAAGGTGTTTAAAAGTCCTTGGGAAGTTGATGAACTTGTTTTAATAAATGGAAATGGATCACTTGAGCCAATATGACATGTTGAGAATATTGAGAAGCATGAGATGCTTGTTTTAATGTTTATGTTTAAGCATGAGATTGCTTGTTAAGAATGCTTTTGAGCATGTGAAAGTGGTTGATTTTAAAGCATGTTTGTAAATGTTTTGAATTGCATTATTGAATGGTTTTTAAGAGCTTTCCTCACTAAGCCTTTGCTTACGCTCTCTTCGTTTTCTGAATTCAATAATGCAGAGCATTAGAGTAACTTGAGGGCAGCAAAGTGGGTCAAGCAATCAAGTTCAAGTGAAGCTCAATGTATGGAAGGTTTTGTTAAACATTTAGCTTTTGTGTGATTTGGCAATGGGGGACCAATGTATGTGTTTTGGGAGGTGTTTGAGACTCCCTAAGCTTGATAAATGTTGATGTGGTTGCTGGATTTTGGATTTAAACCTTATATGCTTGCTTTGTAAGTTTGGTGTTTGTATGCCTAGCTTGTGTAGGAAGCATGCATCTAGAATTGGGGCTTTTTGCATATGATGTTAATTGGATGAATTGATGTTGCTAGTATGTTGTTTATATGCTTACTTACATGCTGGCAAAGTTTGGTGATGATTGGAGCATGATTGGTTGGGTAATTGCATGTTTAAGGTTGAATTTTGAAGCAATCTGGTGCAGGCGTTTCGGAACTGGGTGCCCCGTTTCGGAACGGGTGCCTTGCATGAACCCAGGGGTCCGAAACGGGGAGGGCTGTTTCGAAACGAGTAAGCCTCTGCCAGACCCCCGTTTCGAAACGGGCTATGCCTGTTTCGGAACGGCCCCGCGTTTCGGAACGGGCTGTCCCCCGTTTCGGAACGGTTGACCGTTAGGGGCTGACATTGGCGGTTATGTGTTTTGAAATGTTTGCGTTTTGGTCCTGAATCTTGTATGTGCAATTGTATGAGCTGTGGATGTCCTTTTGAGCTGAAATTTCACAGTGAAGCATGAAATCTGACTAATTACAGGATGGTAACCTTAATTTGGACTAAGACCTCTAATTTATCAGAAATTACAATTTGGTCCCTAAAGTTGTAATTTGTTCAATTGGGTCCCTGTTTGATCTCTGATGTTTGTGATCTTTTAGTATGTTGGTTGTATGGTCACCCATAGGTGTAATGTGCATCTAGACAAGATTAAAAAGAAAAAAAAAAAGGGTCGTTAATCAAGGTTGACTTTCGGGTTGACTTTGGTTTTCCCCGTGTGACTTTCTTAATTCGGGTCAACCGCCTAGGCCGGGTTAAGGGGGTTACATTTGGTGGTATCAGAGCTGAGTTCTCGAGTAATTGGGAATGTATGTGTGCATGTTTGAAGTATGTATGCTTTGTATGCTAGTTGTTTGGAAAGCATGTTCAGTGGTTTGAATGGTTGATGCATTTGAGATGTATGTTCGATGTTGCATGCTGAGGGTACCCATTGCCAAACAAAAGCTAAAGGAAAGATGTTGTTTTGAAATGAAATTGAGCTTGAATACTTGGATTGCTTACCTTGCTGGGCCTGATTTTGTTTTATTTGTGTTGTATTTGCATGGTAAAAGTATGGCACCACGTAGAGAGTTGAGAGGTAGTGTGCGAGCTACGGCTCCCAATGAGAATGAGAATGAAGAGCACGCTGATAGTGCTGTGTTACCCCCTCCTCCGCCTGGTGGTGGTGCTGGAGGTGCGAGAGCTGAAGCTGCAGCTGATGCTGGTGCTGGAGCTGCTGGACCAGAGGTTGGTCAGGGGCAAGCTGTGCCTGATATGTCTGCTTTGGTACAAGCTATTGCGGGTGCTTTTCGAGCAGCAGTAGCTGGAGCTCAGGGAGCTGGGCATCAGGGAGATGCTGGAGTCAGATTGCCTTTGGAGCGTCTGCGCAGTCTTGGAGGGACTGAGTTCAGAGGTATGTCAGCTGAGAGGTCGGAAGCCTGGTTAGAGAGCACCAAGCGTGTTCTGGGACAGATGAGTTGCACAGATGTGCAAAAGTTGGGCTGTGTGGTATCTTTGTTGCAAGGTGATGCTTATACGTGGTGGACGACCACAATCTCTGGAATGGTTGAAGCTGACATCACTTGGACATTCTTCCTGAATGCGTTCAAGAGGAGATATCTGGGAGTGAGATATCTGGATGAAAAGAAGCGTGAATTCATGTCTCTGACCCAGGGGAGCATGAGTGTGGCTGAGTATGAGGTACAGTTTGTACGCCTTAGCCAGTATGCACCGGAGCTAGTACCTGATGAGCGAGAGAGGTGCGAAAGGTTTCGTTATGGCTTAGTGCCGGATGTTAAGACCTATATGTTGGCAGCTGAGTATAATGATTTTGATGTGTTGGTTGGTCGATCCAAGGATATTGAGATGAATCTGAGCTTGTCTGCGAAGGGTGCTGGGGCTAGTTCTGGGAAGAGAGCTGCCGAGTATAGTTCCGGAGGTGGACGGAACAAGAGAGGACGCGATCAGAAATATCAGTCCTCAGCCAAGAGAGGTGGTGGTGTACCTGCTAGAGGAGGTTATGCTAGGGCTGAGCCTAGTGCTTGCTGGAACTGTGGTTCGCATGGTCACAAGAGGCGTGACTGTCCTCGTGCTGGTAGGGAGATGCAGGCTCCTGCTGTGGCAGCTGGTAATGCTGGTTATGAGTGCTGGAATTGTGGTTCTTCTGATCACTTGAGACGTGATTGTCCGAGAGTGGCTGGTGGTCAAGAGCGTGCTCCTGCTGTTGTGGCACCGCAGAGAGGTCGTGGGCGCGGCCGTGGTAATTTTCAGAGGCGTGAGGAAGGTGGCCGTGGAGTAGCTCATGTGGTGGCTATTCAACCTGAGGGTGGAGGCCAAGCGAGGGTGTATGCTCAGCGCGAGGGAAAGAATGATGCTGATGTGATTGCAGGTACCTTTACTTTGCAATCCATGTCTTTGCTTTCCTTGATTGATTCTGGATCTACTCATTCATACATTTTGCGTGAGCATGCTGAGTTGCTTGGTTTGCCTGTTGAGTCTTTGGATGTTGGTGTTAGAGTCACTAGTTCTTTTGGTGAAACTGTTGTGACTCGTAAGCTGTATAGAAGGTGCCCTTTGGTTGTTCAAGAGCATGTTTTCCATGTTGATCTTATGGAGTTGCCCTTCTATGGTTTTGATGTGATCCTTGGAATGGATTGGCTTGCTGAGCATCGTGCTGTTGTGGATTGTGAGAATAAGCGGGTGTCGCTTAAGGTTGCGGATGATTTTGAAGTTGTGGTGGTTGGTGAGAATGTGAAGTTTCTTGCCAATGTTGTATCTTCTTTGGAGGCAAGTAGGATGTTGAGGCAGGGTTGTGAAGCCTATCTTGCTTTTGTGATGAATCCTAGCTCTAAGGAGTTGAGAGTGCAAGATATCCGCGTGGTGAAGGAGTTTCCTGGTGTTTTTCCTGAGGAGTTGCCTGGTTTACCTCCTAGTCGTGAGGTGGAGTTTGGTATTGAGCTGTATGAGAATACAACTCCTGTATCCATTACTCCCTATAGAATGGCACCTAAGGAACTGAAGGAGCTGAAGACGCAGTTGCAAGAGTTGCTTGAACGTGGTTTCATCCGGCCGAGTGTGTCGCCTTGGGGTGCTCCTGTCTTGTTTGTGAAAAAGAAGGATGGCACTATGAGGATGTGCATTGATTACCGTCAGCTGAACAAGTTGACTATCAAGAATCGGTATCCTTTGCCGAGGATCGATGATCTCTTTGATCAGTTTCGGGGAGCTGCTGTGTTCTCTAAGATTGACTTGAGGTCAGGGTATTACCAGTTGAAGGTGAAGGATGTGGATGTGCCTAAGACAGCCTTCAGGACAAGGTATGGGCATTATGAGTTCCTTGTGATGCCGTTTGGGTTGACAAATGCTCCTGCTGCTTTCATGGACATGATGAATCGTGTTTTTCATGAATACCTGGACAAGTTCGTTGTGGTGTTCATTGATGATATCCTCGTGTACTCGCGTACTGAGGAGGAGCACGAAGAGCATTTGAGGGTGGTTTTGCAAGCTTTGTTGGAAAACCAGCTGTATGCTAAGTTGAGCAAGTGTGAGTTCTGGCTGAAGGAGGTGGTGTTTCTTGGGCATGTGGTCTCAGCTGAGGGGATTCGTGTTGATCCTCAGAAGATTGAGGCAGTGATGAGCTGGAAGGTTCCTAAGTCTGTTCATGAGGTCCGTAGTTTCCTTGGTTTGGCGGGATACTACCGGAGGTTTGTGGATGGTTTTTCCAAGATTGCTGCTCCTTTGACGAAGTTGTTGCAGAAGGATGTTAGGTATGAGTGGACAGAAGCGAGGCAGCAAGCTTTTGAGAAGCTGAAGTTGGCTTTGACGCAAGCTCCTATCTTGATTCAGCCTGAATCAGGGAAAGAGTTTGTGGTCTACAGTGATGCGTCCTATGTTGGGTTGGGATGTGTGCTGATGCAAGAGGGTAAGGTGGTGGCTTATGCGTCGCGGCAGTTGAAGGTGCATGAGCGCAATTATCCTACGCATGATATCGAGTTGGCTGCAGTGGTTTTTGCTCTGAAGATCTGGAGACATTATCTGTATGGTGAGAAGTGTACTGTGTACACGGATCACAAGAGTTTGAGGTATCTGATGTCTCAGAAGGAGTTGAATCTAAGGCAACGTCGTTGGTTGGAGTTGCTCAAGGATTATGATCTGACAATAGAGTATCATCCTGGAAAAGCCAATGTTGTTGCGGATGCCTTGAGTAGGAAGGTAGCTGTTGAGCTGAGGGCGATGTTTGCTAGCTTGAGCATATCGCGAGATGGTGGTCTTGTTGCTGAGTTGCAAGTGAAACCATCTTTGATTCAGTTGATCAAAGAAAAGCAGTTGTTGGATGATTCCTTGGTGTCTCATGTTCAGGATATTGCGGAGGGTAGGCCTTCGGATTTCTGTTTTAATGATGATGGTGTGCTGTGTTTTGGGAGTCGAATAGTAGTGCCTGCTGAGGCTGAGTTGAGGCGTGCTATTCTGACTGAAGGTCATATCAGTCCTTTTGCTATGCACCCTGGTAGTACTAAGATGTATCGTGATCTTCGTGATGAGTACTATTGGGTTGGTTTGAAGAAGGATGTTGCAGAGTTTGTGAGTAAGTGTTTGGTGTGTCAGCGAGTTAAGGCTGAGCATCAGTTTCCTTCTGGTTTGTTGCAACCGTTGAAAATCCCTGAATGGAAGTGGGAGAGGGTTACCATGGATTTTGTATCTGGTTTACCTTTGTCTCCATCAAAGAAGAATTCGGTCTGGGTGATTGTGGATCGATTAACGAAGTGTGCGCATTTCTTGCCTGTGCATACTACGTTTTCTTTGGATAAGCTGGCAGAGCTGTACATTGCTGAGATTGTGAGGCTGCATGGTGTGCCTAAGTCGATTGTGTCGGATAGAGATCCGAGGTTCACATCGCGTTTCTGGCAGTGTTTGCATCAAGCTTTGGGTACAAGGTTGCATTTCAGTACATCCTATCATCCTCAGTCGGATGGTCAGTCTGAGCGGGTTATTCAGATTTTGGAGGATATGTTGAGATGCTGTGTGATTGAGTTCCAAGGTTCTTGGGAGAAGCATCTGCCTTTGGTTGAGTTCGCTTATAACAATAGTTATCAGGCGAGTATACAGATGGCACCTTATGAGGCCCTGTACGGAAGGAAGTGTAGGACTCCTCTTTGTTGGGCTGAAACTGGTCAAAAGTTGGTTTCAATGCCTGCTTTGTTGAAAGGGACCACAGAGAAGGTGAAGCTCATTTGTGAGCGGTTGAAGGCTGCCTCTGATCGGCAGAAATCTTACGCGGATTTGAAGCGTAAGGAGATAGAGTATGCGGTGGGTGACCGTGTGTTCTTGAAGGTTTCGCCTTGGAAGAAGGTGATGAGGTTTGGCCGGAAGGGTAAGCTAAGCCCTAGGTACATCGGACCGTATGAGGTTGTCGAGCGAGTGGGTCCTGTTGCTTATCGGTTGCGGTTACCTCAAGAACTGGAGAAGATTCATGATGTGTTCCATGTTTCTATGCTCCGGAAGTATAGATCTGATCCTTCGCATGTGATGCCTGTTGAGGATGTGGTTTTGAATCCGGACTTGACCTATGATGAGGAGCCGGTGAAGGTTCTGGATTCAGATAGTAAGGTTCTTCGTGGCAAGACCATTGAGTTGGTGAAGGTGCTGTGGAAGCATCGCGGTGTTGAGGAAGCCACGTGGGAGCGGAAGGAAGACATGCTGAAGCAGTTTCCTTATCTCTTTCCTTCAGGTAAATTTCGAGGACGAAATTTCTTAAGGGGGGGAGAGTTGTAACGCCCCGGTTTTGGGCTTAGAAGTTTTGAGCGTTGACCGGTTTGGTCAAAGTGCTGTTCGAATCGTAAGTGGCTAATTTAGGAAAACCTAGTTCGGGTTGCATTAAAAATATGGAAAAATGTTCTAAAATCATCTTTTAATGTATATTGATGAACTGTGAAAACAATTTTGGAAAATGAGTTTTGGAAGGTTGACATTTTGGCTAGTGACCAAAATGTAATTTTCGCAAATTTGGTGGCTGTTTTAAAAAGGATTGAAACTTTGAATCTTTAAGGAGCTATTTGCCCAAAATTGAATTCTCCAGATTTTTCTAAGATATTTTTAATCCTAAAATCTGATTTTAAAGATATCAAAGTGGAGGGAAGTTTCATTTTCACTATTTTCCCAACTAACTTCCTATTTTCTCTTCCCTTTTTCTCTCCAACCAAACATCACCATTTCCAGAGATTCTAATCTGATTTCCTCACCTAAATTCTTCCTTTCAACTTTCATTTGATTGCAAATCAACATATCTTCAAAACCTACTCATTTGCTACAAGTTTCAACAAGGTTTTCATTCCAAAAAGTGGAGAAATCACAAGTTTGGAGGTATGAACGATTCTCCTCTGAACTTTAAGTTCTTTAATGAAATTCCTAAAGTTTTCAATCCTAAATATATGTTTAATTAAAGGTTTGTAAGTTGATTTAAGAATCTTGGCCAATTGAGCAAGATTTTGATGATTTCAATTGATTTTCGTTTGATCTGTTAAATCTGGGTTTTGAGAAGTGTTTTGATGTTATTTGATCATTAAATTGATATGGAAGTGAGTCTTGATTGATGCAATCCCGGATAGGTTAAGATTCCTAAGTTTAGCTTGTGTTTTAAGGTTGTTTTTGTGGTGATCTTGTGGATCTGTTGTTGCTGGAGGTATAAGGATGTTTATAGGTTGTTTTTAGGTGTTGATTGATGTTAATAGAAGTGAGGTTTTGCTGGTTTATGGCTGGGTTATGTTTAGAAGTGGTTTTGATGCATTTTCGGTTGTGTTTGGTGGCCGAAAATGGAGGATGGATGAGAGCAGCGAGTTGAGTGCTTTCGTTGAGGTAATTGATGCATGATGATGCATTAATTTACTGCTTTGATGTGTTGAAGCAGGGGAGGCATCTTTGGATCCAAGAATCGTTGATCCGGAAGCTTGAATTCGTACTTCGGCAAGAGGCGAAGTGGAATCGGTGAGTGAAATTGGGTTTTCGGCTTTGAAACCAATGTCTTGGGAGCTTAGTCTAAGTCTAAACAACTTTGCTAAGCTCGAGTGTAAGTTTTCGGATTTCCTCTTTAGTGGTGGCCATGGTTTTGATGTATTGCAAAATGATGATTTGCATGTTTTACATACTGTTTTGAAAGCATGTTTTAGCATGGGTTTTGCTGTTGTTGTAAGCCATATGTTGAAGGTAGCTCTAGGTAGGAGTGCCTTGCTTTTATACATTGAAATGGTGTGGTTTAATGCTTTGAAATGCATGATGAATATGGCTTGGTTTTATGCTTTAAAACAGTGTTGTAAATGATGAAAATGATGTATATTGGCAAGTGATGTTTTGAAAATGTTAAGGTCACTAAGGTGGTTAAAAGTCCTTGAGTGAGCCTTGTTACTTATGAACATCAAGGTGGTTAAAAGTCCTTGGATGGTTCATGTTGCGGACACTAAGGTGTTTAAAAGTCCTTAGGTGATCCTTTCTATGGTGTTTAAAAGTCCATAGGCCAAGGTGTTTAAAAGTCCTTGGGATCAAGGTGTTTAAAAGTCCTTGATGTGTTTCATTCATGGTGTTTAAAAGTCCATGGCCAAGGTGTTTAAAAGTCCTTGGGATCAAGGTGTTTAAAAGTCCTTGATGGGTTACTTCTATGGTGTTTAAAAGTCCATAGGCCAAGGTGTTTAAAAGTCCTTGGGGCCAAGGTGTTTAAAAGTCCTTGGGAAGTTGATGAACTTGTTTTAATAAATGGAAATGGATCACTTGAGCCAATATGACATGTTGAGAATATTGAGAAGCATGAGATGCTTGTTTTAATGTTTATGTTTAAGCATGAGATTGCTTGTTAAGAATGCTTTTGAGCATGTGAAAGTGGTTGATTTTAAAGCATGTTTGTAAATGTTTTGAATTGCATTATTGAATGGTTTTTAAGAGCTTTCCTCACTAAGCCTTTGCTTACGCTCTCTTCGTTTTCTGAATTCAATAATGCAGAGCATTAGAGTAACTTGAGGGCAGCAAAGTGGGTCAAGCAATCAAGTTCAAGTGAAGCTCAATGTATGGAAGGTTTTGTTAAACATTTAGCTTTTGTGTGATTTGGCAATGGGGGACCAATGTATGTGTTTTGGGAGGTGTTTGAGACTCCCTAAGCTTGATAAATGTTGATGTGGTTGCTGGATTTTGGATTTAAACCTTATATGCTTGCTTTGTAAGTTTGGTGTTTGTATGCCTAGCTTGTGTAGGAAGCATGCATCTAGAATTGGGGCTTTTTGCATATGATGTTAATTGGATGAATTGATGTTGCTAGTATGTTGTTTATATGCTTACTTACATGCTGGCAAAGTTTGGTGATGATTGGAGCATGATTGGTTGGGTAATTGCATGTTTAAGGTTGAATTTTGAAGCAATCTGGTGCAGGCGTTTCGGAACTGGGTGCCCCGTTTCGGAACGGGTGCCTTGCATGAACCCAGGGGTCCGAAACGGGGAGGGCTGTTTCGAAACGAGTAAGCCTCTGCCAGACCCCCGTTTCGAAACGGGCTATGCCTGTTTCGGAACGGCCCCGCGTTTCGGAACGGGCTGTCCCCCGTTTCGGAACGGTTGACCGTTAGGGGCTGACATTGGCGGTTATGTGTTTTGAAATGTTTGCGTTTTGGTCCTGAATCTTGTATGTGCAATTGTATGAGCTGTGGATGTCCTTTTGAGCTGAAATTTCACAGTGAAGCATGAAATCTGACTAATTACAGGATGGTAACCTTAATTTGGACTAAGACCTCTAATTTATCAGAAATTACAATTTGGTCCCTAAAGTTGTAATTTGTTCAATTGGGTCCCTGTTTGATCTCTGATGTTTGTGATCTTTTAGTATGTTGGTTGTATGGTCACCCATAGGTGTAATGTGCATCTAGACAAGATTAAAAAGAAAAAAAAAAGGGTCGTTAATCAAGGTTGACTTTCGGGTTGACTTTGGTTTTCCCCGTGTGACTTTCTTAATTCGGGTCAACCGCCTAGGCCGGGTTAAGGGGGTTACAGGAACGGTCCTGCGTTTCGGAACGGGTCTTCCCTGTTCCGAAACACTCGACCGTTGGGCACTGAAATTGTTGGTTAAATGTTTTGCATTGTTTGCGTTTTGGTCCTGAATCTTGTTTATGCAATTAAATGAGTTTGTGATGTCCGTTTGAGCTGAAATTTGACAGACAAACATGAAATGTGACTAATTTCATATTGGTAACTTAAAAGTGGGTTAAGTCCTTGTAATTTCCAGAATTTATATTTTGGTCCCTAAGTTTGCATTTTGTTCAATTAAGTCCCTGAACGTTTTCCGTTTGCGCTGATCTTTGGGTATTATGTTTGTATGAACATAACTAGGGTTAACATGCATCTAGACAAGATTAAAAAGAAAAAAAGGGTCGTTAATCGAGGTTGACTTTCGGGTTGACTTTGGTTTTCCCCGTGTAAACTTCTTAATTCGGTTCAACCGTCTGGGCCGGGTTAAGGGGGTTACAAATGATGTTGTGAAAGGTTATGGATTGTGTTTAATATTGGCACTAGTATGCTTGGGTACAATGATCGATCATTAGGATGTTTAGTGTGCACACGAGAGTCAAAGTCGCGCGTGGCCTTGGTGGCGTTAAGTCATCAAGGAGGAGTACGGTGATGTAATATTCCACCGGAAATGTTTATATATTTGTCGGTGATGAGTGAAATCCCATCGACGGGGCGTGAGGATGAGTGGAATCCCCTCCGCGAGAACCGGTGATGAGTGTAATCCCACCGAAGGTAATGGTTGTATTGAAAGTGAGTTCCAACGTGTTATCCGCGTATTCGAGTCATAGCTAGGTGCCAATATGATATGAAATGTGATTCCAATATGAATTGATATATGTTGTTGTTAATCCATTGATATAAGTATCTTCGTGTGGTGGGCTTATGAATTGTTGAACATGGCATAGTGTTGATTATAAGTTCATGCATCATGTATATTTTGGCTCTTGAGGATCGGAGGTAAGATCATGCATTCTATCTTGGTTGTTGCTCGTGCTTGGACCCTGCATTGTCGAATGTTTGTTTTATGAGCTTACCATCACTAAGCTTTTATGCTTACGCTCCTTTTTGTTCGACAATGCAGATCAGTAGCTTGTGGTGGCAAGGGCAAGGAAAGGTCTCCAAGTGTCGCTTTTGGTTAGCTCAAGTATGAACTTTAAATTGAAAGATTGTAATAGTCAAGCAATGGGATAGGTGTTGTTGATTGAGCTTTGATGTATGTTGATGTTTGTTTGGCTTTTGGATGCTTTGTTTGAATTGTAAATCTTGTTTATGTTGCATGTCATGAAAGCCTATATGTTTTGGTTTCTAAGGCATGAATCTTGAATGCAAGTATGTCCCCTTTATGGTAAATGTATGAACCCTTTAGATGCATGGTCCTTGTTCATTTTGAATGCCTTGTATGATGATCTCTTGGTTGTTAAAGCTTGTATGTATGTTGTTTGTGGCTAGGGGAGTCGTAAATCGCATCTAGGATCGAGTCTTACGTTGTTTTGCTTCAATTTGGTGTCTTGTAGTGCAGGGCGTATCGATACGCCTAAAGGCCGTATCGATACGGTCCTACACTTTGGGACACAGAATTGGCTAGGGGTATCGATACTCGGGGGTGTATCGATACGCCTAAAACTCACTGGAATTCCGAGATTTTGACGAGTTTTTAGCATATCGATACGGGCTCTAGGTGTATCGATACGGTCTAATATCGATGACCGCGAGATGTTGACCAAGGAGGGCGTATCGGTACGCCCAAGGGCTGTATCGATACGGTCTCACCGGTTTGACTTGGGGCAGTTGACTTGGTCAAGGCGTATCGATACCCTCTGTAGGCGTATCGATACGGCCTGCTTAAAAATGAAAAATGGGCTGTTTTAAAGTGTTGTTTTGGATGGTCGCTATTATATTGTTTGTGTTTCCGCAGTCGTGTTTCACATAGGACTTAATAACGCATTTAGACGAGATACAAATAAAAGAAATTTTCTAGGGTTGCTAACCGAGGTGGGACCTTAACGGGTTTTACATCGGTTTTCCCCGTGTAGCCTACTCGGACCGGTCAAACGTCCGGACTGGGACGAGGGGGTTACATTTGTTGGTATTAGAGCCTAAGGTTTCCGAGACCTTGGGCAGGTAAGTGAGGTAAGTTAAGTTTTTGCGTTGTAATTGCACGGTGTTTGCTTGCCATGTAAGCATGTTTGCTTGTTTATCAAGTATGCTTGGTGTGTGTTGTTTGATCGTACGTGTATGTTGCTTGAAGCATGTTGAGTAGAGTCCCATTGCTTCTATTACATCAGAAAAATAGATTTTTAAGTGAGGAAATCATACTTGAGCCACTTGGACCCTTTCCTTTGCTAACCCAGTTTGCATGTTAAATTGTTGTTGTTGTTGATTTATTGCTTTTTGGTAAGTTTGAGGCCAAGACGTGGGCCGTGAATCGGTAAGTAGAAGCTGTGGTTTCTGAAAATGTGGATGATGTTGAGGGAGTTCATCGCTATAGTCGGGGAAGTATGGTTGTACCGGAGTTGAGGTACAATATGTTTGTTTGAGTCCGTGTGTATGTGGGTTGATTCTTGTTGGCGAGGGACGGTGTGATCGTTTCTGGTGTTAGTTGGTGAAAGAGGTGAAGACCTATGAGTGGGATTCAGAGTGGTATCGATGTTATAGTAGATAAGCCCTTAGTACAATTTTGAGTTTGTTCCCTCCGGTTGATTCTGAATTTGTATTTCTGTATACTGTTAGCAAGCATGCAAGTTTGAATGTGCCCGGTGAAGTGTTAGAGATAGGTACGAGTACCTTAGTTCTTTTGGCGAGATCAAGGTAAGGGTCTCGTGTGAGTAATCTGAAACTCAAAAATGTTAGTTGGTGATCATTGGGGTTCAGCCTATGGTTTTAATACAAGACAGTCGGTCAGTATCCGTGAGTGGGAATCAATTTGTGTGATTGGGCCAGTGTACGTCTGTGTTGTCTTCCAGCAAGAAGGAGAGATGAAGTCACTTCCGATATACTCAAGCCGAGAAGGAAGTCTTGAGCTCTAACTCCAGATTGTTTGGTAGTGGGATGTTTTGAGTTATCAGGACCGATGGTATAGAACGAGTTCAAGCATGATTGTTTGTGTGTGATCAGAACTAAATTTTGAAGTTTCGAGATGCTCTAAGAATGGTTTTGAAGAGTTAGGTTATGTTGAAGAACCATTCTGAAAACAAGAGAATCGAAGACTATCAGCTGTGTACATGTGAAGTTGCAATTTCTGCGGATTCATCCTTTTGTGTGAGCATGCAAAGGAATTTGATATACCTGTTGAGACCTTAGACGTAGGGACGCATGTGACTAGACCTTTTGGTGAGATAGTGGTGGTCAGAGAGATGCGCGGAAGATGTTTGTTGATGGTTCAGGGTTACATGTTTCTAGTAGATGTGAAGCAAATGTCTTTTTTACGGTTTTGATGTAACATTTGGCATGGTTTGGCTTGTTGAACACAGAGCGATAGTATATTTTGAGACAAAGAGAGAGTTGCCTTGAAGCTGCAGATTTCTGTGAGACTGTAGTGGTAGGTGAGGATGTGAACTTCTTATCGAATGTTGATCCAGCTTTAGAGGTCAAAGATTGATTGAGTTTAGTTGACAGGCTTGCCTAGCAAATGTGATGGATTTGATTTTTGAATGAAGATTAGACCACAGAATGTTAGAATAGTTTGTGTTTTTCCTAAAAGTGTTTGGAAGAATTGCTCGGTTTGTCTCTTGATAGGGAAGAAGTGTTTGTTATTGATATCGTCTTCGAGTTTGCTCCTGTTTTGATTGCTCTGTATCTTATGGTTCCCGAAAGAATTGAGAGTGTTGAAGAATCAACTACGAGATTTGTTAGACCTTAGATTCATTAGGCCTAGTACATCATCTTAGAGTACGACAGTGAAATTTGTGAAGAAGAGAGATGACAATACGAGAATGTGTTTAGATTATAGACAGTTGAAACTATTGACAGTGAGTAGTTAGTATTCATTTCCGAGCGTCAGTGATTTGGTGATCAGTTAGGGTGTGCTCCAGCCTTTTCGACGATTAATTTGAGATCCAATTACTACTAGTTGAAAGTGATAGAGGTTGATGTACCGAAGACAGCTTCCGGGGCAAGATGTGATCACTTTGAGTTCTGGGTTGTGTCGTTTTGTTTGACTAGTGTGTTAGCTACTTTTATAGAGATGTCGAGTAGAATACTTCCTGAGCTCCTTGATCAGTTGTAGTAGTCCTCATAGATGATACATGGGTATATTCACGTACCGAAGAAGACCATGACAAGCTTTGGAGTTAGCGTTGTAGATCCTATTAGAAAATCATTGGTATGCCAAGTTGTGCAACATGAACTCCGAGTCAAGGAAGACGTTCTCCTAGGACATGTAGATCAGTCGAGTGTATTAGAGTAAATCCCAAGTAGGCAGAAGAAGATGTGAGTTGGAAGAAACCGAAGACAGTGACAGGTATCTATAGTTCCTAGGTCTAGCAATGTTACTATCGGAGGTTTGTAAATGATCTTTTGAAGATAGCTACTCCATTGACAGATTGCTATAGAAGAATGTTCAGTTGTGTGGTCAGATGCGAGACAACAAGCCCTTGAGAAACCAAAAGAAACTTTGAAGAGAGCTTCAACCTTGGTCCAGCCTTTAACAGAGAAAGAATTTGTGAACCATAGTGATGCGTTACATGTAGGGTTAGGTTGTGTGCTTATGCAAGACAGAAGATTGTGGCCTATTCATTGAGATAGTTGAAAGACCTTGAAAAGAATTATCCGACGCGAGGCATAGAGTTAACTGCAGTTATATTTGCTTCGAAGACTTAGAGAAAAAGCATGTATGGTAAGAAATGCAAAGTGTATATACACTTATCATCCGAACTTGAAATATTTGGCGGCTTAAGAAGGGTTGAAACTAGAACAGCATAAGTTGTCAGAACTGCTTGAAGACCGTAATCTCAAGATTGAGTACCATCCGAAGAGAGTTAACATAGTAACCGATGCTTCGAGTTGTTTTTGCTGAGCTATATTTGAGTTGCGAGCTATATTTTCCGGATTCAGCTTATCAAATGATAGTGGTTCTGTGGCCGAGTTTCAGGTTAAACCTACTTTGAGTCAGATGCTTGAAGAGAAACAGTTGCAAGACAGGTTCTTGGCACCTCACATGCAAGACATAGTAGAAGAAAGACCTTCAGAATACAGTTTTAGAGATGAGAGAGTTTTGCATTTAGGGACAGAATAGTTGTACCGAATGACATAGTGTTCTGAGACGTATTGTTTTGGCCGAAGCACACGGTAGTTCATTTGTATTGCATCTGAGTAGTATGAAGACGTATTGTGGGTTGAAGATGATTACTTCTGGATTGAGTCGAAGAATGATGTGGTTCAGTATGAGAGTAAGTGTATATTTTGCCAGCGTGTCAAGGCCGAGCATCAGTTTTCTTCTAGTTTGTTAAATCCGTGGAAGATTCATAACGAAAGTGGGTAATAGATCTGAGGTACTTTGTGTCTGGTTCGCCTTTGATTTCCTCCGGGAGAGCTTAGCCGAGTAAACAATGATAGTTGCATCGAGTGTGCTCATTTTATACATGTCCACGTTACTTGTATCTTGTGTAAGACGGCGGAGTCGTGCCTTAGCAAGAGTGTGAGTTGCACAGTGTCTTGAATTCGAGAGTGGCCGACAAGGATTCGAGATTTCAATTAGATTCTTGAGGACGTCTGCATAGTGCTTGGTTACCTGTTGAAGTCAGATGGTCAGTCAGAAAAAGTTAGGGGTCAAGTTTTCAAACGGTGTTGTCTGAGATTGTGATTTGGGCTAGTTTTGTTGTTTATTTGTTGCGGTTACCACCAGAGTTAGAAAGGGGTTTGTAATGTGTTCCGTGTATCTATGATTTGGAAATGTGATTCAGATCTGTCTCGTGCTATGTTTGTTGAAGAGGTTGAGTCGAGTTTGAAATTGGCGTGCATTGAAGGACCCGTTGAGATCTTAGCATGAGATAGTTAATGTTGTGTGGTAAGTCTATCGAGCTGGTTAGAATGTTGTGGTAATAAAGGAAGGAAAGTGTGGAGGAGCAGATTTCGTGGTTTTTCCTGTCCAATAAATTTCGGGGACGAAATTTCCTTAAGTGGGGGAGAGTTGTAACACCCGAGTTTAGGGGTTGGATGAAAACAATATTAAAATATTGTTTTGGGTTTCGGTTTCAGAATTAAAATAATAAAATATTTTAATGGGATTCGTGTTTGCAAAATAATTAAAAACTATGTTGGGCCTATCTTCTAAGTCCAATTCCATGGATTTTAGGAGATGAGAATTTTAGCCATTCATTAATGGCATTATGGTAAATAAGTGGTCTTCCAAATTATAAACCCATTTTTATTTTAAATGAGCTTATTCATCATCTTCTTCCCCCTTCTTTCCCAAATCTATCGACATGAGAGCTCTCTCTCTAAGGGTTACTATTCCATCACCATTCTTCTTCCTCTTGGGTGATTTTTGAAAGGTAAAACCATATTTGACTTGTCCTTATCTTCCTCTTCATGTTGGTACCATTAGTTTTCATTATTGTTCATGATTTTGAAATTTGAAGTTTTGGGGTTTTGTTTAAAAATGAGAACTTTATTGTCTTTAACCTAAGCTTTTGATTATTTAAGGTTAGATAAATTGTTTACAACCTAAAAGGTTCAACATATGTGAATTTTAAAGAGTTTTACAATGATTCCCGAATTTGGGTTTTAATGGGGTTTTTGAAGGGTTTAAAGGTTGTTTTTGGGAGTGTTTAATGTTGGAAATTGAGGGCTATTGGTTTTATGTTGGTTAGGGATCGTTTTGGAAGCATTTAAGTGTGTTAAAGAGGTTGAAATCTTGAGTTTTGGACTGTTTTTCATGGCTGCTCGGGAATGAGGATTTTGGAGTTGTTATTAGCTTGAAAACATGTGTTTTGTGCTTGATTAGTGTTCCGGGTTTGTTACATTGATTTGTGAATTGATTTGAGGTTGTTTTGATTGTGTTGAGGTGATTAGAAGCAAGTTTTTGTGTTGGTAAAGCCTCGGGAACAAATCTGGAATCGTTGGAAGCTTGATCGGCTAGTGTGGTTGAGCTTGGAATTTTCGGTGAGTGGTTAATGTTTTTAAATGGTTTTTAAATATTGGTTCAAGCATGTGGACCTAGGTTGGGCTTGGTAAACCCACCTAGAGTTGAGATTAGAGTGGTAGTCTAATCTCAAGCTTAGTTTAGGAAACTTTCGGTTGAACTCCTAATTGCTTGTTATGCCTCATGTTTAATTGTGATCGTGTTGGCTATGTATAATGTGTTATGCATGTTGTTGAGGCTTGATATGATGCGTTGATATATGCATGTGGTTTGGTTTGTGAATTGTGCATGATAGTGATCATGGTGAGCACGTGCTAAGCACGGAAGTTGATATGAAATGATGTTGTGAAAGGTTATGGATTGTGTTTAGTATTGGCACTAGTATGCTTGGGTACAATGATCGATCATTAGGATGTTTAGTGTGCACACGAGAGTCAAAGTCGCGCGTGGCCTTGGTGGCGTTAAGTCATCAAGGAGGAGTACGGTGATGTAATATTCCACCGGAAATATTTATATATTTGTCGGTGATGAGTGAAATCGCATCGACGGGACATGAGGATGAGTGGAATCCCCTCCGCGAGAACCGGTGATGAGTGTAATCCCACCGAAGGTAATTGTTGTGTTGGAAGTGAGTTCCAACGTGTTATCCGCGTATTCGAGTCATAGCTAGGTGCCAATATGATATGAAATGTGATTCCAATATGAATTGATATATGTTGTTGTTAATCCATTGATATAAGTATCTTCGTGTGTTGGGCTTATGAATTGTTGAACATGGCATAGTGTTGATTATAAGTTCATGCATCATGTATATTTTGGCTCTTGAGGATCGGAGGTAAGATCATGCATTCTATCTTGGTTGTTGCTCGTGCTTGGACCCTGCATTGTCGAATGTTTGTTTTATGAGCTTACCATCACTAAGCTTTTATGCTTACGCTCCTTTTTGTTCGACAATGCAGATCAGTAGCTTGTGGTGGCAAGGGCAAGGAAAGGTCTCCAAGTGTCGCTTTTGGTTAGCTCAAGTATGAACTTTAAATTGAAAGATTGTAATAGTCAAGCAATGTGATAGGTGTTGTTGATTGAGCTTTGATGTATGTTGATGTTGGTTTGGCTTTTGGATGCTTTGTTTGAATTGTAAATCTTGTTTATGTTGCATGTCATGAAAGCATATATGTTTTGGTTTCTAAGGCATGAATCTTGAATGCAAGTATGTCCCCTTTATGGCAAATGTATGAACCCTTTAGATGCATGGTCCTTGTTCGTTTTGAATGCCTTGTATGATGATCTCTTGTTTGTTAAAGCTTGTATGTATGTTGTTTGTGGCTAGGGGAGTCGTAAATCGCATCTAGGATCGAGTCTTAAGTTGTTTTGCTGCAATTTGGTGTCTTGCAGTGCAGGGCGTATCGATACGCCTAAGGGCCGTATCGATACGGTCCTACACTTTGGGACACATAATTGGCTAGGGGTATCGATACTCGGGGGTGTATCGATACGCCCAAAACTCACTGGAATTCCGAGATTTTGACGAGTTTTTAGCGTATCGATACGGGCTCTAGGTGTATCAGTACGGTCTAATATCGATGACCGCGAGATGTTGACCGATGAGGGCGTATCGGTACGCCCAAGGGCTGTATCGATACGGTCTCACCGGTTTGACTTGGGGCAGTTGACTTGGTCAAGGCGTATCGATACCCTCTGTAGGCGTATCGATACGGCTTGCTTAAAAAGGAAAAATGGGTTGTTTTAAAGTGTTGTTTTGGATGGTCGTTGTTATATTGTTTGTGTTTCCGCTTTCGTGTTTCACATAGGACTTAATAACGCATTTAGACAAGATAAAAATAAAAGAAATTTTCTAGGGTTGCTAACCGAGGTGGGACCTTAACGGGTTTCACATCAGTTTTCCCCGTGTAGCCTACTCGGACAGGGTTATAAATTCGCGCTGGGACGAGGGGGTTACATCGGCATACTCTATAACAACATCTTCTTTAAGGACATGATCTCTAATGAAATGATGCCTTATTTCTATATGTTTAGTTCTAGAGTGTTGAATGGGATTTTTTGTTAAACATATGGCACTAGTGTTATCGCACTTAAGGGGTATGGTTTCAACTTTAATACCACAATCTAAGAGTTGTTGCTTCATCCAAAGGACTTGAGCACAACAACTCCCTAAGGATATGTACTCGGCTTCGGTGGTAGATAAGGCTACACTATTTTGTTTCGTAGAGAACCAAGATATGAGCATACTACCTAGAAATTGACAAGTTCCCGAAGTACTCTTCCTATCGATTTTACATCCCCCATAATCCGCATCCGAATAAGCATGAAGGTTGAAGGTGGAGTCTCTAGGGTACCAAAGACCTAAACAAGGAGTATCTCTAAGGTACCTAATGATTCTCTTAACGGCTATAGGGTGAGACTCTCTAGGACTAGCTTGAAACCTAGCACACAAGCAAACACTAAACAAGATATCTGGTCTACTTGCGGTAAGGTAAAGCAATGATCCAATCATAGAACGGTAAAACTTAGAGTCAACACACTTACCTCCTTCATCCTTGTCAAGCTTTGTAGATGAGCTCATAGGTGTGGCTTGAGGCTTTGCATTCTCCAAGCCAAACTTCTTGAGCATATCCTTGATGTATTTTGCTTGATTGATGAAGGTCCCATCCTTCCTTTGCTTGATTTGGAGTCCCAAAAAGAATGAGAGCTCCCCCATCATGCTCATCTCGAATTCACCTTGTATTAGCTTAGCAAACTCTTTGCAATGACATTCGTTAGTAGAACCAAAAATAATGTCATCCACATAAATTTGTACTACTAAGATGTCATTTTTATACCTTTTTATAAAAAGTGTAGTGTCCACCTTACCTTTTTCAAAACCTTTTTCAAAACCTTTTTCAATTAAAAAGTTTGAAAGTCTTTCATACCAAGCTCTAGGAGCTTGTTTTAAGCCATAAAGAGCTTTAGTGAGTTTGAAAACATGATTTGGAAATTTTGAGTCTTCAAAACCCGGTGGTTGTTCCACATACACTTCCTCATTTATAAAACAATTTAAAAACGCGCTTTTAACATCAATTTGAAAAAGCTTGAAATCATGATAACATGCATATGCAAGCAACATCCTAATGGTTTCCATTCTAGCTACGGGTGCATAGGTTTCATCAAAATCTATTCCCTCTTCTTGAGTGTAACCTTGTGCTACTAGTCTAGCTTTATTTCTCACAATGTTACCACTCTCATCTAGTTCGTTCCTAAAGACCCATTTAGTTCCTATGGTAGATTGATTACTAGGCCTATCAACTAATGTCCAAACGTTACTTCTCTCAAATTGATTTAACTCTTCTTGCATAGCCATAATCCAAAAATCATCTTTCAATGCTTCTTTTATATTCTTAGGCTCTATGCATGAGATAAATGCAACATGATTCATTAATCTAAGAGAAGATCGAGTGGTTACCCCCTTGGATGGATCACCCAAGATTTCACCATCTTTGACATAGTTGAATTCCCTTGGGTAGCTCACTTCTTTTTCCTCAAGAGCCAAGTCCTTCAAGGCTTCAAGAGGTGGATCTTGTGTATCCTCTTCTTTTGTTGGAATCTCATCCTCCTTTGAAGTTTTTCCTCCATCAAAGGCATTTATGATTCCTACATCATCATCATCACAAGAATCCTTCCTTGGAAGGAGGTTATCATCGAATACAACATGTATATATTCTTCTACTACTAAAGTTCTCTTGTTAAATACACGATAGGCTTTAGAGGTTAAAGAATATCCTATGAAAATAGCTTCATCACTTTTTGCATCAAATTTACCTAAGTTGTCTTTTCCATTATTCAAAACAAAACACTTGCAACCAAATGGATGAAAATAGCTAATGTTAGGTTTTTTGGATTTCAAAATTTCATAAGGAGTTTTCTTTAAAATTGGCCTAATCATTACTCGGTTCACAATGTAGCAAGCGGTGTTTGTGGCTTCCGCCCAAAAATATTTAGGTAAATTTTTTTCACAAAGCATGGTTCTAGCCATTTCTTGTAAAGTTCTATTTTTCCTCTCAACTACCCCATTTTGTTGAGGAGTTCGAGGAACCAAAAAATTGTGGCTAATACCATTTTCATTTAGAAAATCTTCAAACCCTAAATTTTGAAACTCGGTTCCAAGATCACTTCTAATATGAGAAATTCTTAGTTCAAGGTCATTTTGGGTTAGTTTTGAAAATGTGATGAATTTTTCTAAAGCCTCATCTTTAGTACTTAAAAATAGAACCCAAGTAAATCTAGAAAAATCATCTACAAGAACAAATGCATAAGATTTACCACCCAAGCTCATAGTCCTAATTGGCCCAAATAAATCCATATGGATAAGTTGTAAACATCTACTTGTAGAAACATCATTAATGGATTTAAAGGAAGACTTATGTTGTTTACCCTTAGAGCATGCATCACAAATTTTATCGTTTGAGAACTTAATCTTGGGTAAACCTCTAACTAGATCAAGGGAAACTAGTTTTTCTAAAACACTAATGCTAGCATGTCCTAGTTTCCTATGCCACAACCATACATCATTTTCATTTTGTGCTACCAAACATGCATGAGATGTATGTATGTCATCTAGATGCACCATGTATATTTTACCTATGCGATGACCTATGAGCATAATATTATTAGATTTAATGTCAACAATTTTGCACCCATTTTTATCAAATAAAACATTAAATCCTTTATCACACAATTGACTTATGCTCAACAAGTTATGTTTAAGACCATCGACATACAAAACATTTTCAATAAGAATAGTAGAGTGATTACCTATGGTGCCAATACCTTTAATGTGGCCTTTGGAGTTGTCACCAAATGTCACCACCCCTCCACTTTTTGGCTTTAGATCCATGAATCTACTCTTGTCTCCGGTCATATGCCTCGAGCATCCACTATCAAGGTACCATGAGTTTTGACTTTGTGCTTTGGCCTTGTAGCAATGCTCCCCCTACAAACAAAGATATTAAGCTTTTGTTTTTGGTACCCAAATCATTTTGGGTCCACGAGTGTTAGCTCCCATTAACTTGGTTCCCTTAGGAATCCAAGGTGACATAGCAACAATATTATTAGATTTTACAAGTTCCTTAGGAACCCATACACTTCTAATCATTTTAGTTCTACTATGTCTAGGAAGGCTACCTTTTTTGTAGTTATTAGTCCTTTTCTTAGGTTGGTATGTTTTAGAAGATTCACCTATTTCATGCTTCACACTACCAACATTTTTAAAGGACTCCTTGAGCTTGTTAAGATCATCTAACACATTTTGGTGTTCACTATTACATTGAGAAAGAAGATTATTAAGGTCAACATTTTCATCTTGAAAGAATTTTAGTTCATCTTTCAACCCTAAAATCTTTTTCTCAAATTTTAAATTAGCTTGAGAAAGTGAGTCATTTTTATCATTTAATTCTGAAATAATTTTCTTATTCCTAATGACCGACTCCTTGTATTTCTCAACTAATTCATCATAGACCTCTTGCAACTCATCATATGCATCATTTAATTCATCATATGTAAAATCAAAAGATGATGAGTTAGAGGTTACCATGGAGGAATCTTCCTCAAGTGCCGTGAGGCAAAGGTTGGTCACTTCTTGTTCGTCATCCTCCGATGACTCCTCATCACTCCAAGTAGCAAGCTTGGCTTTGAGCTTCTTCTTCTCAAAGCCCTTCTTCTTGAGTTGAGGGCACTCCGAACGAATGTGACCGGGTTTATTGCACTCAAAGCAAATGATTTGATCCCTTGCTTCTTCTTTGTTTTTACCTTTGAAGTCCATCTTTCTTTGAATTTTTCTTCCCCGGTTAGACCTCATAAAGCGTGAGAATCGTTTGGCTATCATAGCCAATTCTTCTAGCTCATCCTCCTCACTAGAAGAGCTCTCTTCAAGTAATGAAGCTTTGAGAGTTATTCTCATCTTTTTCTTCTTTTCCACCTCTAGCTTTTCTACTCTTTTCTCTTCTTTCTTCTTCTCTTCTTCTCTTCATTGCTTCATAATCTCATGAGTAAGGAGAGAACCCACTAGCTCATCAAGCTTTAATGTCTTCAAGTTTTTGGCTTCTATGATGGCGGTTCTCTTCCCATCCCAAGATTTGGGAAGTGAGTAGAGTGGCTTCCGGACAAGTTTGTCTTCCGGTATAGTCTCTCCAAATCCTTTGAGCCCATTGACAATGGTTGAGAATCGATCAAACATCTTGGACACCGTCTCATCGGGCTCCATCTTGAAATTCTTATAACTAAGATTGAGAATTCCAATCTTAGTTTCCTTCACATCGTTGGTTCCCTCATAGGTGGTCTCAAGAGTATCCCGCACTTCTTTGGCACTCTCAATGGATGAAACTTTGGACTAGATGTCCGGACCGAAAGAACAAAAGAGCATGTGGGGGGCTTTGTCATTTATTTGGATCTTTTTTTTCTTCTTCACTCATCTCCATATTTTTCTTCAAAACCATCTTTCCTTCACTATCTTGCTTCAATGGAATGTAGGGGTCATCTTCAATGACATCCCAAACCAAGTAATCGTTGGACTTGATGAAGAGACGCATCCGATTCTTCCAAAACGGATAGTTGTCACCATTGAAGAAGGGTGGTTTTGTAGTGGAATGAGACTCATACATGCTCGAACCGGAGGTAGATGCCATCTCTTGATTTTTGGATGATCACACTTTTCCTAGGAACTCCTCTTGTGGTTGTTAATCCTCAAAGAGGTAGGCTCTGATACCAATTGTTGAGTGGATCGAATGATCGAAATAAACCAAGAGGGAGGGTGAATTGGATTTTTAAAGTTCTTGGTGGTGGAAATTGCAAATTAAAAAGGTAGACAAGGAATTTTAGAGTGGTTCAAGTTCCAAATGAACTCTACATCCACTACCTTAGCTTCACTAAGGATTTGCAACAATTCCACCAATTGCTCTTCCCCTTTTCTAGGCTAAGGAGGTAACCCTTACAATTTTCGGTTAAATTTTCTACCCAAAATTTGACCCAATCCTCATTCAATTGAAACAAAGAATTTGTTGGCTAAGCAAGTATCTCTCAATACAAAATATAGCCCAATTACAAGCACTCAACCCAATTGAAATGATAAGAATGAAAAATACAATTGGGGTTTTTAGACAATAATGGGATTTAGGCACAAATGCTTGGATTTGATGTTTGGATGTTTGCTTTAGGATCAATAGTTGTTGCTGAGGCTTTTAGAGGTCCCTTTTATACCTTCTCATTGAATTCTAGTCGTTGTGGTTGTTGCAATCATCAATAGAGTCGTTGGGGGTGTTATCTCCCCTCCATAAATGCAGTCTGCAACCAACCGTTTCGAAACGCCCGACCCTGTTTCGAAACAGACCAAAATAGAAAGAGCCGTTGGTGTGCATTAAATAGCCCGTATCAAAACGGTTAGAAATGTTTCGATACGCTAAGAGCCCGTTTCGAAAGTTGTTTCGAAACATTTTTCCACTGTCAAGGATCCTATCGATACGGCTTGAGATCGTTTCGATACGCCTTAACTATTTGTTTAAAATAAGTTAAAAACATTCAACGATCATATTTTTCAAATCAATTTTAAAGTCGTTTCGAAACACAGGATGTCGTTTCGATACAGTGTCTCATTGTTCTTAAGCCGTTTCGAAACTTGTTTCGAAACACGGGTTGGCAGTGTTGAAATCGTTTCGATACCCGTTTCGAAACACATGTTCGCAGTTTCGAAACGGTGACTCGAAAATCACTGTTTAGGCTTTGGGAACACTTAGAAAACATTTGATAAATTTGGTTTTTAACTTAGGCAAATTGTTTAAAACATATAGAGAGGTTTGAGGACTTAAAAATTCGTTTTTACATTTTCAATTTAGTCCTTAGGTTCTTTAGTTATATCAAAATTAAAATATCGGTTTCACGCAGGTTAAACCATATCGGTACCGGAAACTTGAAAATACAAGTTTGGCTGTTTTAAATCATGAAAAACTTTGTCAAACACCTTTAAAAATACTTGAAAATTATTTTCAAATTAGTCCAAAACATTTTTCAATTATTATATCAAAATATTATTTCTACAATCTCCCCTTTTTCGATATAATAAAAACAACTTGAAAAATTATTTGGGATTCTCCTCCTTTAAGTTTAAAATTGTGAATAAGAGATGAAAAATTTGAAATCAATTAAAGCTCTCCCCTTATTCTTTGAAAATTCAATTTTTCAAACCATTTCTCCCCTTTTTGTTATATCAAAAGGAATTTAAACATTTTTAAGCTCAAAATAACAATATAGGTTTAGACTTTGAAAGTTTTAAATTGTTCGGTTTTAAAATGGCTCCCCCTTACTCAAAAGCATCATTAAAATGTTAGTCCAACATATATGATCATCTAGTTGAACTCAAGGGAGGATGTGAAGCCTTCCTTCTTCAAGTGTTATTCCTTGAGTGCATGGAGCCCCCCCCCCCCCTTAATGTTTGACTTGTTGATCAAACTCTATCACACCTAGCAAAAGACAATCAAGTAAATTTTGGTATCCAAATTGCTTTGGATCCATAGACGTTAGTAGCACAAAACTTAGTCCCCTTAGGAATCCATTTTTCAATTTCATCCTTTTTTGTTGAAGTGGTTAGTCCTTTTGGGACCCAAACACTTCTAAAACATTTTCCATTTACAAATCTAGGGGCACTAGATTGTCTTACATAAAAATTTGATTTTCCAAAATTATTTTTCTTTTCAAGCTCTTTGGAAATCAAATCTTTTTCTTCTTGAACTTTATGAAGCAAATTTTGTAAATCAAAATATTTTTGCTCAAACTCTTCGAGTTTTGCTTCAAGTTCAATTTTGGTTTTAGAAATCAAATCATTTTGAATTTTCAACTTTGAAATCATTTTATTGTTTTTCAAAATGTGATTCTTAAACTCTAAAACCAAATCATCGTAGGCATATTGTAATTCATCAAAAGTGTAAGAGCATGAAGTAGATGAATTAGAAGTTACCTTTGAATCTTCTTCGATGGCCATAAGGAAAAGGTTGGCTTGTTCATCATCGGTGGAGTCTTCATCACTCCAAGTCCAAGTAGCCACATATGCCTTCTTCTTATGGCTTGATGTGCTTGCCCTCTTCTTTTTCATGGATTCTCGTTCAAGCTCTCTCAAGGCTTTCTTTATGAACGGGGCACACTTCTTGAAGAGATGAACTATCTCTTCTTCATCATCCTCCTCTTCACTTGAATCAACATGATGACGTGTGGAGGATTTGAGAGCAATGGCATTAGTGTTGATGCCAAGCCCTTTGAGCTTCTTCTCCCCCAAAGCTCTAATTTCTTCCCTTTTCTTCTCATATTCTTTGTTTTTCTTCATTATTTGATGAGTGAGAAGTAACCCCATGAGTTCATCAAGCTTCAAGGTCTTCAAATTCTTGGCTTCGATGATGGCGGTCCTCTTTGAGTCCCATGACTCGGGAAGTGAGTAGATGAGCTTCCGGACAAGCTTCTCTCCCGGAATGGCTTCTCCATAGCCTTTGAGACCATTGGTGATAGTGGAGAACCTATCAAACATCTTCTCGATGTTTTCTTCCAGATTCATCTTGAAGTTCTCATACGCTAGGTTGAGGAGGCCGATCTTGGTCTCCTTTACTTCGCCGGTTCCTTCGTATGTGACTTCAAGCTTGTCCCATACCTCATTGGCACTCTCACAAGAAGACATCTTCTCATAGATGGTTAGGCTAAAAGCACAAAATAGGATGTGCAAGGCTTTGCAATTTAGCTCCATCTTCTTGCGATCTTCGGCACTTCATTCCGCTTTGCTTCGTTGAGGCACGAACGAACCATCTTCTACTATGTCCCATAGTTTGTAGTCCTTTGACTTTATGAAGAACTTAATCTTTGTCTTCCAATAGGCATAGTGAGTTCCGTTGAAGAAGGGCGGTTTGTCGGTGGATTGCGTCATTGAGTCGGTTGAGTAAAATGATGATCGAGCTTGCCGGATCTTCTTAATAGGATGTTAATCCTCTTCAATTCAGCCAAGCTCTGATACCAATTGTTGGGTTTTATGGTGCTCGATTCCTTCAACCGTTCTTGCTCGCCAAGTGATGGAGAAGTGGAATTTTGGGTGCAAGTGGTGTGGAAGCTAAAAAGATTAAAGACACAATGATTTATAGTGGTTCAACCTTCTAACCAAGGTCTACATCCACTACCTTAGCTTCTCACTAAGGATTTCCAATCAATCCACAATTGATTCGTCCCTTTTTCTAGGCTTAAGAGGAAACCCTTATACACCGATCAAGCTTTCTACCCAAAGCCTTGATCAAACCCTCTTTACAAGAGAAAAGATAAGCAAACTCAAATCCCTCTAATAGGTATTTGTTTGCACAATTTAGCTCTCACCTAAAACCTAAAACACTTGAGCAAATCTAACAATTTTGTCTCACTAGTGTTTGTCTATACAAAGAAATGACAATTTAGTACTAAGACAATTTCTTGATCATTTGTTGTTGACAGTTGAAGCATTAACCATGACTTGATGCTTGGAGGTCCCTTTTATACTCCTTAATGAGTTTGTAGCCGTTACTAGCCGTTGGGGATGAATTGGAGCCGTTGGAGACTTTATTTCCCATCTTTAATGATGTTCTGCAGCCTTCTGTATCGATACGCGTGGACCCATATCGGTACGACCTTCATCAGAAACTAGCCGTTGGGCTCTTGCCAGCCTAGGCGTATCGATACGCTTGAGGGCGTATCGGTACGGTATGATATTTAAAAGACCGTTGGAAAAGTAGCCGTTGGGGTTGTTAAAATGGGGATCGGTACGCTTACCAGGCGTATCGAACGATCCCTTACCGTATCGAAACGGCAAAGCCTGTTTCGATACGGGTTTTGGAAGTGATCAAACTTGGGCAAAAATGTATCGATACGGGTTAGACCGTATCGGTACGGGAAACTTGAAAAATACAAGTTTGGTTGTTTTCAATCATGAAAAACTTTGCCGAACACCTTTCAAAATATCTCAAACATATATTCAAGTTGTTTGGACTTAAATACAAGTTTTAAATTCTTTTCAAATTAGTTTAAAACATTTTTCAATTATTATATCAAAACATTATTTCTACAGTATTAAATTCGGAAAAAAAACCCTAGCCGTTCCTCTCTCAAAATTATTTCAATTCTAGCCGTTTTTCCTTTTGTTCAATCCCTTTAATCGGTGGTCGGCAATCAATTTTCGTATTGGTTGTCGACCACCGATTTTATCAATTTTCTTGTTTTTATTTCAATAAAAATCTCTGCTTCTGTAGCACGCTCTTTCTTTATCCTAGTGACACGCTTTGTTTTGTTTTTTTGGTTTTGTTCATCTGTCTTGGTGGCAGGTTTCAGCATACCCTAGCGTTCGATTGTTGTTCGTACAGAGATTCACTCGGCACTAGTATTTGATTCATGGTGTTGTCGGTGGTCATTTAGAATGTTTTATCCCCACTCGTTAATGGTTGTTTTCCGATAAAATCAGTCTTAGGTAGCGGTACCTTTTGCCTGACAGAATGGATCGCGCACCACTCCTTCCTTCTTTATGCGTCTCGTTTGGACAGAGACAATGAGATTCGGAAAGCTTTTGAATTTTTGTTGGTATGCGTATTTTCATAGAAATTTTTGTTTTCATTGTTTTTGAGTTGTAAGAATTTTTTGGGTTATTTTAACCCAAATTTTCTTCTTCTTAATTGCGTTGTAATTGAATTTTTCTATGGTTTAATGAAAATTCAGTGGCTATTTAAAAAAATTTTAAATTCTAATAATATTATACATTAAAAATTTATTTAATGTGTATATTACCGTAAATAAAGATATTCATAATAAAGTATTCTCTCCGAGGAAAAATAAAATAAGTTTTGAAACTATTATTATATGGGTAAGTATACCATGCACTGACATTGGAAACATTTTGTTTTCACAAGCGCCCTAATTTTAGGGGTTAGAGATTTAATTTAGGGTTCGTGGTTTAAGAATTTAAGTTTATGTGCTTAGAATTTAGGGATTGTGGTTTAAATTTAGAGTATAGGGTTAGAATTTAAAGGTTATAAGTAAAAACCTAAACCCTAAATTCTAACCATAAATTCTAAATTCTAAACCCCTAAACTATAAACCTTAAATTAGATCTCTAACCTCCAAAATTAAAACACTTGTAAAAACAAAATATTTCTAATACCAGTACATCATATACTTTTCATTATTATATTTAAATTTATCTCCATCTTTAATTATTGTAAATTAATTGTTTTATATCTTTCTAATATTTATAAGGCTAAACTATAAAATAAGTGCTCAAGCTATTTCTTTTTTTAATAGGCACCTAAAAAATCTTTTAAACTTTTATTTTAGCTGAAAATGTACCTAAACTATTTTTTGGATAAAATATGTGCCTAAATTTTAATTTTTAACTTATTTTAAGTTCAATTTTGGCACCTACTTGAGCACTTATTTCAACAAAAATTAAAAGTTTAAACACCTATTTCAGCCAAAAAAATAATTTAAGCACTTATTTCAGCCACAAAAGAAACTTCATGCACCTATTTCAGCCAAAAAGTTAGATGCAAAAAAGAGGCGGACACTTATTTTGTAGTTATTCGTCCCCAAATTAAATTTTCAAAACCATGGTTAACAGACTGAATCACGAGTTTGCATTACATTTTCGTAGCAAAATAACATTCACAAGTATGATCAAAGGAAGAACAAACCAAAACAATAACAAAAGTTCAGCTGACAAGCTCAAGCATTAAAGATGGGAACCAATAAAAAATTTATAATACCTATTCCAAATTCTACAGTCACTTTGTAATTACCCAAAATTCCTTAATCCTATTTCAGTTAAGAAAATTCTGTAATCTGCTTTGTATAATCATTCACTCAATATTCTCAGCAGGCCGGTCAACAACAGCTGTTCAACAATCAAGATATTGACCAACCTAATCTTCGTTTGCCGATTGCATATTTTCAGGGATTTTGAGAATACCACCATCAATCAAGGGCTTTAACTCTTCTTTTGCCATTTTACGGACCTCGGAGTCTGAGGATTCCCAAAATGCAGACACTACCTTTGAACTGCAAATAGAGCAATGGGGGCCATATCGAAATAATGCAATGTTAAAGTTCAAGTGGATGTTTATGCTTTAATCGCGAAATATTAATGATGTCAAAACAAAGCAGCTAACCTGTGACCTTGGGCCCATAATTGACTCTTTCCTTTCAGAGATTTCTTCCATAATGTGGAAGCAAATGCAGGGCAGTCTAGTATTAGTTTCCGTATGGTGCGACTGGAATGGAAGTTTTCTAGCACATGTTCTTCCTCCGATTCTTCGGATTTAAGCTTCGCTGCAAGTGCTGCTATAGCTTCATGCAAGTTATTCAATTTTTCATCCAATGCTGGGTGGAGAATACCATCAGAACCTCCCATTGCAACCTGTGCATTATTTCCAACATATGCCAAGGTGATAAATCATGAGATTGCGGATTGAAAATAGTTCATTAAAAGACACAATAATAAACAAAAAAAAAAAAAAAAACCAAATTTGGATGGAGCGAGTGTCGAAATGTTCAAGTGCAAATATTCGGTTAAGCAGTTAACATGTTATTAGAGATATAACTGCTCGGTTATCGACAAAGTCCCAGGCTTCTAACTTAGCCTGCTTCTGGATTTTATAAAAAGAATACAAACTAAGAAAAAAGTTGATTACCTCAAACATTACTTCTTTGCCAAAATTTGAAGTAAGCAATTCTCCTGCATCCTCGATGCAAACATCAACAAGATTCTGTAAAACCGAACATCACAGAAGGTTTTGATATCTTCAGCCAAAGGACCAACAAAAGATTTTCCTTTAGAAACAAAAACATGAGCATATCACCCCTAATGGGCAAGATGGACCATCGAACCTCAGCAAGCCCACTCTTGACTAGCAACTCTCTCCTCCTTAGCGAAGGATCCTTCTTCCCACCCTCAGCCGAGTAAAGGTCCTCTTCGAGAATATTGCTTTTACAATTACCAGACTCGGCTTCTTTCATATCAGGATCAGTTGTAGCTGTCTCCTTTGTAGGTTCTTCATCAAGGTTCTCTTCGGGAATATCACTCTTAGCTGCCTCCTTAATACATTCTTTATCTCTTGAAAATTTCTCAGATCCGACTCTGGAATCATTCTGAGAAAGTGAGAACCCGTTGTAAATTCTAGCAGAGGTTGTTTGCAGTCTACGATAGCTCAATAAAAGATCACAGCTATTAAACTACCTTAGCACTGAGCGACGGAACAGATAAATTTAGAAACGCCAGATCATTGGAATTTAAATAGCGTGAACAGTTTGGATGAAGCAACTGCAACAACAAGCGCCTTCCACTCTGAAATTCACAGAATGCAAACAGAAACCCATAATGAACACAGAACTACTAAAAGCTGAATTAATGTGATAACTTTAGGGATATTATCCATTCTATGGACATTCTAAAATAACTGTAAAAAATATGAACTCTTAAATTGCCCAAGCTGAGTGGACCAACTCCTCAAGTTATGAGTTTGGATTTTAAGGATTCTCCGGCTACTTCAGATAACGAGGAATAAATATATATATTTCTTGTATTTGTTTTAAAGGTCATGAGCCCATCATTATTTCCTGGCCAAGTTATCTTCTTCAAAATCTGTTGTTAAGATAAAAGGTTTAGAAAGAGTAGAGACCTTGTCCAAAGCAAGCTCTTTCAATGTTGCTTGGAGCTCACGGATGATAAACTGTAAACAGAAAATTAAAGTCAGGCACTACGAGAAAGCAATATTACATAACATAGAGACATAGTAATTAAAGGCTGCATAGCAGAAACTAACCTTTGTTATAAGCTTTGTGTCATCGACCATTGAAACAATGCCAACGAGTACCTAATAAAATGAAAATCAGAGACAAGCCTTAAGTGCTTTAAATCTAAAAGAAAGGCATCATGACACCGACTCATAATGTTACTAGTGTCATAGTTGAATTTATCAAGAGTCAATTACATTTAAGACATAGGGCTCTGTAAAGTTCGTGAAAACTGAGTTAACCAAACTAACCTATACAATTTGATTCATTCGGTTTGGTTAGTTCAGTTTCATTTTAGGTCAGTTAAATGAGTTGGTTTAAATATGTTAATTTGGTCCGTTAGTGGTTTATAGAATTGATAGCCAAACTGACCAAATTAACAGGCTTAATATAAATATATTATACCTGTATATATATTTAAAGATATTGATAATATTATAGATATATGGAAAACCATTACAATAATAAAGTTGATTATATTTCTTCAATGATTATAACTTTCTGAAGGAAATATAACTAAAATATATGATAGTCATAAATATATATGAATTGCAAAAGGGTAGATTAGCTCATTTATTTTCGGTTCATTCAGTTGACCAAACAAACCAATTAACTTAAGTCAGTCCAGCTAGTTCAGTTTATCCTTAAGCCAGACCGGTTTCTGGTTACTATTTATGGCCTATGGGAAGTAGATTAATTCGACTTTGGTTTTTTCAACCAACCCAACTGTCCACGCACTCCTATTTGTACATGGTAAAAAGGTTAAAAATAAGCAGTCTACAAAGACTTCCCATTTAGCATTTCTAACAAAAGAAAATCAAGCGGATAGATTCCATAGACAACCCTTACCATGCACCCACATTGGTCATGCATTATATTGCTTATATGGCCTTTCATTCCTTTGATGATTTTCTTTCTTTCCTAAAATGAAACACAAAAAGGATGATACTTCATGAGTTAACAGTTAACACAAACTAGGAATTCCACTAGAAATAGTAAAATTGTCTTGAGTTTTTCCAGAAAAGGGTATCCTTATGAATTAGGCTTTATGGAACTCAAGCAACCAACTGCAACAAACCTTAGCACTTCCATGCTTAACACAGAGCATCCCAATCTTAGATCCTTCCTGGGTATGGATCATACGAACTAGGAGTGGACCAGACAGTTGTTGAATTATATCTGCAGCAGTGGACTGTTGACAAACTAAATTTAGTAAGAGAAATCACTTGGAAAAAAAGGCGCTACGGGAAGAAAACTCTTTAGAGAATGTTTCAATAATATGTGTTAAGATCTTAAATACCTGATCAGCTATGCTCATATACTCTACTAATACCCTGTGGATCATGGAGTGGTCCACTATTCCTTTTTCAAGGATTGGTTGAATCACCAAACTCATGTGTCGTATAACAGAAGATTTCTGCAGGCCCAGCTTCAATATTACATCTGTTAACCTAATATAAGATCAGAAATTTTTTTTTATCAAAATATGTTCCCGACTTGCTGTATAAGTAGGATATCAATGTGGAATCGCACATATCCATCAAGCTACCAACAAAACTGTAAAAGGAATAACATCACAAAATTTAACTACTGCCCATCAGCCTCAGTGATGAGTTATCAGTTCTTTAGAACTTTTTGGAGTGGGACAACCGTGGCTAAAATGTACAAACTTATATAATTTCTACCTGCTTTCTTTGATGGATGAGAGGTCTTTAAACAGATGAAGCTCGGTAGAATATAATTCCATCAGAAGCTCTTGTTTTTGAGTGGCATTTCCAAGTTGATATGCATGCTCAATAACTGCAGAAGGATAGGCAAGGATATTGGATGTTAGCAAGGCTTGAGAACAGATTTACATCTCAAAACCTACAGTGAAATCCGCCTAACACTCATGCACATAATATAATTGAGTAGACTTAAGATCTACATTACTCGGACTTGGGTAAGAATGCCGGATGAGTATGTTTCCAATACAGGCATTTTCTAAGTTTTTCTATGAATTTGAAGGATCATTACAAAGTTACCCCACGCTCATGTAATGGTATATGCATCAGATTCATGGTACTCAAACACAAGTGTGAGTGTCAGATCACATATGTTCCCTACACGGGTATGTTAAATCTTTGATAAGTTTTTCTATGCATTTGGAGGATCATTAGTGTCATCTCCATAACCATGTTGGTATACATGTACGACACAGGTACTTCAAGAAAAATAAAGTTGGAGCAATTAAGCTTAAGACACATGTTTAAAGAAAATGGATCATTAATTTTTTGATGAATTTAGGTGACCAAAATTAACTCTAACATACCTAGAGATCCAACCATGTGCCGAAGAAGCGAAGCAACATGCCCACGGAGAGATGAGATAACCCCCGCCAGCTGTCTTTTAGATGCTGCATGCAATTAATTGTAATGTAAGACCATGATAACAATAGGATTAACATCACCTAGAAGATAATTTTATAAACTAGTCCTTGACGCAACATAAGTATACATACCTGTATCTAACATTTTCTTCACAAGATGCACTGCGTAGGCATTACATGAAAGGGTGAGAAGGTGTGGCTGAAGCTCGGAAAATACAGAATCCCTTTCTGCTTGTGAGCAGTACTTAACACAGGTCTAAGGCCAAACCAAAAAAGGCTTAGACAACCATAGCCTATTGCAGTGGAATTAACTCGAAACTTAAAGAAAAGACCAAAAAAACACCTGCAGAATACGAGACGAAACATGAGAGCCAGCAATTTCTGGAATCTTTCCCTTCATCTTTGGCAGAGCTTCAGTTATCAGCCTAAGAACAATTCAAATAACATTTTAGGCCAAAAAAACAAAAAGCCGTGTTAAATTACAAAGCATTATATTTGTTCTCAAGATCGTACTTTGATCGGTCTTCTTTAGCAATATTCCGACGTCTCATCTTTTCCCATAGAGATGCAAGCTCCTGATACAATGTAAAAGAACCAAAACTTGCATCAGACAAAAAAAATCAATAATTGTCTAAACATCAGAGTCAGCCATCATACAAGTTCTAATCAAATCCTAAATAGTTCAATTCAAATATCTTTGTATTAAAAGGGGGGGGGGGGTGTAAAAGAGACGCTTGTGCTCACAAGCTATTTGGGTTAAAAAAAATATATTTCAGCTCAGTAACTATCGAATTGCGCGAGCTCCAACACGAAGCAGTTAGAATATCGAAATAATAGAATCCAAGTGTCCGAATACTTGATTCAAGCACGGGAGTAATAAGTTTTTTTTTAATTAGTATTGAAAAAACTTCAATTTGAACTCAAGCTTATACCCATGCTTGAGTTGAGTACGAATAACAAAGTTTGAAATCAAGCATGAGAGTTGAGCTCGTCTTTACTAAGTAAAAGAACCTAAACGAGGCAGCTCAAGCAATTCAACATTTTCTCCAATGGAGTTTGAGCTTTTCAAATAAAACTCAGCTTGAGCCTCCAATTCAATTCGAGCTTACTAAATAAGCTTAAACTCAGCTTGACTCGATTACATCCTAAATAAAAAGAAAATACAGTACTTGTTCAAGAGTATAATGCGGTTTCCTCCTCTTCTTTCTAGCTTCTGCCAATTCCTATCAAAACCAATAAAACAACAAACATTGAGTAACACAAAATGGGTTGCCTCCTTCGATTTCTAACGAAAAACAAAGGGGAAAAAAGTCGAATGACCTTTGCTTGTATTCGACGCTCTCGCTTAGTAAGCTCTTTATTTTCATTCCCAGATTCCGGTTTCTTAAACTTTGAATGACTTGGGTGTTCCCGTTTTTGTTTGGATGGGTTGAAAGGTATTTTCAAGAGCTTGTTTGAAGGATTTTTTGATGGGGTTGAAGCAAGTAGCTTCGGCTTCTTCGATTTCGAGCTATCTCGGTCGATGTTTGAGCTTGAAATTTGCTTTCTTTTCTTGGGTTCTTGTGTTTGATGATTGTTGGCCGCCATTGAAACTTTTAGCTCAAAAGCTCTTTCTCCTTTGGGATGAGAGTGAGGGATTTTAGCCTTTCTTTCTGGGTTTTGCGTTTAGGTTAGAGGGGAAGGGCTGGGCCTGCTTATTGTTGCCGTAAGGGCAGGGCTTTGGACGGAAACATTTTTTTTTACTGGATAAATTACATCATTCGTATAGAGGGTCAAAATGGAGAACGAGATTAATATGTATTTTTGATCTTATATTCTAATAAATTAAGTGTAGTTAGTTTTAATTTTTTTTATAAAAAATTTATATTAATTTTTTTTTGAAAATTTCATATCCAACAAATTAAATGGTGTCAATTGCACCTACTTTTAAATGCAGCTCTGGCCAGGGTGAAATCGATGCACTGCAAATAAATAATTTTTCGAAATCAAAGTATTTGAGACGTAAAATTATTAGACTTCACAAAAACAAACCAATTTTCACTTTATTTTTGTTTGTTTCCTATAAAATCGAAGGTAAGAAAAGAAGAAGATAAGGGAATACCACGTATCATGCATTTATTAAGAAAAATACTTGACCTACAGTTAAATCTTTTTATTTCGAGTTGATTTTATTAATTTTGTCCAAATATAAAAGTATATATAATATAATAAGTTATGCAATAAATTAAGACAATCTAAGTGGACATTTTATAACCAAACACGTGGAAAAAAATGATACGATGATTTTTTTGAATAAATATATGCTTTAATGTATTATTAAAAGGAAAAAAATAACAAAAGTCTCGGGATAAGTACAAACAATAAAAAAAAACCCACGAAACGAAATCCTGTTCAAACGGTTAATTTTGTCGGTGGCCGAACCGAATTACCCAAAACCGAATTAACTAAACTTTTTAAATCTTTAACTGTTAATCGAACCGAACTTTTTTTTGAAATATATTAACCGAACGGAATAAATTTCGGTTAATTCGGTCGGTTTTCGAATTAACCGAAATTTATCAGTAAATTAAAGAACTGATTTACACCGGTGTAAGACAGTGTTGATTGTTTAGTAAATTAAAGAACTGATTTACATCGGTGTAAGACAATGTTGATTGTTTAGTAAATTAAAGAACTGACTTACACCAGTGTAAGACAGTGTTGATTGTTTAGTAAATTAAAGAACTTATTTACACTAGTGTAAGACAATGTTGATTGTTTAGTAAATTAAAGAATTGACTTACACTGGTGTAAGGCAGTGTTTATTGTTTACTACTAATAGCTTTTTTACTAATATTTACAGTGGTGTATTACCATACTCTTCAACATTATGGCTGGACTTTATTATTTATTAATGGTGATGAAATATATCAGTGAACAGAGTACAAAAGAAGATATCTACAGCAACAAGAAGTTGTTTTGATTTTCCTTTTGTGTAGAAACAAGAGAACATGCAAGATTCGAACGCAATTCAGTGTATAAAGCATTGTTCATGAGATCACCTCTAAAAATGATACCTCATACAAGTTTCTACGTTTGGGTTTGGGCTTAATAATAATATATGTAAATATAATATATTTAATATTTATTATATTTCGGGTAATTCGATTAATTAACCTGTTTCGAACCGAATTAACTGTTAACTGAAATTTTAAAAAAAATTAACCACTCACCGACCGAACAAAGTTCGGTGGCCGACCGTTTAACTGAATTAGTTTGGTTTGGTCGGTTAATTCGGTTTAACCGACCGTTTGAACACCCATACACAAAGCAACCCTCAAAAAAATAAAAAAAGGTAATCTACTTGCAGTCCCTTTTGTTTGGGGTTTGTTCTATTTTGAGGATGCTGTAACCTGGGAGTTCTTCCTTAAAGAATTCCGTAAAAGTACATCAGTGAGTTCTATCTCGCTGAAAGGCGAAGTATTTTCGTCCACCTTAAGCAAGGCGGACGACCGATCGAGCAGTACATCCTGACTTCTGTAAGTACCGTAGAGATGGTGCTGAATATATCAAGAAGGAGGAGGAGAAGTGCCGAATGTTCATTGCAGGGCTCAATGATGAGTTACGCCCTATGTTTACTACATTGAGCATTATTGATTTTCAAGACCTGGTGAACCGAGTTAAGGCCACCGAAGCTATACAGAAAGCTCAACGGGCCGGTGGGTCCAGTAAATCAGAGAAGAGGTTTAGGGATGATTCTCAACCTCCCAAGTGGAATAAGAAAGGAAAATATCAAGGCCTGAAGCAAAATGTTTATCTGCAGCCCTTCCGTTCTGGAAATATTGATAGGCCTCAATCTGTGACTCGGTCCTTTGCTAAGGCAGCATCTATTGATAGCACCGGAGGTTTGAATCGAAGCACCCACCATCGCGTTTGCAACTACTAATAGAATAAGCATCCAGCAGGTCAATGCTGTAAGCAGACTGGAGCTTGTTATTACTGTGGTAAGCAAGGTCACTTCATTCGTGATTGTTCGCTGAATGCAACCAAGTCTACAGCCACCCCGACTACTGCTACCTCTCCTGCTCAATTCTTTTGAGGTAAGGGATTAAAGCAAGGATCATTGGGAACCTTTGGGAGATCGAGTGGTTCGGGGAAAACATTCAACAAGCAAGACACGAAAGCCTCTGCCCAAATGTATCATGTGAGGAGCGGGGAAGAGGAGGACGAGCCTGATGTTATTGCAGGTACCATTGAGTTATATTCGCATCCTTTATATGCTTTGATTGATCCCGGTTTTACTCACTCTTTTATAAGCACCATAATAGTTAAGAAATATAACACGTCTTATGAGCCAATAACATCGAGAATCTTTGTAACCAATCCTTTAGGAGATTGTGTCACCGTGAGGGTAGTATGCAAGAACTGCCCCTTAATGATCCAAGGAATTCCTTTCCCGGCCAATCTGTTGGTGCGAGTACATGATATACGCACGATATGTGAGTTTCCGAGTTTGTTTTAGGAATTGTTGTCTGGTTTGCCACCGAACAGAGAGGTTGAGTTTGGCATTGAGTTGTATAAAAACACGGCTTCAGTGTCTATTTCTCCCTATCGAATGGCTCTGAAAGAGTTGAAGGAGTTGAAGACGCAACTTCAGGAGTTGCTTGATCGATGATTCATTAGACCCGGTGTTTCACCTTGGGGTGCACCGGTCTTGTTTGTGAAGAAGAAAGATGGCACGACGGGAGTGTGTATAGATTATCGACAATTGAACAAGTTGACGATTAAGAATAAGTATCCCTTGCCAAGGATTGATGATCTTTTTGATAAGTTTTGAGGTGCTTTGGTGTTTTCCAAGATTGATTTGAGATCCAAATATTATCAGTTGAAGGTAAAGGATGTAGATGTGCCTAAGACCGCGTTTCGCACGAGGTATGGGCATTACGATGTTTTTGGTGATGCCGTTTGGTTTTACCAATGCCCCTGCTGCGTTTATGGACATGATGAACCAGGTATTTCATGAGATTTTGGACCAATTCATGGTTGTGTTTATCAATGACATTCTTGTGTATTCACGTACCGAGGAAGATCATGATCGACACTTGCGGATTGTGTTGCAATCATTATTGGACAATCAGTTGTATGCCAAGTTGAGCAAATGCGAGTTTTGGCTTAAGGAGGTCGTATTCCTTGGACATGTGGTGTCGGCTAAAGGGATTCGGGTCGATCCCCAAAAGGTTGAGGCAGTGATGAATTGGAAGTCGCCTAAGTCGGTCCATAAGGTGCGTAGTTTCCTTGGTTTAGCGGGATACTATCGTAGGTTTGTGGATGGTTTTTCAAGAATTGCTGCTCCTTTGACAAAGTTGTTACAAAAGGATGTTAAGTTTGAATGGACGAAGGTTAGGCAACAAGCTTTCGAGAAGTTAAAGGAAGCGTTAACGTAAGCTCCTATCATGATTCAACCCGAATCGGGTAAAGAGTTGGTGGTTTATAGTGATGCGTCCTATGTTGGGTTGGGACGTGTGTTGATACAAGAGGGTAGGGTGGTGGCTTATGCATCTCGCCAGTTGAAAGTGCATGAGCGTAATTACCCTACGCATGATGTCGAGTTAGTTGCGGTGGTGTTTGCCTTGAAAATTTGGAGGCATTACCTTTATGGTGAAAAGTGTACGGTTTACACGGACCATAAAAGTTTGAAGAACTTGATGACACAAAAAGAGTTGAATCTTAGGCAACAATGGTGGTTGGAGTTGCTTAAAGATTACGACTTGATGATTGCATTGTATCCCCCTCGACCCGGTCTGGGCGAAAAATCGAACCGAACGAATCACACGGGGAATATTGAGGTAAACCTTTTGGTTTACCTCAATAAACAACCCTATTTTTTATTTTTATCTTGTCTAGATGCTCATTAGGATCCTAAGTGTTTAACATCGCAGCAGAACAATTTGCAACTCGATCAAACAACGAATTGAAACTCAATTGCATTCGAATACATTTTTAGGGATCATTTTGTAATTTTAACATGGTACAGAGAGTTATCCACTTTTATAGTTACCAACCTTTAATTAAACATATTTCATGCTTCGTTTCCAAAACTCAGCTCAAAATAAACATTCATGCTCATTTAATTGCATACACAACAGTAAAAGACTAAAACATAAGGAATCAGAATTTCAGAATATTCCAACAACTAACATAATAACTTGCTGTTTTGGAACATGCGTACCGAAATAGGTTCACATGGCCCAGAACACGGGCCTGTATCGAAACACCCTTTGAGGTGTTTCGAAATAGAGGTTTCCAGTGGTAAAATATACCGGAAAAGACCTCCATGTTTCGAAACCCTTAGGACATTTCAGGCTTACTGTTTCGGTACATACTCGAGTGTACCGAAACACCTGGGCCTGTAGTGACACTTTTTGCTGGTTTTCACACTTTAATCCATACTAAACCATTCTAACATGCATACAACATATTTAGAACATCAAACCACAACATACATGGTAGAAACAACATCATAGCAAGTTTATAAGCATCAAGGGAATCTATATGCAAGTAATCCATGCAAAAATAGCCACTTAGAAGTCAAAACACAAACTAAGGCATAAACAAAACATTAAATGTCATCTACAATTCATTAAGGGCATTCAAAACTTCCACAAACCAGGGAGTTTCAAAACATAACTCCCAAACAACATGGTCTCCTCCCATTACCAACAATTATTACTAATAAGCAAATATAAAACCATACTTGAGCTTAATCCAAATCCTTGAAATCCTTCTTGCCTCTTTGCTGCCCACACAAGCTAATTCCCTGTATTGTTGGAAAAAGAGAGCGTAAGCACAATTGCTTACTGAGGGATGCTCAAAACAAACCAACACAACAATGCATTTTAAAACCATTTCTCATTTAGAAATCTCTATCTCATCATGCTCTTTCTATCTCATGCTCGAAATCATTTTCAAAGCAAAACCACATCATTAAAACCACATGTACCATCTATCTCACACATTCATCGAAATGCAAAGTCCCAAGGTATAGCCTTACATGCTTAAATCTAATAAAGCATTTCTCAATTCATATTCTCATAAGCAAAACACAATGGATAAAATCATTTATAACAAGGTACATGTGAATCTCATATATTGGCATTTTACCAACATTACTTAGATATGCGGATAGCTTGACTAAATGTCAAGTCCTACCCCGGTGGAATCTCACATCACTAGACTCTCATAGTGGCATCTCTCATCGCTACAAAGCTCGAGTGTTTCACCAAGACCTACCCCAATGGAAACTCACATCATCAGACTCTCACTTTGGAAGGGGATGCCACTACCCCCATTGCCTGAACTAAAGAGCACGTACGAATTTTGTATTGTAGAGTGCACTTCTCATCCTATTGGTCGACCAATTATATTTGGTAACAATAATCTCATCTCATGCCAACATATTCATTTTAAACATCATCACTTACTACTTTGCAATGCATCAATCTAAAACATTCTCATCCCATTTCAAAAGCATGTACAATGCATAACATTTTCTCAAAATAATTCTAACTCAATTGAAATATCAATTCTATCTCATGGGATCATTAAAATCATCATTTCATTTCTCAAAACATGCATAAAACGGTAAGTGTAATCTATCTTCAAAATAAGAGCATGAACATGAAAATCAATGGGACAATAGCCGAGAAATGAGAGCGGAACAACTCAAACTTACTTCCAGGTTTAGATTAGTGTTTCAAACTCAATCTAAACCCCCAAACCTTGTTTTCAATTCTTTAACACCAGCAACCACTGATATTTCATTACTCTACCCAAAAACATCAAATTGCCCATCCGAAACAACCGAAAACTCCTTCGATTACTCTCAAAACTTTACGCAGCCAAAATCTAACACTTCTAAACACTCTTAATCATCCAAATCATAACTAAAATCAATCTCAAATCATACAAAATAGTAGCAATACAAAAATCCTTAGAAATCACCTTTTAAAGCTTGATTCATAAATTTTCATCGATTAAATCACAAACCATTGTTAATAACCATATTTAGAGAGCCAGAAACTTGAGAATTTCATTAAAGAACCTTGATTAGATGAGTTAAACGAGATTTACCTCTAACCCTTGCCTATTGCTTCAATTGACAAGTTTAGATGATAAATCACCAAGAATCCTTTAAGTTGAAGGGTAGAATCATCAAGAAAATCATTTGTAAATCAAAGTGAAGTTAGAAGAGGAAAATATCCGGAAGTTTGAGAGAAAAAGAAGTGTTTGGCTGATAAAAAAAATGAGAGAAAAGGAAGTTACGTCAAAATAGATTTTAGATGATTAAATCTCTTTTAATAAAATCTCTTTTTAATTCCTTTTTAATAAACACCTTTTAAAAATGGTCAATTAAAGGAAAAAAGGCCCATTAAATATATATTAGCTCCCTAAAGATTTTAAGTTTTGGCCATCTTTCAAAACAGTCCTTAAAAATATATTTTATATTTTTACAAAATAGTCACTAACTCGAAATGTCAATTGTAGAGTGTCCACGAGTTCTATATTTTGTACACATTCCTGCCCTTATTATTGCTATTTTTAAGCTCATTTAGGCATATTTAGGTGCATTGCATGCATGATAACAATATTTTCTCTTTCACCATACTTTTATTGAATATTTTATGTTTGGTTGAGAAAAGATACTGTTTTAGTTTAGTTTTTATTTTCAGGTGTTGTAGCTGAGGAGAGGACAGGAAAGCTGGAACAAAAGAAGTTGTACTGAAGTGGTTCCAGATGCCGCCAAGGACGCTGCCGAAGCAGCATTGCCACCAAGTGCTGCCCAAGCAGGAGTTACACCGACTTAGTCAAGATGGGTCGTGATTGAATGAGGGAAATTCCCTGAGCCCAGTCTTGTAATATTCTGAAGCAAATAGCGGCCGACAGAACTGATCCAAGATTGATAAGTATGAGTACTTATCCTTACTTGCGGAAGAAGGCAACGTCCAAAGAGTCTACATTTAAGTCAAAAAGGAGTCTGTATTTAATGTAAAAATACTGTAAGAACTTCTACTTCAAGGAGGACTCAAACTTAGGCCATGAGCCCTATATATACCCAATGTATGTGAGGGTATATGGGCATGAGGGGGTATGACGAGGTATAACGAGGCATAGCGGAGATGTAGCTAGGTAGATGAGAGTTTTTGGGGGTCGCGGCCCAACTCTTCTAGGGTTTAGGCGCTTGTGTGTGAAGTAGTTATGAGAGACGATTGTAATACTTAAATATGTTTTTCAATAAAATTCTGAGTTTGCTTAATCTATGTACTTCATTCTTTCAATTAGTCCTAACCAGTCAGTTGAGAGAATCCATTTGTCGGGAACGAAAATGTAAGGCTCACGAAAGGGTTAAGCACGGTCACAACATGTTGGGGCGTGACTAACTTGGTTCCTAACAAGTTCACAAGTTTCAATGGCTAAAAGGGATCTCCAACCGAATCGACTTGCCCGTGTTAGGTTTACACTGAGATTGCTAGGTATTGCCTACATCACGTGAGTATTCGAGCATCCTTGCCTAGAAATAGGGAGGATCACTGTCGACTATCCCACCGAGCTTAGAATGTCTGCCAGTCTTGCCGCCAGGACTTATTTCCGTTCCACCTACCGAGACAGCGAAAGCTGCAGGGGCAGTGACCCACTGCGGCCGCGTGATAGGGTCGTAACCTGCCGCCCGCCATACCCGCCGAGGCAGCAAATCATGGCAGCGCAAACTATACTTAGGCTTTACAATGCAGTCTACATGCTACTGAGCTGCACTTGCCTTACCCAATCTATCGACCAACTATCTCGCTATCATCCCTCTCATCACTATCTTTATTTTATTTGTGTCTTTTTTATATTTCCACATTGTGAGATTTAATTATGCATTTACTAAATCTTTGTGCAGGAAACCATTCATAGTAGCTGCTCCAATCCCTCTGGGAGACGATATCTTTTATACTATAACTTGACAAGAGTGTGTAGTTGTGCTCATAAAAAGAGAACACCTACACGCCCTACAAGTTTTTGGCGCCGTTGCCGGGGATTGGCAACAACAACTACGTTTGAATTTCTGCACTTCTGTTTTAGTCTTTGCACATTAAATTTTTGTTTATTTTACTATTAAAAAAGCCTCTTTGTTTTCTTTGGTGTATGTCCCGCTAGGGCAGCAAAGATGGCAGCCAACATCAACCTGAGGAGGGGAAGGACATGCCCAGATGAAAAGCAAAAAGAAAAGCCCTCAGGAAGTGGTTATGTTTGGGAAAAGCACAACCCAATATAACCTAATTTTTATTTTTTATTTTGTTTTTTTAATTTATCTTCATGCATTAGGATTAGATTTAATTTTCAGTTATTTAATTTTTGCATTTAATTTATTTCAGGTTAGGAATGAAGGCAAGATCAAGAAAGATGAAAGAATAAAGGAGAGGCCCAACCATCGGCCAAGGCAGCCCAAGGCAGATGAGCATAACGGCTAGCCGCAACGGCTACATTTGCAGCATCAAGCGGAACGAATATCTACGTAACGGCTAATCCCATTATTCGCGCCGAATAATTGCCGCCCGTTGGCAGCGTGCCCGCCAAGGTAGCAGAGAGAAGCAGCTATATAAGGCCAACTATTCTCTTCCCATTCTTCACTTTGCTCTTTCTTTTACTCTCAATTCTTTCTACCATCTTTGCTTTCAAGATTTCACTTGCTTTATTTTCTTTTATTTTCTTTTTTGTTCTTTAGGAAAATACAACCGTCTCACAGCTATGGCCACATCACAACAACCCGCCTCCACCTCCAAGCCTTTTTTCCAAAGGTTCTTGAACCCAACTGTCAAGGCAACCTACAAGAAGTACTACGCAGAGCGAAAACTCTAGGAAGAAATAAGGTTCCAATACACCAAGCATGATGGGGATTTTGGTCTCGAATCCTCCCTATTCAAAAGGATTCACAACTTGGGATGGGACCTGTTCGCACGGCAGCCAGAAGGGATAAACAACAACCAAGTGCGAGAGTTCTAAGCCCACAAGCCTACACTAGGAAATCCTTTTGTATATGTCCGCAGAGAAGGTGTTAAGTTCACGACAGATATCATCAACAGTTTCTACAACATAGAAATTTGTAGCAATCCGCATGAAGAGTGAGAGTCCTACCTAACGACGACTAACTACAACAAGATCAAGAAAGAGATCTGTAAGCCTAACACCAAGTGGCTAACAGGCAAAAACAATGGCTCAGTCAACCGCCGTGACCTGCTGCCGGAGGCAGTCTCGTGGAGCAACTTCGTCCAATGCTGATTGATGCCCACCACGCATGGATCAACAGTCAACAAGCCGCAGCTGGCCCTAATCGACAACATTATGAGGGGGCGAAAAATTAATGTTGGCGAAGTAATTCTAAGGGAGATCTATGCCCACACAGAAAAGCAAAACGCCAAGGGAGCACTCGTCTTCCCTGCACTCATCACCGACCTATGCACCAATTTCCGCGTGCCGCCACACCCCAAGGACACAATACTTCCTGCCACCCCAACCGCAGAGGGCAGTACTGAAGCTGCCCTCCAGTCTGCCGTGATCCCACTACTGCGTGGCCTAGTCGAAGTCTGCCAAAGGATCAAGCACAAATAGGTAATCTTCACCAAATATGTCGCGGACGTGCAAGAGGCCTTTATGGCCTACTTGCTTGACAAGTACCAAGACGGAGGCCCAATGTTGCCCGCATTCCCAACAGAGTTAGCAGCATCCAAGCCGATCCATATCACACCCAGACCAACTGCTACTCCTGCCGCCGCCGACACTGAGGGGCCGCACATCCGCCCTAGAAGAAGGACCTCTCCAACTCCCATCTAGCCATACGATCTCTCCTCCTTATCCGAGTCAGAAAAGGAGGAGACCACCGTTGCCTCACCAGTAGTAAAGGAGGCCGCTGCCAAAGACACCGACGACTCAGACATGGAGATCTTAGACTCCTTTGATGACGAACCGACTGAGGCAGTAAGGAAAAGAAAGCGACCTGAAACCGAGCCCCAGGGTGGAGGACCTGAAGGACCATCCAAGAAACCCACCCCTAGCCGCATCTAGCCACCGCGTGGCAAGAAAAGAGCCCAGCCGCTAGACCATCTGCCACTCGCCGACTAGTCCTACCCGCATCCTCTGAATCCTCCTCCGACGCAGCAACAACAGAGGGAAACTCCCCCAGTCTATAGCACCATTTTTTTCTTTTTATGTTTTATTTTATTTTTCTGTTTTATTTTTTATTTTCTTTTTTATTTTGTAAAGGCATTGAGGACAATGCTAACTTTGAGTTTGGGGGGGGGGGAATAGTCCTCCGTGTTTTTAGGTTCATTTAGCAGCATATAGGGTCTTATGTAAATTCTGCTCTCTACACTTAATGAAGTAGAAATCTTTAGTTTAAAACTTGTGCCTATGATAGTTAGCCGATTACTTATATTCGCATCATACTTAAAAATTGACCTAACTATGGGAAGAAGCATGACAAAATACTTAGAAAATATTTCTTTTTGCCAATTATTCTTACAATGTCTGTTAAATGCTGAATTTTTTCTTAAATTATAAGTTTGACACTGCCTGCCTTACTTAACAAAAATTCCTTGATTAGATATAGGTTTGCCGCCACAGCAGCACACGACAGCAAAACAAAAAATGGAGAAAACCCTAGAGGTGCCCGAAACAGGCTCTAGGCAGGATGTTTAATACCCTAGAGGTGCTCGAAACATGCTCTAGGAAGGATCATGAGAAAGGACACTCCACTGCTATCAAAGTCTACGTATCTCAACCAAGTGACAGACAAATTAGCAAGAGTGAATGAAAGCCTTCACGAGATGACTCTATTAAAAGGGTTCAGAGTTTCGTAGAGTGCACCTATCTTAGCTTCAGACCAAGAGAATAGTTGTGATGAGCTGAAACCCTTAAAGCCATGATCAAAAAAAGAAGATGAAAGTGTCCAACTGTGCTGCCAAGGCAGCAACTCGTATCCTTTTTAGCAATTTAATTATTTTAGGCATTCTTTGTTAACTTAGTTATCTCAGCATATTTAGCATGAACACATACCTGCACACACTGCACTAGCATTAAGAAAAATAAAAATCTAAGTCATTCCATGCCATTAACAGGTGCCACGGCCTTGAGGTAAGAAATCAAGTTAAAGGCTAAAGTTTCTATTAATTTTGTGCAAAGTGCTGATTTACTAACTAGGTTGCGTTGCTTGAGGGCAAGCAATAGTTCGAGTTTGGGGTGTGTAGAGTGTCCACGAGTTCTGTATTTTGTACACATTCCTGCCCTTATTATTGCTATTCTTAAGCTCATTTAGGCATATTTAGGTGCATTGCATGCATGATAACAATATTTTCTCTTTCACAATACTTTTATTGAATATTTTATGTTTGGTTGAGAAAAGATATTGTTTTAGTTTAGTTTTTATTTTCAGGTGTTCTAGCTGAGGAGAAGACATGAAAGCTGGAACAAAAGGAGTTGTACTGAAGTTGTTCCAGATGCCGCCAAGGATGCTGCCGAAGCAGCATTGCTGCCAAGTGCCGCCCAGGCAGGAGTTACACCGACTTAGTCAAGATGGGTCACGATTGAAAGAGGGAAATTCCCTAAGCCCAATGAGCCCAGTCTTTCAATTTTCTGAAGCATGTAGCGGCCGACAGAACTAATCCAAGATTGATAAGTAGGAGTACTTATCCCTAATTACGGAAGAAGACAACGTCCAAAGAGTCTACATTTAAGTCAAAAAGGAGTCTGTATTTAATGTAAAAATACTTTAAGAACTTCTACTTCAAGGAGGACTCAAACTTAGGCTACGAGCCCTATATTTACCCAATGTATGTGAGGGTATAAGGGCATGAGGGAGCATGACGAGGTATAACGAGGCATAGCGGAGATGTAGCTAGGTAGATGGGAGTTGTTGGGGGTCGCGGCCCAAATCTTCTAGGGTTTAGGCGCTTGTATGTGATGTAGTTATGAGAGACGGTTGTAAGAGTTAAGTATGTTTTTCAATAAAATTCCGAGTTTGTTTAATCTATGTACTTCATTATTTCAATTAGTCTTAACCAGTCAGTTTAGAGAATCCATTTGTCGGGCACGAAAGTGTAAGGCTCACGAAAAGGTTAAGAACGGTCACAACATGTTGGGGCGTGACTAACTTGGTTCCTAACAAGTTCACAAGTTTCAACGGCTAAAAGGGATCTCCAACCGAATCGACTTGCCTGTGTTAGGTTTATGCTGCGATTGCTATGTATTACCTACATCACGTGAGTATTTGAGCATCCTTGCCTAGAAATAGGGAGGATCACTATCGACTATCCCACCGAGCTTGGAATGTCTGTCAGTATTGCCACCGGGACTTATTTCCGTTCCACCTATCGAGACAGCAAAAGTTACAGGGGCAGTGACCCGCTGCGGCCGTGTGACAGGGTCGTAGCCTGCCACCCGCCATACCCACCGAGGCAGCAAATCATGGCAGCGCAAAATATACTTAGGCTTTACAATGCAGTCTACATGCTACTAAGCTGCACTTGCCTTACCCAATCTATCGACCAAATCTCTCCCTATCATCCCTATCTTTATTTTATTTGTGTCTTTTTTTTATATTTCCACATTGGGAGATTTAATTATGTATTTACTAAATCTTTGTGCAGGAAACCATTCGTAGTAGTTGCTCCAATCCCTGTGGGAGACAATATCTTTTATACTATAACTTGACAGAAGTGTGCACTTGCGCTCATAAAAAGAGAACACCTACATGCCCTACTTCAATCTTCCAAAATCCATTTTCCAAAATTGACTTCTCCAATTCTTCATATATATTTGAAAGGATTTTAGGAATTTTCCCATAATTTTATCATATCCCGAACTACGTTTTCCCTGAACCGTTCCTGAAAACTCGAATCTTCTAGTTTAGGTTATACTAACCCCGAACCAACGCTAAAAGCTTCTAGGCCCAAAATCGGGGTGTTACAACTCTCCCCCACTTAAGAAATTTCATCCTTGGAAATCAATGATGCAACATCTCAACGTGTTATCCAACACCTTGATAACCCTATCAGACTGACCATCTGTTTGAGGATGATACGATGTACTGAAATTCAAACGCCTACTGTAAGCTGTCAAATAGTCTTGCTTTAAGTGCAAGTGTACACTGATGCCTAGTTATAATATAAAAGATATCGTCTCCACTGGGATTGGGAAATTCTTCAGAATTTATCTTCCTGCACAAGTAAAAGTTAAACACAAGTGATTGAGATTTGATTTGAATTGACTAAACCTAAAAGCAAGTAAATTAAAAGGTTGAGAAATCAAATTGAGAGAATGGGCCGATATTGGAATGCGTCATAGTGTGGATATTTAATGTTTTGTCTTGGTTCAAGTGCTGCAAAATCGACTCAGCTATCTTGGCAGTTGTCAACGTGATGCCTTGGCAGATAACCCGCCACGACAAAGAATGATGTGCTACCCGGGCGACTGAATGATGCTTCAAAGTTCGGCAAGGCTTCCTTTAGTGACTCCTCCTTATCCCTAAGTCGAAGTGCTATTGGTGATCACGTCTTGATATTACCTCCCGACGTGAATCGAGGATGAATACCAACCAATCTAAAGCCTCCTTTAGTCGTTGAACTTCTAACTTATTCCTAAGCTGAAGTAGTTTCACCCCAAGTTGGATAAAACTGTGTTTACTCGTTTTGTGAGTCTAACTCTCCCAATATTAGACACATCGATAATTGCTCTCTCCTCTCCCAATTTGATTGCAAACAATAATAATGCCAAGAGTAAACAAACTTTGAAGTTTTATTGCAAACACTAAAAACCTAAACAATTACAAACAATCTCTCACAACTACTAAACAAAACCAACCCTTAGCCCTAGGGAAAGTTTAGAACATGATAGATGAATGGAAAGCACTAGGGTTTTCTCAAAAATCGCTCGATATCCCCCTCTAGTCGACTAAGATGCCTTATATATAAGCATTGACCTACTCGAAGTTGGTTAACAGACTAGAGTACAAGTTGAAATTAAAGTAGATCTCCTAAAAGGATTAAACTCTAATTAACTCTTCATTTAATCCAAGCTTGACTCTTGGTTGACTTTAAATTCCTTGAGCTTTGACCTTGGCTTTTCTTGGGCTTTTAGGCTATGATCTGCATGCAAGTGGTCTCTAAAAATTGAGTTTGATGTGTTCTTCCAGTCGCATACCATTTTGCATGTTTTCAGCCGCCTTGAGATGCTGCCTCAGCGGCGCACCATCTGCTGCCTCGACAGAGGTTTGGCTCAGCAGGGCTCCTTATTCTGTGTTTTTCCTCTATAGCTTATTCTGATCAGCCCTCCAACAGGTACATCAACATCGTCCATCGATTGTTCAGCTTCTTCCTTCTGCCCTCCTTGCTGCCTCAGCATCGTCTATCTGGGCAGGTATCTGCGCACAATAAAACATATACCTGGGCAGTATCTTTTATAGATAAAAACAATGAAATTCATCAAGTAGGGCAAAGTATCTACTCTATGTAGTTTTTGAGTATGTTTACCTAATTATGCAACTAAAATGGGCTTAAGTCTAACAATAATTGAGCTATCCTAGGGCTAAAATCTAGTACTTCTCACACTTAATACGCCCCCAAACTCGAACTATTGCTTTTCCTCAAGCAATGCAATCTAATAGTAACTTGCCAAAACTTAAAAATTGTAAGAAAACTTAGCTTAAAAATACCTTGAGCGACCCTTACATACCATGCAACTACACGCTTGACAACAACCCTTCGAATGACAATGGACTTACCCAGAACCAAACTATGTTTCTCGTAAGTGTGTGTGATTCTTGTGACAAGAATGATTCTTCGGCTTTTAAGTAAACTTCAGCAAGCACCTTAATTCCCTTGGGTTTCTTCAAAGTTACTAGAGCCAATGTTAGGTTTTTTTATATGCACCTTACTAGAGACAGTTTCGGGCACCTCTAGCCTATCCTAAAGCCAGTTTTGGGCACCTCTAGAATATAGTTAGTTTCTACTTACTTTAAGTTCTACCCAAGTTTACTAAGTGAATTACCTAAGTTTCCTAGAAGTCCTAAAATCAAACCAGTCACAAATGGTGTTTCTTTAAGTTCAGAACATAGTTGGATTCTAAATACTTCCAAAGTCATTCTAAGGTTGCTATTTCGGCAGATAGTCTTCCTCGGCGGGTAAAGGCTACTCAAAATTTTTTCAAACTAAAATTTTCCTTCCTTGTTAAATAAAGGCAGTTGCACTACGGTTCCTAAAAGCTTCTAACTATGAAACTACATGTAATGAAAACAAAATAATAAATACAGAAGATAAAAATTTGGACTAATTTCCCCCCAAACTCGAGAGGAGCATTGTCCTCTATGCATGCATAAATTCTTAAAAAGAAAATATAGATTAAATAAAGAAAGAGGATGATAGCTTAGATTGCTGGCGAATCGGAGGAGGTATCATCTCTTTCGTCATCGCTAAGTATCATCTTCCTTTGAGCTCCTGCTTTGAGTCTTTTGGCCGCCCTCAGTGGCTGCTTGCGTGATGCTGGTGTTGGTTGGTCCGGTTTTGTAACTTCATTTTCGCTACCGTCCTCGCTGTCTGGGCATATCTCCTCGGTGTTGGAGGCTTTCCTCTTTTTAGCTGGGGAGTATGCTGTTTCGAGCTTCTTTGTGACAGACCAGACCGTGTCTTGCCACATCGAATCTGATGACAAGGAGTTGAGGAAGGCAGATTCAGATGGTGTTGGTGCGACAGCTACTGCCCGTGATGGTTGTCATTTTTCTCTGATTGGGGCGGCTACGGTGTCAACATGGTCATTTGAGATAGAGAGGACTTCTGTTGCTGTGGTGAATGCTTCCCTGGGGTCAGAGGTGGCTCGTGGTGTCATGGAGACATGGTCGGTTGGAGTGGCAGAGTTAGCTGCATTCCGTGATGTCGAGGCAGAGGGGGCGGTAGAGACAGCTGGAGCCGCCTGGGCATGGATCTCAGCGGGGAATTCTGGGAACTGGGCGGTTGGGAATTTTTCCTTGAAAATTGAAACTGTGGCAGCGTTGAAGTCTCTAATGTATGCCATAAAAGTAAGCTGACGTCTTTCCATCCGGTCGAACTGAACTGCAAGGCCGCCGATCGTGGTTGCCGAGGCGGGCTGGTGGTATGGTTGTTGGTTGCCAATCTCTAATGCCTCGACATAGTTCTCCGGGGTGGTTTCTTGGATTTCCATCTTTCTCAAGATTATCTCCCTCGTCCACCCTGTACACTCCGACGTCATGCTATCGTTGGGATCAGTGGGGACGAATACTTTGCTGCACAACTCCGTTATCAAGCTGGGGAAATTGAGCTGGCCCCTACCTTTCTGTTCACAAAGATAAATTTCATTAGAAATAATCTCACAATTATTAATTATTCTATTGTGGAGTATGGAATGTATAAGTTCTAGGCGGGGCTTGTCGACTGTCGAGTTGTGCGATATGGGCAGGATTCATCTCTTGACGAATGTGTTCCACAACTTTGCCTCTGGGAGAAGGTTTCAGAAGTAGAGAGAGTTGTGAGAGTTGTGAGAGTCTTGAAATTGATATGAAAATAGAGGAAATCTTTGGAAACAAAGCGCAAAAGAGAGTAAAGAATAGTGAATTGTAAAAAAATAAGGGGGTTTAAATAGGAGTGAAGGGTTGCTTAGTGAATGATTTCTTCCGTTTTGTATGCCGAGGCAATCGTTGCTTGGGCAGAGAGCCCTTGGGACGAAATGACTTATTCTGCAACGACTAGTTTTGGCGGGAAGCAACGTCTATGACTGTGTCTGTCGCATCATGCTTCACGGGCGAGCTTGAATGGTTGATGGGTTGGGTTTGATTCTTCTCTTTTCCTTTGGGCTTTGTTTCTCCTAAAATAAACTGAATTAAAATTATTAGTGCTTAAATACATGCTAAAATTAAATCTAATGCCTAAAAATAGAAAATTAAAAATAATGTGGTTGAAAAATAAATTCAAGAAATATAAATGTAATTTCTAAAAATTAAAAACATGAAAGAAAAATTTAGGCTAAATTAGGAGTGCATTTGGATGCATCTCCTAACATGACCACTTCCTTGTCTCTTGACACATGAGTTCCTGTGTAGTGCTTTAACCTCTACCCAATCACTTTAAATTCATGCCCATCCTTGGTAGATTTGATCATGGCTGCACCATGTGGGAATGCTTTAACTACCTCGAACGGGCCAGACCATCTTGATTTTAACTTTACTGGGAATAGTTTCAATCGAGAATTGAAGAGGAGTACTTGCTGCCCAGGCATAAACTGCCTTGGAAGCAACTTCTTGTCATGCCATTTTTTGGTTTTCTCCTTGTATATTCTTGCATTGTCATATGCCAAGGCTCTGAATTCTTCGATCTCATTCAGGTTCATGAGTCGCTTTTGCCCATCTTTGTCCCAGTCTAGGTTTACTGCCTTGATGGCTCAGTATGCCTTACGTTCAATCTCAACGGGCAAGTGGCAAGTTTTTCCATATACGAGCCGGTAGGGTGACATGCCGAATGGGGTTTTATAGGCTGTTCTATATGCCCATAATGCATCATGGATTCGAAGAGACCAATCTTTCCTAGATGGATTAACCTCCTTTTCAAGAATGCTCTTCAGTTCCTTGTTTGATATTTCAGCTTGCCCATTGGTCTGAGGGTGGTATGCCGTGGCAACTTTGTGTGTGACATCAAATTTCTTTAATACCGTGGCAATCAGTTTGTTGTCAAAGTGTTTCCCTTCGTCACTTATGATAGCTCTAAGGATTCCAAACCGTGTAAAGATATGCTTTTGGAGAAATTTCAGAATGGTTTTGGAATATTTGGTGTAACAATGGCTTCCACCCACTTGGACACATAATCCAATGCTAGCAGTATGTATAAGTTCCCACAAGATGATAGAAACGGTCCCATGAAGTCGATTCCCCATACATCGAATAGTTCGACTTCTAGAATATTCTGCAATGGCATCTCGTTCCTACTTGATATGTTGCCCGTCCATTGGCATCTGTCATACTATTTGTAGTATACCTGGGCATCTCTATATAGTGTCGGTCAGTAGAGTCCCGATTGGAGAATCTTGGCAGCAGTTCTGGTTCCTCCAAAATGTCCCCTATATGGTGAGTTGTGGCAATAATGGAGGACTTCTTGTTGTTCTTCCTCTGGTACACACCTCTGAATCACCTTATATGCGCATTTCTTAAACAAAAGAGGTTCGTCCCAATAATAATGTTTTGCATCATTTTGGAACCTCTTTTTCCATTGGTAATTCATGTTATGAGGAAAAATACCACTAACCAAGAAGTTTACAAGATCAACGTACCAAGGTGTGTTGGAGGTTGTCATGGCTGCCAGAGGTTCTGCCATAGCGGCTATGGTATATGCTGCCTGGGCGGCTTCAAGGTCTACTGCCGAGGTGGCTAGGATATGCTCATCTAGGAAGTTTTACTAGATTTCAGTCGTGTCTATTTGTCTTCCCTCTAGTCATGACAAATGATCAACCACTTGGTTCTTTGTCCCTTTTTGTCCTTGATTTCTACGTCGAATTCTTACAGGAGAAGAATTCAACGTATCAATCTTGGTTTTGCATCTTTCTTGGAGAAAAGGTATTTTATGGCTGAATGGTCTGTGTGTACTGTCACTTTTGTTCTGATGAGGTAGGCTCGGAACTTATTGAAAGCAAAAACTTCTGCCAACAGCTCCTTCTAAGTGGTTTTATACTTAACTTGGGACTCTTTGAGTGTCTTGCTGGCATAGTAGATGACATGGAAAATTTTGTTTTTCCTCTGCCCTAGCACCGCCCCGACGGCGTAGTCACTCGCATCACACATTATCTCAAAGGGTAGTGTCTAGTCTGGTGGTACTACAATAGGAGCGGCTACATGTTTCTCCTTCAGGGTTTCAAATGCCTCAGTGCATTTGTCATCGAAGTTAAAGGGTTTGTCATGTTCAAGCAAGGAACACAATGGTTTCATTATTTTTGAAAAAATTTCAATAAAACGACTATAAAAGCAAGCGTGTAGCAAAATACTCCTGATCCCTTTAACTGTGGTAGGTGGTGGCAGTTTTTTCGATAACATCAATTTTGGCTCTTTCAACCTCGATGCCGCGACGGCTAATTTTATGGCCCAACACAATGCCCTCGTCTTCCATAAATTGTCATTTCTCCTAGTTTAGGACCAGGTTGGATTCTTCACATCTTTCGAGTACTTTTTCCAGGTTGCCAAGGCATCCGTAAAAGCTGTCTCCAAAAACTAAAAAATCATCCATGAAGATTTCCAGGAAATCTTCTACCATGTCGGAGAAAATGGCCATCATGCATCTTTTGAAGGTTGCCAGTGTATTGCAAAGTCCAAACGACATCCTTTTGAATGCGTATGTTCCGTACGGGCAGGTGAATGTAGTTTTCTCTTGGTCCTCTGGAGCAATTGCAATTTGATTGTAGCCTAAGTATCCATCAAGAAAACAATAGTAAGGTTTTCCAACCAATATATCTAACATTTGATCTAAGAAAGGTAAAAGGAAGTGGTCCTTTCGAGTTTCTTTATTCAGCTTTCAATAGTCCATACAAACCCTCCAACCGGTCATAGTCCGGGTTGGGATTAACTAATTGTCTTCATTTGTGATGACTGTCATCCCTCCTTTCTTAGGCACACATTGGACCGGGCTCACCCATGTGCTGTCAGATATGGGGTAAATGATGCCAGCATCAAGCTAGTTGATCACTTCTTTTCTTACCACCTCCCTCATGGCCTCATTTAGCTGTCTTTGTGTGTCAATGGTTGGCTTATGGCCGTCCTCTAGGAGGATCTTATGTATGCAAACTACCAGACTGATTCCTTTTAGGTCATCGATGTAACCCCCTTAACCCGGCCCAGACGATTGAACCGAATTAAGAAGTTTACACGGGGAAAACCAAAGTCAACCCGAAAGTCAACCTTGATTAACGACCCTTTTTTTTCTTTTAATCTTGTCTAGATGCACGTTAACCCTAGTTATGTTCATACAAACATCATACTCAAAGATCAGCGCAAACGGAAAACGTTCAGAGACTTAATTGAACAAATCACAAACTTAGGGACCAAAATGTAAGTTCTGGAAATTACAAGGACTTAACCCACCTTTAAGTTACCAATATGAAATTAGTCATATTTCATGCTTGTCTGTCAAATTTCAGCTCAAACGGACATCACAAACTCATTTAATTGCATAAACAAGATTCAGGACCAAAACGTAAACAATGCAAAACATTTAACCAACAATTTCAATGCCCAACGGTCGAGTGTTTCGGAACAGGGAAGACCCGTTCTGAAACGCGGGACCGTTCCGCAACTGGTTCCGAAACAGTGCCTGGCAGTAGCATATCCGTTCCGGAACGGTTGCTTCTTTTTCGGAACGCCCAGGCCATTTCAGGCCCCCGTTCCGATACGGTAGCACCTGTTCCGAAACAGGCTGCCCATATTGCAGAAAAATTGCTGGTTTATCACACAATTGGCCTATCAAACATGCTCCAAAAGCAACCATACTTTACCAGCAAGTCATTCAACATACAAAGAACATAATTGCATCAACCATTCATCAACATGGCATCAATTATGAAAATCCCCAATTCTACAGGCATGCATCCTACTTAGCAATCCATTCAAGCATCAAAACATCAATCCAAACACATAATGGCCAAATACAAGTTCCAACAACATTAACAACATAATACCAACTTAGGGAGTCCAAAACATCTCCCAAAACAACAACATAGGTCCCCCATTGCCAAATGCCCATAAGCTAATAGTGTTTAAGAAACCTTCGCCATACATGAGCTTTGTTCACCACTTGGATTCTTGTCCACCTTGCTGTCCTCAATGCACTTTAATGCTCTGCATTATTGGTTTAAGAAAAGAGAGAGCGTAAGCAAAAGCTTAGTGAGGAATGCTCGTTAACACCACACAATAATGCATTTATAAAACACCTTTATAAATCATTGTTCAAAACCACAATATACATGCTCATAAGCATTTAAAACAAGCAAACCATGCTTCAAGATCATAACATGTCATATTGGCCACAAGTGATACAATCAACATAAGATCCACACATGGACTTTTAAACACCATTGTGATCTTACAAATCTCCAAGGACCACACATGGACTTTTAAACACCATTGTGTCCTTAACAAGAATCATCCATGGACTTTTAAACACCATGACAAGGACCACACAAGGACTTTTAAACACCTTTGTGTCCTTAACAAGAATCACCCAAGGACTTTTAAACACCTTGGTGTTCTTAAATAACAAGGCTTACACAAGGAATTTTAACCACCTTGAACCTTAACCAAGAACCAACCATGGACTTTTAAACACCATGTTGTTCTTAAAATACACAAGATCCACACAAGGACTTTTAAACACCTTTGTGATCTTAACCGAGAACCAACCATGGACTTTTAAACACCATGTTGTTCTTAAATAAACAAGGCTCACACAAGGACTTTTAACCACCTTTGTGACCTTAACCATCACTTGCCAATGTGCGTCATTAACAACAATATTCCACTGTTTTAAAGCATTTAACAAAGCCATAAACATCATGCAGCTTTAAGCATCAAACCACATTAAAACAATGTTCAAAAACAAGGATCTCTTACCTTGAGCATCCTTCAACACATGGCTTACAATCTTAGCAAATAAACATGCCAAATATGCTTTCAAAACAGGATTTAAAACATGCAAACAAACCACATTGCATACAACCAATCCATGGTTCATCATCAAAAGAGTTTTCCGAAAACTTACTCTTGAGCTTAGCTAAGTTGCTTAGACTTAAACTAAGCTCCCAAACCTTCAAAACATTGGTTTCATAGCTGAAATCCAAAATCCACTCACCGATTCCGTTTCGCCTCTTGCCGAAACACCAATCAAGCTTCTGGGTCAACACCACTAGGATCCAAAGATGACTCCCCTGTTTTAAACACATCAAAACAGTATATTAATGCATCATCATGCATTAATATCCTCAATGAAAGCACCTAAACTCGCTGCTCTCATCCACACTCCATTTTCGGCTACCAAACACAACCGAAAATGCATCCAAACAACTCCACAACACTACCCAGCCAAGATCCATCAAATCTAAACATCCTTAAACATCAATTAACATCCAAAAAGGATCTTACCACGTCCTTATACCTCCAGCTATAACAGATCATCAAGATCACTCCAAAAACAACCAAGAACACAAGCTAAACTTAGGAAATTCAACCTATCTGGGATTGCATTAATTAAACCTCAATTTCACATCAATTTAACATTCATTTAACATCAAATTGACACCTCAAAACACTGCCCAATCAGATCATACGAAATTTCATCAAAAACAATCAAATCTTGCATTTAAAAGCCAAAATCAAGAACACATCTATAAAACCTTTTATAAAACATAAATCAAGGATTGAGAACTTAGGAATTTCAGTAAAGAACTGAGAGTTTAGAGGAGAAGGACGTTCTTACCTCCAAACTTGAGTTTTCTCCCTTTTTGGAACCAAATTCTTGAAAATCCACTTAGCAAATGCAAAGGTTTTGTTGAAGAGATGATTGAAGATCAAAAGAGAATTGAAATGAGATATTTAGATGACAAAATCAGAGGGAAAAGCTCTGGAGAAATGTGTTTGGTTTGAGAGAAAAGATGAGAGAAAATGAAAATAGAAAATGTGGAAAGTTAGTTGGAAATTAAGAAAATATCTTCCCTCCCTTTTCTTTTATTTAAAATCCATTTATTAAACCTTTAATATTTTAGAAAAATCTGGAGAAACTCCCATTGGGTAAATAGCTCCTTAAAGATTCAAAGTTTCAATCCTTTTTAAAACAGTCTCACAGTTTTCGAAAATTACATTTTGGTCACTAACCAAAATGTCACACTTCCAAACCTCATTTTGTAAAATTGATTTCACCAAACTCTTATATATAATAAAAGAGGATTTTAAGACATTTTTCCATATTTTTAATGCAACCCGAACTAGGTTTTTCCTAAATTCACTCTTATATATTCGAACCACGATCCGACCGAACCGGTCCGAATCCCAAAACTCCTAAGCCCAAAATTGGGGCGTTACAACTCTCCCCCCTTAAGAAATTTCGTCCTCGAAATTTACCTGAAGGAAAGAGATACGGGAACTGCTTCAGCATGTCATCCTTCCGTTCCCACGTGGCTTCCTCAACACCACGATGTTTCCACAACACCTTTACCAGCTCAATGGTCTTGCCACGAAGAACCTTACTATCCGAATCCAGAATCCTCACCGGTTCCTCATCATAGGTCAAATCCGGATTCAATTCCACTTCTTCCACAGGCATCACATGCGAAGGATCCGATCTATACTTCCGAAGCATAGAAACATGAAACACATCATGAATCTTCTCCAACTCTTGAGGTAACCTCAAATTGTACGCAACAGGACCCACACGCTCAACCACCTCGTACGGTCCAATGTATCTAGGGCTCAACTTACCCTTACGGCCAAACCTCATCACCTTTTTCCAAGGCGAAACCTTAAAAAACACACGGTCACCCACCGTATACTCAATCTCCTTACGCTTCAAATCCGCGTAAGACTTTTGCCGATCAGAAGCTGCCTTCAAACGCTCACAAATGAGCTTCACCTTCTCGATGGTTCCTTTCAACAAAGCCGGCATCGAAACTAACTTCTGACCCGTTTCAGCCCAACACAAAGGAGTCCTACACTTCCTCCCGTACAAAGCCTCATAAGGTGCCATTTGAATGCTCGCCTGATAACTATTGTTATAGGCAAACTCCACCAAAGGAAAATGTTTCTCCCAAGAGCCCTGAAACTCAATCACGCAGTACCTCAACATATCCTCCAAAATCTGGATAACAGGCTCGGACTGACCATCCGACTGAGGATGATAAGACGTACTGAAATTCAACCGTGTACCCAAAGCTTGATGCAAACACTGCCAGAACCGCGATGTAAACCTCGGATCCCTATCCGACACAATCGACTTTGGCACACCATGCAGCCGCACAATCTCAGCAATGTACAGCTCCGCAAGCTTATCCAAGGAGTACGTAGTATGCACAGGCAAGAAATGCGCACACTTCGTCAGGCGATCCACAATCACCCACACCGAATTCTTCTTCGTTGGTGACAAGGGTAAACCAGATACAAAATCCATGGTAATCCTTTCCCACTTCCATTCAGGGATTCTCAACGGTTGCAACAACCCTGAAGGAACCTGATGCTCAGCCTTAACTCGCTGACACACCATGCACTTGCTCACAAACTCAGCAACATCCTTCTTCAAACCCACCCAATAGTACTCATCACGAAGATCTCAGTACATCTTAGTACTACCTGGGTGCATAGCAAAAGGACTACTATGACCTTCAGTCAGAATAGCACGCCTCAACTCAGCATCATTGGGCACTACTATCCGACTCCCAAAACGCAATACACCATCATCATTAAAACAGAAATCCGAAGGCCTACCCTCCGCAATATCCTGAACATGAGATACCAAGGAATCATCCAGCAACTGCTTTTCCTTGATCAACTGAACCAAAGATGGTTTCACTTGCAACTCAGCCACAAGACCACCATCACGCGAAATACTCAAACTGGCAAACATAGCCCTCAACTCAACAGCTACCTTCCTACTCAAGGCATCCGCTACAACATTAGCCTTCCCAGGGTGATACTCAATCGTCAAATCATAATCCTTGAGCAACTCCACCCAACGCTGCTGCCTAAGATTCAACTCCTTCTGAGACATCAGATACTTTAAACTCTTGTGATCCGTGTACACAGTACACTTCTCACCATACAGGTAATGTCTCCAGATTTTCAAAGCAAAAACCACCGCAGCCAACTCTATATCATGCGTAGGATAGTTGCGCTCATGCACCTTCAACTACCGCGATGCATAAGCCACCACCTTACCCTCTTGCATCAACACACATCCCAAACCAACATAGGACGCATCGCTATACACCACAAACTCTTTCCCTGATTCAGGTTGAACCAAGATAGGAGCTTGCGTCAAAGTTGCCTTAAGCTTCTCAAAAGCCTGCTGTCTCGCTTCCGTCCACTCATACTTAACATCTTTCTACAACAACTTCGTCAAAGGTGCAGCAATCTTAGAAAACCCATCCACAAACCTCCGGTAGTATCCCGCCAAACCAAGGAAACTACGAATCTCCTGAACAGACTTAGGAACCTTCCAATTCATCACCGCCTCAATCTTCTGAGGATCGACACGAATCCCTTCGGCAGAAACCACATGCCCAAGAAACACCACTTCACTTAACCAGAACTCACACTTGCTCAGCTTAGCATAAAGCTGATTCTCCAACAAAGCTTGCAATACAATCCTCAAATGCTCGTCATGCTCCTCCTCAGTACGCGAGTACACGAGGATATCATCAATGAATACCACAACAAACTTATCCAGGTAATCATGAAACACACGATTCATCATGTCCATGAAAGCTGCAAGAGCATTTGTCAAACCAAATGGCATCACAAGGAACTCATAATGCCCATACCTCGTCCTGAAAGCTGTCTTAGGCACATCCACATCCTTTACCTTCAACTGGTAATACCCTGACCTCAAGTCAATCTTAGAGAACACAGCTGCTCCCCGAAATTGATCAAAGAGATCATCAATCCTCGGCAAAGGATACCGATTCTTGATAGTCAACTTGTTCAGCTGACGATAATCAATGCACATTCTCATAGTGCCATTCTTCTTCTTCACAAACAAGACCGGTGCACCCCAAGGCGACACACTCGGCCGAATGAAACCACGTTCAAGCAACTCTTGCAACTGCGTCTTCAGCTCTTTCAGCTCCTTAGGTGCCATTCGATAAGGGGTAATGGACACAGGAGTTGTATTCTCATACAGCTCAATCCCAAACTCCACCTCGCGATTAGGAGGTAAACCAGGCAACTCCTCAGGAAACACACCAGGAAACTCTCGCACAATCCTGATATCTTGCACACGCAACTCCTTAGAACTAGGATTCATCACAAAAGCTAGGTAAGCTTCACAACCCTGCCTCAGCATCCGGCTCGCCTCCAAAGAAGACACCACATTGGCGAGAAACTTCACGTTCTCACCAACCACAACAACCTCATAATCATCCGCAAGCTTCAACAAAACTCGCTTATTCACACAATCTACAACAGCACGATGCTCAGCAAGCCAATCCATACCAAGGATTACATCAAAACCATAGAAAGGTAACTCCATAAGGTCAACATGAAAAACATGATCTTGCACGACCAAAGGACATCTTATATAAAGCTTTCGAGTCATAACAGTCTCACCAAAAGAACTAGTGACACGCACACCAACATCCAAAGACTCAACAGGCAAACCAAGCAATTCAGCATGCTCACGCAATATGTATGAGTGCGTAGATCCAGAATCAATCAAGGAAAGTAATGACAAGGATTGCAAAGTAAAAGTACATGCGATCACATCCGCGTCATTCCTTCCCTCTCGCTGAGCATACACCCTGGCTTGGCCGCCACCCTCAGGCTGAATAGCCACAACATGAGCCACACCCCGACCACCTTCCTCTCTCCGCTGGAAGTTACCACGGCCGCGCCCACGACCTCTCTGTGGTGCAGCAACAACAGGAGCACGCACTTGGCCACCAGCCAACATAGGGCACTCTCTCCTCATGTGATCCGTAGATCCACAATTCCAGCACGCATTACCAGCTGCCACAACAGGAGCTTGCACCTCCCTCACAGCACGAGGACAATCACGTTTCATATGGCCACGCGAACCACATGTCCAACAAGCACTCGGATCAACTCTAGCGTTGCCTCCCCGAGCAGGCGCACCACCACCTCGCTTAGCTGAGGAATGATACTTCTGATCACGTCCCCTCTTGTTTCGTCCACCACCGGAACTATATTCAGCAGCTCGCTTCCCAGCACCAGAACCAGCACTTTTAGAAGATAAACCCAAGTTCATCTCAATATCCTTTGCTCGGCCCACCAGCACATCAAAATCATCATACTCGGTAGCCAGCACATACATCTTTACATCCGTCACCAAACCATAACGGAACCTTTCACACCTCGCTCGCTCATCCGGAACAAGCTCAGGTGCGTATTGACTGAGTCGAACAAACTGTACTTCATACTCAGCCACGGACATGCTCCCCTGGGTAAGAGACATGAACTCCCTTTTCTTCTCTTCTAGGTACCTCACACCTAGATACCTTCTCTTGAACGCGTTATGAAAGAACGTCCAAGTTACGTCAGCTTCAGCCATCCCAGCGATAATGGTTGTCCACCACGTGTAAGCATCATCCTGTAGAAAGGATACTACACAGCCCAACTTCTGCACATCAGTGCAACTCATCTGACCCAAGATTCTCTTGGTACCCTCTAACCAAGACTCCGAACCTTCAGCAGACAACCCTCTGAACTCAGTCCCTCCTAGACTGCGCAAACGTTCCAAAGGTAGTCTAACTCCAGCATCTCCCTGATGCACAGCTCCTTGAGCTCCAGCTACTGCTGCTTGAAAAGCTCCAGCAATAGCTTGTATCAACACTGTCATGTCAGGAACAGCTTGCCCCTGACCAGCCTCAGGTCCAGCGACCCCAGCACCAGCTGCAGCTCCAGCTCCTTCACCCCCAGCACCACCACCACCAGGTGGAGGAGGTAAATCCACCGCACTCTCAACATTCTCATCATTCTCGTTCTCGTTCTGAGCCGTAGCTCGCACATACTCCTTAACTCTCTACGAGGTGCCATACTCTAACCATGCAATCACAATGCAAATAAACAAAGTCAGGCCCGGCAAGGTAATCAATCCAAGTACTCAAGCTCATTTTCAATTAAAAACAATATCATTTCATTAGCTTTGATTTGGCAATGGGTACCCACAACATGCTTCACCACAGCATACGCTACAATTGTAACATACTTACAATTCACACATCATGCTTTCACTCAACAAGCATACAAATCATACATACTTTAATCACACACACAACCATTCCCAACTACTCGAGAACTCAGCTCTGATACTACTAAATGTAACCCCCTTAACTCGGCCCAGACGGTTGAACCGAATTAAGAAGTTTACACGGGGAAAACCAAAGTAACCCGAAAGTCAACCTTGATTAACGACCCTTTTTTTTCTTTTAATCTTGTCTAGATGCACGTTAACCCTAGTTATGTTCATACAAGCATCATACTCAAAGATCAGCGCAAACGGAAAACGTTCAGAGACTTAATTGAACAAATCACAAACTTAGGGACCAAAATGTAAGTTCTGGAAATTACAAGGACTTAACCCACCTTTAAGTTACCAATATGAAATTAGTCATATTTCATGCTTGTCTGTCAAATTTCAGCTCAAACGGACATCACAAACTCATTTAATTGCATAAACAAGATTCAGGACCAAAACGTAAACAATGCAAAACATTTAACCAACAATTTCAATGCCCAACGGTCGAGTGTTTCGGAACAGGGAAGACCCGTTTCGAAACGCGGGATCGTTCCACAACTGGTTCCGAAACAGTGCCTGGCAGTAGCATATCCGTTCCGGAACGGTTGCTTCCGTTTCGGAACGCCCAGGCCATTTCAGGCCCCCGTTCCGATATGGTAGCACCTGTTCCGAAACAGGCTGCCCAGATTACAGAAAAATTGCTGGTTTATCACACAATGGGCCTATCAAACATGCTCCAAAAGCAACCATACTTTACCAGCAAGTCATTCAACATACAAAGAACATAATTGCATCAACCATTCATCAACATGGCATCAATTATGAAAATCCCCAATTCTATAGGCATGCATCCTACTTAGCAATCCATTCAAGCATCAAAACATCAATCCAAACACATAATGGCCAAATACAAGTTCCAACAACATTAACAACATAATACCAACTTAGGGAGTCCAAAACATCTCCCAAAACAACAACATAGGTCCCCCATTGCCAAATGCCCATAAGCTAATAGTGTTTAAGAAACCTTCGCCATACATGAGCTTTGTTCACCACTTGGATTCTTGTCCACCTTGCTGTCCTCAATGCACTTTAATGCTCTGCATTATTGGTTTAAGAAAAGAGAGAGCGTAAGCAAAAGCTTAGTGAGGAATGCTCGTTAAAACCACACAATAATGCATTTATAAAACACCTTTATAAATCATTGTTCAAAACCACAATATACATGCTCATAAGCATTTAAAACAAGCAAACCATGCTTCAAGATCATAACATGTCATATTGGCCACAAGTGATACAATCAACATAAGATCCACACATGGACTTTTAAACACCATTGTGATCTTACAAATCTCTAAGGACCACACATGGACTTTTAAACACCATTGTGTTCTTAACAAGAATCATCCATGGACTTTTAAACACCATGACAAGGACCACACAAGGACTTTTAAACACCTTTGTGTCCTTAACAAGAATCACCCAAGGACTTTTAAACACCTTGGTGTTCTTAAATAACAAGGCTTACACAAGGAATTTTAACCACCTTTGTGACCTTAACCATCACTTGCCAATATGCGTCATTAACAACAATATATCACTGTTTTAAAGCATTTAACAAAGCCATAAACATCATGCAGCTTTAAGCATCAAACCACATTAAAACAATGTTAAAAAACAAGGATCTCTTACCTTGAGCATCCTTCAACACATGGCTTACAATCTTAGCAAATAAACATGCAAAATATGCTTTCAAAACAGGATTTAAAACATGCAAACAAACCACATTGCATACAACCAATCCATGGTTCATCATCAAAAGAGTTTTCCGAAAACTTACTCTTGAGCTTAGCTAAGTTGCTTAGACTTAAACTAAGCTCCCAAACCTTCAAAACATTGGTTTCATAGCTGAAATCCAAAATCCACTCACCGATTCCGTTTCGCCTCTTGTCGAAACACCAATCAAGCTTCCGGGTCAACACCACTAGGATCCAAAGATGACTCCCCTGTTTTAAACACATCAAAACAGTAGATTAATGCATCATCATGCATTAATATCCTCAATGAAAGCACCTAAACTCGCTGCTCTCATCCACACTCCATTTTCGGCTACCAAACACAACCGAAAATGCATCCAAACAACTCCACAACACTACCCAGCCAAGATCCATCAAGTCTAAACATCCTTAAACATCAATTAACATCCAAAAAGGATCTTACCACGTCCTTATACCTCCAACTATAACAGATCATCAAAATCACTCCAAAAACAACCAAGAACACAAGCTAAACTTAGGAAATTCAACCTATCCGGGATTGCATTAATTAAACCTCAATTTCACATCAATTTAACATTCATTTAACATCAAATTGACACCTCAAAACACTGCCCAATCAGATCATACGAAATTTCATCAAAAACAATCAAATCTTGCATTTAAAAGCCAAAATCAAGAACACATCTATAAAACCTTTTATAAAACATAAATCAAGGATTGAGAACTTAGGAATTTCAGTAAAGAACTGAGAGTTTAGAGGAGAAGGATGTTCTTACCTCCAAACTTGAGTTTTCTCCCTTTTTGGAACCAAATTCTTGAAAATCCACTTAGCAAATGCAAAGGTTTTGTTGAAGAGATGATTGAAGATCAAAAGAGAATTGAAATGAGATATTTAGATGAAAAAATCAGAGGGAAAAGCTCTGGAGAAATGTGTTTGGTTTGAGAGAAAAGATGAGAGAAAATGAAAATAGAAAATGTGGAAAGTTGGAAATTTAGGAAAATATCTTCCCTCCCTTTTCTTTTATTTAAAATCCATTTATTAAACCTTTAATATTTTAGAAAAATCTGGAGAAACTCCCATTGGGTAAATAGCTCCTTAAAGATTCAAAGTTTCAATCCTTTTTAAAACAGTCTCACAGTTTTCGAAAATTACATTTTGGTCACTAACCAAAATGTCACACTTTCAAACCTCATTTTGTAAAATTGATTTCACCAAACTCTTATATATAATAAAAGAGGATTTTAAGACATTTTTCCATATTTTTAATGCAACCCGAACTAGGTTTTCCTAAATTCACTCTTATATATTCGAACCACGATCCGACCGAACCGGTCCGAATCCCAAAACTCCTAAGCCCAAAATTGGGGCGTTACAATCGATGATCCATCTAATGGCTTCTTTGTGCCGCCTGAGCATCTCAATCAATTATTGTTCCTGTGTCAACTTGGAAGAAATAATTACGGGCAGGGTATCATTCAGTCCAAGATAAATGTATTTAAGCTGCTCGGGCAGTGGTTTAATTTCCAGTTTGGGCGGCTGCTCAACTGATGGTTTTTCAACGGTACTCTCTTTTGTTGTCTATTTAAGAGGTTCAAAATACTTACCTGGACGAGTACCAGTCCAGTTTACCTCTTCAGTATCATCAGGGCAGTCTTCAGGCTGGCTGTCGAGGCAGCTGTCTAGATAGTCATCTAAGTAGTTGCCGAGGCAGTGCCTAGAACCTCTACCTGGGCAGTGGCTGCCGAGGCAGGGGGCATCCTGCGTGAGATTTACCTCTATAGTTGCCTAGATCAGCTGGCACTCCTCTTTGCTATCAGCTTTCTTGAGGGTCTGAAGTACATTGAGCTTTACCTGCTGGTCGTTTACCCTCATGGTTAATTCTCCCTTCTCCACGTCGATCAGAGTTCTGCCCATGGATAGGAATGATCTTCCCAGTATGATCGGCACATGCTCATCTGCCTCACAATCCAAAACGAGGAAGTCAATAGGAAAAATAAATTTATCCACTCTTACCAGGATATCTTCAATTTTTCCTTCAGGGTGTACGTAAGAGTGGTCAGCCAGCTGGAGCATGGCAGTAGTGGGCCGAGCTTTCCTAATGCTCAGCATTTTGAACACTAATTTGGGCATTAAGTTGATGCTTGCCCCAAGATCACATAGAGCCTTTCCTACGTAATGATTTACGATGGCACATGGAATTAGGAAGCTGCCTGGAACCTTCAGCTTGGGCGGGCTCTATTGTGCAGCATTGCCATGCAACCTTGTGTCATGGAAACAGTCTCGAATTCCCCTATCCTTGCTCTTTTTGACACCATCTCCTTGAGGAACTTAGCATAATTTGGCATTTGTTCTATGGCCTCAACAAGTGGTATGTTTATGTGTACTTGTTTAAGAATATCGAGGAACTTCTTAAATTGGTACTCCTGCTTCTGCTGCTTTAGCCGCTGTGGAAATGGAGGGGGTGCCCGGATGTTTTCTATACCCTCTTTGCATTGAAACCTGCTTTGAGGGAGAGTAAGATGTCCAGGGTTGCCTGCTTTTTCATTGATTCTGTCAGGGGTATCAGCAGGTTTGGTTGCCGAAACAAAGGGCCATGGGTCTGCTGAGGCATTAGCATTAGCGTCTACCGAGGCGGCGTGGCTCCCTTGGTTGTTTTTTTGTTTTTTGGTAATGATTTCTTCGTGTTGTTTCCCACTTTTAGTTGTGATTGCTTTGCATTTCTCATGAGTGGATCTCTTTGCAACTTCAATATCGTTGGGCAGTCCTCCTATTGGTCTAGTGTTCATTAGTTGTGCAAACTGCTCCACCTGAGTTTTTAGTGACTTTAAAGTTGCCTCATGGTTTTGCATCCTCATCTCTGTCTTGTCCATGAAAGCGTCCGTTTTTTTTAACAAATGAATCCATGTTAGACATATATGTACCAGTCTATGACATAAAGGCATTTAAGGTCTGTTCTAGAGAACTGGGTGCTGCTACTTTCTGCTACAACGGCTGCTGCCGCGACAAATTTTGCTGGAATCCTTGGGACTGATTCGTCTAGTTGGGCAGATTCAGGGTATTATCGGGGTTGCTCTAGGAAAAGTTTGGGTTCCTCTTCCAACCAGGATTGTATGTGTTTGATGCCGGGTTGTTGCTTCTATTGTAGTTTCCTACAAAGCAACTAGTTTCTTGGATTTGCTGGCATTATGAGGAGTCATGGTCTCCCCCACATTGTTCACAAAAGGCGTCAACAACTTTAACGTGTTGGGTATTGTTCTTCCTTTGTATTGCTTCCATGATTTTTGTTACATGAGCCGAATGTGCTATGAATGCGTCGGATGTTCCTAGCTCATTGACAGTGGTCTGTCGCCTTACTCCACCTCGGTGAGCGGTAGGGAACTGGTAGTCTTTTTTGGCTGTCTTGTTCAATATCTGAATTGCTTCTGCAGGCTTTTTATCAAGAAGTGTGCCGTTTGCTGAGGCATCCAACATTAGTCTTTTTGGAGTGTTGATTCCATTGTAGAATATCATGACTTGTGTCCACTTAGGGAATCCATGTACTGGGCATTTGTTTAGCATATCGCAGAACCGTTCCCATGCCTCATACAATGGTTCATCATCAGCCTATCGAAATGTAGTAATTTCAGTTTGCAATTTATCAGTTAAATTAACAAGATTAAATCTAGCTAGAAAATTACGACATAATTCTGTCCAAGACTCAATAGATTCGGATGGTAGACTATTAAACCAAGATTTTCCCCTATCCCTTAGTGAATAGGGAGATAGTCTGAGTCTTAGCACATCTAGTTGAACTCCCTGTATCTTGAAAGATTTGCAGATGTCTAGGAAGGATTTCAAATGCTGTCTATCATCCTCAATGGCGGATCCTCCAAACTGTCCAAGTGTGTTAAGCATGTTGAACATGACATGTTTAAGTTCAAAATGATCCGCTTCTATCTCAGGGTCGGCAACACTAGTGTTCAACTTCCTAAGGTCTCTTGCTCCTCTTGAGGCACGCGTAGACCTCATCCACCACCAGTTTCCCTACATCAATTTGTCGCCCATTAATTATGGAGTGAATAACCAGTAAACGAGATAGGTGTACCGTAGTTGTGTGCAATGTGGGCATCAATCTAGTTCTGTAACCTCCTTAACCCGGCCTAGACGTTCGACCCGAATTAAGAAGATCACACGGGGAAAACCAAAGTCAACCCGAAAGTCAACCTTGATTAACGACCCTTTTTTTCCCTTTTTAATCTTGTCTAGATGCTCATTAACCCTAGATGTGTTCACACAAACATCATACTCAATGATCACAACCATCAGAGAACATTCAGGGACCTAATTGTACAAAACACAACTTTAGGGACCAAACTGTAAATTCTGAAAATTACAGGGACTTCACCCAATTAAAAGTTACCAATATAAAATTAGTCATGTTTCATACTTCACTGCCAAATTTCAGCTCAAACGGACATCTCAAACTCATCCAATTGCAAAAACAAGATTCAGGACCAAAACGCAAACATTTCAAAACACATAACCGCCAATGTCAGCCCCCAACGGTCAGGTGTTCCGAAACAGGGAGAACCTGTTTCGAAACGCGGGGCCGTTCCGCAACGCATACCGAAACGAGGCTTGGCAGTAGCCAAACTGTTCCGAAACAGTGCCACCCGTTTCGGAACGCCCAGGCCATTTCAGGCACCCGTTCCGATACGGTAGCACCTGTTCCGAAACAGGTTGCCCAGACTGCAGCAACTTTGCTGGTTAAACATACTTTTGACCCACCAAACATGCTCCAAAAGCCACCAAATCACACCAACAAGCCATTCAACATATAGGGAACATAAATGCATCGAAACCAGATACATAACCACCCCTAGGTGCAACAACACATTAAACTCATTCAAGGCTCAATCATGCTTTTAAACAAGAAGCATAGCAATACAACTTAAGCATAGGGAGATTCAAACGTTGCAACATTAATCCACATGATTCAAAACCATAACCCAAACTTGTCCAACATACACAATCTCCTTTAACAACAACATAAGAGATTCTACCCCCATTGCCTTTATTAACTATAGCTATTAACCGAGACATACATCTCTAATGGAGTCCTCCTTGAATCCCTTGCTTCTCGCTGTCCAAACTTCAATTATCTGCATTGATGGACAAAAAGGAGCGTAAGCACATAATGCTTAGTGAGGAATGCTCAAAACCAAAACACCATCAATGCAGCGAATCATAAAACCACTTTTAAAAGCAAACTCGATTCGACAAACCAAAGCAATATTTGAAAACCCCTTTTTCAACAACATGCTTTAAAATCATGCCTTGCACAAACATGAAAACCAACCCTTAGCTTAGGAAGCTAAGTAAACCTTTTCAAAACATAAACTTGCAAAACCATCAAATTAGCCATTCCATGCAAAAACACCATATGCAAAGCTAATTTCAAACCTTGGAAAACACTTCCACTTTACATCTTACCATTCTCATACTTGAATGTCATTTCAAAGCAAGAAACCCTTTTTAAACCATTTACTCAAACAATCCAACACATGCATTAAACAAATGCAACATATGAACCACATCATTAACAATTGCATCACATGCCCTTTTAAAACAAGTCTCCACAAGACTTCAATGCACTAAAGAGATTTCATGCACACATGCACCATTCTCAATAGATAATCAACACTTGTTCAAACCAACAAGTCAACATGCATTCATAATACATTTTACACTTTTCATGCAACCATGCATCATTTCAAGCATCTCATGCTTCATTATATTCAAGAACATCATATTGGCCTCCAAGTGATAACCAAATCCACTTTTCAACTCAACACCCGATCGGATACGTGGATCACAAGCGTTGTCCCCACCCTTCATACACACTACCAATCCAAGGTCTCCAAATGGACTTTTAACCACCATTTGACCTTACCATTCACAAGGTTCCCATGTATGGACTTTTAACCACCATACAACCTTAACTTTCACAAGGTTCCCATATATGGACTTTTAAACACCATATAACCTTAACATTCACAAGGTTCCCATGTATGGACTTTTAACCACCATACAACCTTAACATGCACAAGGTTCCCATGTATGGACTTTTAACCACCATACAACCTTAACATTCACAAGGTTCCCATGTATGGACTTTTAAACACCATACAACCTGTAACGCCCCGGTTTTGGGCTTGGAAGTTTTGGGTTTGGACCGGACCGGTCGGGTTGCGGTTCGAATATATAAAGGTGAAATTAGGAAAGCCTAGTTCGGGTTGCATTAAAAATATGGAAAAATGTCCTAAAATCCTCTTTTAATATATATAAGTGAACTGTGAAATCAATTTTACAAAATGAGGTTGGGAAGGGTGACATTTTGGCTAGTGACCAAAATGTAATTTTTGAAAGTTGCGTGACTGTTTTAGAATGGATTGAAACTTTGAATCTTTAAGGAGCTATTTACCCAATGGGAGTTTCTCCAGATTTTTCTAAAATATTAAAGGTTTATTAAATGGTTTTTAAATAAAAGAAAAGTGGAGGGAAGATATTTTGTCATTTTCTAACTAACTTTTCTCTCAATCTTCTATTTTCTTTTCCCTCATTTTCTCTCAACCCAAACATCTTTTCTCTAGAGATTTTCTTCTGATTTTGTCACCTAAACATCTCTTTTCAATTCTCTTTTGATCTCTAATCATTTCTTCAACAAAACCTCACCATTTGCTAAGTGGAATTTTCAAGATTTTGGTTCCAAAAAGGGAGAAACTCAAGTTTGGAGGTAAGAACGTCCTTCTCCTCTAAACTCTCAGTTCTTTACTGAAATTCCCAAGTTCTCAATCCTTGAATTATGATTTATTAAAGGTTTTACAATGGTAATCTTGATTTTGGCTTTAAAATGCAAGATTTGGTGATTTTTGGTGAAATTTCGTGAGATCTATTTGGGCAGTGTTTTGAGGTGTCAAATTGATGTTAAATGAATGTTAAATTGATAAGGAATTGAGGTTTTATCAATGCAATCTCGAATAGGTTGAATTTCCTAAGTTTTGCTTGATGTTTTTGGTTGTTTTTGGGGTGTTTTTGATGATCTGTTATAGCTGGAGGTATAAGGACGTGATTGTGATCATTTTGGATGTTAATTGATGTTTAAAAATGGTTAGAAGTGATGGATCTTGACTGGGATAAGTTTCGGAAGTGTTTGGTGGTGATTTCAGTTGTGTTTGGTAGCCGAAATGTTGGATTTGTGTTGAGCAGCGAATTTAGTTGTGTTGCTGGTGTTTTTAATGCATAATGATGCATTAATCTTCTGTTGTTATGTGCTTGAAACAGGGGAGGAAGATCCGTGAGCATTAGAGGTGGTGTGGAAGGTTTCGGATGCTTGGAAGGCTTGTTGGCTAGCCTTGTTTTGTGTATCGGTGAGTGAAGTTGGGTTTTCAGCTTTTAAACCGAGGTTTGATGGTTTTGGGAGCTTAGTTTAAGTCTAAACAACTTTGCTAAGCTCAAGAGTAAGTAAATGGATTTCTCTCTTGGTTTGTGTTGTGAATTGGCTTTTAAAGTATTTGTGATTGTTGGATGCAATGCATGTGGTTTGCATGTCTTAAATTCTGTTTTGAAAGCATATTTTAGCATGGTTTTATGCTGGTTTTGAAAGCCGTGAGAGAAGGATGCTCAAGGTAAGAGATCCTTGGTTTTGTACATTGAAATTGTGGAATTGATGCATGGTGTTGCATGTTGTTTAATGGCTTTGTTTAATGCTTCAAAAACAGTGGATGGTTGATGGTAAATGATGGTTTTTGCATTATGTTTATGCTTGTAAATCAATGGATTTATGTGGTAAGATTGTTATATTGGCAAGTGATGTAAGTGGTTCTTGGTTCTTTGATCGGATATAGTTAGCCGGCTATAGGATTGGGTGCACCGTGAATAAAGTCGCCTTGGATGTGGAGTGGTTAAGTGTGAACCGGTAAACTCTATCCAAGTATCCTAACGAGATGGTTAAGGTTATAATGGTGATTGGAATCCCATTCGAGGACCTTGGGTAAGCAAATGTAATAATGGTGGTTAAAATTCCGTTGGTGGACCTTGTGCTTGTTAAGATCACAATGGTGGTGTAAAGTCCATGTGTGGATCTTGTATAGGGTGTCCCGGATCTCGTTAGGGATGTTATACAACTACCAATCGGTGATGCTAAGGTTATATGGTGTTTAAAAGTCCATATATGGGAACCTTGTGCATGTTAAGGTTGTATGGTGGTTAAAAGTCCATACATGAGAACCTTGTGAAAGTTAAGGTTGTATGGTGTTTAAAAGTCCATACATGGGAACCTTGTGAAAGTTAAGGTTGTATGGTGGTTAAAAGTCCATACATGGGAACCTTGTGAATGTTAAGGTTATATGGTGTTTAAAAGTCCATATATGGGAACCTTGTGAAAGTTAAGGTTGTATGGTGGTTAAAAGTCCATACATGGGAACCTTGTGAATGGTAAGGTCAAATGGTGGTTAAAAGTCCATTTGGAGACCTTGGATTGGTAGTGTGTATGAAGCGTGGGGACAACGCTTGTGATCCGCGTATCCGATCGGGTGTTGAGTTGAAAAGTGGATTTGGTTATCACTTGGAGGCCAATATGATGTTCTTGAATATAATGAAGCATGAGATGCTTGAAATGATGCATGGTTGCATGAAAAGTGTAAAATGTATTATGAATGCATGTTGACTTGTTGGTTTGAACAAGTGTTGGTTATCTATTGAGAATGGTGCATGTGTGCATGAAATCTCTTTAGTGCATTGAAGTCTTGTGAAGACTTGTTTTTAAGGCATGTGATGCAAAGGTTGGTGATGTGGTTCATATGTTGCATTTGTTTAATGCATATGGTAAATTGAATGAGTAAGTGGTTTTAAGGGTTTCTTGCTTTAAAATGATATTCAAATATGAGCAAGGTATGATGTGAAGTGGAAGTGTTTTCCAAAGTTTTGAATTTAACCTTGCATGTGATGTTTATGCTTGGATTGGTTAAATTGTTGATTTTGTAAGTTGTGCTTTGAAAGGGTTTTCTTAGCTCTTCTAAGCTAAGGGTTTGTTTTTCATGTTTGAGCAATGCATGATGTTATGCATGTTGTTGAAAAGGGTTTTCAAACTTGCTTTGGTTTATTGAATCGAGTTTGCTTTTAAAAGTGGTTTTATGACTCGCTGCATTGATGGTGTTTTGGTTTTGGGCATTCCTCACTAAGCATTATGTGCTTACGCTCCTTTTTGTCCATCAATGCAGACATTTGAAGTTGGAGCAGCGAGAAGCAAGGGATTCAAGGGGGAACTCCACTTGAGATGTATGTCTCGGTTAATAGCTATAGATAATAAAGGCAATGGGGGAAGAATCTCTTATATTGTTGTTTAGAGAGGATTTGTGTGTTGGACAAGTTTGGTTTATGATTTTGAACTATGTGGTGTAAGCTTGCAACGTTTGAATCTTCTTATGCTTAAGTTGTTATGCTATGCTTCTTGTTTGAAAAACATGATTGAGTGTTGGATGTGTTGAATGAGTTGGTGCATCTAGGGGTGGTTTTGTATCTAGATTTTGATGCAAATTGGTAGGTTTGATGTTTGGCATGTTGTTGATTTATTGTGGAATGGTTTGGAGCATGTTTGATGGGGTTTAAAGGTGTTAAAACATGCCAAACTGCTGTTTCTGGGCAGGGTGTTTCGAAACACCTTTGCCTGTTTCGAAACAGGCCCTTGTTTTGGCTAGGGTGTTCCTGAACGGCCTAGCCCGTTTCTGAACACTTTGGCTACTGCCAAGGGGTGTTCCTGAACGGCCTGGACCCGTTTCTGAACACCTGATGGTTTGCAAGCTTTACGTTTTAGTCTCGTTTCTTGTTTGTGCAATTGCTTGAGTTTGAGATGTCCGTTTGAGATGAAATTTTGCAGAGAGGCATGAAACATGACTAATTTCATAATGGTAACTTAAAAATTGGTAAAGTCCTCTTAATTTTCAGAATTTACAATTTGGTCCCTAATTTCGTATTTTGTGCAATTGGGTCCCTTATCATTTTCCGATTGCTGTGATTTTTGAGTATGCTTATCTCAAGAGTATGCCTAGGTTAGGTTGGTTCTTTGCGCCCAGTTTTGGTGTAGCAGCTATATTTCGATTCATCCTCTTTTTCCAAGGATTTCATAATTGGACATTGAACCCATTTCATATGATGGGAGTTGCCGGTGTATTGGGTGCGGCTCTGCTATGCGCTATTCATGGTGCTACCGTAGAGAATACTTTATTTGAAGATGGTTATGGTGCAAATACATTCCGTGCTTTTAACCCAACTCAAGCCGAAGAAACTTATTCAATGGTCACCGCTAACCGCTTTTGGTCCAGTTTAAAAAGAAAAAAAGGGTCGTTAATCAAGGTTGACTTTCGGGTTGACTTTGGTTTTCCCCGTGTAATCTTCGTAGTTCGGGTCAACCGTCTAGGCCGGGCTACGGGGGTTACATTTGGTGGTATCAGAGCTGAGTTGCGAATGATTGGGGAAAATGATAAATTGTTGTAATCTGTGTTTGATGTATATCCTAATGTGTGGTGGAAAGCTGGTTGAAACACGTGTTTCTGAGCAAATTGTTGATGCTTTTAGCATGCTTTTTGGTTATGAATCTTTGCTGAGTTAATGTGGATTTGTGCTGATGTTATGCTGGTGATGTGAGCTGATTTTATGTATGATGAAAGTGTGATGGGTATGATATGTTGATATTATGCTGTTGCGAGTGAATGTTGTTTGTTGAGAGCATGATCAAGGTATGTGGATTGATATGCTCGATGTTGTGATATCCATGTTTTTATTAACTGTTATGTCATGTAAAAGGGGAGAATTCGGGATACCCATTGCCTTATTATTATAGCAATTGTGTTATTTTGGAGTTGGAGTTTGAATCCTTGCTTAAAGCTGGTCTGATCAATTTGTTTGTTTTGTTATGATTGCTTGTTGTTAATAGTATGGCGAAATCAATGAGAGAATGGAAGTTGGGTGAGATGGTTGCTGCTTTAGAGCAGGTTGTTAAGGCGTGGAATTCACCTTTTAGTGGAGGTGTTTCATCTCAGTCTTCAGTGCCTGGAGTTGAGGTAGTAAGGTAGGAGGAAGAAGTTGGTTCTGTGATGAAAAGTTCATCACCTGTTGTTCAGGAGGTGTTGGGAACATCTCAGGCTGTGGCAAAAGTGAAGTCGGTAGACGTGCTGGTGGTGGGATGTGTGGGTTTGTCGAAACATCGTTTACAGGATTTGGGAGCTGTGGAGTATCATGGTTCGTCACCTGAGACGTTTGGGGCCTGGTTGGCCGGTGTAATTCTGATTTTGGATCAGGAAGGTTGTGATTATGCCTGTGAGCTGGGAAGTGTTGTCACATTGATGTTGGAGGACGCATGTGCCTGGTGGACATCTGTGGCGGTGGCATCGCACATCCACGATATAGATTGGGACTTCTTTGTGTCTGCCTTTTATGAAAGGTATCTTGGAGGGAAATTCCCAAGGGTTAAGCAATGTGAAGGTAGTGCAAATCTGGGGCAAGTGCTGCTTGATCAGGGAGTGGAAGCTCAGCTACCGGTGTGTGACCGTTGTGGAAGGCGACATGTTGGAAAGTGTTGGGGCGCAGGTGCTTGTTGGAACTGTGGTTCTAAAGAGCATGTGAAGCGAGATTGTCCTCTTGTGGTAAAGTCAGCTTCAGTGGTAGCAAAAGGGTCTCTGAATGGTCGTGGGCACGGCCGAGGCAAAGTTCAAAGGTGGCAGGAAGAGCAGAAAGTTGTGAGGAGTTTGGGAAATGAAATCTGTTGGAAATGTGGGTCTGTTGGACATATGAGGCGTAATTGTTTGAAGTTGGCCCGGAATAGCCAGGGAGCTCTGCCGCAAGGAGATGGTGGTGACCTTAGTATGTTAGCTGATGCTACAGTGGTGCGGCTGGAGAATGATGGTTCTGCGAGGAAGAGAGCTCGTCTGTTGAAGCTTCGGGGCAGTAAAGTGTTTTCAGGTAACCTTGCTAAGTAACCTTTGCTCTAGTGTCCTAGTTTGGTTTTGGTTTGGTTTTTCCTTGCGTAGAGGGTATGGTTTCGTTGCTAGCATGTTGAGGTAGTTGTTGTTGTTTTGAAAACAACTTTAGTGTGAAGAGGGCCTTAGCGAGTATCTTGTGGTTAATGGTTGATGAATGATAGAATGGGTCAAGTTAGAAGTGAGGTGGAGGGGTTGTTTTTAGACAGATTCTGAGGATGTTATTGGTGGGTGTGAACTGACATACATGCACAGTTAAAATCATTTGTTATATGCTATATTATATATGTGCTGGTCCATGCATACATGTGACATGACATTAGAGGTTTTGCATACATGTACATCAGGCATTGTAGGGTATATTGGTGACCATGCATACGAACGTTCACACTCGCTAATAACTAATCGAGTCTGTTAGTGTTGTGATAGAGTTAGGTTGGATGATGGGTTTTTAGAGGTTGTTTTGGTGCTAGGAAATGTTAGAAGTTGTGGAGGGTATTAAACGAGCTGTTAGTAATAGTGAGTGCGGTATAGCATGTTGGTAGAAGGAAAGTGTTTGCTGCTTAATGGGCTTAGTGGTGTGGCGGTGAGGAGATTTCTGGTTGAAGTCAGAACCGATCAGGTGGTTTTGAATGGCTAGTTGAAGTGGTGGTTCCTTGGTGTTAAGTGATGTTGCAGGTTAGTGGTTGTGTTCCCAAAGTGCTGAGGCATCTTGGCATTGATGTTGTGGTAGAAGGGTTGTTTAGGTAGGTGAGGGTTCGTAGTAACCTTCGAAGAGTTGAGAAGCTGAGTTGTATGTTGGGCGATGTTCTAATAAGGCAGGTGTTGTGGTCAAAGCTTGAAGTGGAAAGGCAGTGAAAGATCGAAGACCGTTGTTGGTTGGATGGGTTCTTGTGGGAAGTGGTTGGCTGGTTATGATCAAGTGAATTCCTTTTGAAGTCAGCTGGTGGTGTAAGGAACGGCTGACGGAGTCAAGGTTGGGGTCTTGTGATGTGTTTTTTTTTCCGGATGTTAGGTGAGTAGTCCTGGTGAATGGTTAGGGTAATGATAACGGCAGATGTGAGGGAATGTCAGCTTTACGTGGAGAAGTTTGGGTAAGCAGTTGGTGCTTATGAATTTTTTTTGCTTGTTGAGAAATCTTTGGAAAGAGGTCGGGGAGGTTGCAAATAGTATTAGAAGCAGTGAAGGTTGTGTGTTACATAGTGGCTGATTGAATTGGTTGGTGTCACTGTGTGAACAAGTTTTGGGAGTTGTGTGTTAAGGTGGAATATGTTGTAAAAAGTTTGAGGTTCTTCAGGTTGTTGTTGAGGCTATGTGCAGTCTGGAAGTGTGAAAAGTTAAGATGTGGTTAACATCTGAGTGTTCTGGAATTTGTGAACAGTATGTGGTGGTGTTGAGTTTGGGTGGAGTTTGTGGAGATAGTGTTCAGTGGTGGTTAAGTCTCTTGTGTTGTTTGCGTGTTGCTTGAGAAGTTTGGTTGTGCTCTTTTCGCCAGTTGAAATTTCGGGGACGAAATTTCCTAAGAGGGGGAGAGTTGTAACACCCCGGTTTTGGGCTTGGAAGTTTTGGGTTTGGACCGGACCGGTCGGGTTGCGGTTCGAATATATAAAGGTGAAATTAGGAAAGCCTAGTTCGGATTGCATTAAAAATATGGAAAAATGTCCTAAAATCCTCTTTTAATATATATAAGTGAACTGTGAAATCAATTTTACAAAATGAGGTTGGGAAGGGTGACATTTTGGCTAGTGACCAAAATGTAATTTTTGAAAGTTGCGTGACTGTTTTAGAAAGGATTGAAACTTTGAATCTTTAAGGAGCTATTTACCCAATGGGAGTTTCTCCAGATTTTTCTAAAATATTAAAGGTTTATTAAATGGTTTTTAAATAAAAGAAAAGTGGAGGGAAGATATTTTGTCACTTTCTAACTAACTTTTCTCTCAATCTTCTATTTTCTTTTCCCTCATTTTCTCTCAACCCAAACATCTTTTCTCCAGAGATTTTCTTCTGATTTTGTCACCTAAACATCTCTTTTCAATTCTCTTTTGATCTGTAATCATTTCTTCAACAAAACCTCACCATTTGCTAAGTGGAATTTTCAAGATTTTGGTTCCAAAAAGGGAGAAACTCAAGTTTGGAGGTAAGAACGTCCTTCTCCTCTAAACTCTCAGTTCTTTACTGAAATTCCCAAGTTCTCAATCCTTGAATTATGATTTATTAAAGGTTTTACAATGGTAATCTTGATTTTGGCTTTAAAATGCAAGATTTGGTGATTTTTGGTGAAATTTCGTGAGATCTGTTTGGGCAGTGTTTTGAGGTGTCAAATTGATGTTAAATGAATGTTAAATTGATAAGGAATTGAGGTTTTATCAATGCAATCTCGAATAGGTTGAATTTCCTAAGTTTTGCTTGATGTTTTTGGTTGTTTTTGGGGTGTTTTTGATGATCTGTTATAGCTGGAGGTATAAGGACGTGATTGTGATCATTTTGGATGTTAATTGATGTTTAAAAATTGTTAGAAGTGATGGATCTTGGCTGGGTTAAGTTTCGGAAGTGTTTGGTGGTGATTTCGGTTGTGTTTGGTAGCCGAAATGTTGGATTTTTTGTTGATCTTCTGTTGTTATGTGCTTGAAACAGGGGAGGAAGATCCGTGAGCATTCGAGGTGGTGTGGAAGGTTTCGGATGCTTGGAAGGCTTGTTGGCTAGCCTTGTTTTGTGTATCGGTGAGTGAAGTTGGGTTTTCAGCTTTTAAACCAAGGTTTGAAGGTTTTGGGAGCTTAGTTTAAGTCTAAACAACTTTGCTAAGCTCAAGAGTAAGTAAATGGATTTTCTCTCTTGGTTGTGTTGTGAATTGGCTTTTTAAGCAATTGTGATTGATGGTTGCAATGCATATGATTTGCATGTTTTAAATTCTGTTTTGAAAGCATATTTTAGCATGGTTTAATGCTGGTTTTGGAAGGCATATGTGAAGGATGCTCGAGGTAAGAGATCCTTGGTTTTGTACATTGAAATTGTGGAATTGTAAGAGATCCTTGGTTTTGTACATTGAAATTGTGTATCGGTGAGTGAAGTTGGGTTTTCAGCTTTTAAACCGAGGTTTGATGGTTTTGGGAGCTTAGTTTAAGTCTAAACAACTTTGCTAAGCTCAAGAGTAAGTAAATGGATTTCTCTCTTGGTTTGTGTTGTGAATTGGCTTTTAAAGTATTTGTGATTGTTGGATGCAATGCATGTGGTTTGCATGTCTTAAATTCTGTTTTGAAAGCATATTTTAGCATGGTTTTATGCTGGTTTTGAAAGCCGTGAGAGAAGGATGCTCAAGGTAAGAGATCCTTGGTTTTGTACATTGAAATTGTGGAATTGATCCATGGTGTTGCATGTTGTTTAATGGCTTTGTTTAATGCTTCAAAAACAGTGGATGGTTGATGGTAAATGATGGTTTTTGCATTATGTTTATGCTTGTAAATCAATGGATTTATGTGGTAAGATGGTTATATTGGCAAGTGATGTAAGTGGTTCTTGGTTCTTTGATCGGATATAGTTAGCCGGCTATAAGATTGGGTGCACCGTGAATAAAGTCGCCTTGGATGTGGAGTGGTTAAGTGTGAACCGGTAAACTCCATCCAAGTATCTTAACGAGATGGTTAAGGTTATAATGGTGATTGGAATCCCATTCGAGGACCTTGGGTAAGCAAATGTAATAATGGTGGTTAAAATTCCATTGGTGGACCTTGTGCTTGTTAAGATCACAATGGTGGTGTAAAGTCCATGTGTGGATCTTGTATAGGGTGTCCCGGATCTCGTTAGGGATGTTATACAACTACCAATCGGTGATGCTAAGGTTATATGGTGTTTAAAAGTCCATATATGGGAACCTTGTGCATGTTAAGGTTGTATGGTGGTTAAAAGTCCATACATGGGAACCTTGTGAAAGTTAAGGTTGTATGGTGTTTAAAAGTCCATACATGGGAACCTTGGGAAAGTTAAGGTTGTATGGTGGTTAAAAGTCCATACATGGGAACCTTGTGAAAGTTAAGGTTGTATGGTGTTTAAAAGTCCATACATGGGAACCTTGTGAAAGTTAAGGTTGTATGGTGTTTAAAAGTCCATACATGGGAACCTTGTGAATGGTAAGGTCAAATGGTGTTTAAAAGTCCATTTGGGGACCTTGGATTGGTAGGGTGTATGAAGCGTGGGGACAACGCTTGTGATCCGCGTATCCGATTGGATGTTGAGTTGAAAAGTGGATTTGGTTTATCACTTGGAAGCCATATTATGTTCTTGAATATAATGAAGCATGAGATGCTTGAAATGATGCATGGTTGCATGAGACATGTATAATGTATTATGAATGCATGCTTACTTGTTAGTTTGAACAAGTGTTGGTTATCTATTGAGAATGGTGCATGTGTGCATGAAATATCTTTAGTGCATTGAAGTCTTGTGAAGACTTGTTTTTAAGGCATGTGATGCAAAGGTTGGTGATGTGGTTCATATGTTGCATTTGTTTAATGCATATGGTAAATTGAATGAGTAAGTGGTTTTAAGGGTTTCTTGCTTTAAAATGATATTCAAATATGAGCAAGGTATGATGTGAAGTGGAAGTGTTTTCCAAAGTTTTGAATTTAACCTTGCATGTGATGTTTATGCTTGGATTGGTTAAATTGTTGATTTTGTAAGTTGTGCTTTGAAAGGGTTTTCTTAGCTCTTCTAAGCTAAGGGTTTGTTTTTCATGTTTGAGCAATGCATGATGTTATGCATGTTGTTGAAAAGGGTTTTCAAACTTGCTTTGGTTTATTGAATCGAGTTTGCTTTTAAAAGTGGTTTTATGACTCGCTGCATTGATGGTGTTTTGGTTTTGGGCATTCCTCACTAAGCATTATGTGCTTACGCTCCTTTTTGTCCATCAATGCAGACATTTGAAGTTGGAGCAGCGAGAAGCAAGGGATTCAAGGGGGAACTCCACTTGAGATGTATGTCTCGGTTAATAGCTATAGATAATAAAGGCAATGGGGGAAGAATCTCTTATATTGTTGTTTAGAGAGGATTTGTATGTTGGACAAGTTTGGTTTATGATTTTGAACTATGTGGTGTAAGCTTGCAACGTTTGAATCTTCTTATGCTTAAGTTGTTATGCTATGCTTCTTGTTTGAAAAACATGATTGAGTGTTGGATGTGTTGAATGAGTTGGTGCATCTAGGGGTGGTTTTGTATCTAGATTTTGATGCAAATTGGTAGGTTTGATGTTTGGCATGTTGTTGATTTATTGTGGAATGGTTTGGAGCATGTTTGATGGGGTTTAAAGGTGTTAAAACAGGCCAAACTGCTGTTTCTGGGCAGGGTGTTTCGAAACACCCTTGCCTGTTTCGAAACAGGCCCTTGTTTTGGCTAGGGTGTTCCTGAACGGCCTAGCCCGTTTCTGAACACTTTGGCTACTGCCAAGGGGTGTTCCTGAACGGCCTGGACCCGTTTCTGAACACCTGATGGTTTGCAAGCTTTACGTTTTAGTCCCGTTTCTTGTTTGTGCAATTGCTTGAGTTTGAGATGTCTGTTTGAGATGAAATTTTGCAGAGAGGCATGAAACATGACTAATTTCATAATGGTAACTTAAAAATTGGTAAAGTCCTCTTAATTTTCAGAATTTACAATTTGGTCCCTAATTTCGTATTTTGTGCAATTGGGTCCCTTATCGTTTTCCGATTGCTGTGATTTTTGAGTATGCTTATCTCAAGAGTATGCCTAGGTTAAATGTGCATCTAGACAAGTTTAAAAAGAAAAAAAGGGTCGTTAATCAAGGTTGACTTTCGGGTTGACTTTGGTTTTCCCCGTGTAATCTTCGTAGTTCGGGTCAACCGTCTAGGCCGGGCTACGGGAGTTACACAACCTTAACATGCACAAGGTTCCCATGTATGGACTTTTAAACACCATACAACCTTTGCATCACCGATTGGTAGTTGTATAACATCACTAACGAGATCCGGGACACCCTATACAAGATCCACACATGGACTTTACACCACCATTGTGATCTTAACAATCACAAGGTCCTCAAATGGAATTTTAACCACCATTATTACCTTTGCTTAACCAAGGTCCTCGAATGGGATCTCATCCACCATTATGACCTTAACCATCTCGTTAGGAAACTTGGATGGAGTTTACCGGTTCACTCTTAACCACTCCACATCCAAGGCGACTTTATTCACGGTGCACCCAATCCTATAGCCGGCTAACTATATCCGATCAAAGAAACCAAGAACCACTTACATCACTTGCCAATATAACCATCTTACCACATTAATCCATTAATTCACAAGCATAATCAAAATGCAATAACCACCATGAACTTTAACCAAGAACCAACCATGGACTTTTAAACACCATGTTGTTCTTAAATAAACAAGGCTTACACAAGGACTTTCAACCACCGTTGTAACCTTAACCATCACTTACCAAAACGCATTATTAACAACAATATTCCACTGTTTTAAAGCATCACACAAAGCCATTAAACAACATGCAACACTATGCATCAATTCCACAATTTCAATGTACAAAACCAAGGATCTCTTACCTCGAGCATCCTTCACATATGCCTTCCAAAACCAGCATTAAACCATGCTAAAATATGCTTTCAAAACAGAATTTAAAACATGCAAATCATATGCATTGCAACCATCAATCACAATTGCTTAAAAAGCCAATTCACAACACAACCAAGAGAGAAAATCCATTTACTTACTCTTGAGCTTAGCAAAGTTGTTTAGACTTAAACTAAGCTCCCAAAACCTTCAAACCTTGGTTTAAAAGCTGCAAACCCAACTTCACTCACCGATACACAAAACAAGGCTAGCCAACAAGCCTTCCAAGCATCCGAAACCTTCCACAACACCTCTAATGCTCACGGATCAACTTCCCCTATTTCAAGCACACAACATCAGAGGATTAATGCATCATAATGCACTAAAAACACCAGCAACACAACTCAACTCGCTGCTCATTGCAAATCCATCATTTCGGCTACCAAACACAACCGAAATCACCTCCAAACACTTCCAAAACTTAACCCAGCCAAGATCCATCACTTCAAACCATTTTTAAACATCAATTAACATTCAAAAAGGATCTAACCACGTCCTTAAACCTCCAGCTATAACAGATCACCAAGATCACTCCAAAAACAACCAAAAACTCAAGCAAAAACTTAGGAAATTCAACCTATTCGGGATTGCATTGATTAAACCTCAATTATTCATCAATTTAACATTCAATTAACATCAATTTAACACCTCAACACACTGCCCAAACAGATCATACGAAAATTTCACCAAAATCAAGCAAATCTTGCATTTTAAAGCCAAAATCAAGATTCCAATTGTAAAACCTTTAATAAATCATAAATCAAGGATTGAGAACTTAGGAATTTCAGTAAAGAACTTAAAGTTCAGAGGAGAAGGACGTTCTTACCTCCAAACTTGAATTTCTCCCTTTTTAGAACCAAAATCTTGAAAATCCACTTAGCAAATGGTGAGGTTTTGTTGTAGAGATGATTAGCAATCAATAGGTAATTGAAAAGATGAATTTAGGTGACAAAATCAAAGAGAAAAGCTCTGGAGAAAGATGTTTGGCTTGAGAGAAAATGAGAGAAAATAGTTGAGAGAAAAGTTAGTTAAAACTAAAATATCTTCCCTCCACTTTGTTTATATTTAAAAACCTTTTAATTAATCATTTAATATATTTAGAAAATCTGGAGAAACTCCCATTGGGTAAATAGCTCCTTAAAGATTCAAAGTTTCAATCCTTTTTAAAACAGTCACGCAGTTTTCAAAAATTACATTTTGGTCACTAACCCAAAATGTCACCCTTCCAAACCTCGTTTTGCAAAATTGATTTCACAGTTCACTTATATATATTAAAAGAGGATTTTAGGACATTTTTCCATATTTTTAATGCAACCCGAACTAGGCTTTCCTAAAAATCACCTTTTATATTCGAACAACACTTTGACCGAACCGGTCAACGCCCAAAACTTCTAAGCCCAAAACCGGGGTGTTACAACTCTCCCCCTCTTAGGAAATTTCGTCCTCGAAATTTCAACTGGCGAGAAGAGTACAACCACACTTCTCAAAGCAAACCGCAAAGCAACACAGGGGATTTAACCACCACTGAACACCCTTTTCACAAAACTCCACCCAAACTCAACACCACCACACACTGTTCCCGAAACTTGTTCACATAGTGACTCCAACCAATCAGTTCAGCCACTATGTAACCCACCACCTTCACTGCTTCTAAAAACCTTTGCAAAACTACTCAACCTTTTCCAGAGATTTCCACAACAAGCAAGCATTCCCAAGCATCAACTGCTTACCCAAACTTCTCAACGAATGCTGGCATTCCATCACATCCGCCGCTATCCTTACCATAACAACTCACCAGGACTACTCACCCAAAATCCAAAAATCACATCACAAAACCCGACCTTGACTCCGCTAGCCGTTCCACACACCACCAGCTGATCTCCAAAAAGAATTCACTTACTCACAACCAGCCAACCACTTCTCACAAGAATCCGTCCAACCAACAATGACTTTCGATCTTTCATTACCTTTCCACTTCAAGCTTTGACCACAACACTTGCCTTACAAGAACACCGCCCAACTTAAACATGCATATCACCATCTCAACTCCTCGAAGGTTGCTACGAACCAACACCCAAATAAACAACCTTTCTACTACCACATCAATGCCAAGATACCTCGGCACTCCGAGAACACATCCACTAACATGCAACATCATCTAGCTTCCATGGAACCACCTCTTCCACAAGCTACTCATAACCACTTGACCGATTCTAACTTCCATCGGCAAACTTCTTACCACCACACCACTAAACTCGTTAAGCATCAAACACTTTCCTTCTACCAACATACTATACCGCACTCACTATTACTAACAACTTGCTTAATACTCTCCACTACCTCTAACTTACACTCAGCACCAAAACAACTTCTAAAAACCCATCACCAACCTAACCCAACCACAACACTAACAGACTTGATTAGTTATTAGCAAGTGTGAACGTTCGTATGCATGGTCACCAACATGCCCTATCAATGCCTGATGTACATGTATGCAAAACCTCTAATGTCATGCCACATGTATGCATGGACCAGTACATATATAATATAACATATAACAAATGATTTTAACTGTGCATGTATGTCAGTTCACACCCACCAATAACATCCTCAGAGTCCGTCTAAGAACAACCTCCTATTTCACTTTCAACTTGTCTAACTTCATCATTCTAGCAACCATTAACCACAAGATACCCACTAAAACCTCCTTCACGTTTAAGATGTTTCAAACAACAACAACATCTACTACCCCAACATGCTAGCAACAAGACCAAACTCACAACACAAGGAAACCCAAACCAAAACCAAACTAGGTTACTAAAACAAGGTTACCTGAAAACACCTCACTGCCCTGAAGCTTCAACAGACGAGCTCTCTTCCTTGCAGAACCATCATTCTCCAGCCGCACCGCTGCAGCATCAACTAACACCCTGAGATCACCACCATCTCCTTGCGGTAAAGAACCTTGGCTGTTCCGAGCCAACTTCAAACAATCACGTCTCATGTGTCCAACAGACCCACATTTCCAACAGATTTCATTCCTCAATTTCTTCACAACTTTCTGCTCTTCCTGCCACCTTTGAACCTTGTCTCGGCCGTGCCCCTGACCCTTCAGAGACCCTTTTGCTACCACTGAAGCTGATTTCACTATTTCAGGATAATCTCGCTTCACATGCTCTTTAGAACCACAGTTCCAACAAGCACCTGCGCCCCAACAACCTCCAACATGGCGCCTTCCACAACGGTTACATACTGGTAGCCGAGCTTCCACTCCTTGATCAAGCAACTCTCGCCCCAGATTTGCACTACCTTCACATTGCTTAACCCTTGGGAATTTCTCTCCAAGATACCTCTCATAAAAGGCAGACACAAAGAAATCCCAATCAATATCATGGATGTGCGATGACACCGCCACAGATGTCCACCAGGCACAAGCGTCCTCCAACATCAATGTGACAACACTTCCCAGCTTACATGCATAATCACAACCTTCCTGATCTAAAATCAGAACCACACTGGCCAACCAGGCCTCAAACGTCTCAGGTGTCGAACCATGATACTCCACAACTCCCAAATCATGCAAACGCTGTTTCGACAAACCCACACATCCCACCACCAGCACGTCTACTGACTTCACTTTTGCCACAACCTGAGATGTTCCCAACACCTCCTGAACAACAGGTGATGAACTTTTCATCACAGAACCAACTTCTTCCTCCTGCCTTACTACCTCAACTCCAGGCACTGAAGACTGAGACGAAACACCTCCACTAAAAGGTGAATTCCACACCTTAACAACCTGCCCCAAGGCAGCAACCATCTCACCCAACTGCCATTCTTTCACCGATTTCACCATACTATTAACAACAAGCAATCACAACAAACAAACAAAACAATTAGACCAGCTTAAGCAAGGATTCAAACTCCAACTCCAACATAACACAATAGCTATATTAATAAGGCAATGGGTATCCCGAATCCTCCCCCTTTTACATGACATAACAATCAACAAAAGCATGGATATCACAACATCAAGCATATCAACAACATATCCGATCATGCTTACATCAAACAACATCCACTCGCAACAGCATAACATTAACATATCATACCCATTACACTTCCATCATGCATAACATCAGCTCACACAACAGCATAAACCACATGAGCTCAACGAAGGTTCATAACCACAAAGCATGCTTGAAAACATCAACAATTTGCTCAGAAACACATGTTTCAACCGGCTTTCAACCATACATCAGGAAATACATCAAACACATATCACAACAACTTACCGTTTTCCCCAAACATTCGCAACACAGCTCTGATACCACCAAATGTAACCCCCTTAACCCGGCCTAGACGTTCGACCCGAATTAAGAAGATCACACGGGGAAAACCAAAGTCAACCCGAAAGTCAACCTTGATTAACGACCTTTTTTTTTCCTTTTTAATCTTGTCTAGATGCTCATTAACCCTAGATGTGTTCACACAAACATCATACTCAAAGATCACAACCATCAGAGAACATTCAGGGACCTAATTGTACAAAACACAACTTTAGGGACCAAACTGTAAATTCTGAAAATTACAGGGACTTCACCCAATTAAAAGTTACCAATATAAAATTAGTCATGTTTCATACTTCACTGCCAAATTTCAGCTCAAACGGACATCTCAAACTCATCCAATTGCAAAAACAAGATTCAGGACCAAAACGCAAACATTTCAAAACACATAACCGCCAATGTCAGCCCCCAACGGTCAGGTGTTCCGAAACAGGGAGAACCTGTTTCGAAATGCGGGGCCGTTCCGTAACGCGTACCGAAACGAGGCTTGGCAGTAGCCAAACTGTTCCGAAACAGTGCCACCCGTTTCGGAACGCCCAGGCCATTTCAGGCACCCGTTCCGATACGGTAGCACCTGTTCCGAAACAGGTTGCCCAGACTGCAGCAACTTTGCTGGTTAAACATACTTTTGACCCACCAAACATGCTCCAAAAGCCACCAAATCACATCAACAAGTCATTCAACATATAGGGAACATAAATGCATCAAAACCAGATACATAACCACCCCTAGGTGCAACAACACATTAAACTCATTTCAAGGCTCAATCATGCTTTTAAACAAGAAGCATAGCAATACAACTTAAGCATAGGGAGATTCAAACGTTGCAACATTAATCCACATGATTCAAAACCATAACCCAAACTTGTCCAACATACACAATCTCCTTTAACAACAACATAAGAGATTCTACCCCCATTGCCTTTATTAACTATAGCTATTAACCGAGACATACATCTCTAATGGAGTCCTCCTTGAATCCCTTGCTTCTCGCTGTCCAAACTTCAATTATCTGCATTGATGGACAAAAAGGAGCGTAAGCACATAATGCTTAGTGAGGAATGCTCAAAACCAAAACACCATCAATGCAGCGAATCATAAAACCACTTTTAAAAGCAAACTCGATTCGACAAACCAAAGCAATATTTGAAAACTGCTTTTTCAACAACATGCTTTAAAATCATGCCTTGCACAAACATGAAAACCAACCCTTAGCTTAGGAAGCTAAGTAAACCTTTTCAAAACATAAACTTGCAAAACCATCAAATTAGCCATTCCATGCAAAAACACCATATGCAAAGCTAATTTCAAACCTTGGAAAACACTTCCACTTTACATCTTACCATTCTCATACTTGAATGTCATTTCAAAGCAAGAAACCCTTTTTAAACCATTTACTCAAACAATCCAACACATGCATTAAACAAATGCAACATATGAACCACATCATTAACAATTGCATCACATGCCCTTTTAAAACAAGTCTCCACAAGACTTCAATGCACTAAAGAGATTTCATGCACACATGCATCATTCTCAATAGATAATCAACACTTGTTCAAACCAACAAGTCAACATGCATTCATAATACATTTTACACTTTTCATGCAACCATGCATCATTTCAAGCATCTCATGCTTCATTATATTCAAGAACATCATATTGGCCTCCAAGTGATAACCAAATCCACTTTTCAACTCAACACCCGATCGGATACGCGGATCACAAGCGTTGTCCCCACGCTTCATACACACTACCAATCCAAGGTCTCCAAATGGACTTTTAACCACCATTTGACCTTACCATTCACAAGGTTCCCATGTATGGACTTTTAACCACCATACAACCTTAACTTTCACAAGGTTCCCATATATGGACTTTTAAACACCATATAACCTTAACATTCACAAGGTTCCCATGTATGGACTTTTAACCACCATACAACCTTAACATGCACAAGGTTCCCATGTATGGACTTTTAACCACCATACAACCTTAACATTCACAAGGTTCCCATGTATGGACTTTTAAACACCATACAACCTTAACATGCACAAGGTTCCCATGTATGGACTTTTAAACACCATACAACCTTTGCATCACCGATTGTTCAAACATGAAAACCAACCCTTAGCTTAGCAAGCTAAGAAAACCTTTTCAAAGCATAATTTGCAAAATCACCCATTTAACCATTCCATGCATAAACACCATATGCAAAGTTAAATTCATACCTTGGAAAACACTTCCATTTCATAACATACCTTTCTCATACTTGAAAATCATTCCAAGCAAGAAACCCTTTAAAATCATTTACTCAATCAATCCAACACATGCATTAAACAAAGGCAACTTATAATCCATAACATCATCATCACATGCCTTTTAAAACAAGTCTTAACAAGACTCCAATGCATTAAAGAGATTTCATGCACACATGCATCATTTACCAAATGATAATCAACACTTGTTCAACTTAACAAGTAAACATGCATTCACAAGCATTAAACACTTTTCATGCAACCATGCATCTTTTCAAGCATCTCATGCTTAATCATAATCAAGAACATTATATTGGCTCCCAAGTGATCAACCACATCCACTTTTCAACTCAACATCCAATCGGATACGCGGATCACAAGCGTTGTCCCCACGCTTCATACACACTACCAATCCAAGGTCCCCAAATGGACTTTTAAACACCATTTGACCTCAACATTCACAAGGTTCCCATGTATGGACTTTCAAACACCATACAACCTTAACTTTTCACAAGGTTCCTATGTATGGACTTTTAATCACCATACAACCTTAACTTTCCTAAGGTTCCCATGTATGGACTTTTAAACACCATACAACCTTAACTTACACAAGGTTCCCATATATGGACTTTTAAACACCATATAACCTTAACATGCACAAGGTTCCCATGTATGGACTTTTAAACACCATACAACCTTAGCATCACCGATTGGTAGTTGTATAACATCACTAACGAGATCCGGGACACCCAACACAAGATCCACACATGGACTTTACACCACCATTGTGATCTTAACAAGCACAAGGTTCCCATATATGGACTTTTAACCACCATATAACCTTTGCTTAACCAAGGTCCTCGAATGGGCATTCAACCTCCATTATGACCTTAACCATCTCGTTAGGATACTTGAAGGGAGTTTACCGGTTCACTCTTAACCACTCCACCTCCAAGGCGACTTTATTCACGGTGCACCCAATCCTATAGCCGGCTAACTATATCCGATCAAAGAAACCAAGAACCACTTACATCACTTGCCAATATAACCATCTTACCACATTAATCCATTAATTCACAAGCATGATCAAAATGCAATAACCACCATGAACTTTAACCAAGAACCAACCATGGACTTTTAAACACCATGTTGTTCTTAAATAAACAAGGCTTACACAAGGACTTTCAACCACCTTTGTAACCTTAACCATCACTTACCAAAACGCATTATTAACAAAAATATTCCACTGTTTTAAAGCATCACACAAAGCCATTAAACAACATGCAACACTATGCATCAATTCCACAATTTCAATGTACAAAACCAAGGATCTCTTACCTCGAGCATCCTTCACATATGGCTTTCAAAACCAGCATTAAACCATGCTAAAATATGCTTTCAAAACAGAATTTAAAACATGCAAATCATATGCATTGCAACCATCAATCACAATTGCTTAAAAAGCCAATTCACAACACAACCAAGAGCGAAAATCCATTTACTTACTCTTGAGCTTAGCAAAGTTGTTTAGACTTAAACTAAGCTCCCAAAACCTTCAAACCTTGGTTTAAAAGCTGCAAACCCAACTTCACTCACCGATACACAAAACAAGGCTAGCCAACAAGCCTTCCAAGCATCCGAAACCTTCCACAACACCTCTAATGCTCACGGATCAACTTCCCCTGTTTCAAGCACACAACATCAGAGGATTAATGCATCATAATGCACTAAAAACACCAGCAACACAACTCAACTCGCTGCTCATTGCAAATCCATCATTTCGGCTACCAAACATAACCGAAATCACCTCCAAACACTTCCAAAACTTAACCCAGCCAAGATCCATCACTTCAAACCATTTTTAAACATCAATTAACATTCAAAAAGGATCTAACCACGTCCTTAAACCTCCAGCTATAACAGATCACCAAGATCACTCCAAAAACAAGCAAAAACTTAGGAAATTCAACCTATTCGGGATTGCATTGATTAAACCTCAATTATTCATCAATTTAACATTCAATTAACATCAATTTAACACCTCAACACACTGCCCAAACAGATCATACGAAAATTTCACCAAAATCAAGCAAATCTTGCATTTTAAAGCCAAAATCAAGATTCCAATTGTAAAACCTTTAATAAATCATAAATCAAGGATTGAGAACTTAGGAATTTCAGTAAAGAACTTAAAGTTCAGAGGAGAAGGACGTTCTTACCTCCAAACTTGAATTTCTCCCTTTTTAGAACCAAAATCTTGAAAATCCACTTAGCAAATGGTGAGGTTTTGTTGTAGAGATGATTAGCAATCAATAGGTAATTGAAAAGATGAATTTAGGTGACAAAATCAAAGAGAAAAGCTCTGGAGAAAGATGTTTGGCTTGAGAGAAAATGAGAGAAAATAGTTGAGAGAAAAGTTAGTTAAAACTAAAATATCTTCCCTCCACTTTGTTTATATTTAAAAACCTTTTAATTAATCATTTAATATATTTAGAAAATCTGGAGAAACTCCCATTGGGTAAATAGCTCCTTAAAGATTCAAAGTTTCAATCCTTTTTAAAACAGTCACGCAGTTTTCAAAAATTACATTTTGGTCACTAACCCAAAATGTCACCCTTCCAAACCTCGTTTTGCAAAATTGATTTCACAGTTCACTTATATATATTAAAAGAGGATTTTAGGACATTTTTCCATATTTTTAATGCAACCCGAACTAGGCTTTCCTAAAAATCACCTTTTATATTCGAACAACACTTTGACCGAACCGGTCAACGCCCAAAACTTCTAAGCCCAAAACCGGGGTGTTACAAGTTCGGAGCAGATGATTCCATAATTTCACTTCATGCTTTAGTCTCCCTCTCTCAACTGTCATGGTGTTCCGATTGAGCTCCGTCCCTTGAAAGCATAATTCCTTTACGATTTCTTCTTGTGCTTTGTCGTCTAGCCCAGCAACAAAGCTTCCATGCTCATCCGCAACATTCTTTAGGCCGTAGAATTTGTTCACTGCTGCAGCAGTGAACTTTACTTGTTCCCCTCGAACGTGGACACTTGAATGTGTTGGGCTTGTCAAGTGCGCATAGAATTCCTTCACCAATGGAACACATATGTTTTGGGGATGCTCAGCTAGCTTCCTCCAGCCGTGCTTGGCTATGACATTTAGAAGGGCTGACTCAAAGTTCTCCTCCTCTTTCTCAGGGAATCGAAGTCCTTGCTCTGGAAGGAGTTTCCTATCCCTTAGGGTTAGCCATCTTTCTCGGGCTGCTTCGTCGTAGAAGAGTTTGATCTTGACGACCGGTGGGTTTTGTGAACTGATCTTTCCAAATTTGATAATCGCCTTGTGTCGAAGGAAGGAAGTTTTTGAAAACCTGGCTAAGAACGAGCAATTGGAGGGCAAAAGGGGGTTAACACCGGCCCAGATTCCTCAACTGAATGGATTTGACGAGGATGCTCAAAACAAGACCCTGGAGGGAGGAGCCAAGAGCTTTGCTGCAGCAAAGACCGCAGCACTGGTTGCTAAAGCAACCCACCTAGCCACAGAGCTTCACAGTCTTAGGGTGCAACTGAGCACCTATTTCAAATATGCCAACCAAAGGGATGTGGCCATCTCACAATGCTTCTCCGAGGTCTTGCCGGGAATCGCAATTCAGTTCCCCCCATTTCCAAAGGAACTCCTCCTCACTCCTGAACCTCAAGACCATAATGCTGCAGCAAGGACGCCCCGACCACCAGCCCAAAAGAGGAAGTTGACGGCAAGGAAGAAAGTCAATCCGACGCCCGCCCATGAACCATACACTCGAGACCCCTCAGCTCAAGAAGAACAGACCCCTGCCCAAAAGTCACAGCAAACTGATCCCGCTTCCACACCCACTAGGAAGAGATTAAGAAGCAGCAAGAAGCCTGCTACAGCATCATCGCAGCCACCTAAATCGCAAAGGGAGCCAGCCACCACCATGAGTGACGATGATCAGCCTATGGCTGAGGTGGCCCCCACCACTGGAACCAACCCCGCTGTGCCACCATCTGAGGATGCTACAACATCCAAGCCGAAACGTTATAAACGCACAACAGGACGCACTGTCAAACCAACTGATCCAGCCCCTGCTCTATCTGACGATAGTGCGACCTCAACAGTTCCAATGGCGCACAACGACCACTCCACAAACGACACAAGTGACAATTCACCTCAGCACCCATAAGGTACAAATTTCCTTTTTAGTTTTAGTTTTCGTTCTTTATAGTTTATTTTTGCATTAGCATTTTGCACAACATTTTTTTATCATGCATCGCGGACGATGCATCTCCAAGTTTGGGGGTGTTTCGCCTTCGCTTAGTTTAGGACCATAGCATTTGCATCGTAAAAATTAGACAAAAGTTTTGCTATGGCATTGTGTTTAGCTAGGAAGAAATATTCAAATGTGTTGATGATGCTTAATGATGATCATTTGAAATTCAATAGGCCTGAACTTAAAATTTTACAACTACATGAGACTTAAAGAACTATCTTAGGAGTGAGTTTGCTATAGAAAATAATTTTAGACACATATTACTTTCTTTCTCTGCTTGGTAAGTTTAGAAAAACTTTTTAGGAAAGACTTTAGTATTGCCTTGCATGAAAGAATGAAAAATGAGCATAAAAGAAAATAGACTCCCCATATGCCTAAAACTGGAAATTGAATAAATGCTATAGCATAACTGTAGAAGGACACTCCGTTGTGCAGTCTTTTGGTCATTCTCTCTTAAAAAAAAGAAGAAATAGAAAAAAGAAACAAAATAAATAAGTGGCAATAAAAAGCACATGAGTGAATGAAAGTTGTCACGGGATGACTCTACCTACTAGCTCGGGGGTGAGAGGTATGCTCCCTACTCATCTAGAGTTAACAACGGTAGGTGTGATGAGCTGACACCCTTCGTAACAGTACCTTTTGCATTTTTGTGGAAGTCTGTGTTAATTAAAAAAATTTCATTGCTAAGGCATTCTTATTGAGCTTCCTTGAAAATTTTCTTCACCTATCATGCATAGCTCGAAAGTAATCTTACACACACACTCACTAGTAGTTTGCTCTTAAGATAAATTCTTGCCAGTCTCAAATAAATGTTGTTGATATTGAACGCATATCTTTTTCTGAAAGCTGAAACACTGCTGTAGTATTAATTCCTCTATATTTAAGCCTCTTTGCTATAGAAATTGCTTGTTTTCAAGTACATTACATTGCATGTAGGCTGCATTTGTAACCCCCTCAACCCGGCCTAGACGGTTGACCCGAATTAAGAAAGTCACACGGGGAAAACCAAAGTCAACCCGAAAGTCAACCTTGATTAACGACCCTTTTTTTTTTCTTTTTAATCTTATCTAGATGCGCATTACACCTATGTGTGATCATACAAACAACATACTAAAAGATCACAAACATCAGAGATCAAACAGGGACCCAATTGAACAAATTACAACTTTAGGGACCAAATTGTAATTTCTGATAATTATAAGGACTTAACCCAATTTGAAGTTACCATCTTGAAATTAAATAGATTTCATGCTTCTCTGTGAAATTTCAGCTCAAAAGGACTTCCCAAACTCATACAATTGAACAAACAAGATTCAGGACCAAAACGTAAACCAAGCAAAACATAAAAAGATACTTTCAACCAAATTAACGGTCGCGTATCGATACGCCTGGAGTCGTATCGATACACGGGGAAAACAGAAACTTGGACGAGTATCGATACCCAACCCGTATCGATACGCATGGCCAGAAATCTGCAGATTTGGCTCTTGCGTATCGATACGCAAGCTCGAGTATCGATACTCCTGCCAGAAATCGACTTTAAACAGCAACAAACATGCATCAAACCTCAATTAAACAACACCAAATCATACCACATGGTCTACCAACATGCAAGGACCATAAATGCAGCACCAATTCAACATATAACCAACACATATGAAAAGCCCCAAATTCTAATGGCATGCTTCCTAATAAGCTAGCTATTCAACACCAAACTTCCAAAACAAGCATATATGGTTCCAATGCAAAAACCAGCAAACACATTAACATTCAACATACTTAGGGAGCCTCAAACACCTCCCAAAACATACACATTGGTCCCCCATTGCCAAAACATACAAAAGCTAAATTGCACTTATAAAACCTTCATACTTTGAGCTTCACTTGAACTTGATTGCTTGCCCTTTCTTGCTGCCCTTAAGGTACTCTAATGATCTGCATTATTGAATTAAGAAAACGTAGAGAGCGTAAGCAAAAGCTTAGTGAGGCATGCTCATTAAAAACAATTCAATAATGCAATTAAAACCATTTATAAATCATGCTTAAAATCAACCTTTGCACATGCTCAAAGCACACTTTAAAACAAGCAATCTCATGCTTCATATTATATATCAAAACAAGCATCTCATGCTTCTTACATACTTAACATGTCATATTGGCTCAAGTGACAACTTCCATTTCATAAAACAAGTTCAACAACTTCCCAAGGACTTTTAAACACCTTGGCCCCAAGGACTTTTAAACACCTTGGCCTATGGACTTTTAAACACCATAGAAAGTATCTCATCAAGGACTTTTAAACACCTTGATCCCAAGGACTTTTAAACACCTTGGCCATGGACTTTTAAACACCATGAATTGAATCTCATCAAGGACTTTTAAACACCTTGATCCCAAGGACTTTTAAACACCTTGGCCTATGGACTTTTAAACACCATAGAAAGGATCACCTAAGGACTTTTAAACACCTTAGTGTCCGCAACATGAACCATCCAAGGACTTTTAACCACCTTGATGTTCATAAGTAACAAGGCTCACTCAAGGACTTTTAACCACCTTAGTGACCTTAACATTTTAAAAACATCACTTGCCAATATACATCATTTTCATCATTTAATCCACTGTTTTAAAGCATTAAATCAAGCCATTTCATCATGCATTTCAAAGCATCAAACCACATCATTTCAATGTACAAAATCAAGGAACTCCTACCTAGAGTTACCTTCAACATATGGCTTACATCATCAGCAAAAACCATGCTAAAACATGCTTTCAAAACAGTAATTAAAACATGCAAATCATCATTTTGCATCACATCAAAATCATGGCCACCACTAGAGAGAAAATCCGAAAACTTACACTTGAGCTTAGCAAAGTTGTTTAGACTTAAGCTAAGCTCCCAAAACCTTCAAACCTTGGTTTAAAAAGCTGAAATCCAATTTCCATAATTGCACTCACCGATTTCCACTTCGCCACTTGCCGAAGCACGAAATCAAGCTTCCGGATCAACCAAACTTGGATCCAAAGATGCCTCCCCTGTTTCAACACATCAAAGCAGTAAATTAATGCATCACCATGCATCAATTACTTCAATGAAAGCACCCAAACTCGCTGCTCTCATCCAACCTCCATTTTCGGCCACCAAAAACAACCGAAAATGCATCTAAACCACTTCTAAACAAAGCCCAGCCATAACCCAGCAAAACCTAACATCCATCATCACCATTTAACATCTAAAAACAACCTACAACCATCCTTATACCTCCAGCAACATCAGATCACCAAGATCACCTCAAAAACCACCTTAAAACACAAGCTAAACTTAGGAAACTCAACCTATCCGGGATTGCATTGATCAAAACTCATTTCCTTATCAATTTAGAGTTCATTTAACATCAAAAACACCTCTTAAAACCCAGATTACTCAGATCTAACGAAAATCAAGTGAAAACATCAAAATCTTGCATAATTAGCCAAGATCCACAAATCTACTTGAAAACCTTTAATTAAACATACATTTAGGATTGAAAACTTAAGGAATTTCATTAAAGAACTTAAAGTTCAGAGGAGAAATCGTTCATACCTCCAAACTTGTGATTCTCCACTTTTTGGAATGAAAACCTTGTTGAAACTTGTAGCAATTGAGTAGGTTTTGATGACACAATGATTTGCTATCAATTGTGAGTTGAAAGGATGATTTTAGATGAAGAAATCAGATCAAAATCTCTGGAAAAAGAAATGTTTGGTTGGAGAGAAAATGAGAGAAGAAAATAGGAAGTTAGGAAAGAAAATAGTAAAAATGAGTTTCCCTCCTTTTATGAAACCTTTAAAATCAGAATTTAGGATTAAAATATCTTAGAAAAATCTGGAGAATTCACTTTTGGGCAAATAGCTCCTTAAAGATTCAAAGTTTCAATCCTTTTTAAAACAGCCACCAAATTTGCGAAAATTACATTTTGGTCACTAGCCAAAATGTCAACCTTCCAAACCTCATTTTCCAAAATTGTTTTCACAGTTCATCTAATTATATTAAAAGATGATTTTAGAACATTTTTCCATATTTTTAATGCAACCCGAACTAGGCTTTCCTAATTTAACCTCTTTAGATTCGAACAGGACTTGACCAAACCGGTCAACGCCCAAAACTTCTAAGCCCAAAACCGGGGCGTTACAACTCTCCCCCCTTAAGAAATTTCGTCCTCGAAATTTACCTGAAGGAAAGAGATAAGGAAACTGCTTCAGCATGTCTTCCTTTCGCTCCCACGTGGCTTCCTCAACACCTCGATGCTTCCACAGCACCTTCACCAACTCAATGGTCTTACCACGAAGAACCTTGCTATCCGAATCCAGAACCTTCACCGGTTCCTCATCATAGGTCAAATCCGGATTCAAAACCACATCCTCAACAGGCATCACATGCGAAGGATCAGATCTATACTTCCGGAGCATAGAAACATGGAACACATCATGAATCTTCTCCAACTCCTGAGGTAACCTCAACCGATACGCAACAGGACCCACACGCTCAACCACCTCATATGGTCCAATGTATCTAGGGCTCAGCTTACCCTTCCGGCCAAACCTCATCACCTTCTTCCAAGGCGAAACCTTCAAGAACACACGGTCACCCACCGCATACTCTATCTCTTTACGCTTCAAATCCGCGTAAGACTTCTGCCGATCAGAGGCAGCCTTCAACCGCTCACAAATGAGCTTCACCTTCTCGGTGGTCCCTTTCAACAAAGCAGGCATCGAAACCAACTTTTGACCAGTTTCAGCCCAACAAAGAGGAGTCCTACACTTCCTCCCATACAGAGCCTCATAAGGTGCCATCTGTATACTCGCCTGATAACTATTGTTATAAGCGAACTCAACCAAAGGCAGATGCTTCTCCCAAGAACCTTGGAACTCGATCACGCAGCATCTCAACATATCCTCCAAAATCTGAATAACTCGCTCAGACTGACCATCCGACTGAGGATGATAGGATGTACTGAAATGCAGCCTTGTACCCAAAGCTTGATGCAAACACTGCCAGAAACGCGATGTGAACCTCGGATCCCTATCCGACACAATCGACTTAGGCACACCATGCAGCCTCACCACCTCAGCAATGTACAGCTCTGCCAGCTTATCCAAAGAAAACGTAGTATGCACAGGCAAGAAATGCGCACACTTCGTCAGGCGATCCACAATCACCCAGACCGAATTCTTCTTTGATGGAGACAAAGGTAAACCAGATACAAAATCCATGGTAACCCTTTCCCACTTCCATTCAGGAATTTTCAACGGTTGCAACAAACCAGAAGGAAACTGATGCTCAGCCTTAACTCGCTGACACACCAAACACTTGCTCACGAACTCCGCAACATCCTTCTTCAAACCAACCCAATAGTACTCATCACGAAGATCACGATACATCTTAGTACTACCAGGGTGCATAGCAAAAGGACTACTATGACCTTCAGTCAGAATAGCACGCCTCAACTCAGCATCAGCAGGCACTACTATTCGACTCCCAAAACACAGCACACCATCATCATTGAAACAGAAATCCGAAGGTCTACCCTCCGCGATATCCTGAACATGAGACACCAAGGAATCATCCAACAACTGCTTATCCTTGATCAACTGAACCAAAGATGGCTTCACTTGCAACTCAGCCACAAGACCACCATCTCGCGATATGCTCAAGCTAGCAAACATCGCCCTCAGCTCAACAGCTACCTTCCTACTCAAGGCATCCGCAACAACATTGGCCTTTCCAGGATGATACTCAATCGTCAGATCATAATCCTTGAGCAACTCCAACCAACGCCGCTGCCTAAGATTCAACTCCTTTTGAGACATCAAATACCTCAAACTCTTGTGATCTGTGTACACAGTACACTTCTCACCATACAGATAATGTCTCCAGATCTTCAGAGCAAAAACCACTGCAGCCAGCTCAAAATCATGCGTAGGATAATTGCGCTCATGCACTTTCAACTGTCGCGATGCATAAGCCACCACCTTACCCTCTTGCATCAGCACACACCCCAAACCAACATAGGATGCATCACTGTAAGCCACAAACTCTTTCCCTGATTCAGGCTGAATCAAGATAGGAGCTTGCGTCAAAGCCAACTTCAGCTTCTCAAAAGCCTGCTGTCTCGCTTCCGTCCACTCATACTTAACATCCTTCTGTAACAGCTTCGTCAAAGGAGCAGCAACCTTGGAAAAACCATCCACAAACCTTCGGTAGTATCCCGCCAAACCAAGGAAACTACGGACCTCATGAACAGACTTAGGAACCTTCCAGCTCATAACCGCCTCAATCTTCTGAGGATCAACACGAATCCCCTCAGCTGAGACAACATGCCCAAGAAAAACCACCTCTCTTAGCCAAAACTCACACTTGCTCAGCTTAGCATAAAGCTGATTCTCCAACAAGGCTTGCAAAACAACCCTCAAATGCTCTTCATGCTCCTCCTCAGTACGCGAGTACACGAGGATATCATCAATGAACACCACAACGAACTTGTCCAGGTATTCATGAAAAACACGATTCATCATGTCCATGAAAGCAGCAGGAGCATTTGTCAACCCAAACGGCATCACAAGGAACTCATAATGCCCATACCTTGTCCTGAAAGCTGTCCTAGGCACATCCACATCCTTCACCTTCAACTGGTAATACCCTGACCTCAAGTCAATCTTAGAGAACACAGCTGCTCCCCGAAATTGATCAAAGAGATCATCAATCCTCGGCAAAGGATACCGATTCTTGATAGTCAACTTGTTCAGCTGACGGTAATCAATGCACATTCTCATCGTGCCATCTTTCTTCTTCACAAACAAGACAGGAGCACCCCAAGGCGACACACTCGGCCGGATAAAACCACGATCAAGCAGCTCTTGCAACTGCGTCTTCAGCTCCTTCAGCTCCTTAGGTGCCATTCTATATGGAGTAATGGACACAGGAGTTGTATTCTCATACAGCTCAATTCCAAACTCCACCTCGCGGTTAGGAGGTAAACCAGGCAACTCCTCAGGAAAAACACCAGGAAACTCCTTTACAACCCTGATATCTTGCACCCTCAACTCCTTAGAGCTAGGATTCATCACAAAAGCTAGATAAGCTTCGCAACCTTGCCTCAGCATCCTACTCGCCTCCAAAGAAGACACAACATTGGCAAGAAACTTCACATTCTCACCAACCACAACAACTTCATAATCATCAGCAAGCTTAAGCGAAACACGCTTGTTCTCACAATCCACAACAGCACGATGCTCAGCAAGCCAATCCATACCAAGGATCACATCAAAACCATAAAAGGGCAACTCCATAAGATCAACATGAAAGACATGCTCTTGAACAACCAAAGGACACCTTCTATACAACTTTCGAGTCACAACAGTCTCACCAAAAGAACTAGTGACCCGAACACCAACATCCAAAGACTCAACAGGCAAACCAAGCAATTCAGCATGCTCACGAAGAATATATGAATGCGTAGATCCAGAATCAATCAAAGAAAGCAATGACAAGGACTGCAAAGTAAAGGTACCTGCAATCACATCCGCATCATTCCTGCCCTCTCTCTGAGCATACACCCTCGCTTGGCCTCCACCTTCTGGCTGAATAGCTACAACATGAGCTACCCCTCGGCCACCTTCCTCTCTCCTCTGGAAATTACCACGGCCGCGCCCACGACCTCTCTGTGCTGCTGCAACAACAGGAGCACGCTCTTGGCCACCAGCCAACCTCGGACAATCTCGCCTGATGTGGTCCGCAGAACCACAATTCCAGCACCCATTTCCACCAGCATTACCAGCTGTCACAACAGGAGCTTGTGCCACTCTCTCAGCACGAGGACAATCACGCTTCAAGTGACCACGGGAACCACAGATCCAACAAGCACTAGGATCAGCTCTAGCATAACCTCCTCTAGCAGGTGCACCGCCACCTCTCTTGGCTGAGGACTGATACTTCTGATCGTGTCCCCTCTTGTTCCGTCCACCTCCGGAACTATACTCAGCAACTCGTTTGCCAGCTCCCTTAGCAGACAAACTCAGGTTCAACTCAACATCCTTTGCTCGGCCCACCAACACATCAAAATCAACATACTCGGCGGCCAGCAAATACATCTTAACATCCGTCACAAGACCATAACGAAACCTCTCGCACCTAGCCCTCTCATCAGGTATCAGCTCCGGTGCATACTGACTGAGCCGTACAAACTGTACCTCATACTCGGCTACACTCATGCTCCCTTGGGTAAGAGACATGAATTCCCGCTTTTTCTCATCCAGATATCTCACTCCCAGATATCTTCTTTTAAACACATTCTGAAAGAATGTCCAGGTAACATCAGCTTCAGCCATACCAGAAATGGTAGTCGTCCACCATGTATAAGCATCGTCCTGCAGCAAGGACACAACACAACCCAGCTTTTGCACGTCCGTGCAGCTCATCTGACCCAAGATACGCTTGGTACTCTCAAGCCAAGCCTCAGAACTCTCAGCTGATAAACCTCTAAACTCAGTCCCTCCAAGACTGCGCAGACGCTCCAAAGGCAATCTGACTCCAGCATCTCCCTGATGCCCAGCTCCCTGAGCTCCAGCTACTGCTGCTCGAAAAGCACCCGCAATAGCTTGTACCAAAGCAGACATATCAGGCATAGCTTGCCCCTGACCAACCTCAGGTCCTGCAGCTCCAGCATCAGCCGCTACTTCAGCTCCACCTCCCTCAGCTCCACCACCACCAGGTGGAGGAGGTAGAACCGCACTCTCCTCATTCTCGTTCTCATTAGGAGCCGTAGCTCTCACGTTACTCCTTAACTCTCTACGTGGTGCCATACTTTTATCATGCAATCACAACACAAATAAAAACAAAATCAGGCCCAGCAAGGTAAGCAATCCAAGTATTCAAGCTCCATTTCAATCCAAATCAATTTCATTTCATTAGCTTTTGTTTGGCAATGGGTACCCTCAGCATGCAACATCACAACATACAACTCAACTGCATCAACATCTCAAGCCACTGAACATGCTTTCAAACAACAAGCATACAAAGCAACATGCTTCAATCATGCATACATACATTCCCAATTACTCGAGAACTCAGCTCTGATACCACCAAATGTAACCCCCTCAACCCGGCCTAGACGGTTGACCCGAATTAAGAAAGTCACACGGGGAAAACCAAAGTCAACCCGAAAGTCAACCTTGATTAACGACCCTTTTTTTTTCTTTTTAATCTTATCTAGATGCGCATTACACCTATGTGTGATCATACAAACAACATACTAAAAGATCACAAACATCAGAGATCAAACAGGGACCCAATTGAACAAATTACAACTTTAGGGACCAAATTGTAATTTCTGATAATTATAAGGACTTAACCCAATTTGAAGTTACCATCTTGAAATTAAATAGATTTCATGCTTCTCTGTGAAATTTCAGCTCAAAAGGACTTCCCAAACTCATACAATTGAACAAACAAGATTCAGGACCAAAACGTAAACCAAGCAAAACATAAAAAGATACTTTCAACCAAATTAACGGTCGCGTATCGATACGCCTGGAGTCGTATCGATACACGGGGAAAACAGAAACTTGGACGAGTATCGATACCCAACCCGTATCGATACGCATGGCCAGAAATCTGCAGATTTGGCTCTTGCGTATCGATACGCAAGCTCGAGTATCGATACTCCTGCCAGAAATCGACTTTAAACAGCAACAAACATGCATCAAACCTCAATTAAACAACACCAAATCATACCACATGGTCTACCAACATGCAAGGACCATAAATGCAGCACCAATTCAACATATAACCAACACATATGAAAAGCCCCAAATTCTAATGGCATGCTTCCTAATAAGCTAGCTATTCAACACCAAACTTCCAAAACAAGCATATATGGTTCCAATGCAAAAACCAGCAAACACATTAACATTCAACATACTTAGGGAGCCTCAAACACCTCCCAAAACATACACATTGGTCCCCCATTGCCAAAACATACAAAAGCTAAATTGCACTTATAAAACCTTCATACTTTGAGCTTCACTTGAACTTGATTGCTTGCCCTTTCTTGCTGCCCTTAAGGTACTCTAATGATCTGCATTATTGAATTAAGAAAACGTAGAGAGCGTAAGCAAAAGCTTAGTGAGGCATGCTCATTAAAAACAATTCAATAATGCAATTAAAACCATTTATAAATCATGCTTAAAATCAACCTTTGCACATGCTCAAAGCACACTTTAAAACAAGCAATCTCATGCTTCATATTATATATCAAAACAAGCATCTCATGCTTCTTACATACTTAACATGTCATATTGGCTCAAGTGACAACTTCCATTTCATAAAACAAGTTCAACAACTTCCCAAGGACTTTTAAACACCTTGGCCCCAAGGACTTTTAAACACCTTGGCCTATGGACTTTTAAACACCATAGAAAGTATCTCATCAAGGACTTTTAAACACCTTGATCCCAAGGACTTTTAAACACCTTGGCCATGGACTTTTAAACACCATGAATTGAATCTCATCAAGGACTTTTAAACACCTTGATCCCAAGGACTTTTAAACACCTTGGCCTATGGACTTTTAAACACCATAGAAAGGATCACCTAAGGACTTTTAAACACCTTAGTGTCCGCAACATGAACCATCCAAGGACTTTTAACCACCTTGATGTTCATAAGTAACAAGGCTCACTCAAGGACTTTTAACCACCTTAGTGACCTTAACATTTTAAAAACATCACTTGCCAATATACATCATTTTCATCATTTAATCCACTGTTTTAAAGCATTAAATCAAGCCATTTCATCATGCATTTCAAAGCATCAAACCACATCATTTCAATGTACAAAATCAAGGAACTCCTACCTAGAGTTACCTTCAACATATGGCTTACATCATCAGCAAAAACCATGCTTTCAAAACAGTAATTAAAACATGCAAATCATCATTTTGCATCACATCAAAATCATGGCCACCACTAGAGAGAAAATCCGAAAACTTACACTTGAGCTTAGCAAAGTTGTTTAGACTTAAGCTAAGCTCCCAAAACCTTCAAACCTTGGTTTAAAAAGCTGAAATCCAATTTCCATAATTGCACTCACCGATTTCCACTTCGCCACTTGCCGAAGCACGAAATCAAGCTTCCGGATCAACCAAACTTGGATCCAAAGATGCCTCCCCTGTTTCAACACATCAAAGCAGTAAATTAATGCATCACCATGCATCAATTACTTCAATGAAAGCACCCAAACTCGCTGCTCTCATCCAACCTCCATTTTCGGCCACCAAAAACAACCGAAAATGCATCTAAACCACTTCTAAACAAAGCCCAGCCATAACCCAGCAAAACCTAACATCCATCATCACCATTTAACATCTAAAAACAACCTACAACCATCCTTATACCTCCAGCAACATCAGATCACCAAGATCACCTTAAAAACCACCTTAAAACACAAGCTAAACTTAGGAAACTCAACCTATCCGGGATTGCATTGATCAAAACTCATTTCCTTATCAATTTAGAGTTCATTTAACATCAAAAACACCTCTTAAAACCCAGATTACTCAGATCTAACGAAAATCAAGTGAAAACATCAAAATCTTGCATAATTAGCCAAGATCCACAAATCTACTTGAAAACCTTTAATTAAACATACATTTAGGATTGAAAACTTAAGGAATTTCATTAAAGAACTTAAAGTTCAGAGGAGAAATCGTTCATACCTCCAAACTTGTGATTCTCCACTTTTTGGAATGAAAACCTTGTTGAAACTTGTAGCAATTGAGTAGGTTTTGATGACACAATGATTTGCTATCAATTGTGAGTTGAAAGGATGATTTTAGATGAAGAAATCAGATCAAAATCTCTGGAAAAAGAAATGTTTGGTTGGAGAGAAAATGAGAGAAGAAAATAGGAAGTTAGGAAAGAAAATAGTAAAAATGAGTTTCCCTCCTTTTATGAAACCTTTAAAATCAGAATTTAGGATTAAAATATCTTAGAAAAATCTGGAGAATTCACTTTTGGGCAAATAGCTCCTTAAAGATTCAAAGTTTCAATCCTTTTTAAAACAGCCACCAAATTTGCGAAAATTACATTTTGGTCACTAGCCAAAATGTCAACCTTCCAAACCTCATTTTCCAAAATTGTTTTCACAGTTCATCTAATTATATTAAAAGATGATTTTAGAACATTTTTCCATATTTTTAATGCAACCCGAACTAGGCTTTCCTAATTTAACCTCTTTAGATTCGAACAGGACTTGACCAAACCGGTCAACGCCCAAAACTTCTAAGCCCAAAACCGGGGCGTTACAGCATTCTTAGTATATTTTGAGTGCTTTTCAATTTATTGCTCGTGTGGAGTTGGTACTGCGTGAACGGTAGTTTTTGGTTGTTTGTGTGCAGGACGACGGAGCAGAAAGCGAGGGAAGAAAGAAGGAACAAAATGATATAGCAAGGGAGAGAAAGAAGGCTAGCTGGCGCACGAAAGTACAAGCACGTGAAGTGCAGCAAAGGACGCCTGACACTGTCAGACAGCTTTATGCAGCAGCCACACTCCTTCTGCAGACCGTCCCTTTTGTCCCCTAGTGAACAGAACTTGTCAAAGGATATTCGTTGGGATCCCCAACGAGATACCAAGGCACCAAAACCCTAGAAGACCACCCCATCCCCCACTATATAAAGGCTTCATCTCTTCAAAGGCAAGTGGGCAAGGAGAGAGAAGAAAAGTGTGCAAGAGAAAGCACAACTAGAGGGGAGAAGCACTTCATCGTCGGTCAGACTTGGTGTCCTTCATCGGGGAGCTCGAGGCGTGGCCTCGCCGTCCTCTTATGAGGCGGTGATCCTAAGGCGGTCATAGCAGTCCACTGGCGAACTGGAAGTTTATCTTTCCTTTTTGCTCTAGCATTTATTTATCTGGAGGGTTGTATGAGGATAATACGTTTGATTATTGCCCAGCCATGAACTGTTTTAGATGGCGTGGGTTTTGTTGGATGATACTTTGTTTATTTTCTTAATTCACTGTTAATGTTTATTGTTCTCTCTTGATCTTTGTTTTCTTTGTGGTGTGCTTAATTTCCTATTGTTGTAAGAGCTTAGGGTTGTCAGTGCTTTGAGACATAGGCCCTACCTTAAGCGCCTTCGAGAGTTGGCCTTACTTTAGGAACAGCCTAGGGTTGTAAGAGATTAGGGATGTTAGTGCCTCGAGAGACAGGTCATTCCTTATGATGCCTTCGAGTGATGGTCGTTCCCTAGGCACAAATGAGGGTGGTGATTAAGAAAGTAAGCCTTAGCCAATAGTAACAGTTAAAGTAGTGCGTGACACCCTTCGCGAGAGGGTCATTTCTTTAGCATTAGCTAGGGGGAGTGATCGAAAGAGCTAGCCTTAGATCACATAAACAATGGAGTAACCACCAAGGGGAAGGACTCCAACCCGCCTTAGAGATAAGTGATAGGTTTAAAGGCTAAGAGGGATAGAGATTAGGAGAGTAAAGTGTTTGGAGTTAAGCCGAGAGGTATTGCTGTAGAATTTTAGTCTCCCAGCTTTCTTACTAGAGATAGTTTAAGAGCAACCTAAGTAAATCCCGCCGAGCATAGTATAGAGAACTAGGATTCATTAGCATTGTTGTAACACCCCGGTTTTGGGCTTAGAAGTTTTGGGCGTTGACCGGTTCGGTCAAAGTGCTGATCGAATATATAAGAGTGAATTTAGGAAAGCCTAGTTCGGGTTGCAGTAAAAATATGGAAAAATGTTCTAAAATCATCTTTTATTATATTAAAGTGAACTGTGAAATCAATTTTGGAAAATGAGGTTTGGAAGGTTGACATTTTGGCTAGTGACCAAAATGTAATTTTTGAAAGTTCGGTGACAATTTTATAAAGGATTGAAACTTTGAATCTTTAAGGAGCTATTATTCCAAAGGGGATTTCTCCAGATTTTTCTAAGATATTTTAAGGCTTTATTCTGATTTTAAAGATTAAGAAAAGGAGGGAAATCATTTTAACTACTTTTCTAACTACTTTTTCTATTTTCTCTCCATTTTCCTTTTCTCTCATTTTCTCTCAAACCAAACGAAATTCTCCAGATTTCTTTCTCAGATTTTGGCATCTAAATCTTTCATTTCAACTCTCATTTGATTCCTAATCATCTCATCAACAAAACCTCTCAATTTGCAAGTTGTTTCATCAAGCTTTTTGGCTCTAAAAAGGAGAAATCCAAGTTTGGAGGTAAGAACGTCCTTCTCCTCTGAACTTCAAGTTCTTTATTGAAATTCCCAAGTTCTCAATCCTTGTTTCATGATTTGTTAATGGTTTTTCAAAAGAAATCTTGATTTTTGGCTAAAATGCAAGATTTGGCGATTTTGGTGAAATTTTCGTGTGATCTGTTTGGGCAGTGTTTTGAAGTGTCAAAATGATGTTAAATGAATGCTAAATTGATTAAGAATTGATGTTTAACTAATGCAATCCCGGATAGGTTGAATTTCCTAAGTTTTGCTTGTGTTTTTGGTTGTTTTTGGAGTGTTTTTGGTGATCTGTTATACCTGGAGGTATAAGGATGTGTTTGTAATCATTTTGGATGTTAATTGATGTATAAGAATGGTTAGAAGTGATAGATCTTGGCTGGGTTAAGTTTTGGTAATGTTTGGAGGTGTTTTCGGTTGTGTTTGGTAGCCGAATTGTTGGATTTGTGTTGGGCAGCGAGTTTGGTTGTGTGGCTGCTGTTCTTAATGCATAATGATGCATTAATGTGCTGTTTTTGTGTGCTTGAAACAGGAGAGTTTGATGCTTGAGCTTTGAAGGTGTTTGCGGAAGGTTTCGGAAGCTAGGAAGGCTTGGTAGCTAGCTTTGTTTTGGTTGTCGGTGAGTGAAGTTGGTTTTCGGCTTTTAAGCAAAGGTTTGAAGGTTTTGGGAGCTTAGTTTAAGTCTAAACAACTTTGCTAAGCTCAAGTGTAAGTAAATGGTTTTCTTACTTGGTTTGTGATATGAGTTGGCTTTTGAGCAATTGTGGTTGATGATTGATATGCATGTGTTTTGCATGGTTTAAATCTGTTTTGAAAGCATATTTTAGCATGGTTTAATGCTGGTTTTGAAAGCCATATGTAAAGGATGCTCAAGGTAAGAGATCCTTGGTTTTATACATTGAATATGTGGTTTTGATGCATGGTGTTGCATGATGTTCATTGGCTTTGTTTAATGCTTTAAAACAGTGAGTTAATGTTGTTGTATGATGGTTTTGCATATTGGTTATGCATGTGAATCATTGGATAAATGTGACATGGTTGTGCATATTGGTTATGCATGTGAAACATTGGATTGATGTGGTAAGATGGTTATATTGGCAAGTGATGTATGTGGTTCTTGGTTCATTGATCGGATATAGTTAGCCGGCTATAGGATTGGGTGCACCGTGAATAAAGTCGCCTTGGAGGTGGAGTGGTCATAGTGGAGGTTGTTGCCCACTCGAGGACCTAACCGGATAAGCTCCCTTCAAGTTTTCCTAACGAGATGAGGTCATAGTGGAGGTTGTTGCCCACTCGAGGACCTAGGTTATTTAAGGTCATAATGGAGGTGTTGCCCATTCGAGGACCTTGGTTAAGTAAAGGTTATAAGGTGGTTAAAAGTCCTTATGTGAGAACCTTGTACTTGTTAAGATCACAATGGCAATGGTTAAGTCCATGTGTGGATCTTGTGAGTGTGATGTCCCGGATCTCGTTAGATGATGTCTACAACTACCAATCGGTTATGCAAAGGTTGTATGGTGGTTGAAAGTCCATACGGGAGAACCTTGTGCATGTTGAGGTTGTATGGTTGTCCATACATGGGAACCTCGGGTAAGCTAAGGTTGTATGGTGTTTAAAAGTCCATGCATGGGAACTTTAGGCTTGTAAGGTCAAATGGAGGTTGTTGCCCATTTGGGAGACCTTGGATTGGGTAGTGTGTGTAGGAAGCGTTGGGACACGCTTGTAATCCGCGTATCCGATCGTGTTGAAAAGTTTGAAAGTGAATATGGTTGATCTTTTGGAAGCCAATATAATGTTCTTGATCATGTTGAGCATGGGATTGCTTGAAATGATGCATGGTTGCATGTTGAGCATGGGATTGCTTGAATTGATGCATGTTGCATAAGAAGCATGAGATGCTTGGTATGGTGCATTGTTGCATGAGATGTGTATGATGCTAGTGAAAGCATGTTGCTTGTTAGGTTGAACAAGGGTGGTTTATCATTTGGTAAATGATGTATGTGAGCATGATTATCTTAAATGCATTGAAGTCTTGTGGGACTTGTTTTAAAAGGCATGTGATGATGATAGTATGGTTTATATGTTGCATTGGTGTAATGCATGCGATGGTTGGTTGTGAAATGGTTTTAAAGGATTTATGTTGAAATGGCTTTCATGTTTATGAAAGGTATGTTGTGAAATGGAAGTGGTTTTCCATGGTTTTGTTTTGGCTTTGCATATGGTGTTTACGCATGGTTGGTGCTTGTTGTTGAAAATGGTTTTCAAACAAGGTTTTGTAAACAAATCGGGTTGGTTTTACAAGTGTTTTATGACCCGCTGCATTGGTGGTGTTTTGGTTTTGAGCATTCCTCACTAAGCATTATGTGCTTACGATCTTTTTGTCCATCAATGCAGATCTTTGAAGTTTGGGCAGCAAGGAGCAAGAGATTCAAGGTGGACTCCAAGTGAGACGTATGTCTTGGTGAATAGCTATAGTTAATAAGGGCAATGGGGGTAGAATCTCTCTTGGATTGTTGTGTATGTGATCGTTTATGTTGATCAAGAATGTTTTAATGTTGTTAATGTTGTTGGAACATGTTGTGGCTTAATTGAGATCGTTGGATGGTTTATGCCTAAAGTGTTGCTTGTGTAGGAAGCATGCCTATAGATTTGGGGCTTTTTGCATGTGATGTGTTTCTGATGAATTGTTGATGCAAGCATGTCTCTTTTATGTTGAATTGCATGTTGGCAAAGTTTGGTGGCTTTTGGAACATGTTTGGATGGTCAATTGTGTGTTTGTGTGAGCAAAATGCAGCTTTTTGTGCAGGGTGTTTCGGAACAGGGTGAGCCGTTTCGGAACGGGTGCCTCGAGGCAGCCCAGGCGTCCGAAACGGGTGAGACCGTTCCGAAACGGAAAGGCCTCTGCCCGACCCCCGTTTCGAAACGGGCTATGCCTGTTTCGGAACGGCCCCGCGTTTCGGAACGGGCTGTCCCCCGTTTCGGAACGGTCGACCGTTGGGGCTGACATGTGGCAGTTATATGTTTCAAATTGTTTGCATTTTGGTCCTGAATCTTGTATGTGCATTTGTATGAGTTTGGGATGTCCGTTTGAGCTGAAATTTGGCAGGGAAGCTTGAAACCTGATTAATTTCAAGATGGTAACTTTAATTTGGGTTAAGTCCTTCCAATTATCACAAATTACAATTTGGTCCCTAAAGTTGTAATTTGTTCAATTGGGTCCCTGTTTGATCTCTGATGATTGTGATCTTTGAGTATGTTGTCCGTGTGATCACACCTAAGGTTAATGTGCATCTAGACAAGTTTAAAAAGAAAAAAAAGGGTCGTTAATCAAGGTTGATTTTCGGGTTGACTTTGGTTTTCCCCGTGTGATCTTCGTAGTTCGGGTCAACCGTCTAGGCCGGGCTACGGGGGTTACATTTGGTGGTATCAGAGCTGTGTTGCGAATGCTTGGGGAAAACGGTAAGATGTTGTGATGTGTGTTTGATGTTACCTTGATGTGTGTTGGTTGAAACGTGTGTTTCTGAGCATGTTGCTGATGTTTTCAAGCATGTTTTGTGGTTATGAATCTTGGTTGAGCTCATGTGGTTTGTGCTGATGTTAAGCTGATGTTGTGAGCTGGTCTTATGCTTGTGTTATGCTTGATGGATGTGTAAGTGGTATGTTATGTTGCTAGTATGCTGTGGCATGTGGATGCTGTTGGATGTAAGCATGATCAAAGTATGTTGTTTGATATGCTTGAGGTTGTGATATCCATGTTGTGTTGGCTGTTATGTCATGTAAAGGGGAGGATTCGGGATACCCATTGCCTTATTAATATAGCTATTGTGTTACTTTGGAGTTGGAATTAGAATCCTTGCTAATGCTGGTCTAACTGGTTTGTTTGTTTGTTGTGATTGTATGTTTGTTGTTGTTAGTGGAATGGCAAAGTCAGTGGAGGATTGGCGTATGAGGGAGATGGTTGCTGCCTTGGGGCAGGTTGTTAAGGCAAGGAATTCACCCTTTGGTAGTGGAGTTTTGTCTCTGTCTTCTGTGCCTAGTGTTGAGGTGGTAAGGCAAGGGAAAGAAGCTGGTTCTGTGGTGAAGAATTCATCATCTGCTGAGCAGGAGATGTTGGGAACATCTCAGGCTATGGTTGAGGTAAAGTCAGTAGATGTGCTGACTGTGGGATGTAAGGGTTTGCCGAAGCAGTGTTTGTTTGATTTGGGAGCTGTGGAGTATCATGGTTATTCCCCGGTGATGTTTGAGGCCTGGTTGGCCAATGTGGTTCTGATTTTGGATCGGGAAGGCTGTGATTATGCCTGTAAGCTGGGGAGTGTTGTTTCTTTGATGTTGGAAGATGTGAGTGCCTGGTGGACATCTGTGGCTGTGGCGTCACATATCCTTGATATTGATTGGGATTTCTTCGTATCCGCTTTCTATGAAAGGTATCTTGGGAAGTTTTCAGGGATTAAGCAAGGCGCGGGTAGTGTTGTTGTTGAGCAAGTGTTGCTTGAGCAAGGAGAGGAAGCTCAGCTATCTGTGTGTGACCGTTGTGAAAGGCAACATGTCGGAAATTGTTGGGACACAAGGGTTTGCTGGAGATGTGGTTCTAAGTTGCATGTTAGGCGTGATTGTCCTCATGAAACGAAGTTAGCTTTGGTGTTAGCTAAAGAGTCTCAGAAAGGTCGTGGGCACGGCCGAGGCAAGGTTCAGAGGTTGCGGAAAAAGCAGAAGGATGTGAAGAGTGTGGGAAATGAGAATTGCTGGAAATGTGGGTCTGCTGGACACATGAGGCGTGATTGTTTGATGATGGCTCGAAATAGCCAAGGTTCTTTATCGCAAGGAGTTGGTGGTGACCCTAGTGTGTTAGCTGGTGCTGCAGTGGTGTGGCAGGAGGATGGTGGTTCCGCAAGGAGGAGAGCTCGTTTGATGAAGCTTCAGGGTGGTGTTGTGCCTTCAGGTAATCTTGTTTAGTAATCTTTGCTCTAGTTGCTTTAGTTTGGTTTCTGCTGGTTTTCCTTGCGTGGTAAGTCTAGTCTTGCTGATAGTATGTTGGGGTAACAGCGGTGGTTTGGAAATGTCTTGGGTATGAAGAAAGCTTGGTAAGTATATTGTGGTTAATGGTTGTTGGTATGTTGGAGTTAGATAAGTTAGAAGTGAGGTAGGAGGTTGTTCTTAGACGGATTTGAGGATGTTATTGGAGGGTGTGAATTGGCATTCATGCACAGTTAAAATCATTGTTATATACTATATTATATATGTTGGTCCATGCATACATGTGGCATGACATTAGAGGTTTTGCATTCATGTACATCAGACATTGATAGGGCATGTTGGTGATCATGCATACGATGTTCACACTCGCTAATAATTAATCAAATCTGTTAGTGTGTTGGATTAGGTTGGACGATGGGTTTTCAGAGGTTGTTTTGGGTGATGGGTGATAGTTAGTAGTAGGGTATATCAAGCTAGTTGCTAGTGGAAGTGAGAGTGGTGTAGCTGCTGGTAGAAGGATAGTGTTGATGTTCAAGGAGTTTAGTGGTTTGGTGTTGGGTGGTATCGGTTGAGTTTAGAATCGGTTTAGTGGTTTGAATAGCTAGGTGGAAGGGGTAGTTCCTTGGTGATAAGTGATGTTGCAGCTTGATGGTTGTATTTCCAAGAGCTGAAGTAGCTTGGCTTTTAAGTTGTTGTGGTAAAGTTGTGTTTGTAAGTGCTGGTTCTCAGTGACCTTTGAGAAGTTAAGAAGATGGTTTGTATGTTTAAGCTGGGCGATGTGTTTGTATGGTAAGTGTTATGGTTGAAGTTTGAAGTGGAAGGTCAATGAAAGATTGAACTTTTGTTGGTTGTTTGGGTTCTTGTGAAAGTTGGTTGGTGGTGTGAAACGGCTGGCGGAGTCAAGTTGGGGTTGTGATGTGATTCTTGGAATCTGGGTGAGTGTTCCTGGTGAGCTGTTATGTTGATGTTAGCAGTAGTTTTGGGGTTTATCAGTTTTCGTTGAGAAGTTTGAGTAAGCAGTTGATGCTTAAGGGTTTTTGCTTGTTTGGAAATTCTTGGAAGAGGTTTGGGGATTTGTAAGGGTTTTTAAAAGCAGAGAAGGTTGCTTAGTGGCTGGTTTGGGTTGGCTGTTGTCTTTGTGTAAACAGGTTTTGGGTATGGTGTGTTACAGTGTGATTTGCTGTAAGGGCTGAAGTTCTTCAAATTGATGTTGGGGCTGTGTACAGTCCGGTTATGTGAAAGATTAAGTTGTGGCTATCTTTGTGTGTTCTGGATTCTGTGAACAGCAAGTGGTGGTGCTAGGTTTGGTGGGAGTTTGTGTGGAAAGTGTTCAGTGTTGGTCGAGGCTTTTGAGTTGCCTTGTGTGTTGTTTTGAGAAGATTGTGGTTTTCTTTCGCCGGTTAAATTTCGAGGACGAAATTTCCTAAGGAGGGGAGAGTTGTAACACCCCGGTTTTGGGCTTAGAAGTTTTGGGCGTTGACCGGTTCGGTCAAAGTGCTGATCGAATATATAAGAGTGAATTTAGGAAAGCCTAGTTCGGGTTGCAGTAAAAATATGGAAAAATGTTCTAAAATCATCTTTTATTATATTAAAGTGAACTGTGAAATCAATTTTGGAAAATGAGGTTTGGAAGGTTGACATTTTGGCTAGTGACCAAAATGTAATTTTTGAAAGTTCGGTGACAATTTTATAAAGGATTGAAACTTTGAATCTTTAAGGAGCTATTATTCCAAAGGGGATTTCTCCAGATTTTTCTAAGATATTTTAAGGCTTTATTCTGATTTTAAAGATTAAGAAAAGGAGGGAAATCATTTTAACTACTTTTCTAACTACTTTTTCTATTTTCTCTCCATTTTCCTTTTCTCTCATTTTCTCTCAAACCAAACGAAATTCTCCAGATTTCTTTCTCAGATTTTGGCATCTAAATCTTTCATTTCAACTCTCATTTGATTCCTAATCATCTCATCAACAAAACCTCTCAATTTGCAAGTTGTTTCATCAAGCTTTTTGGCTCTAAAAAGGAGAAATCCAAGTTTGGAGGTAAGAACGTCCTTCTCCTCTGAACTTCAAGTTCTTTATTGAAATTCCCAAGTTCTCAATCCTTGTTTCATGATTTGTTAATGGTTTTTCAAAAGAAATCTTGATTTTTGGCTAAAATGCAAGATTTGGCGATTTTGGTGAAATTTTCGTGTGATCTGTTTGGGCAGTGTTTTGAAGTGTCAAAATGATGTTAAATGAATGCTAAATTGATTAAGAATTGATGTTTAACTAATGCAATCCCGGATAGGTTGAATTTCCTAAGTTTTGCTTGTGTTTTTGGTTGTTTTTGGAGTGTTTTTGGTGATCTGTTATACCTGGAGGTATAAGGATGTGTTTGTAATCATTTTGGATGTTAATTGATGTATAAGAATGGTTAGAAGTGATAGATCTTGGCTGGGTTAAGTTTTGGTAATGTTTGGAGGTGTTTTCGGTTGTGTTTGGTAGCCGAATTGTTGGATTTGTGTTGGGCAGCGAGTTTGGTTGTGTGGCTGCTGTTCTTAATGCATAATGATGTATTAATGTGCTGTTTTTGTGTGCTTGAAACAGGAGAGTTTGATGCTTGAGCTTTGAAGGTGTTTGCGGAAGGTTTCGGAAGCTAGGAAGGCTTGGTAGCTAGCTTTGTTTTGGTTGTCGGTGAGTGAAGTTGGTTTTCGGCTTTTAAGCAAAGGTTTGAAGGTTTTGGGAGCTTAGTTTAAGTCTAAACAACTTTGCTAAGCTCAAGTGTAAGTAAATGGTTTTCTTACTTGGTTTGTGATATGAGTTGGCTTTTGAGCAATTGTGGTTGATGATTGATATGCATGTGTTTTGCATGGTTTAAATCTGTTTTGAAAGCATATTTTAGCATGGTTTAATGCTGGTTTTGAAAGCCATATGTAAAGGATGCTCAAGGTAAGAGATCCTTGGTTTTATACATTGAATATGTGGTTTTGATGCATGGTGTTGCATGATGTTCATTGGCTTTGTTTAATGCTTTAAAACAGTGAGTTAATGTTGTTGTATGATGGTTTTGCATATTGGTTATGCATGTGAATCATTGGATAAATGTGACATGGTTGTGCATATTGGTTATGCATGTGAAACATTGGATTGATGTGGTAAGATGGTTATATTGGCAAGTGATGTATGTGGTTCTTGGTTCATTGATCGGATATAGTTAGCCGGCTATAGGATTGGGTGCACCGTGAATAAAGTCGCCTTGGAGGTGGAGTGGTCATAGTGGAGGTTGTTGCCCACTCGAGGACCTAACCGGATAAGCTCCCTTCAAGTTTTCCTAACGAGATGAGGTCATAGTGGAGGTTGTTGCCCACTCGAGGACCTAGGTTATTTAAGGTCATAATGGAGGTGTTGCCCATTCGAGGACCTTGGTTAAGTAAAGGTTATAAGGTGGTTAAAAGTCCTTATGTGAGAACCTTGTACTTGTTAAGATCACAATGGCAATGGTTAAGTCCATGTGTGGATCTTGTGAGTGTGATGTCCCGGATCTCGTTAGATGATGTCTACAACTACCAATCGGTTATGCAAAGGTTGTATGGTGGTTGAAAGTCCATACGGGAGAACCTTGTGCATGTTGAGGTTGTATGGTTGTCCATACATGGGAACCTCGGGTAAGCTAAGGTTGTATGGTGTTTAAAAGTCCATGCATGGGAACTTTAGGCTTGTAAGGTCAAATGGAGGTTGTTGCCCATTTGGGAGACCTTGGATTGGGTAGTGTGTGTAGGAAGCGTTGGGACACGCTTGTAATCCGCGTATCCGATCGTGTTGAAAAGTTTGAAAGTGAATATGGTTGATCTTTTGGAAGCCAATATAATGTTCTTGATCATGTTGAGCATGGGATTGCTTGAAATGATGCATGGTTGCATGTTGAGCATGGGATTGCTTGAATTGATGCATGTTGCATAAGAAGCATGAGATGCTTGGTATGGTGCATTGTTGCATGAGATGTGTATGATGCTAGTGAAAGCATGTTGCTTGTTAGGTTGAACAAGGGTGGTTTATCATTTGGTAAATGATGTATGTGAGCATGATTATCTTAAATGCATTGAAGTCTTGTGGGACTTGTTTTAAAAGGCATGTGATGATGATAGTATGGTTTATATGTTGCATTGGTGTAATGCATGCGATGGTTGGTTGTGAAATGGTTTTAAAGGATTTATGTTGAAATGGCTTTCATGTTTATGAAAGGTATGTTGTGAAATGGAAGTGGTTTTCCATGGTTTTGTTTTGGCTTTGCATATGGTGTTTACGCATGGTTGGTGCTTGTTGTTGAAAATGGTTTTCAAACAAGGTTTTGTAAACAAATCGGGTTGGTTTTACAAGTGTTTTATGACCCGCTGCATTGGTGGTGTTTTGGTTTTGAGCATTCCTCACTAAGCATTATGTGCTTACGCTCTTTTTGTCCATCAATGCAGATCTTTGAAGTTTGGGCAGCAAGGAGCAAGGGATTCAAGGTGGACTCCAAGTGAGACGTATGTCTTGGTGAATAGCTATAGTTAATAAGGGCAATGGGGGTAGAATCTCTCTTGGATTGTTGTGTATGTGATCGTTTATGTTGATCAAGAATGTTTTAATGTTGTTAATGTTGTTGGAACATGTTGTGGCTTAATTGAGATCGTTGGATGGTTTATGCCTAAAGTGTTGCTTGTGTAGGAAGCATGCCTATAGATTTGGGGCTTTTTGCATGTGATGTGTTTCTGATGAATTGTTGATGCAAGCATGTCTCTTTTATGTTGAATTGCATGTTGGCAAAGTTTGGTGGCTTTTGGAACATGTTTGGATGGTCAATTGTGTGTTTGTGTGAGCAAAATGCAGCTTTTTGTGCAGGGTGTTTCGGAACAGGGTGAGCCGTTTCGGAACGGGTGCCTCGAGGCAGCCCAGGCGTCCGAAACGGGTGAGACCGTTCCGAAACGGAAAGGCCTCTGCCCGACCCCCGTTTCGAAACGGGCTATGCCTGTTTCGGAACGGCCCCGCGTTTCGGAACGGGCTGTCCCCCGTTTCGGAACGGTCGACCGTTGGGGCTGACATGTGGCAGTTATATGTTTCAAATTGTTTGCATTTTGGTCCTGAATCTTGTATGTGCATTTGTATGAGTTTGGGATGTCCGTTTGAGCTGAAATTTGGCAGGGAAGCTTGAAACCTGATTAATTTCAAGATGGTAACTTTAATTTGGGTTAAGTCCTTCCAATTATCACAAATTACAATTTGGTCCCTAAAGTTGTAATTTGTTCAATTGGGTCCCTGTTTGATCTCTGATGATTGTGATCTTTGAGTATGTTGTCCGTGTGATCACACCTAAGGTTAATGTGCATCTAGACAAGTTTAAAAAGAAAAAAAAGGGTCGTTAATCAAGGTTGACTTTCGGGTTGACTTTGGTTTTCCCCGTGTGATCTTCGTAGTTCGGGTCAACCGTCTAGGCCGGGCTACGGGGGTTACAATTGTTAAGAGTCTTCAGAGGGTTATTCTTCAGAAGCTAGCCAGCCATTCCACAGAGAGCTTCGTATCCGAAAGAGGACCTATCTGTCATTTGATTATCTCTTCTCTGTTTGCTTGTTTCGCTATAGCATTTTTCCCATCCTTCATTCTGCCTCAGCATATTCACATTACAATTTGGTTACTACATCAATTTGGATACGAAAACTGTGTTCACCGTGTAACACCCCAAATTTGGGCTTAGATGTTTAGAGTCTGAACTGGATCGGTCTAGAAACCGGTTCGAATCTAAAAGGGAGTTTTAGGGAACGCCTAGTTCGGGATACTTTAAAAATATAGAAAAATATCTAAAAATCCTCATTTATTATATAAAAGAGAATGGTGAAATAAATTTTACAAAATGAAGTTTGGAAATACTACATTTCGATGTAGTGACCAAATCGCAGTTTTTGCAAAAGTGAAATAGTGACTGTTTCGTAAAGGATTGAAACTTTGAATCTTTAAGAAGCTAATTTTACCAAAATGTTTTCATCAGATTTTTTCTTAATTTGGGTAATTTTATTAATGTTTTAATTATAAGAAATGAAGGTTAATTAAAGGAAAAACTAACTTTGACTATTCATAACTACTTTTCACAAATTTTCCCTCTTTTCATTTTCTCTCAAATTCCTTTCAACCAAACACATTTTCTCCAGTAAATTTACTTTGATTTTACACTTCATTTGATGAGATTTCAATTCCTCTTTGATTCCTAATCAATCTTGCATCAAATCTATTTGTTTTCTACATTGAATTTTCATGGAAACTTGCCCAAATCAAGAAGAAATCATCATTTAGAGGTAAGCTTGTTCTTCTCCTCTAAATACTCAGTTCTTTACTGAAATTCCCAAGTTGTCAATCCTTTATTAAAGTTTTATGAATGGTTTTAATGTTGGAAACAAGATTTTGGCTTAAAACTCAAGATTTAGGAAGAGATCTTGGAGATTTTCGTGGATCTTGATTAGGCTCTGTTTTTAAGTTATTTTCTAATGTATTTTGGATGTTAATTGATGTTACAAATGAGGTTTTATCAATCAAATCCCGAATAGGTTTGTTTTCCTAAGTTTTGCTTTCTAGAATGGTGGTTTTTGGGGTGATTTTGGTGATCTGCTGTTGCTGGAGGTATAAGGTCATGTTTATGTTGCTTTTTGATGTTAATTGATGTTTATAAAAGGTTAGAATTGATAGATCTTGGCAAGGCTTTCTTTTGGGAGAGTTTGGAGGTGATTTCGGTTGTTTTTGGTAGCCGAGATGAGGTTCTTGAGTAGAGCAGCGAGTTTGGTTGTATTGCTGGTGATTTTAATGCATGGTGATGCATTAATCCTCTGTTGTTATGTGTTAAAAATAATGGAGAATGATCCTGAAGCGATAGAGGTGGCGTTGGAGGTTTCGGATGCTTGGGAGGCTTGTCGGCTAGCATAGTTTTGTGTATCGGTGAGTGAGATCATGTTTTCCAGCTTTGGATTGGTTTGAAAAGAGGTTTGGGAACTTAAATATAGGCTTGAAACACCGGTTTAAGTTCGGAAGTAAGTGAAGTTGAATTCTCTCTCGATTGTGCTATTATTGTTTTGAAAACTAGCAAAATGGGTTTTGATGTGTTTCATTTGACAATGTGATTTAATTTGTTGTTGAGCATGGTTTTTAAGCATGTGAGTTGGTTGACAAACTTGGTTTGAGGAAAGATCCATGAAATTGATATTCCTTGTGAGTATGAGTTGTCAATTTGTGTCTCAAATGCTTTGTTCGGCTTTTTGCTCTTAAAGGTGTTGCATGCTTTAAAAACAGCAAATGTGTTGATGTTTAACATGATATATATTGGCATAGATGATGTAAAGATTACCAGATATATTGATCGATCAATAGGATGTAGAGTGCACTATAAACTAAAAATTCGTACGTGCTCTTGGGTGTCGTCCCAAAGAGAGAGACCAATGATGGGATTTTCATTGGAGTAGGACTTGGTGAATTATCCAAGCTTTTGGCAACAAGAGTTATTGTCATGAGACCGATGATGGGAATTCCATCGGAGTAGGACTTGGTGAGAGACCAAGCTTTTTGGCAACAAGAGTTATTGCCATGAGACCAATGATGGGATTTTCATTGGAGTAAGACTTGGTAAGAGACCAAGCTTTTTGGCAACAAGAGTTATTGCAATGTGAAATCGATGAGGGGCATTCCATCGTAGTAGGACTTGGTGAAATACTCAAGCTTGGTGGCGAGGGTAGATACCGCCATGAGAGCCGGTGGCGAGATCCCACTAGGGTAGGACTTGACCTCGAGTCAAGCTGTCCGCATATCCGAGTATAATAGAATATGAAAATGCCAATATATGAGAATGAAATGTGTCACATGTACCAATGCTTGAGATGTTGTATGTAATGAGAAATGCATATGAGATAATAATTTTATGAAATGCTTTTGTGTATCAAGCATATGTGGCCTTGCCATGAGATTTGCATAGGTTGTATGCATGTGTTATCTAGATGGTACATGTGGTTTTCAAAATGGTGATTTGCTTATGCAAATGAGGTTTGGAGCTTTTATAAGTGCTTTTGAGTAACAAGCATGTGTGGCTTTGCCATGAGTTTTGCATTTGTTGAATGCATGAGATAGATAGAAGGAACATATGGTTTTCAAAAGGTATTTTGCTTTGAAATGATCATCAAGCATGAGAAAAGTATAGTGTGAAGTGGAAGTGATTTCCAAGGAAATTGGTTTAAACTTTGCATGAAGTGTTTATGCATGGAAAGGTTTAAATGATATTATTTGCAAGAATGTTGTTTGGGGTGAGTTGTTTAGCGTTTCAAAGTTAAAGGTTGGTTTTCATGTTGAGCAATGCATGATTTTAAGCAATGTTGTTTCAAAGGAGGTTTTCAAACAATACTTTGGATTATTGAATTGTATCTACATTTGAAGAAGGATTTTATGATTCGCTGCATTGATGGTGTTTTGGTTTTGAGCATTCCTCACTAAGCATTATGTGCTTACGCTCCTTTTTGTCCATCAATGCAGATATTTGAAGTTGGGACAGCAAGAAGCAAGGGATTCAAGAAGAGCTCCACTTGAGAAGTATGTTTTGGTTTATAGCTATAGATAATAAAGGCAATGGGGGGGGAGTCTTTTATGTTGCTATTTCATGAGATTGTGTATGTTGACCATGTTTGGTTTATGGTTTGAATCTTGTTGATGATCGCTTTGCAATATTCGGATCTTCTTCCTCATTTTTGTGTTTTAAGCCAAAATCTTGTTTCCAACATTAAAACCATCCATAAAACTTTAATAAAGGATTGACAACTTGGGAATTTCAGTAAAGAACTAAGTATTTAGAGGAGAAGAACAAGCTTACCTCTAAATGATGATTTCTCCTTGATTTGGGCAAGTTTCCATGAAAATTCAATGTAGAAAACAAATAGATTTGATGCAAGATTGATTAGGAATCAAAGAGGAATTGAAATCTCATCAAATGAAGTGTAAAATCAAAGTAAATTTACTGGAGAAAATGTGTTTGGTTGAAACGAATTTGAGAGAAAATGAAGAGAGGGAAAATTTGTGAAAAGTAGTTATGAATAGTCAAAGTTAGTTTTTCCTTTAATTAACCTTCATTTCCTTTAATTAAAACATTAATAAAATTACCCAAATTAAGGAAAAATCTGATGAAAACATTTTGGTAAAATTAGCTCCTTAAAGTTTCAAAGTTTCAATCCTTTACAAAACAGTCACTATTTCACTTTTGCAAAAACTGCGATTTGGTCACTACATCGAAATGTAGTATTTCCAAACTTCATTTTGTAAAATTGATTTCACCATTCTATTTTATATATTAAATGATGATTTTTAGATATTTTTTTATATTTTTAAAGTATCCCGAACTAGGCGTTCCCTAAAACTCTCTTTTAGATTCAAACTGATTTCCAGACCGATCCGGTTCAGACCCTAAACTTCTAATCCCAAATTTGGGGTGTTACACACCGCCAATCCCTATGGAGACAATACTCACTCATCACTTTATTACTCGTTCGACGTGTATACTTGCACCATTTGTGTATCATTTATAGTATTGCAAGACCACGCAACAAAATGACACCTTTGATTCAGGCTATAACTGGGGCCTTTCAGGCAATGATAGCAGGGATGCATGTGGCCACACCCCAGCCTAGTGCTAATGTTGGTTTACCTTTAGAACATTTGCACAGTTTCGGTGGAACTGAGTTTAGAGGCCTATCTCTTGAGAGTTCTTTGGCTTGGTTTGGGAGTACCAAAAGGATTATGGGTCAGATGAGTTGCAATAATGTGTAGAAGTTGGGTTGTGTTGTCTCCTTGCTTCACGGAGATGCTTATACATGGTGGATGACCATCACTACGGGTATGGAACCTACCGAGGTTACTTGGGCATTCTTTGTAAATGCTTTCAAGAAGAAGTATTTGGGTGTTCAATATCTAGATGAGAAGAAGAGAAAATTTATGTCCATGGTGCAAGGAAACATGATTGTTTCCGAGTATGAAGTTTAGTTTGTTCGGTTAGGCCAGTATGCTCCTGAGCTGGTTCCCGATGAACAGAAAGGATGCGATCGTTTTCGCTATGGGATGGTGAAGGATGTTAAGACCTACTTGTTGGCTTCAAACTACACCGAATTTGATGTCTTATTCACTCGAGCTAAGGATATCGAATAGAATTTGGGTCTGGCTACTCGTTTAGGTGGTTCTAGCTCTGGAAAGAGGGCTGCTGAGTATGATGGGGGAAAGGATCGTTATAAGAAGCATAAGGATCGGAGGTATCAACCGGATCCTAGGCGAGGTGGTGGAAACCCTAGTTATGGACATCAAGGTCAGAATGCTTTCGTCCGTACTCCAGATTGTAGTCGGTTTGGTAGGAGGCAAACGAGAGAGTGTTGGGGGTAACTCGGGTACGTGCTGGAACTGTGGATCACGAGGACACATGAAGCGTGATTTTCCATAGCCCGTTAGAGATGGACAAGCTCCAGTGCGAATTGCTAAGCCATAGAGAGGTCGTGGGTGCGGTCGTGGTAACTTTCAGCGTAGAGATGATGGATAGAGAAATGTTGCTTATGTGGTTGTTGTTCAGTCTGAGGGTGGTGGACAGGCTAGGTGTATACACACTATGAGGGAAGAAATGACACAAATGTGATCGCATGTACTTTTACTTTGCAATCCTTTTCATTACTTTCTTTGATTGATTATGGTTCTACTCATTCATACATTTTGCGTTAGCATGCACAAGTGCTTGGTTTGCTTGTTGAGTTGTTAGAAGTTGGAATGTGAGTAACCAGTTCTTTTGGTGAAACAATTGTTACAAGAAAGTTGTTTAGAAGATGTCTTTTATTTGTTCAAGGACATATGTTTGAGGTTGATCTTATGGAATTGCCTTTCTATGGGTTCGATGTAATTCTTGGTATAGATTGGTTAATTGAGCATAAGGTTGTGGTTGATTTTGGAACCAAGCGAGTTTCATTAAAACTTGCCGACGATTATGAGGTGGTGGTTGTAGATGAGAATGTGAAATTCATATCTATTGTGGTTTCGACTCTTGAAGCGAGTCAGATGATGCATTTGGGATGTGAAGCTTTTCTAGCTTATGTGATGAATCCAAGCACGAAAGAGGTGTGAGTGCAAGACATACGTACGATATGTGAGTTTCCAGGTGTCTTTCCGGAAAAGTTGTCTGGTTTGCCACCAAACTGAGAGGTTGGGTTTGGCATTGAGTTGTGCGAGAATACAACTCTAGTGCCTATTACTCCCTATTGAATGGCTCCGAAAGAGTTGAAGACGTAACTTCATGTGTTACTTGATAGAGGTTTCATTAGGCCTAGTGTTTCACCTTGGGTGCACCGCTCTTGTTTGTGAAGAAGAAAGATGGCATGATGCGTATGTGTATAGATTATCGTCAATTGAACAAGTTGACATTTAAGAAGAAGTATCCTTTGCCAAGGATTGATGATCTTTTTTTATCAGTTTTGAGGTGCTTTAGTGTTTTCTAAGATTGATCTAAGATCCGGATACTATGAATTGAAGGTAAAAGATGTGGATGTGCCTAAGACTGCTTTTCGAACAAGGTACGGGCATTATGAGTTCTTGGTGATGCCTTTTGGTTTGACTAATGTCCCAGTTGCATTCATAGACATGATGAATCGTGTGTTTCATGAGTTATTGGATAGGTTTGTGGTTGTGTTTATCGATGATATTCTAGTGTACTCTCGTACCGAGGAGGATCATGATAGCCATTTGCGGATTGTGTTGTAAGTTTTGATGGAAAATCAACTTTATGCTAAGTTGAGTGTATAGCGTTTGGGTGTACTCTATTTATGAGCGCAAGTGCACACTCCTGTCAAGTTATAGTATATAAGATATCGTCTCCCACAGGGATTGGACAGCTTGATTCGAACTGTTGTTCCTACACAAGAAAAGTAAATGCACAAGTAAGATGGTTTTTGAGAATAAAAGTAAAATAAAAAACACAAGTAATTAAAAAGGAAGTAATCAGGTTGATAGAGAGGACAAGGTTATGTTGCTGCTTAGTGTGAAACTGTGTCGAATGGATCAAGTTGTTTTGTGCTACCACGATCTGCTGCCTTGGCAGATAATGGCGGATTGAGGCGGCGACAACTTTCTTTGCCACGACGGTACTCTTCTCTTGCAACGTTCGTTGTTTCGGCAGGTGAGATGGAGAGAAGTCCCGGTGGCAAGTCTGGCAGATACTCCAAGTTTGGCGGAGCAATTCTGAAGTGATCCTACCTATGTCTAGGCTAGGATTCTGTTGCTGCGTGATGTAGGCAATACCTAGCAATCTCAGCGTAAACCTAACACATGCAGTCAACGTTTGGTTGCTCCTTTTAGGCGCTAAAATTCTAACTTATGTCTAAGCCGAATTATTCAACACCTCGATATGATGAGACCATGCTTAATTCTTTCGTGAGTTTGACACTCTCGTGCCCGACAAATGGATTTCCTCAACTAGACTTTTGGAACTAATTGAAGGAAGTGAAGCACATGGATTAAGCAAACTAAGAGTATTTTATTGCAAAAACAAACTTTAAAACCTAAACAATCATTCTCACAACTAATTACAACATAACCCAAACTCAAAAAGAGAATTAGAACATGTCGGTGACAAGAAAACCTAAACTATACCTAAGGAAAACCTAAGTTTTCTTGAATTAGAATTACAATGAGTATATATAGGCATTAGCTAGGTCTAGTCCTTCTTGAAGTAGAAGTCTTCAAAGTAGCTTTCCACATTAAATGTAACTTTAAACTCTAACTTCTTTGAGTTGAATGTGGACTTTATCATGTTTCCTTGTTCAGCAAGCAATCTCGAGATTTAGCTTCGGTGGCTCTGCCCGCTGCTACAGACGTCGAAAAATCAAATGGACAACATCGATAGAATCTGGATTTTCTGCTCTACAAATTGCACTCTGGTTCTCCAACTCCATAGTTTGCTGTCTTGGGCGGCACAGTGGGCGGCGGAAGCTACTCGGCAGCTGATGTCTCTGTCTGGAACTGCATCAGTATAGCTTCCTGGTTCGTTGCCTCAGCATCACATCCTCAGCTCCTATTTCCCACTATCAGCCTCTAGTGTAAAATGCATGGTTCTAATTATGCCAAAAAAATATTGTAAAATGCAATGCATGGTCCTAATTATGCCAAAGATCTACTCAAAAACAGAAATAATATAAGCTAGAATGTGCATGAAATATAGAACTTGTGGACACTTTACACACCCCCAAACTCGAACTATTGATTGTCCTCAAGCAATGCAACCTAAACATACTTGCCCTTATAATAACCATAAAGAAAAATATTTTTTCAACTTGATTTCATATCTCAAGGCCGTGGCACCTATATTAGAGTAGTGAAGGGAACTTAGCAAGAAAATAACTCATAATTAATTACTAATGTTTGTGCAGTGTGTGCAGAACTGTATACAGGCTGAATATGCAGAATAACTAAATAAACAAAGATGTTATTACGATATATAAGGTTGTTGCCGAGGTAGCACAATAAGCACGATATTTTAATCATGGCAATGAGGGCTTCAGCTTATCACAACTACTCTTCTAGGTCTGAAGTTAAGATAGGAGCAAACTACAAAACCCCGAACCCATGGAGTAGAGTCATCCCGTGAAGACTTTCATTCACTCATGCTAATTTGTCTGTCACTTCAAAACTTTTAGATTCATGGACTTTGATAGCAACGGAGTGTCCTCGCACATGATTCTTCCTAGAGCCTATTGCGGGCACCTCTAGGGTAAAACAACAATGTTCTTTATTTTGTGTCTGCTGCCGTTGTAGTGCTGTATTTTTCTGTTTCTCTTTTCTGCCTCGACGGCTTCCTGCAACCATTGTTAGAACTTTGCAAATAATTCTAAAATCAAGCAGGCAATGTTCATTAGATATTCTAACAAATCCAGCAAGTAACAGTAGTGTTTGACAGTTTTGGCAATTAAAAAAAATCTAAGTCATCTTTTTATGTTTTTCCCAAATTAAGTTCAATTTATTTATTGGAGAAAAATAATTAATAGGCTAACTATCATAGGCACAAGTTATAGCAAATTTTTATGTCCTGATTAATATGAAGGCAAGTACAATATGCAAACTACATGCTACTAAGTATGCCTAAACAAAATATGAGAACTATACCCCACCCCCCAAACTAGAGACGGGCATTGCCCTCAATGCACAAAATAAAACTAAAACTGAAAAATAAATATGAGAAAGGGAAAGAAAACCCAAGATTAGTTGTTGTCAGATGGTGGAGAAGATGTGGAGGAGTTATCTGCTCTTCCGCCAGTTGTGGGTTGCGGCAGTGCTGCCCCTGTTGTGCTCGGCGGCTCGATTCCTTAGGGTCTGAATCCGGGTAAGTAGTTGTGAGACGGGAATAAAACACAAATAAAATCTGGTCCTAAGTAGGTAAAATCTACTCCTAAATAAAACAATAAAGATGTGGAAAAATAAAAACTTATACAATTTTTTTTTACTCTAGGAGTGCATTGATATGCATCTCCTAAAGTAACTACTCCCTTATCGGTTTAGCTCAAGAGGGTCGTTTTCAATAGTTCTTGTAATCCATATGCACCCTCCATCCAGTGATTATCCTCATGGTGGAGGAGTCCTTCCCCGTTCCCTTGTAATCCATGTGAACCTTCCTTCTTGTTCCTATTCCTGAAGGCATGAACATGTGATTAGGAAAAATTATAAAACTACCTAACCATGCACTTACCTCATTTTTGTCGAAGTTTGTTATAGGGGAAAGTTTATTTTGCCGCTGCGGCAACCAGCTGTTTTGGTAGTCTTTTGTCATAGTGTTGTGTCGGTTGAGCGAAAACTCTTTAGGCTCCTTGAAAATCTCCATCAGTAGAGATTTTGACGGCTGTAAATTTGTCTGCATCAGCTCCTCTAGATGTATATATATATATAATCCATAGCTGTCGACGTGTCTACCGAGGTGGGTGTCATTATGGAGGCTTCTGTCGTGGCGAGCCTCTCTGCTGAGGCATGGCTTTGCTCAGGTGTTGACAGTTCATCCTCAGGGCAGGGTTCTAGGTAGCTACCGGAACAGCTGTCAATCTTGCTGCCCGGGCAGTGTTCTGTATCCTCTTGGCTTGGAGTTTCTAATTTCTCCTCACACATCAAAGATCTTTCCTCGCATTGCTCTTCGTCCTCTTGTCCTGGGACATCAGTATCCCTCAGACATAATTGATCTGGTTCATCTAATGCATTGATGAGGACTAAATTGTTCAGTCGTGCATCCATCTTGGCGATGTTGGCGTCTATAGCATCTGTCACTTTATCCTTCAGCGCAAGGAAGGTTTGAAGTGTGTCTTCCAAAGATTTTGGTTGTTCTTGCTGATAGTTATATTCTCAGGGCATGTCGCTTTCTGCAGTAAAATTTTTATGGTAAAACAATTTGAGATTTTTCATCATACCATGAAAAATCTTGCTGCTGCGGCGGCATCTGCTGTACATATTCAGACATCCACTCCCAAGTGGTTTTTCTCGACATGTCTGCTGCAAAAAGATGAGGGCAACTTTCAAATGCATGATTGCCTTTACAAGAATCGCAAGAACTTTCTCACATATTTTTTTTTTCAAATGAAAATAAAAATAATAAAAACTAAAATTAAATGCAAATAAAATTAAAAGTGCAGAAATATAAATGTGAATTTCGCTGTTACCAATCCCCGGCAACGACGCTAAAAACTTGTAGAGCGTTTGGGTGTACTCTATTTATGAGCGCAAGTGCACACTCCTGTCAAGTTATTGTAACGCCCCGGTTTTGGGCTTGGAAGTTTTGGGCGTTGACCGGTTTGGTCAAAGTGCGGTTCGAATTTGAGAGTGAATTTAGGAAAGCCTAGTTCGGGTTGCATTAAAAATATGGAAAAATGTTCTAAAATCCTCTTTTAATATATATAAGTGAACTGTGAAATCAATTTTACAAAATGAGGTTTGGAAGGGTGACATTTTGGCTAGTGACCAAAATGTAAATTTTGAAAACTGCGTGACTGTTTTAGAAAGGATTGAAACTTTGAATCTTTAAGGAGCTAATTACCCAAAGGGAGTTTCTCCAGATTTTTCTAAGATATTTTATGCTTTAATTCTGATTTTAAACAAAAGGAAAAGTGGAGGGAAGTTATTTCTGTAACCCCCTTAACCCGGCCCAGACGGTTGACCCGAATTAAGAAAGTCACACGGGGAAAACCAAAGTCAACCCGAAAGTCAACTTTGATTAACGACCTTTTTTTTTCTTTTTAATCTTGTCTAAATGCACGTTAACCTTAGATGTGATCACACAACAACATACTCGAAGATCATAAACATCAGAGATCAAACAGGGACCCAATCGAACAATTAACAACTTTAGGGACCAAACTGTAATTTCTGAAAACTTTAAGGACTTAACCAGATTTTAAGTTACCAACTTAAAACTAATCAAGTTTCATGCTTCTCTGCCAAATTTCAGCTTAAACGGACATCCCAAACTCATACAATTGCACAAACAAGTTTCAGGACCAAAATGCAAACATTCCAAAACATTTAACTGCCACTGTCAGCCCCCAACGGTCACGTGTTCCGAAACAGGAAAAGCCCGTTTCGAAACGCGGGGCCGTTCCGCAACTCGTACCGAAACAGGTGGCTGGCAGAATGCTTTCCGTTTCGAAACGGTGTCTATCGTTTCGGACGCCTGGGCTGATTCAGGGCATCCGTTCCGAAACGGTAGTCCCTGTTCCGAAACGCCCTGCACATAATACAGAAAAAGACATGCCTAAACACGCAATTGACCATCCAAACATACTCCAAAAGCCACCAAACTTTACCATCATGCATTTCAACATATAAGAGACATACTTGCATCAACAATTCAACATATTATCATCATATACGTAAAGCCCCAATTCTATAGGCATGCTTCCTACACAAGCAACCATTTAAACACAAAATCTCCAAATCCATCTCATATAAGCCAAAACATGATCCAACAACATTAACAACAACATATAACCATCCTTGTCCGAACATATTCGAACATATAAACATTAACCCAAGAGATTCTACCCCAATGCCTTTATTAACTATAGCTATTCACCGAGACATACATCTCAAATGGAGTCCTCCTTGAATCCCTTGCTTCTCGCTGTCCAAACATCAAGAATCTGCATTGATGGACAAAAAGGAGCGTAAGCACATAATGCTTAGTGAGGAATGCTCAAAACCAAAACACCATCAATGCAGCGAGTCATAAAACCTCTTTGAAAAGCAACTCGATTTGTTTACCAAGCAAAGTTTGAAAACCCCTTTTTAACAACATGCTTAAACCATGCATTGCTCAAACATGAAAACCAACCCTTAGCTTAACAAGCTAAGAAAACCTTTTCAAAGCATAATTTGCAAAATCATCCATTTAACCATTCCATGCATAAACACCATATGCAAAGTTAAATTCATACCTTGGAAAACACTTCCATTTCATAACATACCTTTCTCATACTTGAAAATCATTCCAAGCAAGAAACCCTTTAAAACCATTTACTCAATCAATCCAACACATGCATTAAACAAAGGCAACTTATAATCCACAACATCATTGTAACACCCCGGTTTTGGGCTTGGAAGTTTTGGGCGTTGACCGGTTTGGTCAAAGTCCTGTTCGAATCTAAAGAGGTTAAATTAGGAAAGCCTAGTTCGGGTTGCATTAAAAATATGGAAAAATGTTCTAAAATCATCTTTTAATATAATTAGATGAACTGTGAAATCAATTTTGGAAAATGGGTTTTGGAAGGTTGACATTTTGGCTAGTGACCAAAATGTAATTTTCGCAAGTTTGGTGGTTGTTTTATAAAGAGTTGAAACTTTGAATCTTTAAGGAGCTATTAATCCAAAGATGATTTCTCCAGATTTTTCTAAGATATTTTAAGTCTAAAATCTGATTTTAAAGATTATTAAAATTGGAGGGAAGTTATTTTGACTATTTTCTCAACTAACTTCCATTTTTCTTCTCTCATTTTCTCTCAAACCAAACATTGCTTTTCCAGAGAATTTGATCTGATTTCTTCACCTAAATTCCTCCTTTCAACTCTCATTTGACAGCAAATCATTGTATCTTCAAAACCTCTTCGTTTGCTACAAGTTTCATCAAGGTTTTTCATTCCAAAAAGTGGAGAATCACAAGTTTGGAGGTAAGAACGCCCTTCTCCTCTAAACTATCAGTTCTTTACTGAAATTCCCAAGTTCTCAACTCTTAATTGATGTTTAATTAAAGGTTTTAAAGTGTTGAAGTGAATCTTGGCTTATTATGCAAGATTTTGATGATTTTTGATGATTTTCGTTAGATCTGAGTAATCTGTGATTTAAGAGATGTTTTTGATGTTAAATGATCTCTAAATTGATAAGGAAATGAGTTTTGATCAATGCAATCCCGGATAGGTTGGATTTCCTAAAGTTTCGCTTGAGTTTTTGGTTGTTTTTGGAGTGTTTTTGGTGATCTGTTATACCTGGAGGTATAAGGATGTGTTTGTATTCATTTTGGATGTTAATTGATGTATAAAAATGGTTAGAAGTGATGGATCTTGGCTGGGTTAAGTTTTGGTAATGTTTGGAGGTGATTTCGGTTGTGTTTTGTAGCCGAATTGTTGGATTTGTGTTGAGCAGCGAGTTTGGTTGTGTGGCTGCTGTTCTTAATGCATAATGATGCATTAATGTGCTGTTTTTGTGCGTTTGAAACAGGGGAGTTTGATCCTTGAACTTTGAAGGTGTTTGCGGAAGGTTTCGGAAGCTTGGAAGGCTTGTTGGCTAGTCTTGTTTGGTTATCGGTGAGTGAAGTTGGGTTTTCGGCTTTTAAACAAAGGTTTGAAGGTTTTGGGAGCTTAGTTTAAGTCTAAACAACTTTGCTAAGCTCGAGAGTAAGTAAATGGATTTCTTACTTGATTTGTGATATGAATTGGCTTTTAAGCAAGTGTGGTTGATGATTAGAATGCATGAGTTTTGCATGGTTTATTTCTGTTTTGAAAGCATGTTTAAGCATGGTTTAATGTTGGTTTTGGAAGCCATATGTGAAGGATGCTCTAGGTAGGAGATCCTTGGTTTTATACATTGAAAATGTGGTTTTGATGCATGATGTTGTATGATGTTCAATGGCTTTGTTTAATGCTTTAAAACAGTGAGTTGATGATGATAAGTGATGGTTTTTGCATATTGGTTATGCATGAGAATCATTTGATTAATGTGGTAATGGTTTTGCATATTGGTTATGCATGTGAATCATTGGTTTATTATGAAATGGTTTTGCATATTGGTTATGCATGTGAAACATTGGATTAATGTGGCAAGATGGTTATATTGGCAAGTGAAGTAAGTGGTTCTTGGTTCGTTGATCGGATATAGTTAGCCGGCTATAGGATTGGGTGCACCGTGAATAAAGTCGCCTTGGAGGTGGAGTGGTCAAGAGTGGAACGGATAAGCTCCCTTCAAGTATCCTAACGAGATGAGGTCATAGTGGAGGTGTTGCCCACTCGAGGACCTTGGTTATTTGAGGTCATAATGGAGGTGTTGCCCATTCGAGGACCTTGGTTAAGCAAAGGTTATATGGTGTTTAAAAGTCCATATGTGAAGACCTTGTGCTTGTTGAGATCGCAATGGCGGTGTTAAGTCCATGTGTGGATCTTGTATAGGGTGTCCCGGATCTCGTTAGTGATTTCTACAACTACCAATCGGTTATGCAAAGGTTGTATGGTGGTTAAAAGTCCATACGGGAGAACCTTGTGCAAGTTGAGGTTGTATGGTTGTCCATACATGGGAACCTCGGGAAAAGCTAAGGTTGTATGGTGTTTAAAAGTCCATGCATGGGAACTTTAGGCTTGTAAGGTCATAATGGAGGTGTTGCCCATTCGAGGACCTTGGATTGGGTAGGGTGTAGGGAGCGTAGGGACAACGCTCGGAATCCGCGTATCCGATCGGGTGTTGAGTTGGAAAGTGGATATGATTGATTATTTGAAGGCCAATATGATGTTCTTAAATATAAAGAAGCATGAGATGCTTGAAATGATGCATGGTTGCATGTGAAGCATGAGATGCTTGAAATGATGCATGGTTGCATGTGAAGCATGAGTTGCTTGAAAGATGCATTGTTGCATGAAAGGTGTATGATGCATGTGAATGCATGTTTACTTGTTAGGTTGAACAAGTGTTGTTTATCATTTGGTAAATGATGTTTGAGAGCATGAATATCTTTAATGCTTTGAAGTCTTGTAGGACTTGTTTTGAAAGGCATGTGAACATGTTTGTATGGTATATATGTTGTCTTGGTGTATTACAAGTGTTGGTTGGCTTGTGAAATGGTTTTAAAGGTTCTTGTTTGAAATGGCTTTCAAGTTTATGAAAGGTATGTTGTGAAATGGAAGTGTTTCCATGGTTTTGTTTTAGCTTTGCATATGGTATTTATGCATGGTTGATGCTTGTGGTTGAAAAGGATTTCAAACATGGTTTTGGTAAACAAATCGGGTTTGTTTTACAAGTGTTTTATGACCCGCTGCATTGATGGTGTTTTGGTTTTGAGCATTCCTCACTAAGCATTATGTGCTTACGCTCTCTTTGTCCATCAATGCAGATCTTTGAAGTTTGGACAGCAAGGAGCAAGGGATTCAAGGTGGACTCCAAGTGAGATGTATGTCTCGGTGAATAGCTATAGTTAATAAGGGCAATGGGGGTAGAATCTCTTGGGATTATTGTGTTTGTGATCGTTTATGTTGTTCAAGATTGTTTTAATGTTGTTAAAGTTGTTGGAACATGTTTTGGCTTAATTGAGATTGTTTTGGAAGGTTTGTGCCTAAATGGTTGCTTGTGTAGGAAGCATGCCTATAGATTTGGGGCTTTTTGCATATGATGTGTTTCTGATGAATTGTTGATGCAAGCATGTCTCATTTATGCTGAATTGCATGCTGGTAAAGTTTGGTGGCTTTTGGTGCATGTTTGGTTGGTCAATTGTGTGTTTGTGTGGGCAAAATGCAGCTTTCTGGGCTAGGCGTTTCGGAACAGGTTGCACCGTTTCGGAACGGGTGCCCTGCATGAACCCAGGCGTTCGAAACGGGTGCTACCGTTTCGGAACGGTTTAGCTACTGCCCGACCCCCGTTTCGAAACGGGCTATGCCTGTTTCGGAACGGCCCCGCGTTTCGGAACGGGCTGTCTCCCGTTTCGGAACGGTTGACCGTTGGGGGCTGACAGTGGCAGTTATGTGTTTCAAAAAGTTTGCATTTTGGTCCTGAATCTTGTTTGTGCAATTGTGTGAGTTTGGGATGTCCGTTTGAGCTGAAATTTGGCCGAGATGCATGAAACATGATTAATTTTAAGTTGGTAACTTAAAATCTGGTTAAGGCCTCAAAGTTTTCAAAATTTACAATTTGGTCCCTTAAGTGGTGTTTTGTGCAATTGGGTCCCTGAATGATCTCTGATGGTTGTGATCTTTGAGTATGTTGCTTGTGTGAACACATATAGGACTAATGTGCATTTAGATAAGATTAAAAAGAGCAAAAAAAGGGTCGTTAATCAAGGTTGACTTTCGGGTTGACTTTGGTTTTCCCCGTGTAATCTTCGTAGTTCGGGTCAACCGTCTAGGCCGGGCTACGGGGGTTACATTTGGTGGTATCAGAGCCAGGTTGCGAATGCTTGGGGAAAACGGTATGTTGTTGTGGTGTGTGCTTGTTGTTTACCCTGATGTGTGGTTGAATGTTGGTTGAAACACGTGTTTCTGGGCATGATGCTGATGTTTCTGAACATGTTGATGATGTTTTCAAGCATGTTTTATGGTTATGAATCTTGGTTGAGCTAATGTGGATATGTGCTGATGTTGTGAGCTGGTCTTATGCTTGTGTTATGCTTGATGGAAGTGTAAGTTGTATGTTATGTTGCTAGTATGTTGTGGCAAGTGGATGCTGTTGATGTAAGCATGATCAAGGTGTGTTGTTTGATATGCTTGATGTTGTGATATCCATGTTGTGTTGACTGTTATGCCTTGTAAAGGGGAGGATTCGGGATACCCATTGCCTTATTAATATAGCTATTGTGTTACTTTGGAGTTGGAATTTGAATCCTTGCTAATGCTGGTCTAACTGGTTTGTTTGTTGTTGTGATTGTATGTTTGTTGTTGTTAGTGGTATGGAAAAGTCAATGGAGGATTGGCGGTTGAGGGAGATGGTTGCTGCCTTGGGGCAGGTTGTTAAGGCAAGGAATTCACCCTTTGGTAGTGGGGTTTTGTCTCAGTCTTCTGTGCCTAGTGTTGAGGTGGTAAGGCAAGGGGAAGAAGATGGTTCTGTGGTGAAGAGTTCATCACCTGTTGAGCAGGAGGTGTTGGGAACATCTCAGGTTATGATTGAGGTAAAGTCAGTAGATGTGCTGGCTGTGGGATGTGAGGGTTTGCCAAAGCAGTGTTTGCTTGATTTGGGTGCTGTGGAGTATCATGGTACTTCCCCGGAGATGTTTGAGGTCTGGTTGGCCAGTGTGGTTCAGATTTTGGATCGGGAAGGCTGTGATTATGCCTGTAAGCTGGGGAGTGTTGTTTCCTTGATGTTGGAAGATGCGTGTGCCTGGTGGACATCGGTGGCAGTTGCGTCACATATCCATGATATTGATTGGGATTTCTTTGTATCTGCTTTTTATGAAAGGTATCTGGGAAGGAAGTTCCTAAGGGTTAAGCAAGGCGCGGGTAGTGCTGTTGTTGAGCGAGTATTGCTTGAGCGAGGAGTGGAAGCTCAGTCATCTGTGTGTGACCGTTGTGAAAGGCAACATGTTGGAAATTGTTGGGGCGCAGGTGTTTGTTGGAATTGTGGTTCCAAAGTACATGTTAAGCGTGATTGTCCTCATGGAGCGAGGTTAGCTTTGGTGTTAGCCAAAGAGTTTCAGAAAGGTCGTGGGCATGGCCGAGGCAAGGTTCAGAGGTGGCAGAAAGATCAGAAAGTAGTGAAGAGTGTGGGAAAAGAGAATTGCTGGAAATGTGGGTCTGCTGGACACAAGAGGCGTGATTGTTTGATGTTGGCTCGGAATAGCCAAGGTTCTTTACCGCAAGGAGTTGGTGGTGACCCTAGTGTGTTAGCTGGTGCTGCAAAGTTGTGGCAGGAGGATGGTGGTTCCGCAAGGAAGAGAGCTCGTCTGATGAAGCCTCAGGGTGGTGTTGTGCTTTCAGGTAATTTTGTTTAGTAATCTTTGCTCTAGTTGTTTAGTTTGGTTTCTGTTGGTTTTCCTTGCGTGGTAAGTCTAGTCTTGTTGATAGTATGTTGGGGTAATAGTTGTAGTTTGGAAATGTCTTGGGTGTGAAGAAGGCTTGGTAAGTATCTTGTGGTTAATGGTTGTTGGTATGGTGGAGTTAGATGAGTTAGAAGTGAGGTAGGAGGTTGTTCTTAGACGGATTTGAGGATGTTATTGGAGGGTGTGAATTGGCATTCATGCACAGTTAAAATCATTGTTATATACTATATTATATATGTTGGTCCATGCATACATGTGGCATGACATTAGAGGTTTTGCATACATGTACATCAGGCATTGATAGGGCATGTTGATAATCATGCATACGATGTTCACACACTCGCTAATAACTAATCGAATCTGTTAGTGTGTTGGTTTAGGTTGGATGATGGGTTTTTAGAGGTTGTTTTGGTGCTGGGTGAGAGATAGTAGTGGGGTATATCGAGTTAGTTGCTAGTGGAAGTGAGAGTGGTGTGGCTGCTGGTAGAAGGATAGTGTTCGATGCTCAAGGAGTTTAGTGGTTTGGTGTTGGACGGTATCGATTGAGTTTAGAATCGGTTTAGTGGTTGAATAGCTAAGTGGAAGGGGTAGTTCCTTGGTGCTAAGTGATGTTGCAGCTTAGTGGTTGTGTTCCCAAGTGCTGAAGTAGCTTGGCTTTTAAGTTGTTGTGGAAGAGTTGTGTTTGTAAGTGCTGGTTCTTAGTAACCTTTGGGGAGTTAAGAAGATGGTTTGTATGTTTAAGCTGGGCGATGTTTTAGTATGGTAAGTGTTATGGTTGAAGTTGAAGTGGAAGGTCAATGAAAGATTGAAGTTTTTGTTGGTTGTTGGGTTCTTGTGATAATTGGTTGGTGGTGTGTGGAATGGCTGACGGAGTCAAGTTGGGATTGTGATGTGATTCTTGGAATCTGGGTGAGTTTTCCTGATGAGCTGTTATGTTAATGTTAGCAACAGTTGTGAGGGTTTATCAGTTTTCGTTGAGGGGTTTGAGTAAGCAGTTGATGCTTAAGGATTTTTGCTTGTTGGGTAATTCTTGGAAGAGGTTTGGGAGTTTGCAAGGGTTTTAGAAGCAGAGAAGGTTGCTTAGTGGCTGAATCGGATTGGTTGTTGTTTTTGTGTAAATAGGTTTTGGGTATGGTGTATTGTGGTGATGTCTGCTGTAAGAGCTGAAGTTCTTCAGGATGATGTTGGGACTGTGTACAGTCTGGTTATGTGAAAGGTTAAGTTGTGGCTATCTTTGTGTTTTCCGGATTCTGTAAACAGCATGTGGTGGTGCTAGGTTTGGTGGAGGTTTTGTATGGAAGGTGTTCAGTGTTGGTCGAGGCTTTTGTGTTGCCTTGTGTGTTGGTTTGGGAAGGTTGTGGTTTTTTTTTCTTTCGCCGGTTAAATTTCGAGGACGAAATTTCCTAAGGAGGGGAGAGTTGTAACACCCCGGTTTTGGGCTTGGAAGTTTTGGGCGTTGACCGGTTTGGTCAAAGTCCTGTTCGAATCTAAAGAGGTTAAATTAGGAAAGCCTAGTTCGGGTTGCATTATAAATATGGAAAAATGTTCTAAAATCATCTTTTAATATAATTAGATGAACTGTGAAATCAATTTTGGAAAATGGGTTTTGGAAGGTTGACATTTTGGCTAGTGACCAAAATGTAATTTTCGCAAGTTTGGTGGTTGTTTTATAAAGAGTTGAAACTTTGAATCTTTAAGGAGCTATTAATCCAAAGATGATTTCTCCAGATTTTTCTAAGATATTTTAAGTCTAAAATCTGATTTTAAAGATTATTAAAATTGGAGGGAAGTTATTTTGACTATTTTCTCAACTAACTTCCATTTTTCTTCTCTCATTTTCTCTCAAACCAAACATTGCTTTTCCAGAGAATTTGATCTGATTTCTTCACCTAAATTCCTCCTTTCAACTCTCATTTGACAGCAAATCATTGTATCTTCAAAACCTCTTCGTTTGCTACAAGTTTCATCAAGGTTTTTCATTCCAAAAAGTGGAGAATCACAAGTTTGGAGGTAAGAACGCCCTTCTCCTCTAAACTATCAGTTCTTTACTGAAATTCCCAAGTTCTCAACTCTTAATTGATGTTTAATTAAAGGTTTTAAAGTGTTGAAGTGAATCTTGGCTTATTATGCAAGATTTTGATGATTTTTGATGATTTTCGTTAGATCTGAGTAATCTGTGATTTAAGAGATGTTTTTGATGTTAAATGATCTCTAAATTGATAAGGAAATGAGTTTTGATCAATGCAATCCCGGATAGGTTGGATTTCCTAAAGTTTCGCTTGAGTTTTTGGTTGTTTTTGGAGTGTTTTTGGTGATCTGTTATACCTGGAGGTATAAGGATGTGTTTGTATTCATTTTGGATGTTAATTGATGTATAAAAATGGTTAGAAGTGATGGATCTTGGCTGGGTTAAGTTTTGGTAATGTTTGGAGGTGATTTCGGTTGTGTTTTGTAGCCGAATTGTTGGATTTGTGTTGAGCAGCGAGTTTGGTTGTGTGGCTGCTATTCTTAATGCATAATGATGCATTAATGTGCTGTTTTTGTGCGTTTGAAACAGGGGAGTTTGATCCTTGAACTTTGAAGGTGTTTGCGGAAGGTTTCGGAAGCTTGGAAGGCTTGTTGGCTAGTCTTGTTTGGTTATCGGTGAGTGAAGTTGGGTTTTCGGCTTTTAAACAAAGGTTTGAAGGTTTTGGGAGCTTAGTTTAAGTCTAAACAACTTTGCTAAGCTCGAGAGTAAGTAAATGGATTTCTTACTTGATTTGTGATATGAATTGGCTTTTAAGCAAGTGTGGTTGATGATTAGAATGCATGAGTTTTGCATGGTTTATTTCTGTTTTGAAAGCATGTTTAAGCATGGTTTAATGTTGGTTTTGGAAGCCATATGTGAAGGATGCTCTAGGTAGGAGATCCTTGGTTTTATACATTGAAAATGTGGTTTTGATGCATGATGTTGTATGATGTTCAATGGCTTTGTTTAATGCTTTAAAACAGTGAGTTGATGATGATAAGTGATGGTTTTTGCATATTGGTTATGCATGAGAATCATTTGATTAATGTGGTAATGGTTTTGCATATTGGTTATGCATGTGAATCATTGGTTTATTATGAAATGGTTTTGCATATTGGTTATGCATGTGAAACATTGGATTAATGTGGCAAGATGGTTATATTGGCAAGTGAAGTAAGTGGTTCTTGGTTCGTTGATCGGATATAGTTAGCCGGCTATAGGATTGGGTGCACCGTGAATAAAGTCGCCTTGGAGGTGGAGTGGTCAAGAGTGGACCGGATAAGCTCCCTTCAAGTATCCTAACGAGATGAGGTCATAGTGGAGGTGTTGCCCACTCGAGGACCTTGGTTATTTGAGGTCATAATGGAGGTGTTGCCCATTCGAGGACCTTGGTTAAGCAAAGGTTATATGGTGTTTAAAAGTCCATATGTGAAGACCTTGTGCTTGTTGAGATCGCAATGGCGGTGTTAAGTCCATGTGTGGATCTTGTATAGGGTGTCCCGGATCTCGTTAGTGATTTCTACAACTACCAATCGGTTATGCAAAGGTTGTATGGTGGTTAAAAGTCCATACGGGAGAACCTTGTGCAAGTTGAGGTTGTATGGTTGTCCATACATGGGAACCTCGGGAAAAGCTAAGGTTGTATGGTGTTTAAAAGTCCATGCATGGGAATTTTAGGCTTGTAAGGTCATAATGGAGGTGTTGCCCATTCGAGGACCTTGGATTGGGTAGGGTGTAGGGAGCGTAGGGACAACGCTCGGAATCCGCGTATCCGATCGGGTGTTGAGTTGGAAAGTGGATATGATTGATTATTTGAAGGCCAATATGATGTTCTTAAATATAAAGAAGCATGAGATGCTTGAAATGATGCATGGTTGCATGTGAAGCATGAGATGCTTGAAATGATGCATGGTTGCATGTGAAGCATGAGTTGCTTGGAAAGATGCATTGTTGCATGAAAGGTGTATGATGCATGTGAATGCATGTTTACTTGTTAGGTTGAACAAGTGTTGTTTATCATTTGGTAAATGATGTTTGAGAGCATGAATATCTTTAATGCTTTGAAGTCTTGTAGGACTTGTTTTGAAAGGCATGTGAACATGTTTGTATGGTATATATGTTGTCTTGGTGTATTACAAGTGTTGGTTGGCTTGTGAAATGGTTTTAAAGGTTCTTGTTTGAAATGGCTTTCAAGTTTATGAAAGGTATGTTGTGAAATGGAAGTGTTTCCATGGTTTTGTTTTAGCTTTGCATATGGTATTTATGCATGGTTGATGCTTGTGGTTGAAAAGGATTTCAAACATGGTTTTGGTAAACAAATCGGGTTTGTTTTACAAGTGTTTTATGACCCGCTGCATTGATGGTGTTTTGGTTTTGAGCATTCCTCACTAAGCATTATGTGCTTACGCTCTCTTTGTCCATCAATGCAGATCTTTGAAGTTTGGACAGCAAGGAGCAAGGGATTCAAGGTGGACTCCAAGTGAGATGTATGTCTCGGTGAATAGCTATAGTTAATAAGGGCAATGGGGGTAGAATCTCTTGGGATTATTGTGTTTGTGATCGTTTATGTTGTTCAAGATTGTTTTAATGTTGTTAAAGTTGTTGGAACATGTTTTGGCTTAATTGAGATTGTTTTGGAAGGTTTGTGCCTAAATGGTTGCTTGTGTAGGAAGCATGCCTATAGATTTGGGGCTTTTTGCATATGATGTGTTTCTGATGAATTGTTGATGCAAGCATGTCTCATTTATGCTGAATTGCATGCTGGTAAAGTTTGGTGGCTTTTGGTGCATGTTTGGTTGGTCAATTGTGTGTTTGTGTGGGCAAAATGCAGCTTTCTGGGCTAGGCGTTTCGGAACAGGTTGCACCGTTTCGGAACGGGTGCCCTGCATGAACCCAGGCGTTCGAAACGGGTGCTACCGTTTCGGAACGGTTTAGCTACTGCCCGACCCCCGTTTCGAAACGGGCTATGCCTGTTTCGGAACGGCCCCGCGTTTCGGAACGGGCTGTCTCCCGTTTCGGAACGGTTGACCGTTGGGGGCTGACAGTGGCAGTTATGTGTTTCAAAAAGTTTGCATTTTGGTCCTGAATCTTGTTTGTGCAATTGTGTGAGTTTGGGATGTCCGTTTGAGCTGAAATTTGGCCGAGATGCATGAAACATGATTAATTTTAAGTTGGTAACTTAAAATCTGGTTAAGGCCTCAAAGTTTTCAAAATTTACAATTTGGTCCCTTAAGTGGTGTTTTGTGCAATTGGGTCCCTGAATGATCTCTGATGGTTGTGATCTTTGAGTATGTTGCTTGTGTGAACACATATAGGACTAATGTGCATTTAGATAAGATTAAAAAGAGCAAAAAAAAGGGTCGTTAATCAAGGTTGACTTTCGGGTTGACTTTGGTTTTCCCCGTGTAATCTTCGTAGTTCGGGTCAACCGTCTAGGCCGGGCTACGGGGGTTACAATCATCATCACATGCCTTTTAAAAAAAGTCTTAACAAGACTCCAATGCATTAAAGAGATTTCATGCACACATGCATCATTTACCAAATGATAATCGACACTTGTTCAACTTAACAAGTAAACATGCATTCACAAGCATTAAACACTTTTCATGCAACCATGCATCTTTTCAAGCATCTCATGCTTAATCATAATCAAGAACATTATATTGGCTCCCAAGTGATCAACCACATCCACTTTTCAACTCAACATCCAATCGGATACGCGGATCACAAGCGTTGTCCCCACGCTTCATACACACTACCAATCCAAGGTCCCCAAATGGACTTTTAAACACCATTTGACCTCAACATTCACAAGGTTCCCATGTATGGACTTTCAAACACCATACAACCTTAACTTTTCACAAGGTTCCTATGTATGGACTTTTAATCACCATACAACCTTAACTTTCCTAAGGTTCCCATGTATGGACTTTTAAACACCATACAACCTTAACTTACACAAGGTTCCCATATATGGACTTTTAAACACCATATAACCTTAACATGCACAAGGTTCCCATGTATGGACTTTTAAACACCATACAACCTTAGCATCACCGATTGGTAGTTGTATAACATCACTAACGAGATCCGGGACACCCAACACAAGATCCACACATGGACTTTACACCACCATTGTGATCTTAACAAGCACAAGGTTCCCATATATGGACTTTTAACCACCATATAACCTTTGCTTAACCAAGGTCCTCGAATGGGCATTCAACCTCCATTATGACCTTAACCATCTCGTTAGGATACTTGAAGGGAGTTTACCGGTTCACTCTTAACCACTCCACCTCCAAGGCGACTTTATTCACGGTGCACCCAATCCTATACCAGCTAACTATATCCGATCAAAGAAACCAAGAACCATTTACATCACTTGCCAATATAACCAACTTACCACATTAGTCCAATGATTCACATGCATAATCATAATGCAAAAACCATCATTTACCATCATCAATCCACTGTTTAAAAGCATTACACAAAGCCATTGAACAACATGCAACACCATGCATCAAAACCACATTTTCAATGTATAAAACTAAGGATCTCTTACCTTGAGCATCCTTCACATATGGCTTTCAAAACCAGCATTAAACCATGCTTAAAATATGCTTTCAAAACAGAATATAAACCATGCAACTCACATGCATTGCAACCACCAAACACAATTGCTTTTAAAGCCAATTCACAACACAAACCAAGAGCGAAAATCCATATACTTACTCTTGAGCTTAGCAAAGTTGTTCAGACTTAAACTAAGCTCCCAAAACCTCCAAACCTTGGTTTAAAAGCTGAAAACCCAACTTCACTCACCGTTACACAAAACAAGGCTAGCCAACAAGCCTTCCAAGCATCCGAAACCTTCCGCAACACCTCTAAAGCTCACGGATCTTCCTCCCCTGTTTCAAGCACATAACAACAGAAGATTAATGCATCACTATGCATTAAAAACACCAGCAACACAACTAAACTCGCTGCTCATCACAAATCCAACATTTCGGCTACCAAACACAACTGAAATCACCACCAAACACTTCCGAAACTTAACCCAGCCAAGATCCATCACTTCTAACCATTTTTAAACATCAATTAACATCCAAAATGATCACAAACACGTCCTTATACCTCCAGGTATAACAGATCACCAAGATCACTCCAAAACAACCAAAAACTCAAGCAAAACTTAGGAAATTCAACCTATCCGGGATTGCATTAATTAAACCTCAACTTCTAATCAATTTAGCATTCATTTAACATCAATTTGACACTTCAAAACACTGCCCAAACAGATCACACGAAAATTTCACCAAAATTAAGCAAATCTTGCATTTTAAGCCAAAATCAAGATTTCAATTGAAAAGCCTTTAACAAATCACAAATCAAGGATTGAGAACTTAGGAATTTCAGTAAAGAACTGAGAGTTTAGAGGAGAAGGACGTTCTTACCTCCAAACTTGAGTTTCTCCCTTTTTGGAACCAAAAAGCTTGATGAAACAACTTGCAAATGGTGAGGTTTTGTTGTAGAGATGATTAGGAATCCAAAGAGAATTGAAAAGGAAGATTTGAGTGACAAAATCAGAAGTAAATCTCTGGAGAGAAAGTGTTTGGGTTGAGAGAAAAAGAGAGAAAATGAAAATTGGAAGAAAATGGAAAGTTGGTTACAAAATAGTAAAATGATTTCCCTCCACTTTTCTTATGCTTTAAAATCAGAATTATACATCAAAATATCTTAGAAAAATCTGGAGAAACTCTTTTTGGAATAATAGCTCCTTAAAGATTCAAAGTTTCAACCCTTTATAAAACAGTCACGCAACTTTCAAAAATTACATTTTGGTCACTAGCCAAAATGTCACCCTTCCGAACCTCATTTTCCAAAATTGATTTCACAGTTCACTTTTATATATTAAAAGATGATTTTAGAACATTTTTCCATATTTTTAATGCAACCCGAACTAGGCTTTCCTAATTTCACCTTTATATATTCGAACCGCAACCCGACCGGTCCGGTCCAAACCCAAAACTTCCAAGCCCAAAACCGGGGCGTTACAACTCTTCCCCCCTTAGGAAATTTCGTCCTCGAAATTTCAACTGGCGAAAAGAGAACCACAACCTTCCCAAAGCAACACACACGGCAACACAAAAGCCCCAACCACCACTGAACACATTCCACACAAAAACTCCACCAACTCAACACCACCACATACTGTTCATAAAATCCGGAACACACAAAAATAGCCATAACTTAACCTTTCACATATCCGGACTGTACACAGCCCCAACATCAACCTAAAGAACTTCAACTTTTACAGCACACATCACCGCAACACACAACTCCCAAGACTTGTTTACACAGCAACACTAACCAATCCAATTCAGCCACTTTGCAAACTTCTCTGCTTCTAAAACTCTTGCAAACTCCCAAACCTCTTCCAAGGATTTCCCAACAAGCAAAAATCCTTAAGCAACAACCGTTTACCCAAACTCCTCAACGAATGCTGATAATCCTTCACATCTGCCACTAACATTACCATAACGACTCACCAGGACTACTCACCCACCATCCAAAATTTACATCACAACCCCAACTCAACTCCGCCAACCGTATCACACACCACCAGCTGACTACAAAAGAAATTCACATACCCACAACCAGCCAACCACTACTCACAAGAACCCAACCAACCAACAATGGCATTTGACCTTTCATTGCCTATCCACCGCAAGCTTTGACCACAATACTTGCCTTACCAGAACATCGCTTATCCTAACATACATAACAACTCCTCAACTCCTCAAAAGGTTGCTAAGAACCAACACTTACGAACCAACCCTTCCACAACAACTTAAATGCTAAGCTACCTCAGCACTTGGGAACACAACCACTAAACTGCAACATCACTTAGCACCAAGGAACTACCCCTTCCACTTAGCTATTCAAACCACTTGACCGATTCTAACCTCAACCGGTACTCCTCACCACCAAACCACTAAACTCTTTAAGCATCAAACACTATCCTTCTACCAACAGGCTATACCACTCTCACTATTACTAGCAACTAGCTTAATATACTCCATTACTTCTAACTCTCACCCAACACCAAAACAACCTCTAAAGAACCCATCATCCAACCTAACCCAACCACCATACTAACAGATTTGATTAGTTATTAGCGAGTGTGAACATCGTATGCATGATTACCAACATGCCTTATCAATGTCTGATGTACATGTATGCAAAACCTCTAATGTCATGCCACATGTATGCATGGACCAGCACATATATAATATAGCATATAACAATGATTTTAATTGTGCATGAATGCCAGCTCACATCCTCCAATAACATCCTCAGAATCCGTCTAAGGACAATCTCCTTCCTCACTTCTAACTTATATAACTCCATCATACCATCATACCAACAACCATTAACCACAAAACTCACTAAAACCTTCTTCACACCAAAGATGTTTCCAAAACTACAACTATTACCTCAACATGCTGGCAACAAGACTAAACTTACCACGCAAGGAAAACCAACAGAAACCCAACTAAGGTAACTAGAGCAAAGATTACTTAACAAAATTACCTGAAAACACATCACCACCCTGAAGCTTCATCAGAGGAGCACTCTTCCTCGCGGAGCCATCATCCTCCCGCCGTACCGCTGCAGCACCAGCTAACACTTTAAGGTCATCAACATCTCCCTGCGGTAAAGAACCATGATACTCCACAGCACCCAAATCCAACAAACGCTGCCTCGGCAAACCCGCACATCCTACAGCCAGCACATCCACTGACTTTACCCTTGCTACAGCCTGAGATGTTCCCAACACCTCTTGAGCAACAGGTGGTGAACTCTTCATCACAGAACCAGCTTCTTCCTCCTGCCTTACCACCTCAACTCCAGGCACAGAAGACTGAGACGAAACACCTCTACAGAAGGGTGAATTCCAAGCCTTAACAACCTGCCCTAAGGCAGCAACCATCTCACCCAACTGCCATTCTATCAATGACTTCGCCATACTACTAACAACAACAAACAATCACAACAAAACAAACAAACCAGTTAGACCAGCTTTAAGCAAGGATTCAAACTCCAACTCCAAAATAACACAATAGCTATAATAATAAGGCAATGGGTATCCCGAATCCCCCCTCTATTACATGACACAACAGTCAACACGAACATGGATATCACAACATCAAGCATATCAAACAACATACTTCGGTCATGCTTTCATCAAACAGCATCCACTTGCAACAGCATACTATCCACATAACATACTCATTTCACTTTCATCTTGCATTAAACAAACTCACAACATCAGCATATATCCACGTAAGCTCAACCAAGATTCTTAAACACAAAGCATGCTTGCAAATATCAACAACTTACTCAGAAACACGTGTTTCAACCAACATTCAACCAACTTTCATCCACACAACAAGGTAAACATCAACACACATCACAACAATTTACCGTTTTCCCCAAGCATTCGCAACTTAGCTCTGATACCACCAAATGTAACCCCCTTAACCCGGCCCAGACGGTTGACCCGAATTAAGAAAGTCACACGGGGAAAACCAAAGTCAACCCGAAAGTCAACTTTGATTAACGACCCTTTTTTTTTCTTTTTAATCTTGTCTAAATGCACGTTAACCTTAGATGTGATCACACAACAACATACTCGAAGATCATAAACATCAGAGATCAAACAGGGACCCAATCGAACAATTAACAACTTTAGGGACCAAACTGTAATTTCTGAAAACTTTAAGGACTTAACCAGATTTTAAGTTACCAACTTAAAATTAATCAAGTTTCATGCTTCTCTGCCAAATTTCAGCTTAAACGGACATCCCAAACTCATACAATTGCACAAACAAGTTTCAGGACCAAAATGCAAACATTCCAAAACATTTAACTGCCACTGTCAGCCCCCAACGGTCACGTGTTCCGAAACAGGCAGAGCCCGTTTCGAATCGCGGGGCCGTTCCGCAACGCGTACCGAAACAGGTGGCTGGCAGAATGCTTTCCGTTTCGAAACGGTGTCTACCGTTTCGGACGCCTGGGCTGATTCAGGGCATTCGTTCCGAAACGGTAGTCCCTGTTCCGAAACGCCCTGCACATAATGCAGAAAAAGACATGCCTAAACACGCAATTGACCATCCGAACATACTCCAAAAGCCACCAAACTTTACCATCATGCATTTCAACATATAAGAGACATACTTGCATCAACAATTCAACATATTATCATCATATACGTAAAGCCCCAATTCTATAGGCATGCTTCCTACACAAGCAACCATTTAAACACAAAATCTCCAAATCCATCTCATATAAGCCAAAACATGATCCAACAACATTAACAACAACATATAACCATCCTTGTCCGAACATATACGAACACATAAACATTAACCCAAGAGATTCTACCCCAATGCCTTTATTAACTATAGCTATTCACCGAGACATACATCTCAAATGGAGTCCTCCTTGAATCCCTTGCTTCTCGCTGTCCAAACTTCAAGAATCTGCATTGATGGACAAAAAGGAGCGTAAGCACATAATGCTTAGTGAGGAATGCTCAAAACCAAAACACCATCAATGCAGCGAGTCATAAAACCTCTTTGAAAAGCAACTCGATTTGTTTACCAAGCAAAGTTTGAAAACCCCTTTTTAACAACATGCTTAAACCATGCATTGCTCAAACATGAAAACCAACCCTTAGCTTAACAAGCTAAGAAAACCTTTTCAAAGCATAATTTTCAAAATCATCCATTTAACCATTCCATGCATAAACACTATATGCAAAGTTAAATTCATACCTTGGAAAACACTTCCATTTCATAACATACCTTTCTCATACTTGAAAATCATTCCAAGCAAGAAACCCTTTAAAACCATTTACTCAATCAATCCAACACATGCATTAAACAAAGGCAACTTATAATCCACAACATCATCATCACATGCCTTTTAAAACAAGTCTTAACAAGACTCCAATGCATTAAAGAGATTTTATGCACACATGCATCATTTACCAAATGATAATCAACACTTGTTCAACTTAACAAGTAAACATGCATTCACAAGCATTAAACACTTTTCATGCAACCATGCATCTTTTCAAGCATCTCATGCTTAATCATAATCAAAAACATTATATTGGCTCCCAAGTGATCAACCACATCCACTTTTCAACTCAACATCCAATCGGATACGCGGATCACAAGCGTTGTCCCCACGCTTCATACACACTACCAATCCAAGGTCCCCAAATAGACTTTTAAACACCATTTGACCTCAACATTCACAAGGTTCCCATGTATGGACTTTCAAACACCATACAACCTTAACTTTTCACAAGGTTCCTATGTATGGACTTTTAATCACCATACAACCTTAACTTTCATAAGGTTCCCATATATGGACTTTTAAACACCATACAACCTTAACTTACACAAGGTTCCCATATATGGACTTTTAAACACCATATAACCTTAACATGCACAAGGTTCCCATGTATGGACTTTTAAACACCATACAACCTTAGCATCACCGATTGGTAGTTGTATAACATCACTAACGAGATCCGGGACACCCAACACAAGATCCACACATGGACTTTACACCACCATTGTGATCTTAACAAGCACAAGGTTCCCATATATGGACTTTTAACCACCATATAACCTTTGCTTAACCAAGGTCCTCGAATGGGCATTCAACCTCCATTATAACCTTAACCATCTCGTTAGGATACTTGAAGGGAGTTTACCGGTTCACTCTTAACCACTCCACCTCCAAGGCGACTTTATTCACGGTGCACCCAATCCTATAGCCGGCTAACTATATCCGATCAAAGAAACCAAGAACCATTTACATCACTTGCCAATATAACCAACTTACCACATTAGTCCAATGATTCACATGCATAGTCATAATGCAAAAACCATCATTTACCATCATCAATCCACTGTTTAAAAGCATTACACAAAGCCATTGAACAACATGCAACACCATGCATCAAAACCACATTTTCAATGTATAAAACTAAGGATCTCTTACCTTGAGCATCCTTCACATATGGCTTTCAAAACCAGCATTAAACCATGCTTAAAATATGCTTTCAAAACAGAATATAAACCATGCAACTCACATGCATTGCAACCACCAAACACAATTGCTTTTAAAGCCAATTCACAACACAAACCAAGAGCGAAAATCCATATACTTACTCTTGAGCTTAGCAAAGTTGTTCAGACTTAAACTAAGCTCCCAAAACCTCCAAACCTTGGTTTAAAAGCTGAAAACCCAACTTCACTCACCGTTACACAAAACAAGGCTAGCCAACAAGCCTTCCAAGCATCCGAAACCTTCCGCAACACCTCTAAAGCTCACGGATCTTCCTCCCCTGTTTCAAGCACATAACAACAGAAGATTAATGCATCACTATGCATTAAAAACACCAGCAACACAACTAAACTCGCTGCTCATCACAAATCCAACATTTCGGTTACCAAACACAACCGAAATCACCACCAAACACTTCCGAAACTTAACCCAGCCAAGATCCATCACTTCTAACCATTTTTAAACATCAATTAACATCCAAAATGATCACAAACACGTCCTTATACCTCCAGGTATAACAGATCACCAAGATCACTCCAAAACAACCAAAAACTCAAGCAAAACTTAGGAAATTCAACCTATCCGGGATTGCATTAATTAAACCTTAACTTCTAATCAATTTAGCATTCATTTAACATCAATTTGACACTTCAAAACACTGCCCAAACAGATCACACGAAAATTTCACCAAAATTAAGCAAATCTTGCATTTTAAGCCAAAATCAAGATTTCAATTGAAAAGCCTTTAACAAATCACAAATCAAGGATTGAGAACTTAGGAATTTCAGTAAAGAACTGAGAGTTTAGAGGAGAAGGACGTTCTTACCTCCAAACTTGAGTTTCTCCCTTTTTGGAACCAAAAAGCTTGATGAAACAACTTGCAAATGGTGAGGTTTTGTTGTAGAGATGATTAGGAATCCAAAGAGAATTGAAAAGGAAGATTTGAGTGACAAAATCAGAAGTAAATCTCTGGAGAGAAAGTGTTTGGGTTGAGAGAAAAAGAGAGAAAATGAAAATTGGAAGAAAATGGAAAGTTGGTTACAAAATAGTAAAATGATTTCCCTCCACTTTTCTTAAGCTTTAAAATCAGAATTATACATCAAAATATCTTAGAAAAATCTGGAGAAACTCTTTTTGGAATAATAGCTCCTTAAAGATTCAAAGTTTCAACCCTTTATAAAACAGTCACGCAACTTTCAAAAATTACATTTTGGTCACTAGCCAAAATGTCACCCTTCCGAACCTCATTTTCCAAAATTGATTTCACAGTTCACTTTTATATATTAAAAGATGATTTTAGAACATTTTTCCATATTTTTAATGCAACCCGAACTAAGCTTTCCTAATTTCACCTTTATATATTCGAACCGCAACCCGACCGGTCCGGTCCAAACCCAAAACATCCATGCCCAAAACCGGGGCGTTACAATTTCCTAACTAATTTTCCTAAAATCTCATTTTTCTTTTCTCTCATTTTCTCTCAAACCAAACACTTTTCTCCAGAGATTTCACCTCTGATTTTGACACTAAAATCTCTCTTTTCAATCCTCTTTTGATTGCTAATCATCTTATCAACAAAACCTCACCAATTGCCATTGGATTCTTCAAGCTTTTTGGTTCTAAAAGAGGAGAAACTCAAGTTTGGAGGTAAGAACGTCCTTCTCCTCTGAACTTCAAGTTCTTTAATGAAATTCCTAAGTTCTCAATCCTTATTTGGTGATTTATAAAAGGTTTTTAAGGTTGTTTAATGGATCTTGGCTTTAAATGCAAGATTTGATGATTTTTGATGAATTTTCGTTGGATCTGTTAAAGCAGTGATTTGAGGTGTATAATTGGTGATAAATGAATGTTAATTTGATATGGAATTGAGTTTTAACTAATGCAATCCCGGATAGGTTGAATTTCCTAAGTTTAGCTTGTGATTCTTGGTTGTTTTTGGGTGATCTTGTGGATCTGTTGTTGCTGGAGGTATAAGGATGTTGTTAGGTCCTTTTTAGATGTTGAATGATGTTTAAGGATGCTTAGTTTTGATGGTTTATGGCTGGGCTTTGTTGAGGAGTTGTTTAGATGCATTTTCGGTTGTGTTTGGTGGCCGAAAATGGAGTGTGGATGAGAGCAGCGAGTTTAGGTGCTTTCATTGAAGCTATTAATGCATGATGATGCATTAATCTACTGTTTTGATGTGTTAAAACAGGGGAGTCATCTTTGGATCCAAGTGGTGGTGATCCGGAAGCTTGATTTGGTGTTTCGGCAAGAAGCGAAACGGAATCGGTGAGTAGATTTTGGTTTTCGGCTTTGAAACCAATGTTTTGGAGGTTTGGGAGCTTAGTCTAAGTCTAAACAACTTTGCTAAGCTCAAGAGTAAGTTTTCGGAAAAACTCTCTTGTTGAGGAACCATGTGATGGTTGGGTGCAATGTGTTTGTTGCATGTTTAAATTCTGTTTTTAAAGCATATCTAGCATGTGTGTTGCTGAGATTATAAGCCATGTGTTTAAGGAAGCTCAAGGTTAGAGTTCCTTGTTTTTGAACATTGTATAAATGTTGTTTGATGCTTAAAGATGCATGATGTTTATGCCTTGGTTAAATGCTTTAAAACAGTGGATTATTGATGATATATGATGTATATTGGCAAGTGATGTTTTTGAAAAGGTTAAGGTCACTAAGGTGGTTAAAAGTCCTTGAGTGAGCCTTGTTTACTTAAGAACATCAAGGTGGTTAAAAGTCCTTGGATGGTTCTTGTTACGGACACAAAGGTGTTTAAAAGTCCTTGTGTGGTCCTTTCCAAGGTGTTTAAAAGTCCTTGGGCCAAGGTGTTTAAAAGTCCTTGGGGTCAAGGTGTTTAAAAGTCCTTGAGGTGAAACTTGTTAAGGACACAAAGGTGTTTAAAAGTCCTTGTGTGGTCCTTGCCATGGTGTTTAAAAGTCCATGGGCCAAGGTGTTTAAAAGTCCTTGGGGATAAGATCACAATGGTGTTTAAAAGTCCATGTGTGAGTCTTATGTTGATCTTGTTTTAAAGATGGTAATTATCACTTGTGGCCAATATGACATGTTATGAAGTGAAGCATGAGGTGTTTGTTTAAGATTGCTTGTGAGCATGTCTAAATGTATTTTGAAGTATGATTTATAAATGAGTTTTATAAATGCATTATTGTGTGGTTCTAAGGAGCTTTCCTCACTAAGCTTTTGCTTACGCTCTCTCTCTTTTCTTAAACCAATAATGCAGAGCATTAAAGTGCATTGAGGGCAGCAAGGAGGGCAAGCAATCAAGTGGAAGTTAAGCTCATGTATGAGAAGGTTTTCTTAAACACTTTTAGCTTTTGGCATTTGGCAATGGGGGACCTATGTTGTTGTTTTGGGAGATGTTTGGAACTCCCTAAGTTGGATTTATGTTGTTGTTAATGTTGGTTTTTGTAATTGGCCATTATGTGTTGGTTTGAAGGCTTTTGTGCATGAATGGTTGCTTGTGTAGGAAGCATGCCTTTAGATTTGGGGCTTTTCATATATGTTGATATAATGATGATTGGTTGATGCAAATATGTCTCTTGTATGTTGTATGAGATGCTGGTAAAGTTTGATAGCAATTGGAGCATGATTGGTTGGTCAATTGCATGTTTAGGCAAGCAAATTTCTGCATTTTGTGCAGGCCGTATCGGAACAGTGCCTGCCGTTTCGGAACGGGTGCCTCGAAGCAGCCCAGGCGTCCGAAACGGGTGACACCGTTCTGAAACGGAAAGGCTATTGTCAGCCCTCGTTTCGGTACGCGTTGCGGAACGGCCCCGCGTTTCGAAATGGGCTATCTCCCGTTTCGGAACGGATGACCGTTGGGGGCTGACATTGGTAGTTATATGTTTCAAAATGTTTGCATTTTGGTCCTGAAACTTGTATGTGCAATTGTATGAGTTTGGAAGGTCCGTTTGAGCTGAAATTTGGCCGAGATGCATGAAACATGATTAATTTCAAGTATGTAACTTTAATTTGGGTGAAGTCCTTATATTTATCAGAATTTACATTTTGGTCCCTAAAGTTGTAATTTGTTCAATTGGGTCCCTGTTCGATCTCTGATGTTTATGATCTTTGAGTATGTTGTTTGAATGATCATAACTAGGGTTAATGTGCATCTAGACAAGTTTAAAAAGAAAAAAAGGGTCGTTAATCAAGGTTGACTTTCGGGTTGACTTTGGTTTTCCCCGTGTGACTTTCTTAATTCGGGTCAACCGTCTAGGCTGGGTTAAGGTGGTTACATTGGGTGGTATCAGAGCTGAGTTCTCGAGTAAATGGGAATGTGTATGTGAATGTTTAAAGTGTGTATGCTTTGTATGCTTGTTGAGTGAAAGCATGTTGAGTGGATTGCATGTATGTTGCAATTGAGATGTATGATGTGATGAAGCATGTTGTGGGTACCCATTGCCAAATCAAAGCTAATGAAATGATGTTGTTTTTAATTGGAAATGAGCTTGAGTACTTGGATTGCTTACCTTGCTGGGCCTGACTTTGTTTATTTTGCATTGTGATTGCATAATTATAGTATGGCACCTCGTAGAGAGTTGAGGAGTAATGTGCGAGCTACGGCTCAGAATGAGAATGAAAATGAGGAGAACATTGAGAGCGCGGTTTTACCTCCTCCACCTGGTGGTGGTGGTGCTGGGGCTGAGGAAGCTGGAGCTGCAGCTGGTGCTGAGGCTGCAGGACCTGAGGCTGGTCAGGGGCAAGCTGTTCCTGACATGACGGTGTTAATTCAAGCTATAGCTGGTGCTTTTCAAGCGGCGGTAGCTGGAGCTCGAGGAGCTGGGCATCAGGAAGATGCTGGAGTTAGACTACCTTTGGAGCGTTTGCGCAGTCTAGGAGGGACTGAGTTCAGGGGTATGTCTGCTGAGGGTTCTGAGGCTTGGTTAGAGAGTACCAAGAGGATCTTGGGTCAGATGAGTTGCACTGATGTGCAGAAGCTTGGATGTGTTGTGTCCTTGCTGCAGAAGGATGCATATACGTGGTGGACAACCACTATTGCTGGGATGGCAGAAGTTGATGTGACTTGGACATTCTTTCAGAATGTGTTCAAGAGAAGGTATCTGGGTGTGAGGTACCTAGATGAGAAAAAGAGGGAGTTCATGTCTCTTACTCAAGGGAGCATGACGATGGCTGAGTATGAAGTACAGTTTGTTCGACTCAGTCAATATGCACCTGAGCTTGTCCCGGATGAGCGGGCGAGGTGTGAAAGGTTCCGTTATGGCTTAGTGACGGATGTGAAGATGTATGTGCTGGCCACCGAGTATGATGATTTTGATGTGTTGGTGGGCCGAACTAAGGATATTGAGATGAACTTGGGTTTATCTGCTAAAGGTGCTGGTAAGCGAGCAGCTGAGTATAGTTCTGGTGGTGGACGGAACAAGAGGGGACGTGATCAGAAGTATCAGTCCTCGGCTAAGCGAGGTGGTGGAGCACCTGCTCGGGGAGGCAACGCTAGAGCTGATCTGAGTGCTTGTTGGATTTGTGGTTCTCATGGTCACATGAAACGTGATTGTCCTCGTGCTGTGAGGGAGGTGCAAGCTCCTGTTGCGGCAGCTGGTAATGGTTGCTGGAGCTGTGGATCTTTGGATCATTTGAGGCGTGATTGTCCTATGTTGGCTGGTGGCCAAGTTCGTGCTCCTGTTGTTGCAGCACCGCAGAGAGGTCATGGGCGCGGCCGTGGTAATTTCCAGCGGAGGGAGGAAGGTGGCCGAGGTGTGGCTCATGTTGTAGCTGTGCAGCCAGAGGGTGGCGGGCAAGCTAGAGTGTTTGCTCAGTGAGAGGGGAGGAATGACGCGGATGTGATCGCAGGTACTTTTACTCTGCAATCCTTGTCATTACTTTCCTTGATTGATTCTGGATCTACGCACTCTTACATATTGCATGAGCATGCTGAATTGCTTGGTTTGCCTGTTGAGTCTTTGGATGTTGGTATGCGTGTCACTAGTTCTTTTGGTGAGACTGTTGTGACTCGAAAGCTGTATAGAAGGTGTCCTTTGGTTGTTCAAGATCATGTTTTTCATGTTGACCTCATGGAGTTACCTTTCTATGGTTTTGATGTAATCCTTGGTATGGATTGGCTTGCTGAGCATCGTGCTGTGGTGGATTGTGAAAATAAGCGAGTTTCGCTGAAGCTTGCGGATGATTATGAAGTTGTTGTTGTTGGTGAGAATGTGAAGTTTCTTGCCAATGTGGTGTCTACGTTGGAGGCGAGCCGGATGCTGAGGCAAGGCTGTGAAGCTTACCTAGCTTTTGTGATGAATCCTAGCTCTAAGGAGTTGAGGGTGCAAGATATTAGGGTTGTGAAGGAGTTTCCTGGTGTGTTTCCTGAGGAGTTGCCTGGTTTACCTCCTAATCGCGAGGTGGAGTTTGGGATTGAGCTGTATGAGAATACAACTCCTGTGTCCATTACTCCCTATAGGATGGCACCTAAGGAGCTGAAAGAGCTGAAGACGCAGTTGCAAGAGTTGCTTGAGCGTGGTTTCATTCGGCCGAGTGTGTCGCCTTGGGGTGCACCGGTCTTGTTCGTGAAGAATAAGGATGGCACTATGAGGATGTGCATTGATTACCGTCAGCTGAACAAGTTGACTATCAAAAATCGGTATCCTTTGCCGAGAATTGATGATCTCTTTGATCAATTTCGGGGAGCTGCTGTGTTCTCTAAGATTGACTTGAGGTCAGGGTATTACCAGTTGAAGGTGAAAGATGTGGATGTGCCTAAGACAGCTTTCAGGACAAGGTACGGGCATTATGAGTTCCTGGTGATGCCGTTTGGTTTAACCAATGCTCCTGCTGCTTTCATGGACATGATGAATCGTGTGTTTCATGAATACCTGGACAAGTTTGTTGTGGTGTTCATCGATGATATCCTCGTGTACTCGCGTACTGAGGAGGAGCACGAAGAGCATTTGAGGATTGTTTTGCAGGCTTTGTTGGAGAATCAGCTTTATGCTAAGCTGAGCAAGTGCGAGTTCTGGTTAAGTGAGGTGGTGTTTCTTGGGCATGTGGTTTCTGCTAAGGGGATTCGGGTTGATCCTCAGAAGGTTGAGGCGGTGATGAATTGGAAGGTTCCTAAGTCTGTTCATGAAGTTCGTAGTTTCCTCGGTTTGGCAGGATACTATCGGAGGTTTGTGGATGGGTTTTCTAAGATTGCTGCACCTTTGACGAAGTTGTTGCATAAGGATGTTAAGTATGAATGGACGGAAGCGAGACAGCAGGCTTTTGAGAAGCTTAAAGCAGCTTTGACGCAAGCTCCTATCTTGGTTCAACCTGAACCAGGGAAAGAGTTTGTGGTGTATAGTGATGCATCCTATGTTGGTTTGGGATGTGTGTTGATGCAAGAGGGTAAGGTGGTAGCTTATGCATCGCGGCAGTTGAAGGTGCATGAGCGCAATTATCCTACGCATGACATTGAGTTGGCTGCAGTGGTTTTTGCTCTGAAGATCTGGAGACATTACCTGTATGGTGAGAAGTGTACTGTGTACACGGATCACAAGAGTTTGAAGTATCTGATGTCTCAGAAGGAGTTGAATCTCAGGCAGCGACGTTGGGTGGAGTTGCTCAAGGATTATGATTTGGCGATTGAGTATCACCCTGGGAAGGCTAATGTTGTAGCGGATGCCTTGAGTAGGAAGGTAGCTGTTGAGCTGAGGGCTATGTTTGCCAGTTTGAGTATTTCGCGTGATGGTGGTCTTGTGGCTGAGTTGCAAGTGAAACCTTCTTTGGTTCAGATGATCAAGGAAAAGCAGTTGCTGGATGATCCCTTGGTGCCGCATGTTCAGGATATCGCGGATGGTAGACCTTCGGATTTCTGTTTTAATGATGATGGAGTGTTGTGTTTTGGGAGTCGGATAGTGGTGCCTAATGACGCTGAGTTGAGGCGTGCTATTCTGACTAAAGGTCATAGTAGTCCTTTTGCTATGCACCCAGGTAGTACTAAGATGTATCGAGATCTTCGTGATGAGTACTATTGGGTGGGTTTGAAAAAGGATGTTGCGGAGTTTGTCAGCAGGTGTATGGTGTGTCAGCGAGTTAAGGCTGAGCATCAGTTTCCTTCAGGGTTGTTACAACTGTTGAGAATCCCTGAGTGGAAGTGGGAAAGGGTTACCATGGATTTTGTATCTGGTTTACCTTTGTCACCATCGAAGAAGAATTCGGTGTGGGTGATTGTGGATCGCCTGACGAAGTGTGCGCATTTATTGCCTGTGCATACTACGTTCTCTTTGGATAAGCTTGCGAAGCTGTACATTGCGGAGATTGTGCGGCTGCATGGTGTGCCAAAGTCGATTGTGTCGGATAGGGATCCGAGGTTCATATCGCGGTTCTGGCAGTGTTTGCATCAAGCTCTGGGTACGAGGTTGAATTTCAGTACATCCTATCATCCTCAGTCGGATGGTCAGTCTGAGCGTGTTATCCAGATTTTGGAGGATATGTTGAGGTGCTGCGTGATTGAGTTTCAGGGCTCTTGGGAGAAGCATTTGCCCTTGGTTGAGTTTGCTTATAACAATAGTTATCAGGCGAGCATTCAAATGGCACCTTATGAGGCTTTGTACGGGAGGAAGTGTATGACTCCTCTTTGTTGGGCTGAAACGGGTCAGAAGTTGGTTTCGATGCCAGCTTTGTTGAAGGGAACCACCGAGAAGGTGAAGCTCATTTGTGAGCGTTTGAAGGCAGCTTCTGATCGGCAGAAGTTTTACGCGGATTTGAAGCGTAAGGAGATTGAGTATGCGGTGGGTGACCGTGTGTTTTTGAAGGTTTCACCTTGGAAGAAGGTGATGAGGTTTGGCCGGAAGGGCAAGTTGAGCCCTAGGTACATTGGACCATACGAGGTGGTTGAGCGTGTGGGTCCTGTTGCGTACAGGTTGAGGTTACCTCAAGAGTTGGAGAAGATTCATGATGTGTTTCATGTTTCTATGCTCCGGAAGTATAGATCTGATCCTTCGCATGTGATGCCTGTGGAGGAAGTGCATTTGAATCCGGATTTGACCTATGATGAGGAACCGGTGAGGATTCTGGATTCAGATAGCAAGGTTCTTCGTGGCAAGACCATTGAGTTGGTAAAGGTGCTGTGGAAGCATCGCGGTGTTGAGGAAGCAACATGGGAGCGAAAGGATGACATGCTGAAGCAGTTTCCTTATCTCTTTCCTTCAGGTAAATTTCGAGGACGAAATTTCTTAAGGGGGGGAGAGTTGTAACGCCCCGGTTTTGGGCTTGGAAGTTTTGGGCGTTGACCGGTTTGGTCAAAGTGCGGTTCGAATATGAGAGTGAATTTAGGAAAGCCTAGTTCGGGTTGCATTAAAAATATGGAAAAATGTTCTAAAATCCTCTTTTAATATATATAAGTGAACTGTGAAATCAATTTTACAAAATGAGGTTTGGAAGGGTGACATTTTGGCTAGTGACCAAAATGTAAATTTTGAAAACTGCGTGACTGTTTTAGAAAGGATTGAAACTTTGAATCTTTAAGGAGCTAATTACCCAAAGGGAGTTTCTCCAGATTTTTCTAAGATATTTTATGCTTTAATTCTGATTTTAAACAAAAGGAAAAGTGGAGGGAAGTTATTTCCTAACTAATTTTCCTAAAATCTCATTTTTCTTTTCTCTCATTTTCTCTCAAACCAAACACTTTTCTCCAGAGATTTCACCTCTGATTTTGACACTAAAATCTCTCTTTTCAATCCTCTTTTGATTGCTAATCATCTTATCAACAAAACCTCACCAATTGCCATTGGATTCTTCAAGCTTTTTGGTTCTAAAAGAGGAGAAACTCAAGTTTGGAGGTAAGAACGTCCTTCTCCTCTGAACTTCAAGTTCTTTAATGAAATTCCTAAGTTCTCAATCCTTATTTGGTGATTTATAAAAGGTTTTTAAGGTTGTGTAATGGATCTTGGCTTTAAATGCAAGATTTGATGATTTTTGATGAATTTTCGTTGGATCTGTTAAAGCAGTGATTTGAGGTGTATAATTGGTGATAAATGAATGTTAATTTGATATGGAATTGAGTTTTAACTAATGCAATCCCGGATAGGTTGAATTTCCTAAGTTTAGCTTGTGATTCTTGGTTGTTTTTGGGTGATCTTGTGGATCTGTTGTTGCTGGAGGTATAAGGATGTTGTTAGGTCCTTTTTAGATGTTGAATGATGTTTAAGGATGCTTAGTTTTGATGGTTTATGGCTGGGCTTTGTTGAGGAGTTGTTTAGATGCATTTTCGGTTGTGTTTGGTGGCCGAAAATGGAGTGTGGATGAGAGTAGCGAGTTTAGGTGCTTTCATTGAAGCTATTAATGCATGATGATGCATTAATCTACTGTTTTGATGTGTTAAAACAGGGGAGTCATCTTTGGATCCAAGTGGTGGTGATCCGGAAGCTTGATTTGGTGTTTCGGCAAGAAGCGAAACGGAATCGGTGAGTGGATTTTGGTTTTCGGCTTTGAAACCAATGTTATGGAGGTTTGGGAGCTTAGTCTAAGTCTAAACAACTTTGCTAAGCTCAAGAGTAAGTTTTCGGAAAAACTCTCTTGTTGAGGAACCATGTGATGGTTGGGTGCAATGTGTTTGTTGCATGTTTAAATTCTGTTTTTAAAGCATATCTAGCATGTGTGTTGCTGAGATTATAAGCCATGTGTTTAAGGAAGCTCAAGGTTAGAGTTCCTTGTTTTTGAACATTGTATAAATGTTGTTTGATGCTTAAAGATGCATGATGTTTATGGCTTGGTTAAATGCTTTAAAACAGTGGATTATTGATGATATATGATGTATATTGGCAAGTGATGTTTTTGAAAAGGTTAAGGTCACTAAGGTGGTTAAAAGTCCTTGAGTGAGCCTTGTTTACTTAAGAACATCAAGGTGGTTAAAAGTCCTTGGATGGTTCTTGTTACGGACACAAAGGTGTTTAAAAGTCCTTGTGTGGTCCTTTCCAAGGTGTTTAAAAGTCCTTGGGCCAAGGTGTTTAAAAGTCCTTGGGGTGATTTATATCATGGTGTTTAAAAGTCCATGGCCAAGGTGTTTAAAAGTCCTTGGGGTCAAGGTGTTTAAAAGTCCTTGAGGTGAAACTTGTTAAGGACACAAAGGTGTTTAAAAGTCCTTGTGTGGTCCTTGCCATGGTGTTTAAAAGTCCATGGGCCAAGGTGTTTAAAAGTCCTTGGGGATAAGATCACAATGGTGTTTAAAAGTCCATGTGTGAGTCTTATGTTGATCTTGTTTTAAAGATGGTAATTATCACTTGTGGCCAATATGACATGTTATGAAGTGAAGCATGAGGTGTTTGTTTAAGATTGCTTGTGAGCATGTCTAAATGTATTTTGAAGTATGATTTATAAATGAGTTTTATAAATGCATTATTGTGTGGTTCTAAGGAGCTTTCCTCACTAAGCTTTTGCTTACGCTCTCTCTCTTTTCTTAAACCAATAATGCAGAGCATTAAAGTGCATTGAGGGCAGCAAGGAGGGCAAGCAATCAAGTGGAAGTTAAGCTCATGTATGAGAAGGTTTTCTTAAACACTTTTAGCTTTTGGCATTTGGCAATGGGGGACCTATGTTGTTGTTTTGGGAGATGTTTGGAACTCCCTAAGTTGGATTTATGTTGTTGTTAATGTTGGTTTTTGTAATTGGCCATTATGTGTTGGTTTGAAGGCTTTTGTGCATGAATGGTTGCTTGTGTAGGAAGCATGCCTTTAGATTTGGGGCTTTTCATATATGTTGATATAATGATGATTGGTTGATGCAAATATGTCTCTTGTATGTTGTATGAGATGCTGGTAAAGTTTGATAGCAATTGGAGCATGATTGGTTGGTCAATTGCATGTTTAGGCAAGCGAATTTCTGCATTTTGTGCAGGCCGTATCGGAACAGTGCCTGCCGTTTCGGAACGGGTGCCTCGAAGCAGCCCAGGCGTCCGAAACGGGTGACATCGTTCTGAAACGGAAAGGCTACTGTCAGCCCTCGTTTCGGTACGCATTGCGGAACGGCCCCGCGTTTCGAAACGGGCTGTCTCCCGTTTCGGAACGGATGACCATTGGGTGCTGACATTGGTAGTTATATGTTTCAAAATGTTTGCATTTTGGTCCTGAAACTTGTATGTGCAATTGTATGAGTTTGGAAGGTCCGTTTGAGCTGAAATTTGGCCGAGATGCATGAAACATGATTAATTTCAAGTTGGTAACTTTAATTTGGGTAAAGTCCTTATATTTATCAGAATTTACATTTTGGTCCCTAAAGTTGTAATTTGTTCAATTGGGTCCCTGTTCGATCTCTGATGTTTATGATCTTTGAGTATGTTGTTTGAATGATCATAACTAGGGTTAATGTGTATCTAGACAAGTTTAAAAAGAAAAAAAAGGGTCGTTAATCAAGGTTGACTTTCGGGTTGACTTTGGTTTTCCCCGTGTGACTTTCTTAATTCGGGTCAATCGTCTAGGCCGGGTTAAGGTGGTTACAGTTATAGTATATAATATATCATCTCCCACAGGGATTGGACAGCATGATTTGAAATGTTGTTCCTACACAAGAAAAGTAAATGCACAAGTAAGATGGTTGTTGAGAAGAAAAGTAAAATAAAAAACACAAGTAATTAAAAAGGAAGTAATCAGGTTGATAGAGAGGGCAGGGTTATGGTCCTGCTTAGTGTGAAACTGCGTTGAATAGGTCAAGTTGTTTTGCGCCGCCATGATCTGCTGCCTTGGCGGGTAATGGCGGATTGAGGCGGCGGCAACTTTCGCTGCCACGACGGTACTCTGCTTTTGCAACTTTTGCTGTCTCGGCAGGTGAGATGGAGAGAAGTCCCGGCAACAAGTCTGGAAGATACTCCAAGTTTGGCGAAGCAATTCTAAAGTGATCCTACCTATGTCTAGGCTAGGATTCTATTGATGCGTGATGTAGGCAATACCTAGCAATCTCAGCGTAAACCTAACACAGGCAGTTAATGTTTGGTTGCTCCTTTTAGCCGCTGAAATTCTAACTTATGCTTAAGCCAAATTAATCAACACCTTGACATGATGAGACCGTGCTTAATTCTTTCGCGAGTTTGACACTCTCGTGCCGACAAATGGATTTCCTCAACTAGAATTTTGGAACTAATTGAAGGAAGTGAAGCACATGAATTAAGCAAACTAAGAGTATTTTATTGCAAAAACAAACTTGAAAACCTAAACAATCGTTCTCACAACCAATTACAACATAACACAAACCCAAAGGGAGAATTAGAACATGTCGGCGGCAAGAAAACCTAAACTATTGCTAAGGAAAACCTAAGTTGTCTTGAATTAGAATTACAATGAGTATATATAGGCATTAGCTAGGTCTAGTCCTTCTTGAAGTAGAAGTATTCAAAGTAGCATTCCATATTAAATGTGACTTTAAACTCTGACTTCTTTGAGTTGAATGTGGACTTTATCACGTTTCTTTGTTCAGCAAGCAATCTCGAGATTTAGCTTTGGCGGCTCTGCCCGCTGCTACAGACGTCAGAAAATCAAGTGGACAATATCGATAGAATCAAGATTTTCTTCTCTACAAATCGCACTCCGATTCTCCAACTCCATAGTTTGTTGTCTTGGGCGGCACAGTGGGCGGCGGCAGCTACTTGGCAGTTGTTGTCTTTGTCTGGAACTGCATCAGTACAACTTCCTGGTTTGCTACCTCAGCATCACATCCTTAGCTTCTCTTTCCCTCTGTCAGCCTCTAGTACCTAAAACCAAAAGTACACTAAAACAATATCTTTCTTCACCAAATAAAAGATAATCTATAAAAACATGGCAAAACAAAGAAATATTGTAAAATGCAATGCATGGTTCTAATTATGCCTAAGATGTAATAAAAAACAACAATAATATGGGCTGGAATGTGCATGAAATATAGAACTTGTGGACACTTTACATTGAGCAAGTACGAGTTTTGGCTTAAGGAAGTTGTTTTCCTTGGTCATGTGGTGTTGGCCGAAGGGATTAGAGTTGATCCTCAAAAGGTTGAAGCAATGATGAATTCGAAGTCGCCTAAGTCAGTTCATGAGGTGTGTAGTTTCCTTGGTTTGGCGGGGCACTACCGTGGGTTCATGGATGGTTTTTCGAAGATTGCCGCTCATTTGACAAAGTTGTTACAAAAGGATGTTAGGTTTGAGTGGACGGAGGTTCGACAACATGCTTTCAAGAAGTTGATGGAAGTGTTGACGCAAGCTCATATGTTGATTCAACTTGAATCAGAAAAAGAGTTTGTGGTTTATAGTGATGCATCATATGTTGGTTTGGGCTGTGTGTTGGTGCAAAGAGGCAGGGTGGTAGCTTATGCATCTCGGCAGTTGAAGGTGCATGAGCATAATTATCCTACTCATGACATTGAGTTAGATGTGGTGGTGTTTGCCTTGAAGATCTTGAGGCATTTTCTTTATGGTAAAAAGTGTACTATTTACACAGACCATAAGAGTTTGAAGTACTTGATGTCCCAAAAAGATTTGAATCTTAAGCAACGAAGGTGGCTTGAGTTGCTTAGAGATTATGACTGACGATCGAGTGCCATCCATGGAAGGCTAATGTTGTAGTCGATGCCTTGAGTAGGAAGGTGGTTGTGGAGTTAAGGTCGATGTTTGCTCGGTTGAGTGTATCGCGAGATGGTGGTTTAGAGGCATAATTGCAAGTGGAACCCTCGTTGGTGGAGTTGATTAAGGAGAAACAGTTGTTAGATGATTCGTTAGTACCGCATGTTCAAGACAATGCAGAAGGAAATCCAGCGGACTTTTGTTTCAACAATGATGGTGTTTTGTGTTTTAGGAGTCGAATAGTTGTGCCAGAGGATGTTGAGCTAGGGCACACTATTCTGACTGAGGCTCATAGCAGTCCTTTTTCTATGCATCATGGTAGTACAAAGATGTATCATAGATTGAAGGATGAGTACTATTGGGTTAGTTTGAAGAGAGACGTTGCTGATTTATATAGTAAGTGCATGGTTTATCAACGAGTAAAAGCTGAGGATCAATTTCCTTCGGGATTGTTGCAACCTCTGAAGATTCCATAATGGAAATGGGAGAGAATCACCATGGATTTCATGACGAGTTTACCTTTGACATCATCCAAGAAAAATTCAATTTGGGTGATTGTTGATCGTTTTACGAAGTGTGCACATTTCTTGGCGGTGCATACTACATATACGTTAGACGGGTTGGCGGATTTGTACATATCTTAGATTGTGAGGTTGCATGGAGTGCCTAAGTCATTTGTTTCGGATCGAGATCAGCGTTTCACAGCAAGGTTTTGAGAGTGTCTTCATCAAGCGTTGGACACGTGTTAAGGGTGAAAAAGTACTAGATTTTAGCCCTAGGATAACTCAATTATTGTTAGACTTAAGCTTGTTTTAGTTGCATAATTAGGTACACATACTCAAAAACTGCATAGAGTAGATACTCTTCCCTACTTGATGAATTTCACTGTTTTTATCTAAAAAAGATACTGCCCATGTATATGTTTTACTGTACGCAGATGCCCGCCCAAACAGACGATGTCGAGGCAGCAAGGAGGGCAGAAGGAAGAAGCTGAACAATCGATGGACGATGCTGATGAACCTGTTGGAGAGCTGATCAAACTAAGCTACAGAGTAAAAACATAGAATAAGGAGCCCTGCTGAGCCAGACCTCTGTTGAGGCAGCAGATGGTACGCCGCCGAGGCAGCATCCCAAGGCGGCTGAAAACATGCAAAATGGTATGCGACTGGAAAAACACAGAATAAGGAGCCCTACTGAGCCAGACCTCTGTCGAGGCAGCAGATGGTACGCCGCCGAGGCAGCATCCCAAGGCGGCTGAAAACATGCAAAATGGTATGCGACTGGAAGAACACATCAATCCCAATTTTTAGAGACCACTTGCATGCAGATCGGAGCCCAAAAGCCCAAGAAAAGCCACTGTCAAATCTCAAGGAATTTGAAGTCAACCGGGAGACAAGCTTGGATTAAATGAAGAGTTAATTAGAGTTTAATATTTTTAGGAGATCTACTTTAATTCCAACTTGTACTCTAGTCCCTTAACCAACTTCGAGTAGGCCAATGCTTGTATATAAGGCATCTTAGTCGACTAGAGGGGGATATCGAGTGATTTTTGAGAAAACCCTAGTGCTTCCATTCATCCATCATGTTCTAAACTTTCCCTAGGGATAAGGGTTGGTTTTGTTCAGTAATTGTGAGAGATTGTTTGTAATTGTTTATGTTTTTAGTGTTTGTAATAAAACTTCAAAGTTTGTTTACTCTTGGCATTATTATTGTTTGCAATCAAATCCAGAAAGGAGAGAGAAATTATCGATTTGTCTAATATCGGGAGAATTAGACTCACGAAACGAGTAAACACGATTTTATCCAACTTGGGGTGAAACTACTTCGGCTTAGGAATAAGTTAGAAGTTCAGTGGCTAAAAGAAGGTTTAGAACTGTTGGTGTTCATCCTCGATTCATGTCTGGAGGTATTATCAAGACGTGATCACCAATAGCACTTTGACTTAGAGATAAGGAGGAGTCATTGAAGGAAGTCTTGCCGAACTTTGAAGCATCATTCAGCCGCCTGGGCAGCACATCATTCTCTGTCGCGGCGGGTTATCTGTCGAGGCATCACCTTGACAACTGCCAAGACGGCCTAGTCAATTTTGCAGTACTTGAAACAAGACAAAACATTCAATATCCATACTACGACGCATTCCAATACTGGCCCATTCTCTCAATCTAATTTCTCAAACTTTTAATTTACTTGCTTTTAGTTTTACTTAATTCAAATCAAATCTCAATCACTTGTGTTTTTACTTTTACTTGTGCAGGAAGATAAATTCTGAAGAATTTCCCAATCCCTATGGAGAGGATATCTTTTATATTACAACTAGGCATCAGTGTACACTTGCACTTAAAGCAGGGCTATTTGACAGCCTACAAGTTTTTGGTCTTCCTAGAATAATAGGAGCATCGCTGTCTTCCTCGCAATCTAGGATCAAGAAATCAGCTGGGAAGGCAAAACGATCCACTTTTACTACAACATTTTCAATTTTTCCTTCTAGTCGGACTTCAGAGTGATCAACAAGCTGTAGCGCAACCCTAGTAGTCTTGACATCCCTTAACCCTAGTTTCTGAAATATGGATTTAGGCATCAGGTTCACACTCGATCCCAAATTACACAATGCTCTTCCAACGAACTTATCATCAAATAGAGTAGGGGATAATAAAGCTTCCTGGGTCTTTTCTTTTTGGTGGGAGTTTTCTCCAAATGTAGTAGCATTCCTTTGCTATAGCAAATGCCTCATGCTTTTCTACCTTTCTCTTCTTTGTAATGATATTCCTTCTAAAGTGTTGATCTTCTTTCTGCTTGTTGAGTCTTTGATGGAATATTGGAGGTGGCTTAGCTAGATCTGTTGTAGCTCGTGAGGCTGTGTCTTTTGTTTTAACAAACACTGGTCTTCCCCTGATCGGTCATTTGGCCTTGCCCTCCTCCTTTATTCCTTCTCCTTGTTGTGGTTCTTGAAGATATTCTTGATTTGGCAGTAAGATGGGTTGGGCTTCGTCCTTCTCTCCACCCCCAAACTTATCACCTTGGTTAATCTCCGTGCCACTCCTTAGTGTGAGTGCACTGCATTGTTCCTTGCCATGGTGCTTAGTGGCTTCAGTGTCGCTAAGCAGACTGCCTTGTGGTCGCATGTGCAATGTTTGAGCTATCTGACCCACTTGAGTTTCTAAAGCTCGTAAGGATGCACTATGACTTTGTAGAAGGGCTCCCTGATTTTTGATGTGTGCAGCTTGATCCTGTAGCACAACTTTAGTGGTTCCCATGAAGTCCTTTGTCATAGCCATGAACTCCTTAAAAGTAGACTCCAATGAACTGCTTGATGAAGCTGCTGCTCCCTTTTGATTTTTCCATGGCTTATTCTGGCGGGAATGGTGTGCCTCTTGCGGATTTTGCTGTGGCATTTGATTGGCCGAAATGTTGCTATGCCCCTGATTATCCCAACTCAGGTTTGAGTGCTGTCTCCATCCTGGGTTGTAGGAGTTAGAATAAGGGTTGTTGTTGCTATGGTTGTAGTTCCTCACATAGTTGGCATATTCTGGATTATCAGGGCAATCATTAAGATGGTGATTGCCATCGCATCTTAGGCATGACCTTACCGCCTTAACTTCCTTCACTTCGTTGGAGCGCTGGAGATTCTTTAGTAAATATGTGATGTTGGCCAACTGATTTAGTATTGAGTTGTCAACTTCACTCCCCTTGGCAGCTTGATTTCTCCTCCCCGTTCCAAGCCTTATTGTTGGGAACTGATAATCGTTGTTGGCTACCTTGTCGAGAAGGTCAAATGCTTCTTCCGGTGACTTGTCCAACAGTGTCCCATTTGCTGAAGCATCTATCAACATCCTTGTGGGCGCATTGACACCATTATAAAACATAACCACTTGGGTCCACTCATGATACCCGTGGTTAGAGCATTTCCTCAACATTCCCTTAAATCGATCCCAACATTCATACATAGATTCGTCATCAGACTGACGAAAGGAAGCGATATCATTCCTCAACAGAGTGTTCATTACTGGCTAGCTATAAGCCATAGCAAAAACTTTTTTGCATAAATCGATCTAACTTTGAATTGATTCGGCTGGCACCCTATTTAGCATATGCTCTAGCACGACCCCTTAACAAATATGGAAACAACTTTAATTTCAACACATCCTCATGCACCCCTTGCTGCTTGAAAGAATCACAAACACCCAAGAAAGCACAGATATGTCGTCTAGTATCTTCATGAGGCAAGCCACCATACTTTCCAATGTTGCTTAACATGTTGAACATGACGGGTTTAAGTTCGAATTGGGCTGCCTGAATTTTTGGAGCTACTATTTCGGGATGGAGATCATCCAGACTAGGAGTTAAATGATCCCTAATAGTTCGTGGTCGAGCCACTTCTCCCTGACCATTTGCCATAGCATCTGCGTTAACAGGTGCCAGTTCCATGATTCTAGCTTCTACTTGCTCGTGTCTTCTCAAACAAAATAAATGATCAGCTTCTGGAACAATGTTCTGAATAGGTCCCCTTGGTCTTCTTCTTATGGTCATAAACTAGAAAAATACCAGAAAAGAAAAGCAAAACAGGTGAATATTTACAATGTGGAAATAGAAAGCAAAATGAAAATAAAAACTGTGGACAACCAATTGCCAATCCCCGACAATGGCGCCAAAAACTTGTTGCGTGGTCTTACAATACTATAAATGATACGCAAATGGTGCAAGTATACACGTCGAACGAGTAATAAAGTGATGAGTGAGTATCATCTCCACAGGGATTGGAGGTGAACCCAGTTTTCGTATCCAAATTGCTGTAATAACCAAATTGTAATGTGAATATGCTGAGGTAGAATGAAGGATGGGAAAAATGCTGTAGCGAAACAAGCAAACAGAGAATAGATAATCAAATGACAGATAGGTCCTCTTTCAGATACGAAGCTCTCTATGGAATGGCTGGCTAGCTTCTGAAGAATAACCCTCTGAAGACTCTTAACACTGCTAAGGAATCCTAGTTCTCTACACTATGCTCGGCGGGATTTACTTAGGTTGCTCCTAAACTATCTCTAGTAAGAAAGCTGGGAGACTAAAATGCTACAACAATACCTCTCGGCTTAACTCCAAACACTTTACTCTCCTAATCTCTATCCCTCTTAGTCGTTTAAACCTATCACTTATCTCTAAGGCAGGTTGGAGTCCTTCCCCTTGGTGGTTACTCCATTGTGTATGGGATCTAAGGATAGCTCTTTCGATCGCTCCCCCTAGCTAATGCTAAAGCAATGACCCTCTCGCGAAGGGTGTCACACACTACTTTAACTGTCACTGTTGGCTAAGGCTTACTTTCATAATCACCACCCCAATCTGTGCCTAGGGAACGACCATCACTCGAAGGCATCGTAAGGAATGGCCTGTTTCTCGAGGCACTAACATCCCTAATCTCTTACAACCCTAGGCTATTCCTAAAGTAAGGCCAACTCTCGAAGGAGCTTAAGGTAGGGCCTATGTCTCAAAGCATTGACAACCCTAAGCTCTTACAACAATAGGAAATTAAGCACACCACAAACAAAGCAAAGATCAAGAGAGAACGGTAAACATTAACAGGGAATTAAGAAAATAAACAGAGTATCATCCAAAAAAATCCACGCCATCTAAAACAGTTCATGGCTGGGCAATAATCAAACATATCATCCTCATACAACCTACTAGATAAATAAATGCTGTAGTAAAAAGGAAAGATAAACTCCCAGTTCGCCAGTGGACTGCCATGACCGCTTTAGGCTCACAACCTCATAAGAGGATGGCGAGGCCACGCCTTAGGCTCACCGCCTCATAAGAGGATGGTGAGGCCACGCCTCGAGCTCCCCGATGAAGGACACCAAGTCTGACCGACGATGAAGTGCTTCTCCCCTCTGGTTGTGCTTTCTCTTGCACACTTTTCTTCTCTCTCCTCGTCCACTCGCCTTTGAAGAGAAGAAGCCTTTATATAGTGAGGGTGGTCTTCTAGGGTTTTGGTGCCTTGGTATCTCGTTGGGGATCCCAACGAATATCCTCCGACAAGCTCTGTTCACCAGGGGACAAAAGGGACGGTCTGTAGAAGGAGTGCGGCTACTGCATAAAGCTATCTAACAGTGTCAGGCGTCCTTTCCTGCACTTCACGTGCTTGTACTTTCGTGCGCGATCTAGCCTTCTTTCTCTCCCTTTCTATATCATTTTGTTCCTTGTTTCTTCCCTCGCATTCTACTCTGTCATCCTGCACACAAACAACCAAAAACTACCTTTCACGCAACACCAACTCCACGCGAGCAATAAATTGAAAAACACCCATAATTTACTAAAAATGCAGCCCACATGCAATGTAATGTACTTGAAAACAAGCAATTGCTATAGCAAACATGCATAAATATAGAGGTAATAGCATATCTATCACATATCAACAACAACTTGCCCTTGTGCTGCTTAAGGTCCAACACCTCCAACACCAGCTCCCGCTCCAGCTCCACCACCACCAGAAGGAGAAGGAGGCGGCAAATTCTCAACATTCTCATCTATCTCATTCTCGACCACGTTACGCACATCGCCCCTAAGCTCCCATTATCAAAACAATATAGCTAAAAAGAATGCAACAATAAAAGCAATCAGGCCAGCCAAAGCAAGAATCCAAGGTGCTAAAGTTTTACTTTTCAAAACAAAAATTCTCGTTACGTTAGTAACAATATGGCAATAGGTACCCTTAACCTCTCCCTCTCCCTCAACATCACATAACAATCACAAATCATGTTATCAAACACCGTGCATCTCACACCGATCAAACAATGATCAAAACATGGAATAATCACTCAACTTGCATAACATTCGTCATGAAATCAGCCAATCAACAATATCACATCAACCTTGTAACACCCCTCACCCGGTTTAGTCGTAAATTGGATAAGGAGGGTTACTCACGCAAGGAAAAACACGAACCAAAAAAAACCTTTGCCTAACTTTCTTCTAATAGGTAAGTTAGACTTCTAATCAAACAATCATCATGAATCATATTACAATCAAACCATAACATTTGAACAACATGTACATGACTAAACTAACCATTTTAAATGCCAAGAAACCCAAATATTAAACCCTTGCATTCTTAACTCAACTAGTCAATTTAAACAAAATCATCAAAACATGCTATAGCATTTACAATATCATCTAAGCATAACAATACTATGCTGTACCAAATGAGCGTTCATCATTCTTAAATCATGATAAGCAATCAAAGCACGAATCAATACATCTAACAATTATCAAAGCTTCCAAGAAATCATATATCGCATCATAAAGCCATCCATACTCATATACCATAACATAATACCTAGATTAACTAGGCTACCAAACAAGTCACATTAGCAAGTTATTCATGCCATATCATATCAAATATATATATATATATAGCCTTTCCTAGGCTCAAAATGCATGAATATGAAATCTAGATACAAGACTATGGCCACCAAGTAGGAGTATACAAAAAGTCATAACCATACTTGTGCTTTAGCTTGTCTTGCCTTGCCTCCAACTCAGCGTAGCTTGCAATCTATTAACCTGTATTTTGGGAAGAATGAAAACGAGAGTGATAAGTACGGTTAAGTACTTAGTGAGGTAGCAACCTAAGCTAGGCGAGTTTATTCAAGTTTTCAAGTGTATCTTATTCAAAGGAGACCTAGCTAGGTTCATGAAGATCAAGCCTATTCAAGAATACAAGACATTCAAATAGTCTAGATCATGCAACGTTTGATAACTGTTAAGTACTTTGTTTTCACCCAATTCCGACCAACACAAGGGTGTTCTACATCTTCTCCCGTACAAGGCTTCATACGGGGCCATTTGGATCGACGTTTGATAACTGTTGTTGTACGCGAACTCTACGAGTGGTAGGGATTTCTCCCAGTTCTTATCTAGGTCGATCACACAAGCACGTAACATACCTACAAGTACTTGTATTACACGTTCCGATTGTCCATCGGTTTGTGGATGAAATTCAGTGCTCAAATTGAGTTTGCTTCCAAGAGCTCGTTGCAAAGATCTCCAAAACCGGGATGAAAATCTAGGATCTCTATCAGAAATTATCGAGGTTGGCACACCATGTAACCGAATCACTTCTCGGATGTACATCTCCACTAAATTATCCAAGCTCAGGCTCATTCGAACATGGAGAAAATGAGCCGATTTTGTGAATCTATCAACGATCACCCATACGGCATCATTCTTCCTTGGAGTGCAAGGCAGACCAGTTACGAAATCCATAGTAATTTGATCCCACTTCCATTGCGGTAACTCGATCGGTTGAAGTAATCCCGTAGGGACTTTGTGCTCGGCTTTAACTCGTTGGCACGTTAGGCACTTGGAAACAAATTCAGTGATAGTCGACTTCATGCCTGGCCACTAGTACAAGGATTACAATTCTTTATACATTTTGACCGATCCCAGGTGTATCGAGAATGGACTTCGATGAGCTTCTTGTAACATCTCTCGTTTCAGATCATTGTTATCAGGAATACACACTCTATCTCGGAAATAAAGGAGTCCATTAGGCTTTAGGGAGAAATCAGGATTAGGCTCGAAATCAATCTTTAAAATGATCTTCTGAAGATCGAGATTGATTTGTTGTAATTCTTTAATTCTCGAAATTAAGCTAGATTGTACTTGTAGTTCAGACAAGAATCCTCGTTTCTTGAATAAACGGAAATGTGCATTGATAGCCATGGAAGCTACAAGAATTCGAACAAGGCTATTTAGGGGAAAATCGAATGGTTACATGTATAACAAGAAATAATATTTCATATGAAATTCACTAGGATTTGATTTTAAGAAGTTACCCGAGTATGATTTTCGACTAAGGGCATCGGCAACCACATTTGCTTTACCCGGATGGTAGTCAATAATCAGATCATAATCTTTGAGTAGTTCAAGCCATCTTCTTTGTCTCAAATTCAAATCTTTCTGAGTCAGGATGTATTTGAGACTCTTGTGATCGGTAAATAGTTTACACTTCTCACCGTACAAGTAGTGTCTCCAGATTTTTAGTGCGAACACAATGGCTGCTAATTCGAGATCATGAGTGCGATAGTTTAGCTCGTGAGGTTTCAATTGTCGAGATGCATACGCGATCACTTTGCCTTCTTGCATCAAGACGCACACGAGACCCGAGTGTGATGCATCGCTGAATACGGTGAATTCTTTTCCCGTATCTGGTTGGATAAGAACCGGGGCATGAGTCAAGGCTTTTTTGAGTTGATCGAAAATTCGTTGTTACCTTTCCGACCACTCGAACGCTTCATCTTTTCTAAGAAGTTTGGTTAACGGTGTAACAATCACCGAGAACCCTTTCACGAATCTTTGGTAATACCCAGCTAAACCGAGGAAACTTCAGACCATGCTCACATTTCTCGGAGGACTCCAGTCTAGGATAGTTTGAACTTTCCTGGAGTCAACTTTTATTCCTTCGGCCGAGATATCATGTCCAAGGAATGAAACTTCTGATAGCCAAAATTCGCATTTAGTGAACTTGGCCAACAATTGACGTTCTCGGAGCATTTGGAGCACGATTCGGAGATGTTCAGCATGTTCCTCCTTGTTACGAGAGTAGAAAAGAATATCATCTATGAATACAACCACAAATTTGTCGAGATAAGGCTTGAAAACTCGATTCATTTGGTCCATGAACGCAACAGGGGCATTCGTTCACCCGAATGGCATCACAAGAAACTCGTAATGGCCATAACGAGTTCGGAAGGCTGTTTTGGGCACATCATCATCTTTTACCCTCATTTGATAATAACCTGATCGAAGATCGATCTTGGAGAACACGACAACATTCTTGAGCTGGTCGAACAAGTCTTCGATCCTATGCAAAGGATACTTGTTTTTGATCATCACTTTATTCAGTTGCCAATAATCAATGCAAAGTCTCATCGTACCGTCTTTCTTTTTCACGAAGAGGACAGGAGCACCCCAGGGAGATGTGCTAGGTCGGATGAATCCCTTGTCCTCTAATTCTTGAATTTGCTTCTTGAGTTCTTTTAGCTCAACAGGTGACATACGATAGGGCGTAATGGACACCGGATTCGTTCCAGGTTGAACTTCGATTCTGAATTCCACTTCTCGAATTGGAGGAAGACCAGGGAGTTCCTTGGGAAAAACATCGATATATTCAGAAACAACAGGCATACAAGGTAAGCCGAAATCAATTTCATCTTGTAAAGCCATAGCGACGAAGATAGATGTCAGTTTCTTGTCTATTAATAGGATCGATTCTTTTCCTAAACCTCATAAATGTAGTCTCCTATTTTGGCAATCTAACCAGGCTTTGTGTTTTCCCAACCAATATAGTCCTAATACTAGATCGAACTCACAGTTTGGTAGCACATAAAGATTAATAAGAAATGGTACATTTTGAATAGTCACAGGGGTGTCTTTACAAATAAAGTTTACATTCATTAGGCCTCCTATTGGGTTTGATACTATCAAGCTAGAATCAACAGTTTCATGTTTCAAGTTTGCTTTTAACAACATGGTAGAGCATACGAAAGAGTGAGTAGATCCCGAATCAATCAAAGCATAAGCAGAAATTGAGTTTAACTCTATTGTACCCGCGATTACATCGAGAGCTTCTTCCTCATCTTTTCCTCGGATGTGGTAAATACGAGCATGAGCTCGAGATTCCTGATGTGTGGTGGCCGAGGATGGCCTTCTACCTTTACCCTGATTTCCTGAGTGAACATGTTGGGGAGCTTTATTTTGAACGTTTGGTGCTGAACTAACAACCACTGGAGATCGACTAGGAAGCTTGTTCGGATTCTGTGGACACTCCTTGATGTAGTGATCAGATCATCCGCAAAGATAACACATATTGGATTTGGTCCTACATTGACCCGAGTGATGTTTTTGACAGAATTTGCAAGTAGGAACTTGTGAAGCTTTGCCCGTATTACCCGTATTACTCGTATATAATTACTCTTTTGGAAGTGAGTATGACTCAAAGTATTTCCACCCGAGTACTTAGGCTTTTTGGACTGCCATTGTGGTCGATCATCTTGCCTCGATTGCTTGTCTTTTCGGGATTGATTGTGCTTGCGTTTTTATGAAGCTCTCATCTTTGCTTTAGTGGTAGTAGCTCGATTGACGAGACTTTGAAAATCCGAGATCTCAAGGGCCGTGAAAATAGGGCTGAGTTCATCGTTAAGGCCGTCGATAAACATCTTGCACTTATTCGCCTCGGTTTTGATATACTCAGACCCGTACTTGCAGTACTTGCAAAAGTCACTCACGTATTGTTCGATAGGTCTTCCGACTTGTTTCAAATGTAAGAACCACTTCCGATGTTCAGTGAGATATTGATCACTAATGTATTTCTTTTTGAACTCGTCGAGAAAGAATTTCCAAGTGACTTTTTCTGGAGGTACAATTAGAGTAGTGGTTTCCCACCAACTTAGTGCTTCGTCCGCAATTAGCGCGATGGCACATTCGAGTTTGTGTTCATCTGAACAAGAGAGTTGTTTAGTGAGGATCCGAGTAGTGGCATCTAGAAATTATTTAGCAACTTCAGGATTCGTCTCGTCAGTACCAATGAAAGTGTAGGCCCCTTGTTGAGCAAGCTTGTCAATAGGAGCCCTAGATGGTACATGAGCAGGTGTTGGAGCAGGGGAGTCTCGTTTTAAGGACATAACAAGCTGACTGAACACTTATTTAATGTTTTCAAGACATACTTGTTGCACCAGATTGGTAGCAGGGGCTGCCGTTTCCGGTTCGTTATTCCTTGGAGCTTCTTGCTTCCGTTCTTTACCCTTACGAGCGTTCGATGGTCCTTGAGCCATCCGAACACTCTCGCCCTCGTTGGAGGACTCTACGAGACTTTCATCGTCCCTCGTTAATCTTGTTTCGGACATGATTCTATATTGATAAATAAGGAAGAGTTTGTTAGGCAAGTGTCAAGCTTAATCGAACATATACAACTCCTAGGTGGCACATTAATTCCAATATGATGCAATAGACCCGGTTTAGTTCGAGGATCGACTAAACGGAAGCTCTAATAACAAAAAATGTAACACCCCTCATCCGGTTTAATCGCAAATCGGATAAGGAGCATTACTCAAGCAAGGAAAAACACGAACCAACAAAAACCTTTGCCTAACTTTCCTCTAATAGGTAAGTTAGACTTATAATCAAACAATCATCATGAATCATATTACAATCAAACCATAACATTTGAACAACATGTACATGACTAAACTAACCATTTTAAATGCCAAGCAACCCATATATTAAACCCTTGCATTCTTAACTCAACTAGTCAATTTAAACAAAATCATCAAAACATGCTATAGCATTTACAATATCATCTGAACATAACAATACTATGCTGTAGCAACTGAGCGTTCATCATTCTTAAATCATGATAAGCAATCAAAGCATGAATCAACACATCTAACAATCATCAAAGCTTCCAAGACATTATATATCATAGCGTAAAGCCATCCATACTCATATACCATAGTATAATACCTAGATTAACTAGGCTACCAAACAAGTCACATTAGTAAGTTATTCATGCCATATCATATCAAATGTATATATATATAGCCTTTCCTAGGCTCAAAATGCATGAATATGAAATCTAGATACAAGATTATGGCCACCAACTAGGAGTATACAAAAAGTCATAACCATACTTGTGCTTTAGCTTGTCTTGCCTTGCCTCCAACTCAGCGTAGCTTGCAATCTATTAACATGTATTTTGGCAAGAATGAAAACAAGAGTGATAAGTACGGTTAAGTACTTAGTGAGGTAGCAACCTAAGCTAGGCAAGTTTATTCAAGTTTTCAAGTATATCTTATTCAAAGGAGACCTAGCTAGGTTTATGAAGATCAAGCCTATACAAGAATACAAGACATTCGAATAGTCTAGATCATGCAACGCAATATATCATTTCATATAATTACTCAATCCATAGCCATGGCTTTTCATATTCGTGTGCATACATATCACTAGTCAATTCCAAGCCAACATTACATATTATCATCAAGATCATGGATTCATATTAACATCTCAAGTGTCATGGCATATCACAAGTTAAAATCAATGGATTCAATATTCATTTCATGTACATGTGATAGCAGCTTTGCATGATCAGGATTATACCATCCAATTCAAGTATAAGCTCAAGTCAAGTTTCATTTCAAATTCATAGGATATCCAAGCTTTGCTGTAGCAATATTAGATAATCAATTCAAGTTTAGGTCTTGATATGTAGTCAAGTCTAGGTAATCGAGTCACCAACCAAATTGTCGCCAAATCAAGATGCACCGTAGTGCTGGTCATATCCCTCCTATTGTCGCCAAAGACCATAACACACATCCCTCATATTGTCGCGAATTAAGGGCCTTAGCCCAGTCCGTAGAGCACCCAACACACAAATGAGCTCAAGACTCTATGGCACTCCATCCTACTTATGACTCACTAGATACCAAGGCATCATTTAGTTTGGTGTTCATTTATCAAGATACATGTGATAAACAAGGCAAGAATCAAGGCGTGTTCAAGGCACATTTCAAGTTTGTCCGAGATGTCATTAGACATTCAACAAAATCAGGGAGCCCTTAGGCTAGTGAACCCTAGTTCATTATCACAATATATCATTCTTTAAGCATGATTCATAAAGTAGCCAATCTAGGCATTCAAGGTATTAAACATGTCATGGCATTCAGGGCAATAAACATGTCACAACATCATGCAATCATACAAGGTCTAATACGCATTATGCATTTATCAAGCTTAGTGTTTACCATTCCTCCCTTAGTTAATTACCAAATATAATTTAAGTCCATTTTCATAGCAACATCTAAATAAAGCACAATCATAATCAAGCTTGGTTATGACCTAAGTCCCAACCCTATTGATAGCTACACTCACAAGAACTCCAATCTAATCTTGAACGCTAATCTCCTTGTTTCTTTCCTTTGTTTGCCCAGCCTTGATGCCCTCACAAGCCTTTTCTATCTCTTGGTCTAACATTTTATGTATTAATAACACAAATACATCATTAGAATTCATCTATACAACACACACAAGCAAACATTTTCACATTATACACTAAATTGCCTGGTTTCAGGCAATTTGGACACCCTTCAGTATTGTGCCCATAATGTTCAATACACATATTGGATTTTCAATCACTTTACATCCCTGGAAAGATTATTCAACCAGCTTTCTAACCATGTATAGCACATATTTTTATCATTTCTATATCAATACAGTTTAATGTTCAAAGTTAGACGATTTTCCATGATCAAATCTGCCGATCTTGTGCTTTAACACACTTTAGTGATCTTTTCAACTTAGGACCTTTGCTAGTTTATTTTATCCCCTTTTACCATTGTTTTCCCTGTTATTAAGGTGTCATTTCCAGCATTCATTTTGTTCATTTAGGAACTAATATTTTATTTTTAATCTAAAACAGTCCCTAATCACCAATTAAGTCCCAAACGTGACCAGTTTTGTTCTAACTCATTTTCCAGAAATCCTATGAACATTTTCATGCTTCCAAGACTTCTATCCCATAGAAAATTCAATTTCCTACAACTTTGTCCTATGGAAATTTCCCAGTTTTGCTTCTAACATGTTCAAAAACGCAGATTTCTGCAGGCTGTTCTACTTGTACGAATCTGGGCAGTTTAGGTGTTCTAACATGTTTCTACTTTGTATCTTTAGTTTTTTTTTAAATAAATTCAAGCACAAACCCAAAAATTCATATGATCAACCGAGCATCTAATTCTAATTTTCCAGTAATAAACAAACCATAATTCAATAAAAATAAACAAGCTTTCAAGGACGAGATCGGTAATAACATAAACACTTACATTAATTTTAATCGAACATGCATGCAAATTTAGAATAGATTTCCAGCCCAATCTTGTGTTTTCTTTAGTTCTCTCTCTTTCTAATTTCTCTTTTTGTTTTCCTTGCATTGTTTCGGTGGTGTGAAGGAGAAAGAAGATGACACCATTTTGTCACGCGCCACCAGGGCGCACCGAAGCCAACTAAGGGGCACACCCGCCAGGGTGCACCGAGAAGCACCGAGGTACCCCACCTAGGTGCGCAACGCGCGTCCGAGGAGCCCCACCCAGGTGCACTTGGGCCAACAAGGGAAAAATGAGAAGCCTTGGGCATTTTAAGGCCAAAGATGATCCAAGGAAGAATCTAGAACGACCTAGAGAGCCCCACACGTCTCCACACTCATCCGAGTGGTTCAAGAATGTTCCACAACATTCTAGGCTCATCCGGAGGAACCTAAAAGAGTTATGACAAGTTGGGAAGGCTCGGGATAAGTCCGAAAGGCTCGGAATATTCTAGAATACCTATTGTAGAGCTTTTAGACCATTTAGTATATAACTAGATAAGTATGGAATTATCTAGAGATATCTAGGGGTAGTAGATATTTTGGGAGGCGAAACCGTAGCCGTTGGATCAAATAGATCCTAGCCGTCCATTGAGGAGGTGGGAGCCTATAAATAGGGCCACCCCTCTCATTTGTAAATCACTCAAGTAGTCACTCACTTAAGCATACTTGTAAAGCTCTCTTGTAAGCTTCCTCTGTTTAATACAATGTTCTTTCCTTGTAAAACTCTCTTGCTCCTTGTGTTTTGCCATAGCGTTGCGCGAGAAAGGCTTGCTAACATCGTGCCGAGAGTGTTAGCGCCGCGCGGATTGAGCTTGAAAGAATAAGTCCGTGACAGTTGGTATCAGAGCGTGCTACGATCGTTGGAAGCATGGCCATGTCAGGCAAAAACCAAGTTGCTAGCTCTTCGGAGACCGAGGTCGCACGTGACCAACGTGTGGGTGAAGGAAGGACCGACCCTGGAGAGACAAGGCCTCGTGCCAAGTCCAAGGACACACTCTCTAGCTTTGAGTCGCGCTTGACTCGCGTGGAGGAAAGCGTTTCGGGCATGGGAGCTCATGTGGACGACCTTCAAGAGCGGATAGAAGGCCTTAAGGCAGAGGGTGCCGAGATCCGCATGGCCGTGAGGGCCATGAAGATCAAGCTAGAGGAGACTCTGCGTGCGGAAATGGGTGAAGTACGCGACACACTCATGGGAGAGCTCACAAATGTATGTGAGTCTTTCCAATGTGAACTTACCAACATGCATGCTCAACTAGAGTCGTTACAAGGCGACCTATCCTTGTGTAAATGTGCTATGGCAGCCGGGCCAAGCACCACCGTGGAGGCTAGAAGGGTCGAGGTGCCCAAGCCTAAAACCTTTGCAGGAGCACGCAACGCCAAAGAAGTGGACAACTTCTTGTATGGCTTGGAGCAATATCTATAGGCCGTTGGCATCAGGGAGGATGCCTCTAAGGTCCAAACCGCGACATTATACCTCACCGACACCGCCATGCTTTGGTTATAATGTCGAGGAATAATGTCGAGAGAGGTACGGTCACCATCTCTACCTTTGCTTATTTTAAGATGGAGCTAAAACGGCAATTCTATCCGGAGAATGCCGAGGATGAAGCAAGGGCATGATTGCAGAGGCTCAAGCAATCAGGGAGCATCCATGACTACGTGAAGGAGTTCACTAGCTTGGTGCTCGAGATTCCCGATCTCTCAGAGAAGGACTCACTCTTCAACTTCATAGATGGTCTCCAAAGTTGGGCCACGGCCGAGCTAAGACGAAGGGGAGTACAAACCCTTGCCAATGCCATTGCCGTGGCCGGAAGCCTTATCGATTATTCAACCCACAAGGAGTTCACCAATGAGCCAAGGGATAAGAAGAGTGGTCACTCCAATGGGGGAAGATATAGGAGCCCACACAAAGAGAGTCGGAAGGATGAGGACACACCGAAGCACAAAGTCTCATCCTCATGTAGGGAAAAATACAAAAGTAGGTCTAATGACTCTCATGGTGCCAAGAAATCACCATCTAGCAGTTGCTTCATCTGTGATGGCGATCATTGGGTTCGGGAGTGCCCTCAACGCCAAGTTCTTAGTTCGCTCCTAGCAAGGCATCAAGGGGGAAGCGATGCCGACGAAGGTAGTGATGCCGAAGAGGGCCAAGGTGCACAAATGGGATCACTATAGCTCTTAAATGGAATCCAGTCCGCCCCAAAGACCCAAGCCAAGGGGTTGCTATACGTGGACGTCACCATTAATGGGAAGGCATCGAGAGCCATGCTCGACACATGTGCGTCCCATAACTTTGTTTCTTTGGAGGAAGCAAAGAGGCTTGGTCTTAGTGCTGTGAAAGGGGGAGGATCCGTCAAGGCAGTGAACTCTACCGCTCAACCCATCCATGGGATCGCTCGAAGAATCAAGACCATCGTTGGGACATTGTCAGGATGCATGGACTTCTCAGTTGTACTGATGGATGACTACCCGATCGTCCTAAGGCTCGAGTTCTTCGAACAAGCCAAGGCAATTCCAATGCCATTTGCCAATAGCCTATGCATCACAGAGGGTGCACCATCATGCGTGGTACCAACACTAAGGGCCACCAATCGAGGGTCAGGAGTACTCTCAGCATTACAACTTGAATAGGTCGTCCGTATGACCAAACTGTCCAAGGGACTGAATGAACACAAAGGGGTGACCGTGTCCGGGGAGGCCACCAAGCATGTTCAAGGGGAGAACATTGCTTCGAAGACCACAAAGGGTCAAGGGACAAAGGGAAGGCCTTCCAACGATGCCGACAAGACAAGGGTAAAGGCAAGGCAAGTTAGGAGTCGAGGCAAGCACTCCAGCAACACCCCAATTCGACGAAGACGCGACGAGGGCGTCGCGAGATCGGGTGGGGGAGGATGTCACGCCCCACCAGGGCGAACCAAAGCCAACCGAGGGGCACACCCGCCAAGGTGCACCGAGGTGCCCCACCTAGGTGCGTAACGCGCGCCCGAAGAGCCCCACCCAGGTGCACTCGGGCCAACAAGGGAAAAATGAGAAGCCTTGGGCATTTTAAGGCCAAAGATGATCCAATGAAGAATCTAGAACGGCCTAGAGAGCTCCACACGTCTCCACACTCATCCGAGAGGTTCAAGAATGTTCCACAACCGTCTAGGCTCATCCGGGGGAACCTAGAAGACTCGGGACAATTCGGGAAGGCTCGAGATATGTCCGGAAGGCTCGGGACAACTCTGAACATCTCCGGAATATTCTAGAATACCTTAGAATATTGTAGAGCTTTTAGAGCATTTAGGATATAACTAGATAAGTATGGAATTATTTAGAGATATCTATGTGTAGTAGATATTTTGGGAGGCAAAACCGTAGCCGTTGGATCAAATAGATCCTAGCCGTCCATTGAGGAGGTGGGATCCTATAAATAGGGCCACCCCTCTCATTTGTAAATCAATCAAGTAGTCACTCACTTAAGCATACTTGTAAAGTTCTCTTGTAAGCTTCCTATATTTAATACAAGGTTCTTTCTTTGTAAAACTCTCTTGCTCCTTGTGTTTTGCCATAGCGTTGCACGAGAAAGGCTTGCTAACATTGTGCCGAGAGTGTTAGCGTCGCACGGATTGAGCTTGAAAGAATAAGTCCGTGACAATTTGGTGTATTGTTTTTGGTTTTGCCGTGTGTCCCACTATCCCCTTTTTGGGTGGTGATGGTGATGACACATGGTTGTTATTACAACCAATTATTTACCATTTAATTATTATAATACTTAGTTAATATAATGTAACTATTGTTTATAATATCTAGTCATAATTTCTTAGCTTTAAATCTTACATTTTAATTCTAGTTTAAAAATTGTTTATACACTTCTTTTCTATTATAATCATAAGCTTATATGTATATATACCTACAACCCTTAGACACATTTGCCACAACATATAATCATGGAACAATAATTGCTATAGCATACGAACATTAAACATATTTGCCATAGCATATAACCATGACACATTTCTTTTTTAACAATTCTAGTAGGCTAGAATTTAGGGTATTACAAACCTTACCTCCCAATTATTTTGAAACCTAGCTTTGATACCACAAAATGTAACCCCCTCGATCCGGTCTGGGCAAAAGACTGAACTAAACGAATCACACGGGGAATATTGAAGTAAACCTGAAGGTTTACCTCTATAAACAACCCTATTTTTTATTTTATCTTTTCAAGATGCTCATTAGGATCATAAGTGTTTAACATCATAGTGGAACAATTTGCATCTCGATCAAACAACGAATTGAATCTCAATTGCATTCGAATACATTTTAGGGATCATTTTGTAATTTTAACATAACACAAGGACTTATCCACTTTTATAGTTACCAACCTTTAATTAAACATATTTCATGCTTCGTTGCCAAAACTCAGCTCAAAACAAACATTCATGCTCATTTATATGCATACACAACATTCAGGGACTAAAACGTAAGGAATCACAATTTCTAAATATTCCAGCAACTAACATAATAGCTTGCTGTTTAGGTACATACTAGCCATGTATCAAAACATGCGTACGAAAATAGGTTCACATGGCTCGGAACACGGGCCCGTATCAAAATACCCTTTGAGGTGTTTTAGAACAGAGGTTTCCAGTGGCAAAATGTACCGGAATAGACCTCCTTGTTTCGAAACCCTTAGGCCATATCAGCCTCACTGTTTCAGTACAAGCTCGAGTGTACCGAAAAACTTGGGCATGTAATGACACTTTTTTCTTGTCTTTCACACTTTAATCCATACTAAACCATTCCAAAATGTTTCCAACATATTTAGAACATCAAACCACAATATATATGGCAGAAACAACATCATAGCAAGTTCATAGGCATCAAGGGAATCTATATGCAAGTAACCCATGCAAAAATAGCCACATAGAAGTCAAAACAGAAACCAAGGCATAAACCAAACATTAAAGGCCATTTACAAGTCATTAAGGGCATTCAAAACTTGCCACAAATTAGGGAGTTTCAAAACACAACTCCCAAACAACATGGTATCCTCTCATTGCCAACTATTATTACTAATAAGCAAATACAAAACCATACTTGAGCTTAATCCAAATCTTTGGCATCCTTCTTGCCTCTTTGCTGCCCACACAAGCTAATTCTCTGTATTGTTGGAAAAAGAGAGCGTAAGCACAATTGCTTACTGAGGGATGCTCAAAACAAACCAACACAACAATGCATTTTAAAACCATTTCTCATTTAGAAATCTCTATCTCATCATGCTCTTTCTATTTCATGATCGAAATTATTTTCAAAGCAAAACCACAAGTACCATTTATCTCATGCATTCATCGAAATGCAAAGTCCCAAGGAATAGCCTTACATGCTTAAATCTCATAAAGCATTTCCCAAGTCATATTCTCATATGCAAAACACAATGCATAAAATCATTTATAACAAGGTACATGTGAATCTCATAATCAATCTCATATATTGGCCGAGAAATGAGAGCGAAACAACTCAAACTTACTTCCGGGATTAGATTAGTGTTTCAAACTCAATCTAAACCCCCAAACATTGTTTCCAATTCTTTGACAACACTATAAAACCAATTCCACTCACCGACCACGCCTCCCTTGCTTTGCCAAAGTGAAATCAAGCTTCTAAAACTTCTAAAACTTCACGAAACGTGTCCAATACAAACTTTTCTGTTTATACCACACAAAAATAGAGAATAAATATGTAACACCCCTTCCCGGTCTGGTCGAGAACCGGGTCGGAAGGTGCTAACGATGATCAATACAGTAATCGGTGCGACAAAATTTCTTTTTTAATATTAACATTTAAACCCATATCATACAATAACACATTGCCTCAACACATTTTAGTCCAATTAATCCATACGAAGCTATAATTAATCAATCGGAGCTAAATTGCAATTAATACAAGTTTCAGGGACTAAACTGAAAATTCAACAAATTAGAGGTCCTTCAATGCAATCGACTTTACCAGATTGGAATTCACTACATTATTAACATTCCTGTAAAATTTCATACACTTTGGGGACCATTAACTCATTCAATTTAATCTTTCAATACTTAGTGGCTAAACTGTGAACCTTGCAAACTATTTAATATGCCTTTAACTAACTTAACTGATCCCGTATCAAAACACCCTATGGCTGTTTTGAAACGGGTGAACGATGGTCAACCCTTGTTGACCTACCCATTAGACCATATCGATACAGGCATGCCCTGTATCGAAACGAGTTGATCTCCTTTGATATTGGCCTTTCCTGGATGATATTCGATGGTCACATCGTAATCCTTAAGCAACTCCAACCATCTTCGTTGCATAAGATTCAACTCCCTCTGCGACACAGAATACTTCAAACCCTTATGGTCAGTATAAACCACACACCTTTCACCATAAAGGTAATGTCTCCAAATCTTCAAAGAAAAAACCATCGTCGCGAGCTTAAGATCATGTGTAGGGTAATTGCGCTCATGCACCTTCAACTGTCTAGACACATAAGCTACAACCTTCCCACATTGCATCAATACGCAACCCAAACCAACATATGATGCATCGCTAAAAACTACAAACTCCTTACCCGATTCTGGTTGGATCAAGACAGGAGCTTACGTCAAAGCTTCCTTCAACTTTTCGAAAGCTTGCTGCCTAACATCCATCCACTCGATGTGAACATTCTTTTGCAACAACTTGGTCAAAGGGGTGGCAATCTTAGAGAAACCTTCAGTAATAACCAGTCAACCCAAGGAAACTACGCACTTCCGTCACTGACTTAGGCGTCTCCCAACTCATCACCACCTCAACCTTGTGTGGATCAACCCGAATACCTTTGGTTGACACCACAAGTCCAAGAAAAACCACTTCCTTCAGCCAAAACTCACACTTGCTCAGCTTTGCATAAAGCTGATTCTCCAGCAACACTTGCAACACAATTCTCAAGTGCATATCATGATCCTCCTCGGTACGCGAGTACACGAGAATATCATCGATAAACACTACCACGAACTGGTCCAAAAACTCATGAAAAACTCTATTCATCATGTCCATGAATGCAACCGGTGCATTTGTCAAACCAAACGGAATCACCAAGAACACATAATGGCCATACCTAGTCCGAAAAGCTGTCTTAGGTACATCCACATCCTTAACCTTAAGCTGATAATACCCAAACCTCAGATCTATCTTTGAAAGCACCGAAGCACCACGAATTTGGTCAAACAAATCATCGATCCTCGGTAAAGGGTACTTGTTCTTAATCGTCAATTTGTTTAGTTGCCGATAAAGGTTGCACATACGCATGTTACCATCCTTCTTCTTCACAAACAAGACTAGCGCACCCCAAGGTGAAATACTCAGCCTTATGAACCCTCGGTCAAGCAGCTCTTGAAGTTGCGTCTTCAACTTCTTCAACTCCTTAGGTGCCATGCGATAAGGAGCAATGGACACCGGAGTCGTATTCTCGTACAACTCTATACCAAACTTAACCTCCCGGTTTGGTGGCAACCCAGGCAACTCTTCTAGAAAGACACCCAGAAACTCACATAGAGAACGTATGTCTTGCACACGCACTTCCTTCGTACCAGGATTCATAACATACGCCAAGAAAGCCTCTCATCCCAACTCCATCATCTGACTCGCTTCAAGAGCCAAAATTGCATTAGACAAGAACTTCACGTTATCGCCTATGATTACTACCTCGTAATCAACCGCAAGCTTCAGGGTAACACGCTTAACATCAAAATCAACCACAGCTCAGTGTTCAACCAACCAGTCCATTCTAAGAATCACATCAAAGCCATAAAAAGGTAGTTCCATCAAATTAACAGAAAATACATGACCTTGAACAGACAATGGGCATCTCCTATACAATTTCCTTGTAACCATAGTCTCACCAAAAGAACTTGTTACTTGCATTGCTACATCTAGCATCTCAACAGGAATATCAAGAAAATGTGCATGCTCACTTAAGATGTATGAATGCGTAGATCCAGAATCAATCAATGATAACAAAGACAAGGATTGCAAGGTGAATGTACCTGCAATCACATCAGTACCGTTACGTCCCTCGCAATGTGCATACACCCTCGTGAGACCACCTTCCTCTAGCTGAACATCAACTACATGTGCCACACCTCTCTGACCTTCCTCTCTCCTCTGAAAGTTGCCACGGCCGCGCCCACAGCTTCTCTGCACTGCAACAACTGGTGCACGACCCTAACCACCTCCCGCTAACAGGGGACACTCACGCCTCATATGGTTAGCGGATCCACAGTTCCAACACGAATTAGCTCCAACTACGGGAGCCTGCAGCTCACGAGCCGCACGAGGGCAATTCCTCCTTAAATGCTCCCGTGAACCACACGTCCAACATGCGTTCCGCTCAACCCTCTATCGGTTGCCTTGAACCGGTGCACCTCGCCCGAAGTTACCACGTCTACCCGCAGGCTGATATCTACGGTCCTGGTTCCTCTTATTTGCCCACCACTAGGGCCAGCATTAGCAGCTCTCTTGCCCAAACCAGAACCACCCCCACGCGAGGTCGGACCCAAGCTCTGCTCTATATCTTTGGCTCGAGTCACGAGCACATCAAAATCCGTATAGTAAGTGGCTAGCATGTACGTCTTTACGTCTTGCACTAGGCAATACCGAAAACGATCGCATTGGTGCCTATCACTCGGCACCAACTCTGGAGCATATTGGTTCAACCGTACGAACTGGACCTCGTACTCAGCTACAATCATATTTCCCTGGACCAAAGACATAAATTCTCTCTTCTTATCACCCAAGTACCTAACTCCAAGGTACTTTCTCTTGAAAGCAGATCGGAAGAACGTCCAATCTACCTCTTCCGGCTCCAATGCTACAGTCGTAGTCGTCCACCATGAATATGCATCACCATGCAACTACGATATTGTGCAGCCTAGCTTTCGTGCATCATTGCACTCCATCTGATCCAATATCCGGATTGTACTGGCCAGCCATGCCTCAGATGCATCGGGAGGAAATCCGCGGTAGGAGCCTGAACATGCACTCCAACAACAGCAGCCTGGAATGCTCCCGTCATCGCCTGCACTAAAGTCGTCCAATCTCCAATCCCCGGATTAGCCTGTCCTTGTTGTTCCTGCTCCCCACCCTCAGGTGGTTGTGGTAGACGAGGAGGTAAGTTTCCACCAGGCAGAACCTCGTTCTCCTGGCCACGGTGCCCCTCAGCAGGACCTATCGCTCCAAAACGTAACTCACGTCTCAGTCCCATTATGTTAGTTTATCATTAAAACATGAACGTAAAACAAACAAATGAACATGCCAGCTCTTAACAAGGATCTCAAGACTTTCAAAACCAATTTAAAACATTTCACTAGGTAATAAGGCAATGGGTATCCCAATTTCTCCCAACATAGTATAAAGAATATTACATCCATACTTCAACCATCATATAACTCCAGCATCAAGATTAAGTCCAATCATCATCGTAGAACAATTCACATCCATATTCATTCATCGTAGAGCATCACTATCACACATTCAACATAAGCATGCTTAAACATTCACCAGACAAGCAAATATCACCAAAACATATATTCACATCGCAAATCACTTACCAAAAACTTACCATCATCCCAACCTTTCATAACCTGGCTCTAATACCACCAAATGCAACCCCCTCGATTCGACTTGGTCGATAGACCGAAACGAACAGATCACACGGGGAATATTGAAGTAAACTGGGAAGGTTTACCTCAATAAACGACCTTTTTTATCTTGTCTAGATGCAACTTAGGTTCCTATGTATACGTACACAAGCAATGGATAAAACATCAACACAAACACATGTTAATTAAAGTTGGTTATGGTTTAGGGACCATTTTGCAAATTTGATAAATTTATGGGCCTTTGCAAAATTAAGTTACCAATCTTTAATTAGATTCGTCACATGCTTCTCGGTGAAATCTCAGCTCAAAACAACCCTTACAACCCATCTAATCGTATACAAGGCAGACATGGATCAAAACGTAAGAAAATAGAACATTCAAAACTGAAGTTTAACCAAATTAACGACCCGCGTATCGGTACCCTTAGGGAGGGTACCGATACGCCCTACACGATCAGACTTCCTAGGCTTTGCATCACCAGACCGTATCGGCACACTGAGGAACCATTTCGGTACGCCCTCTTCTAGTGACTAAAGAGGGTATCGATACGACCCCGTGTACCGGTACGCCCCTCACAATCAAGGAGGCCATATCGATACACTTTGAGGTGTATCGATACACTTCAGTCTGCAAAAGCCCGAAATGTAGATTTTGAACCTCAACGACCAATTCAGACCATTCCAACATATAATTATACATGCTTGTACTCAAGTAGACAGCATCACTCAAAAGTACAAGACAAGGAAATCATCTAAACATCATCATCATCAATTCCGACTTCTAGAGGCATGCTTCCTAAGAGTTAAAAACACCAAAAGACCATAAGTCCAAATTCAAGCATAAATCAAGGTTAGAGGCCATTTACAAGTCCAAATATGCATCTCAAACTTGCACAAACCAAGAAAATACCAAACTAACAACATTCAAAGCATTGGACACCCCCATTGCCCTTATTACACTAGTTCAAGATCACAACATACTTTTTGCAAATGTCTTGGAAGATACCCTTGAAGATGCTGCCTCTGAAGTCTAATTATCTGCATTGATGAATAAAGAGAGCATAAGCATGCAAGCATAGTGAGGGTTGCTCAAAACCACAAACATCTTCAATGCACAAAACCGTTTTCACTCTTTTCAAAATTGTCATGCCTTTCTTAACAAACCAATCACTTTAACATCAAAATCATTGTATTAAACATCATGCAACATGATCCAATCAAAATCAGCAACTAAACCATTGCTACTCATTTTCCAAGCCCTTCAAGCATAAACACCATTATGCTAAGCTTAAGCCAAAACATGTATCTTTCACAATGTGCATTAACAACATTTCCACAACATTTCATTTCACTATATTTGTTCACAAGTGATAAATATCAACCTCAAAAACATATATCGGATACACGGATTACCAAGGGTTGTCCCACACCCTTCATACACTCTACCGACATCTCAAGGTTCACGCACGAGAGCGACCCTCAATCGTTGTGACACCCGTGGTGGAGTATTCGGTACAATCACAACCCCTCAACACCACTCATCGAAAGATGTATCACCCACTAACGAGAGACAGGACACACACAAGGTTCACACACTCCACCGGTATCTCAAGGTTCACACACGGATTACCAAGGGTTTCCCTCGCTGGAAAACCAAATTCCACTCACCGAATCGCGAAACCACGCTTGCTGACGCGACTACCAATCTTTTGAAGCCTCCAAAAACACTTCTTTTATTTCCGGATTACTATCCCCTATTTTCAACACATCAAAGCAAAGTTTTAATGCATTAAAATGCGTCCAAAACTCCAGCACACACAAGAAATCCCGCAGCACTGCTCTAAAGCATCAAAACACCCATCCAAAACAACCGAAAACTCAATCGATTGACCTCTAGCCTCAGCCCAGCCATTTCCCAACTCATCCAACATATTTTAGGCATTAATCAACATCCAAAAACAACCTAAAACCATCCTTATACCTCTAGCAACACAAATTCCTCAAGAACACCTCAAAAACTCAGCTAAAAGCACTTCAAAAACTAAGGATCTCAAGGATTTCGGGATCTATATGATTAAGACTCCACTTCAACACCAAAAAACATTTCAAAACTCATTTAGAAACAATCTCAAACCAGCCATTTAAATCAAACTCCGAAAATCACCTTAAAATTTATTTTTCAATAAAATTTCAAGACTTTAACAATCTAACAACAAAATCTCAATCAAAATTAGTATTAAAGAGTAAAATATCTTTGGAATTTCATTAAAGAACATAGATTAGAGGGTTAGCATGAAAATTACCTCCAATCCTTACTTCTCCTCTAATTTGGCAAGATTTGCTTGAAGAAACTTGAAAGGAAAATGGAAGAAATCAATAAGGAAATGATAGAAACCAAAAGAGGATTTGAGAGAAAAGAATTTCTGGAAAATTGAGAGAAAAGGAAGGGTGTTTGGCTGAAGTGAAAATAAGAAATGAAAAGCTCGTCAAAAATTTTATTAACCGATTAACTAACTTTCCTTCATTAATTAATTGAAACATTTTTTAATTATTTAATAAATATTTAAAACGCACGCCAAATTAGGGAAAATGCATAATTTCCAAGTAGCTCCCTAAAGATTCTAAGATTTTGACTCTTCTTGAAAAACTCATTTTCCAACTTTTAAATCTTTACATTTTGGTCACTACAAAAAATGTACACTTTAGAAAACTTGTTTTGTAAAATTGATTTAACCAACCTACTAAACATAATTTTAGAGGATTTTAGAAATTTTTATCATATTTTTATCCCATCCCGAACCTTGATTTCCCTAAACCACCTTTTAACGGTTCAAACAACTACTTAACTTATCACTAAGCCGACTCACCAAACACCTAAGCCCAAAATAAAGGTGTTACAGATTGTGGATCCTCTTTTAGCCGCTGAACTTCTTAACTTATCGCTAAGCCGAAGTAGATTTACCCTATGGTTGGATAAAATCGTGTTTACTCGTTTCGTGAGCTCAACTCTCCCGATATTGAACAAATAGATTGCCACCCTCTTCTCTCCCAATAAAGATTGCAAAAATGAAGAACTAAGAGTAAACAAACATTAAATTTTATTGCAAAATTGAAATCCTAAACGAATACAACAAAACTCTCACAACTACTACACAACCAACCCTTAGCCCAAGGGAAGTTTTAGAACATGGTGGGGTTTGGACGACACTAGGGTTTCGACAAGAAGGAGTTTCTCTCTAATTTCAATTGTCTTTTCTACTCTTGGTCAATTACATATATATAGGGGAGGAGCCTAGGCCTAAGTCGGTTTAGGGTAGGAATATTAGTTAGAATATGATTACAACTCATTAAAAGATCATTAAATCCTCCTAGATTCCCATTTGACTTTTCTTCAACTTGAATTTGACCCGACATTTCTTTGTCTACTAGGCTCCAATGCACATGCAAGTGATCTCTAAAAATCGAGCTTGGAGAGCTCTTCCTATCGCATACCACTTTGTATTTTTCCACTCTTCCTTGAGGTGCTGCCTCGACGACAAATAGTTGACTACCTCGGCATAGGTATGGACTGGTGTGCATAGGTTGGCACAGTTCTTCATTCTGATTTTCTCCTCCTTAATCAGCTCTCCAGATGGTCCATCAGCTTCCTCTTTCAGTTCTCAGTTTTCTATTCTTCTGCCCTCTTTGCTGCCTCGACAACATCTGCGTGGGCGGGTACCTGTGCACAGGGAGAAAATGCACTTGAGCAGTATCATATATATATATAATTGATTAAGTTCTTCAAATAAAGCAAAATATCTAATATATGCTATTTTGTGTATGTTTCCTAATAAATGCAACCTAAACTATACTTAAGAACAACAATGATTGAGCTAAACTAGGGCATAAATATAGGACTTTTGCACACTTAACAAATTATCATGTAAAAGGGGTGAAAACATAGTATTTTTGGACACTTATCACCCAACATGCATTTTTCTCAAACCTCACCGTATTACCTTGAACTGGCGCACCACACCCAACATTACCTCACCTCGCCTCATGCCGATACCTACGATTATGATGCCTCTTATATCGGCCACCATTAAGACCAGAATCTGCAGCTCTCTTACCCGAGCAAGAGCCACCCACGCGAGAGGACAAGCCCAAACTCTACTCGATATCCTTAGCTCGCGTCACCAACACATCAAAATCTATATAATCCGAGGCCAACATGAAAGTCTTCACTTCCTGCACCAAGCCATAATGAAAGCGATAACAACGATGCCTATCACTCGGCACCAATTCAAGAGCATACTAACTCAAACGAATGAACTGAACCTCGTAATCAACCACTATCATGCTACCTTGAACCAAGGACATAAACTCATGCTTCTTGTCATCCAAGTATCTAACCCCTCGATACTTCTTCTTAAAGGCATCTTGGAAGAACTCCCAATCCACATCATTGGGCTCCATAGCCGCAGTCACAGTTGTCCACAAACTGTATGCATCACCATGCAACAATGAAACAGCACATCCCACCTTACGTGCATCATTGCACCCCATTTGATCCAAAATACGGATCATACTTGCCATCCAAGCCTCGGATGCTTCAAGAGACAATCCACGATACTCAACGCCTCCTAAACTTCGCAAGTGTTCTAACGGCAATCCCACTTGCCCAATAACATGTGCTTGCACTTGGACTCTAGCAACAACAGCCTGGAATGCGCTAGTCATAGCTTGAACCAAATGCGTTAGATCACCCAACACAAGACCAGCTTGCCCATACTGTCCTTGCTCCTCACCCCAGGTGGAGACGGTGGAGAAGGTAAATTCCCACCAGGAAGAACGTCGTTCCCATGATTTCCTTGCTCACCAGCAGGAGCAATCGTACTCGAATGTAGCTCTCTCCTCAGACCCATTGTGCTATTATAATTAAGGCATGATAATAAAACAAAACAAGAAATTAGGCCAACTTCAAGCAAGGATCCATGTAATGCCCCGGTTTTGGGCCTAAATGTTTTAGGCATCGGTTTAAGTTGGTCGAACCTAGAATTGCATATTCGAGCTTTTAGAATTAGTTCAGGGAAATCATGATTCAGGATAATGTAAAAATATGGTAAAAATTTATAAAATCATCTAAAATAATATAGATGGGCTTGGTAAAATCAATTTTACAAAATGGATTTTGGAATATGTACATTTCGGGCAGTGACCAAAATGTAAAGATTTAAAACTGTGTAAAAAGAGTGATTTTCAAAGGAGAGTCAAATTCTTAGATACTTTAGGGAGCTTTATGGCAATTAAGCCTTTTCTTTAATTTTCCTGTGATTTTAATGTTTTGATTAAAATGGAAGAGGGAGATTTTATTAAAAGAGATAGTTAACTTGTTAAATCATTTTTGACGTAACTTTTCTATTTCTCATTTTCTCTTCAGCCAAACATTCTTTCTTTTCTCTCAATTTCTAGAATTATTTTCATTCTTTTTGCTCCTTTGATCCACAACTCTTTTCTAAAGATTTTCTCAAAGATTTACAAGGATTTATTAAAGCTTCTTGAGTTGGAAAACATGCTAATTGGAAGAAAAGCAAGGATTGGAGGTAATTTCGAGCTACTCCTCTAATCATGGTTCTTTAATGAAATTCCAAAGTGTTTGACTCTTGATTTATGTTTTTAATTAAGAAGGCTTAAAGTAGCTCGTTAAGTGGTGTTAAAACCTTCAAGTGTGGAAATTTGTTCTCTTCAATTGCATAGTAACCGATCAGCCTTGATGTGTCTTCAAGTGCCTTCAATTGGCAGTAAAAGACTTATCTATCTTGAGAAGATGATCAGCCATTTGTCAATTGAATTCTCTAATTACAACACATTAAATAACCATTAGATAACAACTTTACTTAAAAACGAAAGTAAATGCCAAAACAATTTTAATGAGCTAGTTAAATTAATGAAACTACTTGCATAGAATGAACTAATTTAGTTAAATAATAAGCACACTAAATGACTCATAATCATAAGAAAACTAACATGAATTATGAAACTGACACACATTAAGTAAACTAACATGCTTAAATGTTCTAGACAAGCATAAACGAATCATAATGCTTGGATGAACATTAAGCCTTATTTATTCATGCACACATTCTGAAATTATATATATATATATATATATAACTTAAGAAAAACTCATGCACGAGTAGGATGTTGCATTGTTCAATCAAAGCTGGTGTTTCTCCCTTCAAGTTCAAGCTTCGACTGAACAAAATTCCCATAGCTTCTTGGAACGTCTTGGACCTAGCACGAGTCATAGGTCCACTAGGAAATTCCTCCGGGTCCTTGCGGGTTGTAATCACATCAGTCCCTCCCTCTTGAAAGCGATTTGTCCCCAAATCGTCTCCTACATCAAAAGGAGATAGCCGCATTTAAAGTTGCACTGACATTATACTCACTGGGAGGTCTAGTTGATAGGCATTGTCATTGACACGTTTGATTACTTGGAAAGGTCCATCCCCTCTAGACATCAATTTTGACTTGCGTTGGGCTGTGAACCTTTCTTTCCTCACGTGCAGCCAAACCCAATCCTCGGGTTCAAAGGTTACTCGTTTTCATCCCTTGTTATCTTGCTGCTCATATTGCCTGGTCCTCTTTTCGATATTTTCCCGCACTTGTTGATGGAGCTTCTTGATAAATTCAGCATTGTTTCTTCCATCTTTATTCACAATTTGATCAACGGGAAAAGGTAATAAATCTAATGGGGTTAAAGGATTGAAACTATACATTATTTCAAATAGTGACATTTTAGTGGCAGAATGAATTGATCGGTTGTAAGAAAACTCCATGTATGGCAAGCTTTCCTCCCAAGTCCTCAAATTCTTCTTGATGGTTGTCCTCAACAACATGGACAATACCCGGTTCACCATTTCAGTTTGACCATCCGTTTGAGGATAACAAGTTGTGGAAAACATCAACTTGGTTCCAATCTTGTTCCATAATGTTCTCAAAAAATGGCTTAAGAACTTCACATCTCGATCAGATACGATAGTTCTTGGAACGCTATGCAATCTCATGATTTCCCTGAAAAACAAATTAGCAACATGTGAAGAGTCATTAGTCTTATTACAAGAAATAAAATGAGCCATTTTAGAGAATCGATCCACTACTACAAATATGGAATCTTTGCTATTCTTCGTACGAGGCAGCCCAAGCACAAAATCCATGGATATATCCATCCAAGGTGCATTAGGAATTGGTAATGGAGTATATAGGCTGTGGAGCATCATTTTCAACTTGGCCTTTCTATATGTGATACAACGCTCACATAGTCTCTCAATATCTCGTTTCATCTTCAGCCAATACAAGTGTTCTTGAAGCATGCTCAAGGTCTTAGCTACTCCAATATCTCCCATTAATCCACCACCATGTGCTTCCTTGAGGAGTAACTCTCGAATGGATCCTTGTGAAATGCAAGGCTCTTCCTTGAATAGGTATCCATTGTCCCTACAGAACTTTTCATGTGCACCTTTTTCACAAAGCTTATATACTTTACCAAAATCAGGGTCAAACTTGTATAATTCCTTAATGAAAGCAAAACCCAATAATTTAGAGTCTAAAGTGTTAACAAGGGCATACCTGCGTGATAGTGCATCAACACCAATGTTTTCCTTACCCTTTTTATACTTGATCACATAGGGAAAGGCTTCAAGAAACTCAACCCACTTGGCGTGCCTCTTGTTTAGCTTATGTTGTCCCCTAATGTGCTTTAATGCCTCATGATCAATATGGATGATAAACTCTTTTGCCAAAGGTAGTGTTGCCATGTTTCTAGGGCCCAAATTAGTGCATACATTTCTTTATCATAGGTTGGGTAGTTGAGTGTAGCTCCACTCAACTTCTCGCTGAAGTAGTCTATAGGACGTCCTTCTTGAGATAAAACCACTCCTATTTCTAAACTTGATGCATCACATTCAACCTCAAAAACCTTGTTAAAATCTGGCAGAGTTAACAAGGGTGTGTTAATTAAACAATCTTTAATCATTTTAAAGGATTCCTCTTGTTCTTCACCCCAAAAGAAATTAGTGTTATTTTTAATGACTCATGTTAATCGGGCAACTAAGGTGCTGAAATTTGGCACAAATCGACAATAGAAGCTTGCTAAACCATGGAAGCTTCTAACTTGGCTAATGCTTAATGGTCTAGGCCATTCCTCAATTGCCTTAATCTTCTCTCTATCAACCTCCAAACCATCTGCACTCACAACAAAACCTAGGAAAACAACCTTATTAGTGCAAAATGTGCATTTTTGTAGATTAGCATAAAGTTTTTCATTTCTCAATACATCTAATACCAACCTTAAATGCTAAACATGATCATTCAAACTCTTGCTATAAATCAAAATATCATCAAAATACACTACGCAAAATTTACCCTAGAATTGTCTAAGGACGGGATTCATTAACCTCATGAAAGTTCTCGGAGCATTAGTTAGGCCGAATGGCATAACCAACCACTCATATAATCCTTGCTTAGTCTTGAATGCAGTTTTCCACTCATCCCCTTCTCGCATACGAATTTGGTGATAACCACTTTTAAGATCAATCTTAGAAAAGCAATTAGAACCGCTAAGCTCATCTAACATATAATCTAAACGTGGAATGGGACGATGATACTTTACTATTATTTTGTTCACCGCACGACAGTTCACACATATGCGCCATGTATCATCTTTCTTAGGCACACGTAGAACCGATACTGCACAAAGACCAAGGTTCTCTCTAAGATAAACCTTTTCCATTAAATCTAAAACTTGCTTTTGTAACTCTTTGCTCTCCTCGGGGTTACTTCGGTAAGCTGGCCGATTAGGGATGATAGCACTGTGAACAAAGTCAATTTGGTGCTCTATTCCACGAATTGGAGGCAGCCCACGTGGAATTTCCTCCAGAAATAGGTCTTCGTATTCATGCATCAATGAAACGATAAAAGATGGCAAATTTGGGTCAAGATCATTAGTGCTTAATAAACTCTCCTTGTACATGAGAACAAGAACCATCTTTTCTGACAATAGGCACTTTCTGATTTCTTTCTCTCTCGCAAAGATGCTCAATTTTTCTCTCTCTTCTTTTCACTCTCTTTTGATTTTCCCTTGAATGTTACCTCACTCTCAAAATTTTTGTCACCCTTTTTGGCTTTTTCAAATCTTTATCTCAAATTTATTTGATCTTTGTGAACTTGCTTTGGTGAAAGCATGGCTAGGGTGATCCTTCTAGCTGCATGGGTGAGGGTATACCGATTCGTATAACCATCATGTATGACTCTCCTATTAAACTACCATGGCTGCCCTAACAGGAGATGACCAGCATGCATTGGCATGACATCACATAGCACCTCATCTTTATATTTCCCAATGGAAAATGCCACAATGACTTGTTTGGTCACTTTGAGTTCTCCACCGTCATTAAGCCACTACAACTTTAGGGATGTGGATGTTTTGTTGTTGCTAAACTGAGCTTTTCTAGCATCAAAGTACTAGCAACGTTAGTGCAACTACCACCATCTATTATGACAAAGCATACCTTTCCATTAATATGGCAGCGAGTATGGAAGATGTTCTCGCATTGCTGATCCCCTTCAATTGCTTGCATGCTTAGGCTCCTTTTAACAACAAGGACCTCTCCATCAACGACATGTTCTAACTCTTCTTCCCCTTCAAATTCTTTGTCTTCAACTTCTTCCTCTTCTTGGTCAGTTTTGATCTCTCCATCATCTCGGATGAACATTGTGTTGCGGTTAGGGCATTGACTCGCAATGTGACCTCCTCTCAAAGATTTGAAGCATTGGACATCACGGGATCGAACTGGCATAGTTGTGCTCTTTCCCTTGCTGGTTTCGACAATGGGTTTGGCACTATTTGTTGGAATGTTTCGTTCATTAGGCGTAAAGGATGCCTTCTTTTTGTAGGTACCTTGCCTCCATTTAGAAGTGGAGCCTCCATAAGCATGGGTTGTGCCCTTCTTTTTGAGTTGCCTCTCGACCTTCATGGCCATATGAACCATTTCTTCGATCTCAACATAATGTTGCAACTCAACGGTAGCCGCAATATTAGTATCAAGGCCGGATAGAAATCTGGCCATGGTGGCCTCTCGAATCTCATCAATGTTGGCTCGGATCATTGCTACTTCCATCTCTTTAAAGTAGTCATCAACATTACGTTTGCGTTGGTTGAAATTTTGAAGCTTGTTGAACAACTCCCTATGATAGTGAGTAGGAATGAACCTCCTATGCATAACGGCTTTCATCTCATTCCAAGTAGAAATTGGATTTTCACCATTGCGTCTCCTGCTAGATGTCAACTGATCCCACCATATTAGTACATACTCTGTAAATTCAATGGCTGCAAGTTTAACCTTCTTAAGCTCATAGTAGTTGTGGCACTCAAAGATGTGTTCAACTTTCTTTTCCCATGCAAGATAGGTTTCAGGATCCGTTCTTCCTTGGAAATGAGGAATGGTAATTTTGATGTTGCTAAGATTATCATCAACTCTTGGGCGAGCTATTTGGTACCTAGGCTCTTAACACCTCAAACCTTGATGGGAAGCTCGCTCGTCTACTTGTTCATCGTCCACTTCATCATCATAATCTTCCCCGTGCTCTGAATTATGCGTCTTTTGAGATCTTTCCTCCATTTGTTCTAGTCGCACTTGCATTGGACCTAACCTTTGTTACAACACCCTGTCCATTTCTCGGATAATATCTTGAAGATTGGAATTAGTTGCATCCACATTAACATTATTACTAGCACCAATAGTATTTCTCACATAATCTTTAGACATTATTAACTAATAAACCTCACTATCACAAATTCTCACCGTTACACTCCAAGAAAAACACTCACACTCGTATTTCACTCGGGGTGGCTTTTACCCTCGATGTGCACTCTTGTTCTCCTTTCAAAGTCCTTAGAGAACTTACTCAAGGCTCAACAAGTTTTTCTTGTAGAATTCGGCTTAAACAAAATGGTTAGAATAGGATAACAAGGAAATTCTAACAAACTTGATGGTAAAATATGAAATAACAATTATGAGAAAGAAAAAAACGGGATACCAAGAACCACAACGAAACCTCTTTTTATGTAACATAAGATTGATCTCTCCCTTTTGATCTATTCTTCTTTTTCGATTTTTTTTTATTTTTTTTATTTTTTTCAATATTTAGGGAGATGAATCGAACAACTTACTGAATCACCAACGCTCTGATACCAATGGATATTAATCCTGTTGTGTTGTGATCGAATTTGTATGTGTGTTTTCCCGATCGTGACTCAAGTAAGTGTTTCAAAAAAATAAAAATGCAGAAATGAGTTGTTTTTAAAGGATAGGTGATTGTGAATTTTGGTATGATGGCGGATACTTAAGATATGATATGAAGGGGGAAATGATAAGATGAATGGATGAAAATGATGTGTAAATGGAAGATGGAGTGATGGATGGTGAAATGAAATGATAGTGTAAGTGTGTTGGCGTGAAACAAAGCTGAACCAACACTAAAAAGTGATGAGCCGAACTTTATAAAATTCACAAACCAAAATTTAGGTGGAATGAGATGGATTGTGACTCATTAGTTATTAAAAACTAGGAACCAACAATATAACAAAATGAGATGGGTAGAATGCCACAAGAGTCCATTTGAAGCCGATAAAGTTCTTGTAGAACAAGAAAAGGAGAACACTCTTAAAGTTTATAATATGGTCCAAAAGTCCCTTACAATAGAAAATGGTTGCCTAATTATAGGTGTAAGGCAACAACAAATTGAATGGGCTAGACAAGGATTAAAGACTCATTATGCTGGTGTTAAAGGCATATAAAGCTTGGTTACTCCTTCTTCAATTGATAGCTGAAAAGTTAGTGTTGGATGAGGATGAATGTGGACAACCATGTCGTCCAAAGAAAGAAACACAAGAGCTGCCAACTTGAGTAACTTGCAATTCATTCTCCTTTAATGGATTGGTGATGTTAAAGAGGAAAAATCAAAAAGGATTTGCTTGAAGAATGAATCAACAACATTGAATTCAGCTTTGAATGATCTCTTGAATTTGAATGATGTTTATTCCCGTATTGAAATTCAAGCCCGCACTGTCTTCAGAAAAACAATCATATCTGAAGCTCTCGATATCAGATTGATGTGATTCAAAAGGCGTTAGAAAGGTAAGAAATAGGGTAATAGGTTTGATGAAGATATAAAAACCCAAATCTTCCTGGATCCAAACCAAAAATGGCGAACAAGTTGACTGATGTTTGATCTTGTAAAGAAACAGCTTCAAACATGTCTTAAGTAGCCATTGAATTTCATCCTTAAGTGTTGTCCCTTAAATGATGTTTTAATTCATGCCACTACTCTCTCTTAAAGGATGACAATGAAGGCCTTAATGGTGTGCCTTCCTTGATCCAATAACCTATCAACTTTAAGAAGGCTTCAAGTAGCTCTTTAAGTGGTGTTCAAGCCTTCAAGTGTGAAAATTTGTTCTCTTCAATTGCATGGTAACCGATCAGCCTTGATGTGTCTTCAAGTGCCTTAAATGGGTGGTAAAAGCCTTGTCTATCTTGAGAAGATGATCGGCCATTTATCAATTGATTCTCTAATTACAACACATTAAACAACCATTGGATAACAACTTTTCTTTAAAAAACGAAAGTAAATGCTAAAACAATTTTAATGAGCTAGTTAAATTAATGAAACTAGTTTCATAGAACGAACTAATTTAGTTGAATAACAAGCACACTAAATGACTCACAATCATAAGAAAACTAACAAGAATTAAAAAACTGACAAACATTAAGTAAACTAACACGCTTAAATGTTCTAGACAAGCATAAACAAATCATAATGCTTAGATGAACATTAAGCTTTATATATATATATATATAACTTAAGAAAAACTCATGCAAACTCATGCACGAGTAGGATGTTGCATTGTTCAATCAAAGCTGGTGTTTCTCCCTTCAAGTTCAAGCTTCGATTGAAAAAATTTCCCATTGCTTCTTGTAACTTCTTGGACCTAGCACGAGTCATAGAAAATGAACTTTCAAAAGTGAATTTTAGAGATTTAGTTAAAAGAAATAGAAGGGGCTTGATTTAAGAATAAAATTAAGTTAATGTGGTTTTTAATAAAAAAACTAAATTTTAGAGATTTAGTTAAAAGAAATAATAATTCATGGGTGGAATAATAAAAGGGGCTTGATTTATAAAAAATAATAAAAGAGTTTTCTTGGAATTTAGTTTTAATAATAAAGTAGACTAAGTAATTTTGTTTAAGAAGTTTTTAGAATAAAGAAAAAGGATAAAGATGTTTTTTGTTTTTTTAATGGAGAAGCAAATAAAGATTTTTTTAAGAAAGAAATAGGTAATAAGTTTTTAAGAAAAAGAAAATAGATTTAAAAAAAAAGTTTAAAGTTTTAGGAGAAACAATGTTTGGAAAAAAAAGCATGAAGAATAATCTTCTCTAAAATAAGATTTTATTTTTTAAAAGTCGTCTTTTAAAGAAAAGCTTTAAAAATGAAAAAAAGAAGTCTTTAAAGAAAAAACCTTTTTCGGAAATAGAAATAAAAAGATTAAAAAATAAAAAAAAATTGTGAAAAAGGTCAAAAGAAGGGTCTTGGTTTAAAAAGTAAAAAAAAAGTTTTTTTCAAGGAAACAATAAAAAGTAAAAACACAAAGAAAAAATAGGTTTCTTGTTTTTTCTTTAGAAATAGGTCTAAACCTAGGACTAGATTTTAAAAAGCTTAGATAGAGACGTGTTTGTAAAAATATTTACTTCACAAAAATAAAACACACTTATAACAAACTCAAACCTTCAATTAGGAATAAAAGACTTAAACTTTTTAAGGATTTTAAATGCACAAATTTAGAATAAATAAAAATGCTCAACACATTGAATTTCTTTGTTATTTGAAAAAATGAAATTAATTCAATGCGGTGTCTTATCAAATGGGAATGGCGGGTTAGCGCCAGAAATGCTGGCGGTGATTAAAGTTCATCTCCCGGGCGATAAGGCCGTTAAAATAGACTGATATTCATTAACCGGACAAGTAAAGTCGAACCTTCGTGAATATGAAAATTCCAATTTTGAAAACGATTTTAAAATCAATTAGGTACCAATTCTGGGCGTCGTGGGGATGCTAACCCTTCCTCATGTGTAACCGACCCCCGAACCTGTTTTCTAGTTTTCGTTCATCAAAACTGTTGTTTTATTAAAATAAAAAGTTTTATTAAAATTACCCCATTTTAAAGTGATCTAATCACACTTTTCAAAAAGATTGGCGGTGACTCCGTGTTTTTTTTAAGTTTTCCAAAAAGTTGAAGCCTCCTAAAAGGGGTTGCGACAATCGATGAAGAGATAACATTTTTCTCCGTAGAGATAATGACTCAAGATTTTCAATGCAAAGACAATTGCAGCCAACTTAAGGTCGTGAGTAGGGTAATTCATTTTGTTCGGCTTAAGTTGTCTCGAAGCATAGGCGATGACTTTGCCTTCTTGCATTAGTACACATCCTAACATGAGATGCGATGTATCACTATAAACTCTATAGTCTTTTCTGGACTCGGGTTGGGTAAGGACTGGTGCATGGGTCACGATTTGTTTCAATTGATCGAAACTCGGTTGTTGATCCTCAGTCCAAACAAAAGAAGCTTCTTTCCTCAGCAACTTAGTCAGAGGAGAGGCTATCATAGATAACCCTTTTTACGAATCTTCTATAATACTCAGCAAGCCCAAGGAAGCTTCTAACTTCACCAATATTCTTCGATGGATGCCAATCTACGATAGCTTGGATTTTCTTCAGGTCCACCTGAATACCCGAAGCCGACACAACATGTCCAAAAAAGAAACTTTGGTGAGCCAAAACTAACACTTAGAGAATTTTGCGTACAACTGTTTCTCCCGAAGATGATCTCGATGTTTCACAACATTCTTGGAATAGATTAATATGTCATCTATAAATACCACTACGAATTTATCCAGATAGGGTCTAAAGACCCGATTCATCAAATCCATAAAAGTTGTCAGTGCGTTGGTTAATCCAATGAGCATTACCAAGAATTCATAGTGTCCATATCTTGTACGGAATGTAGTCTTCGGTACATCACATTCTTTAACTCTCATTTGGTAATATCCTGACCTTAAATCGATCTTGGAAAATATAGAGGCATCTTTTAGTTGATCGAACAGGTCGTTTATTGTAGGTAATGGATACTTGTTCTTGATGGTTACCTTGTTCAACTATCGGTAGTCAATACACAATCGCATAGAACCATCTTTCTTCCTTACAAAGAGGACCAGAGCTCCCCAAGACGAAGAGCTCAGTTGAATAAAGCCTTTGCTTAAAAATGATTGAATTTGAGCTTTCAACTCTTTTAACTCCATGGCTTATAACCCCCTCGACCTGGCCTAGCCGATAGACCAAACCGAACGGGTCACACGAGGAATATTGAAGTAAACCGGGAGAATTTACCTCAATAAACGACCCTATTTTTTTTCTTTTTATCTTCTCTAGATGCAAGTTAGGTTCCTATGTGATCAACAAGCAGCGAAACGAACAACTACACAAACACTCAACGATTAATACCAATTTCGGGTTTAGGAACCATTTTGTAAATTTAACAATTTGTATGGGTTATTCCAAAATTCGAATTTCCTTCCTTTAATTAAGTTTATTACATGCTTTTCTGTAAAAAAAAAACTAAGCACAAGATAACCACTATAACTTATTTAATTGCACCCATAAGGAACATGGACCAAAACGTAAAGATTCAGAACATTCAAAGATGAGTTTTAACCAAATTAACAAACAACGTATCGGTGCCCTTTCGGGAGGGTATCGATACGCCCCCGACGATCGAGCTTCCTAGGTCCTGCATCACAAGATCGTATCGATACGCTAGGGCACCGTCTCGATACAGCCTCGACTAGTGCCCAAAAAGGGTATCAATATGCCCCCGTGTATTGGTACACTCTCCTCATTTATGAAGGCCGTATCGATACACTATAAAGTGTATCAATACACTTTAGTCTACAATTGCTCAAAATGCAGATTTAACACTTCAAGACCCATTCCATCACATTCTAACATATATGTGTTGCGTGTAAAATAGTCTATCACAATTGTAGTGCAAGTATACACGACGCAAGTAGTAAAGTTATACGAAGTATCGGATATCGTCTCCACAGGGACTCAGCTAATAGCTTCACCTTAGATTACTGCACAAGAGTAAAGAAAATAATTTAGAAAGTTGTCACGAAAATAATAAAGAGAACTTAAATAAAAGAGTAGAGAAATCAAGATAGAGAGAATGGGCTGGTATTGAATTGCTCAGTAGTGCATGTATTGCTGAGTCTAGGAAATCCAGTTCTGTCGTCGTCCCCGTCGCGGCAGCACCTGTCGCGGCAGCAGTCCGTTGGTTATCGCGACAGCGATTACCCAACTCAGTACTTCAAGTTTGGCAAGAATCCCTGTTGTGCCTTGGCCTATCCCTAGGTCCAAGTCTGTCGATGATCACGTCTTTGATGATACCTCCCGGCGTGAATCGAAGGATGAACACCGATGTTGTTGAATTCTTCTTTAGCCACTTAACCTCGTCCTATCCCTAGGTCCGAGATAGTTCAACTATAAACTAGAGAACTTGCTCATATTCCTTTCGTATACTTAACTCTCCCGATGCTAAGTAAATTGATAACCTCACAATGCTCTCCCGATGCTCTTGCAAGATATTAATAACCAGAATAAGAGAACTTGAAGTTTATTTTATTGAACTAAAAATTCCTAAAACAAAACAATCCTTGCAACTACTTTACAAATCAACCCATGGCCCTAAGGGGAATTTAGAACATGGTGGGAGAAGGAAAACGGCTAGGGTTTGAGAGAAGGCTAGAGAATGGTCGATCTCCCCCTAGGTCGAAATACATGCCCTTATATAGGCTTTGGGACCAAGTTTTCTAATTTAGCAAGGATTACAACTTTAAATTAAAGTACAACTCTAATAAAGACTAAATCTTTAGAGAATCTATCTTTAAGTCGTCCTCCTTCTTTCTTGGGATTTTCTCTCCTTGAACTTTGGGCTTGGTATATCTTATGATCTAGGGCTTGGAAAAATATAGTGGTTTTACACGACAGACGGGCTGAATTTTCTCTATCTGTCGAGGTCCACTTTGCTTCTTCTCCTCAAAACTGTTGTCGTCCTATGCTGTCACGGCGACAACCATGGCAGCATCATCCTTATTGACTGCTCATCCAGTTCCAGCTCTTCTGCTTTACCGCCCAGCGCCTGCCTCTCCATCTGCTACAACAGCAACCTGCAAAAGCAACCAATTTCAGTAGAAACTGTGTTTTTTAATATATTTGTGATGTTTAACTGTAAACTGACCTAAATACAATAAACAATGCTTGAATGCAGCAGAAATATGGGTTAAATATGGGGTAAATAATAGAACTTTTTGACACTCAACACACCCCCAAACTCAAGTTTTTGCTTTCCCTCAAGCAACTAAGACCTAAAAGAAAAATGAAATATTTTTGTTTTGGCTTTAAACAGTGAACCTTCCCTTACCTGTCGTTCGTTCCCTGTGGCGGCAGCACCCTGTCGGATAATCTAGAATCTGTCCGGAGTCTCCCTATAGTCCTCGTGCAGTGTGTGCATTCTTGTGAACAGTTATATGCCAAGACTCTCTTAGTTTCACTAGAATATTTCAGCTCTTAACTCGAATTTCTATGCCAAGTTTATATTTTTGAAGGCACTTCTTATGCTCCTTTGATTTTCTGTTTTGACTCAATTTCATTTTTTTAAGCTAAAGTTTCACTAGAGCCAGTGTCGGCCACCTCTAGCTAACTTCCTAGAGCCGGTTTCGGGCACCTCTAGGGCTGTTGAGTCTGTTTTGCTAAACTTCGTTCCTAGAGCCAGTGTTAGGCACCTTTAGGGGCTATTCAAGTGCTAAGCTTCCTATTCTAGTTGACTAAAAGAGTTCTAAGCAGTATAACAGTCACAATGGTGTTTGAGTTTTTAGAACTATAGAAAGGCTCTAAACTTCTCCTAAGACTATCCTAAAGGCACTGGCACGACAGAGCTGTCACGGCAGGTAAGTTCAGTTCATAGACTTAAGCCAAAATTTTCATTTTTTCATTTTTTTAACTAAAAATAAACTAAGTAAAAGACACCATTAAAACTAAATTAGACTCCATTGATGGAGGGATGCCACCCCCAAACTCAAGGGTTGTATTGCCCTCAATGCAAAATGACAGATAAAAATAAAAGAGAAACAATACATCACAAAATATATAGCAGGCAGTAATAATAAGATAGGAAACTTAAATTTTATGCGTTGTCTTCGCTGTTGCTGCTGAGTTTGATCTGGCGGCGGGCACGAGCTTTTGGAGCTGGCTGGGAAATGGGGGAGGTAGATGAGTTCTTTGTTTTGGCCTCCCCCGGTGGTTGGATTCTGGTCGGGGAGATATGAGGGGGTTGCTCCACAACTTGAACTTCAGAACTGCCACTGCTGTCGCTGCTGCTGCTACCGCTGGCTTTTGGCATATTACCTTTGTCTGCCATTCGCTTCTGCCTTTTGACCGGTGAAAACTCCTTCGAGAGATTCCTCTTGATGGAGGGTTCATTGTCGCTGGCGGCCCAAACGGAGGAGGACGAGAGACCTGTAATGAAGGCGTCAAGTTCTTCCATCGTTGTTTTTCTCTTTGTCCCACGGGTAGAAGTCTCTGCTGTAGGGTTTTTGCCAGCAGCTGTCGTGGTTGGTGTTGGTGTAGATGCTGCAGGAGGTGTTTGTGGTGTGGCTGCAGGTGTGGGAGTGTGGGTAGGTGTAGTGACAGTAAAGTAATGTGTAGGGAAGCTGGGGATGACAGCATCAGGGAAATTTAAAGAGTGATGGATAAAATTTACCGTAGAAGCAGTAAAATCCATGATGAAAGTCATCAGACCGAGCTGTCGTTCTTCCATCTTCTGAATGGCAGTTAAAATCTGGGAGGAAGAGTCTGTCGGGGCGGCTGCTGCGGCAGCTGGTTCAGTCCGTGGCTGCTCTGTCGTCTCTACTGTTGCGGCATCTGGATCAAATGACGACAGAGGAGTGGCAGCGGTCAGCTCCATGAGGCCTAGTATGTTCTTTTCTATCCAACCTTTCCCTTGGACTCGATGGTCAGTGGTCACTTCCGATACGTCATGGCCACGGCAGAGTGAGGTGATGAGGTATGGGAGGTAAAGGGGACCTGTCGGTCTGTGCGCGCACTCCAAAATGCTCTCACGAATATAGCTGCCCACATTAATGGGCCGTTCATGTAAAATGGAATGTATCAAAGCTAACCTCGGCTGGTCGACCGTGGTGTTGTGGGATGACGACATGATCCTTTTTTTTATGAAGGCATTTCTTAACTTCGCCTCCGGCAGCAGCTGGGTCCGCTTTACTGTCCGTGGATTCTTCCGGCTGGTGTTCCATTGAGTCCCCTCCTCTGTCAATTCTGCCATGACAACATCATAGGCAGCAGGGTCTAGTGTGTTGAGGAACTGTTGGTAGGCAACGTCATTGTTGCCGATGTAGAATCCATACAATGTGTTAATGTACTCAGCCTCAAACGGCATCTCTTTCCCTCGAACAATCACCGCTGTCGCCGTCCTGCTGCTGATGGCAACATAAAATTCTCGAACCAACGTGACGTTCATTTCTTCAGGCTGCTCCGCAAAAGTTTTCCATTGTAAAGCTCGAACCTTCCGGGCTATGAATGGCTGGAGGCCCAGATTTTCCTCCTCTGATTTGTAAATGAAACCCCTCTCTTCGCACATATCTCTGATCGCAAAGGAGCGTGGGGTGGTTGCTGTCGGTGTGGAACTGGAAGCAGCATTCCTATGGGTTTGCCTGGAAGACATTGTTGCATGGGTTGTGGAAATAAAAATGAAAGCAAGTAAAAACTAGAGGAAGCAAGTAAGAAGAGTAGAAGTGGGTGAAAATGAAAAATGAAACGGGGTTATATATAGAAGGATTTGCTGCCCGTTGAAACTATAACGGCAGGTGCAAATAACGGGGCCAGCTGTTATGCGTTAGCGTGTCTGACGCGTCTGTCACGCGTTTCTGCGTCTGTGACGTGTTTCCGCGTCTGTCGTGACAACGTGTTGACAGCCTGTATTTTCCGCGTCTGTCGCGGCAGCTATAACGACAGGCTTCAACTTTTGGGCTTTGTTGGGCTGGTGGATGGATGGTGGGCTGAGTTCACTTCTCCTGTTTTTCTTGACTCCTTTATTTCCTAAAAACAGAAAAGAAAAGAAAAACATTTTTCAAATAAAATAAATCTTATTTCCTAATAACTAATAAGTAATAAATAAAAATAAAAATAAGAATTAGGTTAAATTGGGGATGCCAGGTGGGGCATCTCTTAAGGTAACCACTTCCTGCATTCCTGGGGCTTCAGTCCCTTGATAATGCTTTAAGCGCTGTCCGTTGACTTTGAATTGGTGCCCGTCTTTTAATGATCGGATTGTCATGGCACCATGGGGAAAAACCTGTACGACTTGGAAAGGGCCAGACCATCTAGATTTTAGCTTCCCTGGGAAGAGTTTCAGTCTAGAATTGAATAGCAATACAAGCTGCCCTGGGCAGAACTGTCGTGGCAGCAACTTCTTGTCATGCCACTTCTTAGTTTTATCCTTGTAGATTCTTGCATTGTCATAGGCCATTGTCCGGATTTCTTCACTTTCGTTCAGATCCAATAACCTTTTCTGCCCTGCCTTGTCCAAGTCCATATTTACTGCCTTGATTGCCCAGTATGCTCTGTGCTCTACCTCGACAGGTAGATGACATGTTTTCCCATAAATCAATCGGTACGGAGACATTCCCAATGGATTTTTAAAAGCTGTCCTATAAGCCCATAATGCGTCATTGAGAAGTAAAGACCAATCCTTCGTAGTTGGCTTAACTGTAACCCCCTTAACCCCCTTAAACAGGTGGCTGGCAGAATGCTTTCTGTTTCGAAACGGTGTCTACCGTTTCGGACGCCTGGGCTGATTCAGGGCATCCGTTCCGAAACGGTAGTCCCTGTTCCGAAACGCCCTGCACATAATGCAGAAAAAGACATGCCTAAACACGCAATTGACCATCCGAACATACTCCAAAAGCCACCAAACTTTACCATCATGCATTTCAACATATAAGAGACATACTTGCATCAACAATTCAACATATTATCATCATATACATAAAGCCCCAATTCTATAGGCATGCTTCCTACACAAGCAACCATTTAAACACAAAATCTCCAAATCCATCTCATATAAGCCAAAACATGTTCCAACAACATTAACAACAACATATAACCATCCTTGTCCGAACATATACGAACACATAAACATTAACCCAAGAGATTCTACCCCAATGCCTTTATTAACTATAGCTATTCATTGAGACATACATCTCAAATGGAGTCCTCCTTGAATCCCTTGCTTCTCGCTGTCCAAACTTCAAGAATCTGCATTGATGGACAAAAAGGAGCGTAAGCACATAATGCTTAGTAAGGAATGCTCAAAACCAAAACACCATCAATGCAGCGAGTCATAAAACCTCTTTGAAAAGCAACTCGATTTGTTTACCAAGCAAAGTTTGAAAACCCCTTTTCAACAACATGCTTAAACCATGCATTGTTCAAACATGAAAACCAACCCTTAGCTTAGCAAGCTAAGAAAACCTTTTCAAAGCATAATTTGCAAAATCACCCATTTAACCATTCCATGCATAAACACCATATGCAAAGTTAAATTCATACCTTGGAAAACACTTCCATTTCATAACATACCTTTCTCATACTTGAAAATCATTCCAAGCAAGAAACCCTTTAAAACCATTTACTCAATCAATCCAACACATGCATTAAACAAAGGCAACTTATAATCCACAACATCATCATCACATGCCTTTTAAAACAAGTCTTAACAAGACTCCAATGCATTAAAGAGATTTCATGCACACATGCATCATTTACCAAATGATAATCAACACTTGTTCAACTTAACAAGTAAACATGCATTCACAAGCATTAAACACTTTTCATGCAACCATGCATCTTTTCAAGCATCTCATGCTTAATCATAATCAAGAACATTATATTGGCTCCCAAGTGATCAACCACATCCACTTTTCAACTCAACATCCAATCGGATACGCGGATCACAAGCTTTGTCCCCACGCTTCATACACACTACCAATCCAAGGTCCCCAAATGGACTTTTAAACACCATTTGACCTCAACATTCACAAGGTTCCCATGTATGGACTTTCAAACACCATACAACATTAACTTTTCACAAGGTTCCTATGTATGGACTTTTAATCACCATACAACCTTAACTTTCCTAAGGTTCCCATGTATGGACTTTTAAACACCATACAACCTTAACTTACACAAGGTTCCCATATATGGACTTTTAAACACCATATAACCTTAACATGCACAAGGTTCCCATGTATGGACTTTTAAACACCATACAACCTTAGCATCACCGATTGGTAGTTGTATAACATCACTAACGAGATCCGGGACACCCAACACAAGATCCACACATGGACTTTACACCACCATTGTGATCTTAACAAGCACAAGGTTCCCATATATTGACTTTTAACCACCATATAACCTTTGCTTAACCAAGGTCCTCGAATGGGCATTCAACCTCCATTATGACCTTAACCATCTCGTTAGGATACTTGAAGGGAGTTTACCGGTTCACTCTTAACCACTCCACCTCCAAGGCGACTTTATTCACGGTGCACCCAATCCTATAGCCGGCTAACTATATCCGATCAAAGAAACCAAGAACTATTTACATCACTTGCCAATATAACCAACTTACCACATTAGTCCAATGATTCACATGCATAATCATAATGCAAAAACCATCATTTACCATCATCAATCCACTGTTTAAAAGCATTACACAAAGCCATTGAACAACATGCAACACCATGCATCAAAACCACATTTTCAATGTATAAAACTAAGGATCTCTTACCTTGAGCATCCTTCACATATGGCTTTCAAAACCAGCATTAAACCATGCTTAAAATATGCTTTCAAAACAGAATATAAACCATGCAACTCACATGCATTGCAACCACCAAACACAATTGCTTTTAAAGCCAATTCACAACACAAACCAAGAGCGAAAATCCATATACTTACTCTTGAGCTTAGCAAAGTTGTTCAGACTTAAACTAAGCTCCCAAAACCTCCAAACCTTGGTTTAAAAGCTGAAAACCCAACTTCACTCACCGTTACACAAAACAAGGCTAGCCAACAAGCCTTCCAAGCATCCGAAACCTTCCGCAACACCTCTAAAGCTCACGGATCTTCCTCCCCTGTTTCAAGCACATAACAACAGAAGATTAATGCATCACTATGCATTAAAAACACCAGCAACACAACTAAACTCGCTGCTCATCACAAATCCAACATTTCGGCTACCAAACACAACCGAAATCACCACCAAACACTTCCGAAACTTAACCCAGCCAAGATCCATCACTTCTAATCATTTTTAAACATCAATTAACATCCAAAATGATCACAAACACGTCCTTATACCTCCAGGTATAACAGATCACCAAGATCACTCCAAAAACAACCAAAAACTCAAGCAAAACTTAGGAAATTCAACCTATCCGGGATTGCATTATTTAAACCTCAACTTCTAATCAATTTAGCATTCATTTAACATCAATTTGACACTTCAAAACACTGCCCAAACAGATCACACGAAAATTTCACCAAAATCAAGCAAATCTTGCATTTTAAGCCAAAATCAAGATTTCAATTGAAAAGCCTTTAACAAATCACAAATCAAGGATTGAGAACTTAGGAATTTCAGTAAAGAACTGAGAGTTTAGAGGAGAAGGACGTTCTTACCTCCAAACCTTGAGTTTCTCCCTTTTTGGAACCAAAAAGCTTGATGAAACAACTTGCAAATGGTGAGGTTTTGTTGTAGAGATGATTAGGAATCCAAAGAGAATTGAAAAGGAAGATTTGAGTGACAAAATCAGAAGTAAATCTCTGGAGAGAAAGTGTTTGGGTTGAGAGAAAAAGAGAGAAAATGAAAATTGGAAGAAAATGGAAAGTTGGTTACAAAATAGTAAAATGATTTCCCTCCACTTTTCTTAAGCTTTAAAATCAGAATTATACATCAAAATATCTTAGAAAAATCTGGAGAAACTCTTTTTGGAATAATAGCTCCTTAAAGATTCAAAGTTTCAACCCTTTATAAAACAGTCACGCAACTTTCAAAAATTACATTTTGGTCACTAGCCAAAATGTCACCCTTCCGAACCTCATTTTCCAAAATTGATTTCACAGTTCACTTTTATATATTAAAAGATGATTTTAGAACATTTTTCCATATTTTTAATGCAACCCGAACTAGGCTTTCCTAATTTCACCTTTATATATTCGAACCGCAACCCGACCGGTCCGGTCCAAACCCAAAACTTCCAAGCCCAAAACCGGGGCATTACAACTCTTCCCCCCTTAGGAAATTTCGTCCTCGAAATTTCAACTGGCGAAAAGAGAACCACAACCTTCCCAAAGCAACACACATGGCAGCACAAAAGCCCCAACCACCACTGAACACATTCCACACAAAAACTCCTCCAACTCAACACCACCACATACTGTTCATAAAATCCGGAACACACAAAAATAGCCATAACTTAACCTTTCACATATCCGGACTGTACACAGCCCCAACATCAACCTGAAGAACTTCAACTTTTACAACACACATCACCGCAACACACAACTCCCAAGACTTGTTTACACAGCAACACTAACCAATCCAATTCAGCCACTTTGCAAACTTCTCTGCTTCTAAAACTCTTGCAAACTCCCAAACCTCTTCCAAGGATTTCCCAACAAGCAAAAATCCTTAAGCAACAACCGTTTACCCAAACTCCTCAACGAATGCTGATAATCCTTCACATCTGCCACTAACATTACCATAACGACTCACCAGGACTACTCACCCACCATCCAAAATTTACATCACAACCCCAACTCAACTCCGCCAACCGTATCACACACCACCAGCTGACTACAAAAGAAATTCACATACCCACAACCAGCCAACCACTACTCACAAGAACCCAACCAACCAACAATGGCATTTGACCTTTCATTGCCTATTCACCGCAAGCTTTGACCACAATACTTGCCTTACCAGAACATCGCTTATCCTAACATACATAAAAACTCCTCAACTCCTCAAAAGGTTGCTAAGAACCAACACTTACGAACCAACCCTTCCACAACAACTTAAATGCTAAGCTACCTCAGCACTTGGGAACACAACCACTAAACTGCAACATCACTTAGCACCAAGGAACTACCCCTTCCACTTAGCTATTCAAACCACTTGACCGATTCTAACCTCAACCGGTACTCCTCACCACCAAACCACTAAACTCTTTAAGCATCAAACACTATCCTTCTACCAACAGGCTATACCACTCTCACTATTACTAGCAACTAGCTTAATATACTCCATTACTTCTAACTCTCACCCAACACCAAAACAACCTCTAAAGAACCCATCATCCAACCTAACCCAACAACCATACTAACAGATTTGATTAGTTATTAGCGAGTGTGAACATCGTATGCATGATTACCAACATGCCTTATCAATGCCTGATGTACATGTATGCAAAACCTCTAATGTCATGCCACATGTATGCATGGACCAGCACATATATAATATAGCATATAACAATGATTTTAACTGTGCATGAATGCCAGCTCACACCCTCCAATAACATCCTCAGAATCCGTCTAAGGACAATCTCCTTCCTCACTTCTAACTTATATAACTCCATCATACCATCATACCAACAACCATTAACCACAAAACTCACTAAAACCTTCTTCACACCAAAGATGTTTCCAAAACTACAACTATTACCTCAACATGCTGGCAACAAGACTAAACTTACCACGCAAGGAAAACCAACAGAAACCCAACTAAGGTAACTAGAGCAAAGATTACTTAACAAAATTACCTGAAAACACATCACCACCCTGAAGCTTCATCAGACGAGCACTCTTCCTCGCGGAACCATCATCCTCCTGCCGTACCGCTGCAGCACCAGCTAACACTTTAAGGTCATCACCATCTCCCTGCGGTAAAGAACCATGGCTATTCCGAGCCAACATCAAACAATCACGTCTCATATGTCCAGCAGACCCACATTTCCAGCACTTCTCATTTCCCAAACTCTTCACAACCTTCTGCTCTTTCTGCCACCTCTGAACCTTGCTTCGGCCGTGCCCACGACCTTTCAGAGACCCTTTGGCTATCACCAAAGCTGACTTCACCCCAAGAGGACAATCACGTTTAACATGCACTTTAGAACCACAGTTCCAGCAAGCACCCGCGCCCCAACAACCTCCAACATGGCGCCTTTCACAACGGTCACATACCGTTGGCTGAGCTTCCACTCCTTGCTCAAGCAACACTTGCTCCACAACAGCACTACCTTCACATTGCTTAACCCTTGGAAACTTCTCTCCAAGATACCTTTCATAAAAGGCAGATACAAAGAAATCCCAGTCAATATCATGTATATGTGACGCCACCGCCACAGATGTCCACCAGACACATGCATCCTCCAACATCAAAGAGACAACACTTCCCAGCTTACAAGCATAATCACAACCTTCCTGATCCAGAATCAGAATCACACTGGCCAACCAAGCCTCAAATGTCTCAGGTGAAGAACCATGATACTCCACAGCACCCAAATCCAACAAACGCTGCCTCGGCAAACCCACACATCCTACAGCCAGCACATCCACTGACTTTACCCTTGCTACAGCCTGAGATGTTCCCAACACCTCTTGAGCAACAGGTGGTGAACTCTTCATCACAGAACCAGCTTCTTCCTCCTGCCTTACCACCTCAACTCCAGGCACAGAAGACTGAGACGAAACACCTCTACAGAAGGGTGAATTCCAAGCCTTAACAACCTGCCCTAAGGCAGCAACCATCTCACCCAACTGCCATTCTATCAACGACTTCGCCATACTACTAACAACAACAAACAATCGCAACAAAACAAACAAACCAGTTAGACCAGCTTTAAGCAATGATTCAAACTCCAACTCCAAAATAACACAATAGCTATAATAATAAGGCAATGGGTATCCCGAATCCCCCCTCTATTACATGACATAACAGTCAACACGAACATGGATATCACAACATCAAGCATATCAAACAACATACTTCGGTCATGCTTTCATCAAACAGCATCCACTTGCAACAGCATACTATCCACATAACATACTCATTTCACTTTCATCTTGCATTAAACCAACTCACAACATCAGCATATATCCACGTAAGCTCAACCAAGATTCTTAAACACAAAGCATGCTTGCAAATATCAACAACTTACTCAGAAACACGTGTTTCAACCAACATTCAACCAACTTTCATCCACACAACAAGGTAAACATCAGCACACATCACAACAATTTACCGTTTTCCCCAAGCATTCGCAACTTAGCTCTGATACCACCAAATGTAACCCCCTTAACCCGACCCAGACGGTTGACCCGAATTAAGAAAGTCACACGGGGAAAACCAAAGTCAACCCGAAAGTCAAATTTGATTAACGACCCTTTTTTTTCTTTTTAATCATGTCTAAATGCACGTTAACCTTAGATGTGATCACACAACAACATACTCGAAGATCATAAACATCAGAGATCAAATAGGGACCCAATCGAACAATTAACAACTTTAGGGACCAAACTGTAATTTCTGAAAACTTTAAGGACTTAACCAGATTTTAAGTTACCAACTTAAAATTAATCAAGTTTCATGCTTCTCTGCCAAATTTCAGCTTAAACGGACATCCCAAACTCATACAATTGCACAAACAAGTTTCAGGACCAAAATGCAAACATTCCAAAACATTTAACTGCCACTGTCAGCCCCCAACGGTCACGTGTTCCAAAACAGGCAGAGTCCGTTTCGAAACGCGGGGCCGTTCCGCAACGCGTACCGAAACAGGTGGCTGGCAGAATGCTTTCTGTTTCGAAACGGTGTCTACCGTTTCGGACGCCTGGGCTGATTCAGGGCATCCGTTCCGAAACGGTAGTCCCTGTTCCGAAACGCCCTGCACATAATGCAGAAAAAGACATGCCTAAACACGCAATTGACCATCCGAACATACTCCAAAAGCCACCAAACTTTACCATCATGCATTTCAACATATAAGAGACATACTTGCATCAACAATTCAACATATTATCATCATATACGTAAAGCCCCAATTCTATAGGCATGCTTCCTACACAAGCAACCATTTAAACACAAAATCTCCAAATCCATCTCATATAAGCCAAAACATGTTCCAACAACATTAACAACAACATATAACCATCCTTGTCCGAACATATACGAACACATAAACATTAACCCAAGAGATTCTACCCCAATGCCTTTATTAACTATAGCTATTCATCGAGACATACATCTCAAATGGAGTCCTCCTTGAATCCCTTGCTTCTCGCTGTGCAAACTTCAAGAATCTGCATTGATGGACAAAAAGGAGAGTAAGCACATAATGCTTAGTGAGGAATGCTCAAAACCAAAACACCATCAATGCAGCGAGTCATAAAACCTCTTTGAAAAGAAACTCGATTTGTTTACCAAGCAAAGTTTGAAAACCCCTTTTCAACAACATGCTTAAACCATGCATTGTTCAAACATGAAAACCAACCCTTAGCTTAGCAAGCTAAGAAAACCTTTTCAAAGCATAATTTGCAAAATCACCCATTTAACCATTCCATGCATAAACACCATATGCAAAGTTAAATTCATACCTTGGAAAACACTTCCATTTCATAACATACCTTTCTCATACTTGAAAATCATTCCAAGCAAGAAACCCTTTAAAACCATTTACTCAATCAATCCAACACATGCATTAAACAAAGGCAACTTATAATCCACAACATCATCATCACATGCCTTTTAAAACAAGTCTTAACAAGACTCCAATGCATTAAAGAGATTTCATGCACACATGCATCATTTACCAAATGATAATCAACACTTGTTCAACTTAACAAGTAAACATGCATTCACAAGCATTAAACACTTTTCATGCAACCATGCATCTTTTCAAGCATCTCATGCTTAATCATAATCAAGAACATTATATTGGCTCCCAAGTGATCAACCACATCCACTTTTCAACTCAACATCCAATCGGATACGCGGATCACAAGCGTTGTCCCCACGCTTCATACACACTACCAATCCAAGGTCCCCAAATGGACTTTTAAACACCATTTGACCTCAACATTCACAAGGTTCCCATGTATGGACTTTCAAACAACATACAACCTTAACTTTTCACAAGGTTCCTATGTATGGACTTTTAATCACCATACAACCTTAACTTTCCTAAGGTTCCCATGTATGGACTTTTAAACACCATACAACCTTAACTTACACAAGGTTCCCATATATGGACTTTTAAACACCATATAACCTTAACATGCACAAGGTTCCCATGTATGGACTTTTAAACACCATACAACCTTAGCATCACCGATTGGTAGTTGTATAACATCACTAACGAGATCCGGGACACCCAACACAAGATCCACACATGGACTTTACACCACCATTGTGATCTTAACAAGCACAAGGTTCCCATATATGGACTTTTAACCACCATATAACCTTTGCTTAACCAAGGTCCTCGAATGGGCATTCAACCTCCATTATGACCTTAACCATCTCGTTAGGATACTTGAAGGGAGTTTACCGGTTCACTCTTAACCACTCCACCTCCAAGGCGACTTTATTCACGGTGCACCCAATCCTATAGCCGGCTAACTATATCCGATCAAAGAAACCAAGAACCATTTACATCACTTGCCAATATAACCAACTTACCACATTAGTCCAATGATTCACATGCATAATCATAATGCAAAAACCATCATTTACCATCATCAATCCACTGTTTAAAAGCATTACACAAAGCCATTGAACAACATGCAACACCATGCATCAAAACCACATTTTCAATGTATAAAACTAAGGATCTCTTACCTTGAGCATCCTTCACATATGGCTTTCAAAACCAGCATTAAACCATGCTTAAAATATGCTTTCAAAACAGAATATAAACCATGCAACTCACATGCATTGCAACCACCAAACACAATTGCTTTTAAAGCCAATTCACAACACAAACCAAGAGCGAAAATCCATATACTTACTCTTGAGCTTAGCAAAGTTGTTCAGACTTAAACTAAGCTCCCAAAACCTCCAAACCTTGGTTTAAAAGCTGAAAACCCAACTTCACTCACCGTTACACAAAACAAGGCTAGCCAACAAGCCTTCCAAGCATCCGAAACCTTCCGCAACACCTCTAAAGCTCACGGATCTTCCTCCCCTGTTTCAAGCACATAACAACAGAAGATTAATGCATCACTATGCATTAAAAACACCAGCAACACAACTAAACTCGCTGCTCATCACAAATCCAACATTTCGGCTACCAAACACAACCGAAATCACCACCAAACACTTCCGAAACTTAACCCAGCCAAGATCCATCACTTCTAACCATTTTTAAACATCAATTAACATCCAAAATGATCACAAACACGTCCTTATACCTCCAGGTATAACAGATCACCAAGATCACTCCAAAAACAACCAAAAACTCAAGCAAAACTTAGGAAATTCAACCTATCCGGGATTGCATTAATTAAACCTCAACTTCTAATCAATTTAGCATTCATTTAACATCAATTTGACACTTCAAAACACTGCCCAAACAGATCACACGAAAATTTCACCAAAATCAAGCAAATCTTGCATTTTAAGCCAAAATCAAGATTTCAATTGAAAAGCCTTTAACAAATCACAAATCAAGGATTGAGAACTTAGGAATTTCAGTAAAGAACTGAGAGTTTAGAGGAGAAGGACGTTCTTACCTCCAAACCTTGAGTTTCTCCCTTTTTGGAACCAAAAAGCTTGATGAAACAACTTGCAAATGGTGAGGTTTTGTTGTAGAGATGATTAGGAATCCAAAGAGAATTGAAAAGGAAGATTTGAGTGACAAAATCAGAAGTAAATCTCTGGAGAGAAAGTGTTTGGGTTGAGAGAAAAAGAGAGAAAATGAAAATTGGAAGAAAATGGAAAGTTGGTTACAAAATAGTAAAATGATTTCCCTCCACTTTTCTTAAGCTTTAAAATCAGAATTATACATCAAAATATCTTAGAAAAATCTGGAGAAACTCTTTTTGGAATAATAGCTCCTTAAAGATTCAAAGTTTCAACCCTTTATAAAACAGTCACGCAACTTTCAAAAATTACATTTTGGTCACTAGCCAAAATGTCACCCTTCCGAACCTCATTTTCCAAAATTGATTTCACAGTTCACTTTTATATATTAAAAGATGATTTTAGAACATTTTTCCATATTTTTAATGCAACCCGAACTAGGCTTTCCTAATTTCACCTTTATATATTCGAACCGCAACCCGACCGGTCCGGTCCAAACCCAAAACTTCCAAGCCCAAAACCGGGGCGTTACATTAACCATCTTCTCAAGAATGTTCTTAACTTCCCTATTGGATATTTCAGCTTGTCCATTGGTCTGTGGGTGATATGCTGTCGCGATCCGATGCTGGACACCATATTTCCTTAAGGCAGCAGCAATAACCCTGTTGTCGAAATGTCTCCCTTCATCACTGATAATCGCCTTGGGGATGCCAAACCTAGAAAATATATTTTTGTGTAAAAACCTTTGGACTGTCTTGGCATCATTCTTTTGAGTGGCGATAGCTTCAACCCACTTAGAGACATAATCTACTGCCAGGAGGATGTATAGATTCCAACATGAAGATGGGAATGGTCCCATAAAATCAATCCCCCAAACGTCGAAGATCTCGACTTCTAGAATGTTCTGCAGTGGCATCTCGTTTCTCCTTGAGATGTTTCCTGTCCTTTGGCACCTGTCACAACTCTTGTAGAAGATTTGCGCATCCTTATACAGTGACGGCCAGTAAAACCCTGACTGCAGCACCTTGGCGGCAGTTTTGTTGCCTCCTAAGTGACCTCCATACTGTGAAGCGTGGTAGTGATGAATTATGTCTTCTTGCTCTTCCTGTGGTACACATCTCCTTATAACCTGATTTGCACAGATTTTAAATAGAAGAGGTTCGTCCCAATAATAATGCTTAACATCATTTTGGAACCTCTTCCTGGCTTGATAATTAAGATCAGAAGGAATTATTCCGCTAACTAAGAAATTATCGAAACCAGCATACCAGGGGAGTTAAGAAGACTTACCTGCCACCATGGCTGTCTTGGCAGTGATTGCGGAAGCAAAGAGCTGCTCGCCTGGGAAGGTCTCCAGTATGTTTGTCTCATCCGTTGGTAGACTTTGTCCCTTCTCCAACCTTGACAAGTGATCTGCCACCTGATTTTCTGTCCCTTTTTTGTCCTTGATTTCAAGGTCGAATTCTTGCAATAGCATGATCCACCGTATCAATCGAGGCTTTGCATCCTTTTTCGCGAACAAATATTTCAAAGCAGAATGGTCTGTGTGCACTATTACCTTCGTTCCAAGTATGTAAGAACGAAACTTGTCGATGGAGAACACCACAACTAATAACTCCTTTTCTATGGTTGTGTAGTTCACTTGGGCGTCATTCAGTGTCTTGCTGGCATAGTATATGACATGCAAAATTTTGTCTCTTCGCTGCCCAAGTGCTGCCCCGACAGCATAGTCACTAGCATCACACATGATCTCAAATGGTTGTGTCCAGTCTGGTGGCTGTACTATTGGGGTTGTTACCAGTTTTTCCTTCAGAACCTTGAATGCTTCAGTACATTCTTCGTTAAAGTCAAAGGGTCGGTTCTGCTCTAGAAGATGGCATAGGGGCTTGGTGATTTTTGAAAAATTCGCAATGAACCTTCGATAAAAACCAGCATGCCCTAAGAAACTTCTGATTCCCTTGACTGTGATGGGCGGCGGCAGCTTTTCGATTACTTCTATTTTTGCCCTGTCGACTTCTATGCCACGGCAGCTAATCTTATGGCCAAGGACTATCCCTTCATCCACCATGAAGTGACATTTTTCCCAATTCAAAACGAGGTTTGCTTTTTCACATCTTTCGAGTACCTTTTGTAGGTCACCTAGGCAGCTGTCAAAATCGTCTCCAAAGACTGAAAAGTCGTCCATAAAAATCTCTAGGAAGTCCTCCACCATATCGGAGAATATGGCCATCATGCACCTTTGGAAAGTGGCTGGTGCATTACACAGTCCAAATGGCATTCTCCTAAAAGCGTATGTTCCGTAGGGGCATGTGAATGTAGTCTTTTCTTGATATTCCGGTGCGATTGCTATTTGATTGTAACCTGAATAACCATCAAGAAAACAATAATAAGGTTTACCCGCTAGTTTATCAAGCATTTGATCAATAAAGGGTAAAGGAAAGTGGTCTTTTCGGGTAACTTTGTTAAGCTTCCGATAGTCCATACAAACCCTCCAACCGGTCACAGTCCTGGTTGGGATTAACTCATTATTTTCGTTGGTTACCACGGTCATTCCTCCTTTCTTAGGAACACATTGCACCGGGCTCACCCATTTGCTGTCCGAGATGGCGTAGATTATTCCAACATCTAACCATTTGATTATCTCTTTTCGCACCACCTCTTTCATCGCATGGTTCAGCCGCCTTTGAGCATCTATAGTCGGCTTATGATCATCCTCGAGAAGGATTTTATGCATACATAATGCCGGAATAATGCCTTGAATATCAGCTATTGTCCATCCAATAGCCTTTTTGTGCTGATGCAGCATCCCTATTAACTTCTGTTCCTGTTCCTGCATCAACTTGGAAGAGATGATTACGGGCAACATATCATTTGAACCAAGAAAAGCATATTTTAGCTGCCCTGGCAGGGGCTTCAGTTCTAAAACAGGGGGCTCAACAGTCGATGGTTTTTGGATTGCATGGTTATCCGAAGTATAATTTAAAGATTCGAATAACTTACCTGGACGATTGCCTATCCAGTTTACCTCCTCCTGATCTTTAGTATCAGATGTATCGGACTCTGAGGAGTTGCTGTCGTCGGTGCTGTCGTGACAGTCCTACAGGTGGCTGCCGAGGCAGTGACCAATGTTGATGTCGTGACAGCCCGACCTGATGCAGGGTTGGTAAAGGGTAACTTCAGTGATAACCTTGCATTCCTCATCTGCATCAGCATGCTTTATAGCTTGGAGAACATTCAACTTTATTTCTTGATCGTTCACTCTCATGGTGAGTTCTCCTTTCTCCACATCAATCAGTGATCTTCCCGTGGCTAAGAAGGGTCGCCTCAGGATGATTGGTGCGGTTTCATCTGTTTCACAATCTAAAACAAGAAAGTCAGCAGGAAAAATAAATTTATCCACTCTTACCAGAATATCTTCGATTTTTCCTTTGGGATGAACGTAAGAGCGGTCTGGCAGCTGTAGGATTACTATTGTGGGCCGAGCTTTTCCAATACCTAATTTCTGAAAAACATATTTTGGCATTAAATTGATACTAGCACCAAGATCACAAAGTGCCTTACCCACATATTTATCTCCGATTATGCAAGGTATGATGAAGCTCCCCGGATCCTTCTTTTTTTGAGGTGGCTGCCTATGAAGAATACTCATGCATCCTTCTGTCATCTTAACCATTTCAAATTCCCCAAGTTTAGATTTCTTTGACATGACATCCTTGAGAAATTTGGCGTAACCGGGCATCTCCCTCACAGCATCTAACAGTAGAATATTAGTATGAACCTGCTTAAAAATATCATAAATCTTTTTGAACTGAGATTCTTGCTTCACTTGCTGTAATCGTTGAGGAAAAGGAGGTGGGGGACGATAATCGGCAATACGTCCTTCCCACTGCATATGAATCTGAGGAGGTTTGGGTTCATCATTTTTCTCCTCTGTCGCTTCTGTTGTCGTGACAGGCTCATCGGCAGCAGGCTATTTATTACCTGTCGGGACAGCTTCCTGGACAGGTGTCTTCAGGGCTGGTTTCTTTGCTGTTTCAGTTTCCTTCTCTGGCCCTAGTAATTGTTTCCCACTCCTAGTAGTAATGGCTTTACAGTGCTCATGTGTGGGCTGTCTAGAATTTTCAGTATTGTTAGGAAATCCTCCAGTCTGCCTTGGGTTGATATGCTGGGAAACCTGACCCATTTGTGTCTCCAATGATTTTAGAGTAGCTTCATGATTTGTCATCCGCATCTCTGTTTTATCCATGAATGTCTCCGTCTTCTTGACAAACTGATTCATGTTCTCGATATAAGTTCCTGTCTGAGACATAAACGTAGCCAGAGTCTGTTCCAGTATACTGTTCGTGGCAACTGGTGGCTGTTGCTGCTGCTGCTGCGGCTGCTGTCGAGTCATCAATCTAGGTCCTCCCTGATTCTGATTATTGTGTGCTTGAGGATTCAAGGCATTATTAGGATTACTCCAAGAAAACTTGGGATCCTTTCTCCAGTTGGGATTATAGTTGTTGGAGTTGTAATTCGGCTTATAGTTCCCAACATACTTTCCCTCTTCTAACTGTATAGGACACTAATCCGAACTATGATTTCCTTCACAAATGTCGCATACCTCTTCAGCAGCGTACACAGGCTGTGAATCTTCGTTCAAGAGCTTTTTCATTGCTTTAGTGAGATATGCCACCTGTGTTTTCAGTGTGCTGTCGGCCTCATAATCCTTTACAGCTTGTACCCATTTACCCCCTCTTCTTGCTGTCGAAAACTGCTCCTCATTCTTCGCTAGATTTTTCAATACTTGCATTGCCTCATCCGGGTCTTTGTCCAGTAGTAATCTGTTTGCTGCTAAATCAATTCGAATACGAGTTTGTAAGTTGGCAGCATTATAAAACTTAGTTACCTGGTTCCAGACGGGGAATCCATGCATTGGGCAGTTCCGTAGAAGAGTGGTAAATATGTCCCAGGCCTCGTGCATTGGCTCGTCATCTTCCTGTTGAAAAGTAGCAATTTCATTACGTAATCTCTCAGATAAATGTGAAGGATTAAAACGAGATAAAAATTCACGAGACAAATCTGCCCAAGTTCTAATTGAACCCGGTGTAAGTTTATTCCACCAAGTCTTTGCTCTGTCCCTCAACGAATGGGGAAATAACCGAAGCCTCAATATCTCCGGATTAACTCTTGGTAGTCTAAACGAACCACGGATCTCCTGGAACGTTTTTAGATGCTCCCTAGCATCCTCTGTAACAGCACCACTGAATTGACCGGTATTGTTGATCATGCTAAACATAACAGGTTTCAGCTCAAAGTTGTCAACTTCAACATCTGGCAGCGTGGTTTCTAGTTCTACATGGTCATTCAGCATGTAGTCACGACAGGACCGTCGTCCGGCAGCGGCAGCAGGGTTGCCGACAGGCGGTATAACTGCTCCATCTCCAACAGGAGGGTCGTTTCCTTGGTGTGCCATTGTCTCTAACTGTTCCTCAAGGTACTCGTTCCTGGCTAGTATATGACGAAGTCGGTTCTTGAGATTGAATGATCGTTCGATTTCCGGATCTAATGGATACTCAGGATCTTCACCTCGTTTCGATCTGCGTATAAACAAGGAAACTTGTGAAAAGCAAGAGTTGAAAAACCAAAGAAAAACAGAAAAATAAAAATAAAAATAAAAATAAAAACGAAAAGTACAGTAAAAGAAAAGGTAGAGTTATGTTGCCAGTCCCCGGCAACGGCGCCAAAAACTTGTTGCGTGTAAAATAGTCTATCGCAATTGTAGTGCAAGTATACACGACGCAAGTAGTAAAATGATACGAAGTATCAGATATCGTCTCCACATAGACTGGGCTAATAGCTTCACCTTAGATTGCTGCACAAGAGTAAAGAAAATAATTGAGAAAGTTTTCACGAAAATAATAAAGAGAACTTAAATAAAAGAGTAGAGAAATCAAGATAGAGAGAATGGGATGGTATTGAATTGCTCAATAGTGCAGGTATTGCTGAGTCTAGGAAATCTAGTTTTGTCGTCGTCCCCATCGCGGCAGCACCTGTCGCGGTAGCAGTCCGTTGGTTATCGCGGCAACGATTACCCAACTCAGTACTTCAAGTTTGGCAAGAATCCCTATTGTGCCTTGGCCTATCCCTAGGTCCAAGTCTGTCGATGATCACGTCTTTGATGATACCTCCCGGCGTGAATCGAAGGATGGACACCGATGTTGTTGAATTCTTCTTTAGCCACTTAACCTCGTCCTATCCCTAGGTCCGAGATAGTTCAACTATAAACTAGAGAACTTGCTCCTATTCCTTTCGTATACTTAACTCTCCCGATGCTAAGTAAATTGATAACCTCAGAATGCTCTCCCGATGCTCTTGCAAGATATTAATAACCAGAATAAGAGAACTTGAAGTTTATTTTATTGAACTGAAAATTCCTAAAACAAAACAACCCTTGCAACTACTTTACAAATCAACCCGTGGCCCTAAGGGGAATTTAGAACATGGTGGGAGAAGGAAAACGGCTAGGGTTTGAGAGAAGGCTAGAGAATGGTCGATCTCCCCCTAGGTCGAAATACATGCCCTTATATAGGCTTTGGGTCCAAGTTTTCTAATTTAGCAAGGATTACAACTTTAAATTAAATTACAACTCTAATAAAGACTAAATCTTTAGAGAATCTATCTTTAAGTCGTCCTCCTTCTTTCTTGGGATTTTCTCTCCTTGAACTTTGGGCTTGGTATATCTTCTGATCTAGGGCTTGGAAAAATATAGTGGTTTTACACGACAGACGGGCTGAATTTTCTCTATCTGTCGAGGTCCACTTTGCTTCTTCTCCTCAAAACTGTTGTCGTCCTCTGCTGTCACGGCGGCAACCATGGCAGCATCGTCCTTCTTGACTGCTCATCCAGTTCCAGCTCTTCTGCTTTACTGCCCAGCGCCTGCCTCTCCATCTGCTACAACAACAACCTGCAAAAGCAACCAATTTCAGTAGAAACTGTGCCTTTTAATATATTTGTGATGTTTAACTGTAAACTGACCTAAATGCAATAAATAATGCTTGAATGCAGCAAAAATATGGGTTAAATATGGGGTAAATAATAGAACTTTTAGACACTCAACAATATGTATCATACTTGCACCTTAATTATACATCAACCATCAAGACCACATGGAAATAACATCATCAAAGTAACACTAACATCAATATTGAATTCTAGATGCATGCTTCCTATGAAAATCAAGCATTAAAAGCCAATTTTCAAATCCAAGCATAAACCAACATCTAAAGGCCATTTACATACCCAAATACGTATACCACACATGTGCAAAAACCAAAAAATACCAAAACAACCAACATTCATAGCATTGGACACCCCCATTGCCTTTATTACACTAGTTCAAAACCAAAACATACTTTCAATGAAGTCACTTGGAAATCCCTTGAAGTTGCTGCCTCCAAACCTCTAATTATTTGCATTGATGAGCAAAAGAGAGCATAAGCATACAAGCTTAGTGAGGAATGCTCAAAACCAAAAACACCATCAATTCTCAAAACCATTTTTCAGTCTTCTCAAAACCATCATGTTGTAACCCCCTTAACCCGGCCTAGACGGTTGACCCGAATTAAGAAAGTCACACGGGGAAAACCAAAGTCAACCCGAAAGTCAACCTTGATTAACGACACTTTTTTTTCCTTTTTAACCTTGTCTAGATGCACTTTAGACCTAATTGTGATCACACAAACATCATACCAAAAGATCACAAACATCAGAGATCAAACAGGGACTCAATTGAACAAATTACAACTTTAGGGACCAAAATGTAAATTCTGATAAATATGAGGAATTAATCCAAATTAAAGTTACCAACTTGAAATTAATCAGGTTTCATGCTTCTCTGTAAAATTTCAGCTCAAAAGGACTTCCCAAACTCATACAATTACACAAACAAGTTTCAGGACCAAAATGTAAACATTCCAAAACATATAACTGCCAATGTCAGCCCCTAACAGTCACCCGTTCCGAAACAGGCATAGCCCGTTTCGAAACTCGGGACCGTTCCGCAACGCGTACCGAAACGGGGGTCTGGCAGTAGCCTTTCCGTGTCGGAACGGCCCCTCCCGTTTCGGACGCCTGGGCACAATTAAGGCACCCGTTCCGAAACGGTAGGTGCTGTTCCGAAACACCCTGCACAAATTGCCTCAAAAAGCATTACTAAACATGCAATTAAACATCCAATCATGCACCAAACGCCACCAAACTTTACCAGCATGCAATTAAACATAGAAGGGACATATAAGCATCTTCAACTCAACAAAATAACATCATAAGCAAAAAGCCCCAAATCTATAGGCATGCTTCCTACACAAGTAAGCCATTCAAGCATGAACTTCCAAAACAAGCATGTAAAGATCCAACGCCAAAACCAACCTTCTCAACATCAAACAACATACTTAGGGAGTACTAAACATCTCCCAAAACATATACATTGGTCCCCCATTGCCAAATTACCAAAAGCTAAAATGTACTTAGAAAACCTTCCATACTTAGAGCTTTGTTTCCACTTGGATGCTTGCCCTCCTTGCTGCCCTCAAGTACTCTAATGTTCTGCATTATTGAATTAAGAAAACGGAAGAGAGCGTAAGCAAAAGCTTAGTGAGGAATGCTCGTAAAACCATTCAATAATGCATTAACAAAACATTTATAAATCATGCTTCAAAACATCAATTGTACATGCTTAAAAGCTTACTTAAAACAAGCATCTCATGCTTCATGTCATAACATGTCATATTGGCAACAAGTGATAAATTTCATTCCTTTTAACAAGTTCATCATAACTTTCACCCCAAGGACTTTTAAACACCTTGGACCCCAAGGACTTTTAAACACCTTGGCCATGGACTTTTAAACACCTTGATATAAATTACCTCAAGGACTTTTAAACACCTTGACCCCAGGGACTTTTAAACACCTTGGCCATGGACTTTTAAACACCATGAATTAAATCACCTCAAGGACTTTTAAACACCTTGACCCCAAGGACTTTTAAACACCTTGGCCTATGGACTTTTAAACACCATAGAAAGGACCACACAAGGACTTTTAAACACCTTTGTGTCCGTAACAAGAATCATCCAAGGACTTTTAACCACCTTGATGTTCTTAAGTAAACAAGGCTCACTCAAGGACTTTTAACCACCTTAGTGACCTTAACCTTTTCAAAACATCACTTGCCAATATACATCATTAACATCATTTAATCCACTGTTTTAAAGCATTAAACCAAGCCATACTCATCATGCATTTAAAAGCATTTAACCACATTTAATCAATGCCCAAAATCAAGGAACTCTTACCTTGAGTTTCCTTCAACATATGGCTTACAACAACAGCAAATACCATGCTAAACCATGCTTTCAAAACAGTAATTAAAACATGCAATAAACCACTTTGCATCACACATAGTCATGGCCACCACTAGAGAGAATTTCCGAAAACTTACACTCGAGCTTAGCAAAGTTGTTTAGACTTAAACTAAGCTCCCAAGACATTGGTTTCAAAGCCGAAAACCCAATTTCACTCACCGATTCCACTTCGCCTCTTGCCGGAGCACCAAATCAAGCCTCCGGATCACCACCACTTGGATCCAAAGATTCCTCCCCTGATTAAACACATTAAAGCATATATTTAATGCATCATCATGCATCAAAAGCTTCAATGAAAGCACTCAAACTCGCTGCTCTCATTCACACTCCAATTTCGGCCACCAAACACAACCGAAATTGCATCAAAACCACTTCTCAACAAAGCCCAGCCATAAACCAGCAAAACCTAACATCCATTAACACCATTTAACATCTAAAAACAACCTATAAACATCCTTATACCTCCAGCAACATCAGATCCACAAGATCACCACAAAAACATCCAAGAATCACAAGCTAAACTTAGGAAACACAACCTATCCGGGATTGCATTAATCAAAACTCATTTCCTTATCAATTTAGAGTTCATTTAACATCAAAAACACACCTCAAATCACAGATTAATCATATCTAACGAAAATCATCAAAAATCACCAAATCTTGCATTATAAGCCAAGATCCATTTCACCTCTTAAAATCCTTTAATAAAACTTCAATTAAGAGTTGAGAACTTGGGAATTTCAGTAAAGAACTGATAGTTTAGAGGAGAAGGACGTTCTTACCTCCAAACTTGTGTTTCTCCACTTTTTGGAATCAAAAACCTTGTTGAATCAACTAGCAAATGATGAGGTTTTGAAGATATGTTGATTAGGAATCAAAAGAATGTTGAAAGGAGGATTTTAGGTGAGAAAATCAGAAACAACTCTCTGGAAAACAAGTGTTTGGATTGAGAGAAAATGAGAGAAAGAAAATAGAAAAGTTAGTTAAGAAAATAGCCAAATGGCCTTTCCCTCCACTTTTGATATGTTTTAAAATCAGAATAAATCTCAAAATATCTTAGAAAAATCTGGAGAAACTACTTTTGGAATAATAGCTCCTTAAAGATTTAAAGTTTCAACTCTTTATAAAACAGTCACAAAACTTTCAAAAATTACATTTTGGTCACTAGCCAAAATGTCACTCTTCCAAAACCCATTTTTCAAAATTGATTTCACAGTTCACTTAATTATATTAAAAGATGATTTTAGAACATTTTTCCATATTTTTAATGCAACCCGAACTAGGCTTTCGTAATTTCACCTCTTTAGATTCGAACATCACTTTGACCAAACCGGTCAACGCCTAAAACTTCTAAGCCCAAAACCGGGGCGTTACAACTCTCCCCCCCTTAAGAAATTTTGTCCTCAAAATTTACCTAAAGGAAAGAGATAAGGAAACTGCTTCAGCATGTCTTCCTTCCGCTCCCACGTGGCTTCCTCAACACCGCGATGCTTCCACAGCACCTTCACCAACTCAATGGTCTTGCCACGAAGAACCTTGCTATCTGAATCCAGAACCTTCACCGGTTCCTCATCATAGGTCAAATCCGGATTCAAAACCACTTCCTCCACAGGCATCACATGCGAAGGATCAGATCTATACCTCCGGAGCATAGAGACATGGAACACATCATGAATCTTCTCCAGCTCCTGAGGTAACCTCAACCGATACGCAACAGGACCCACACGCTCAACCACCTCATATGGTCCAATGTACCTAGGGCTCAACTTACCCTTTCGGCCAAACCGCATCACCTTCTTCCAAGGCGAAACCTTCAAGAACACACGGTCACCCACCGCATACTCCATCTCCTTACGCTTCAAATCCGCGTAAGACTTCTGCCGATCAGAAGCAGCCTTCAACCGCTCACAAATGAGCTTTACCTTCTCTGTGGTCCCTTTCAACAAAGCCGGCATCGAAACCAACTTTTGACCAGTTTCAGCCCAACAAAGAGGAGTCCTACACTTCCTCCCGTACAAAGCCTCATAAGGTGCCATATGTATACTTGCCTGATAACTGTTGTTATAAGCAAACTCAACCAAGGGCAGATGCTTCTCCCAAGAACCTTGGAACTCAATCACGCAGCACCTCAACATATCCTCCAAAATCTGGATAACTCGCTCAGACTGACCATCCGACTGAGGATGATAGGATGTACTGAAATGCAACCTTGTACCCAGAGCTTGATGTAAACACTGCCAGAAACGCGATGTGAACCTCAGATCCCTATCTGACACAATCGACTTAGGTACACCATGCAGCCGCACAATCTCAGCAATGTACAGCTCTGCCAGCTTATCCAAAGAAAACGTAGTATGCACAGGCAAGAAATGCGCACACTTCGTCAGGCGATCCACAATCACCCAGACCGAATTCTTCTTCGATGGAGACAAAGGTAAACCAGATACAAAATCCATGGTAACCCTCTCCCACTTCCATTCAGGGATTTTCAACGGTTGCAACAACCCTGAAGGAACCTGATGTTCAGCCTTAACTCGCTGACACACCAAACACTTGCTCACAAACTCCGCAACATCCTTCTTCAAACCCACCCAATAGTACTCATCAGGAAGATCACGATACATCTTAGTACTACCAGGGTGCATAGCAAAAGGACTACTATGACCTTCAGTCAGAATAGCACGCCTCAACTCAGCATCATTGGGCACTACTATTCGACTCCCAAAACACAGCACACCATCATCATTGAAATAGAAATCCGAAGGTCTACCCTCCGCGATATCCTGAACATGAGACACCAAGGAATCATCCAACAACTGCTTATCCTTGATCAACTGAACCATAGACGGCTTCACTTGTAACTCAGCCACAAGACCACCATCTCGCGATATGCTCAAGCTAGCAAACATGGCTCTCAGCTCAACAGCTACCTTCCTACTCAAGGCATCCGCAACAACATTAGCCTTCCCAGGATGGTACTCAATCGTCATATCATAATCCTTGAGCAACTCCAACCAACGCCGCTGCCTAAGATTCAACTCCTTCTGAGACATCAGATACCTCAAACTCTTGTGATCTGTGTACACAGTACACTTCTCACCATACAGATAATGTCTCCAGATCTTCAGAGCAAAAACCACTGCAGCCAGCTCAATATCATGCGTAGGGTAATTGCGCTCATGCACTTTCAACTGCCGCGACGCATAAGCCACCACCTTACCCTCCTGCATCAGCACACACCCCAAACCTACATAGGATGCATCACTATAGACCACAAACTCTTTCCCTGATTCAGGCTGAATCAAGATAGGAGCTTGCGTCAAAGCCACCTTTAGCTTCTCAAAAGCCTGCTGTCTCGCTTCTGTCCACTCATACTTAACATCCTTTTGCAACAGCTTCGTCAAAGGAGCAGCAATCTTGGAAAAACCATCCACAAACCTTCGGTAGTATCCCGCCAAACCAAGGAAACTACGGATCTCATGAACAGACTTAGGAACTTTCCAATTCATCACCGCCTCAATCTTCTGAGGATCAACACGAATCCCCTCAGCTGAGACCACATGCCCAAGAAACACCACCTCCCTTAACCAGAACTCACACTTACTCAGCTTAGCATAAAGCTGATTCTCCAACAAAGCTTGCAAAACAATCCTCAAATGCTCTTCATGCTCCTCCTCAGTACGCGAGTACACGAGGATATCATCAATGAACACCACAACAAACTTGTCCAGGTATTCATGAAACACACGATTCATCATGTCCATGAAAGCAGCAGGAGCATTTGTCAAACCAAACGACATCACAAGGAACTCATAATGCCCATACCTTGTCCTGAAAGTTGTCTTAGGCACATCCACATCTTTCACCTTCAGCTGATAATACCCTGACCTCAAGTCAATCTTAGAGAACACAGCTGCTCCCCGAAATTGATCAAAGAGATCATCAATCCTCGGCAAAGGATACCGATTCTTGATAGTCAACTTGTTCAGCTGACGGTAATCAATGCACATTCTCATAGTGCCATCCTTCTTCTTCACAAACAGGACCGGTGCTCCCCAAGGTGACACACTCGGCCGGATGAAACCACGATCAAGCAGCTCTTGCAACTGCGTCTTCAGCTCCTTCAGCTCCTTAGGTGCCATTCTATAGGGAGTAATGGACACAGGAGTTGTATTCTCATACAGCTCAATTCCAAACTCCACCTCGCGATTAGGAGGTAAACCAGGCAACTCCTCAGGAAAAACACCAGGGAACTCCTTCACAACTCTGATATCTTGCACCCTCAACTCTTTAGAGCTAGGATTCATCACAAAAGCTAGATAGGCTTCGCAACCTTGCCTCAGCATCCTGCTCGCCTCCAAGGTAGACACCACATTGGCAAGAAACTTCACATTCTCGCCCACCACAACAACCTCATAATCATCCGCAAGCTTAAGCAAAACCCGCTTGTTCTCACAATCCACAACAGCACGATGCTCAGCAAGCCAATCCATACCAAGGATCACATCGAAACCATAGAAGGGCAACTCCATAAGATCAACATGGAAAACATGCTCTTGAACAACCAAGGGACACCTTCTATAAAGCTTACGAGTCACAACAGTCTCACCAAAAGAACTAGTGACTCGAACACCAACATCCAAAGACTCAACAGGCAAACCAAGCAATTCAGCATGCTCACGCAAAATGTATGAATGCGTAGATCCAGAATCAATCAATGAAAGCAATGACAAGGACTGCAAAATAAAGGTACCTGCAATCACATCCGCATCATTCCTACCCTCTCGCTGAGCATACACCCTCGCTTGGCCTCCACCCTCAGGCTGAATAGCCACAACATGGGCCACTCCACGTCCACCTTCCTCTCTCCTCTGGAAATTACCACGGCCGCGCCCACGACCTCTCTGCGGTGCCGCAACAACAGGAGCACGCACCTGATCACCAGCCAACCTCGGACAATCTCGCCTCAAGTGGTCTGCAGAACCACAACTCCAGCACCCGTTACCAGCAGCCGCAACAGGAGCTTGCACCACTCTCTCAGCACGAGGACAGTCACGATTCAGGTTACCACGGGAACCACAGATCCAACAAGCACTAGGATCAACTCTAGCACTGCCACCCTTAGCAGGTGCACCACCACCTCTCTTGGCTGAGGGCTGATACTTCTGATCACGTCTCCTCTTGTTCCGTCCACCTCCGGAACTAAACTCAGCTGATCGCTTCCCAGCACTTGCTCCAACACCTCTCACAGATAAACCCAAGTTCATCTCTATATCCTTGGCTCGACCCACCAACACATCAAAATCATCATATTCAGTGGCCAGCACATACATCTTCACTTCCGTCACAAGACCATAACGGAACCTTTCGCACCTTGCCCGCTCATCGGGGATCAGCTCCGGTGCATACTGACTGAGTCGCACAAACTGCACCTCATACTCAGCCACACTCATGCTCCCTTGGGTAAGAGACATGAATTCACGCTTCTTCTCATCTAGATATCTTACACCCAGATATCTCCTTTTGAACACACTCTGAAAGAATGTCCAGGTCACATCAGCTTCAACCATCCCAGCAATAGTGGTTGTCCACCACGTATACGCATCCTTCTGCAGCAAGGACACAACACAACCCAGCTTCTGCACATCAGTGCAACTCATCTGGCCCAAGATTCGCTTGGTACTCTCTAGCCAAGCTTCAGAACTCTCAGCAGACATACCCCTGAACTCAGTCCCACCAAGACTGCGCAGACGCTCCAAAGGTAGTCTGACACCAGCATCTTCCTGATGCCCCGCTCCACGAGCCCCAGCTACTGCTGCTTGAAAAGCACCAGCAATAGCTTGCACTAACATCATCATATCAGGCATAGCTTGCCCCTGACCAGCCCCAGGTCCAGCAGCTCCAGCGCCAGCTGCAGCTCCAGCTTCCTCAGCCCCAACACCACCACCACCAGGTGGAGGAGGAGGTAACACCGCACTACCCGTGTTTTCCTCATTCTCGTTCTCATTAGGAGCTGTAGCTCGCACATTACCTCGTAACTCTCTACGTGGTGCCATACTTTTACCATGCAATCACAACACAAATAAAAGAAAGTCAGGCCCAGCAAGGTAAGCAATCCAAGTATTCAAGCTCAATTTCATTTCAAATCAACATCTTTCCTTTAGCTTTGATTTGGCAATGGGTACCCACTACATGCTACATCACAGCACATACTTCAATTGTACCAAAATCACAAGCCATTAAACATGCTTTCACTCAACAAGCATACAAGGCATACATACTTCAATCATGCATACATACATTCCCAATTACTCGAGAACTCAGCTCTGATACCACCAAATGTAACCCCCTTAACCCGGCCTAGACGGTTGACCCGAATTAAGAAAGTCACACGGGGAAAACCAAAGTCAACCCGAAAGTCAACCTTGATTAACGACCCTTTTTTTCTTTTTAACCTTGTCTAGATGCACTTTAGACCTAATTGTGATCACACAAACATCATACCAAAAGATCACAAACATCAGAGATCAAACAGGGACTCAATTGAACAAATTACAACTTTAGGGACCAAAATGTAAATTCTGATAAATATGAGGACTTAATCCAAATTAAAGTTACCAACTTGAAATTAATCAGGTTTCATGCTTCTCTGTAAAATTTCAGCTCAAAAGGACTTCCCAAACTCATACAATTGCACAAACAAGTTTCAGGACCAAAACGTAAACATTCCAAAACATATAACTGCCAATGTCAGCCCCCAACGGTCACCCGTTCCGAAACTGGCATAGCCCGTTTCGAAACTCAGGACCGTTCCGCAACGCGTACCGAAACGGGGGTCTGGCAGTAGCCTTTCCGTTTCGGAACGGCCCCTCCCGTTTCGGACGCCTGGGCACAATTAAGGCACCCGTTCCGAAACGGTAGGTGCTGTTCCGAAACACCCTGCACAAATTGCCTCAAAAAGCATTACTAAACATGCAATTAAACATCCAATCATGCACCAAACGCCACCAAACTTTACCAGCATGCAATTAAACATAGAAGGGACATATAAGCATCTTCAATTCAACAAAATAACATCATAAGCAGAAAGCCCCAAATCTATAGGCATGCTTCCTACACAAGTAAGCCATTCAAGCATGAACTTCCAAAACAAGCATGTAAAGATCCAACACCAAAACCAACCTTCTCAACATCAAACAACATACTTAGGGAGTACTAAACATCTCCCAAAACATATACATTGGTCCCCCATTGCCAAATTACCAAAAGCTAAAATGTACTTAGAAAACCTTCCATACTTAGAGCTTTGTTTCCACTTGGATGCTTGCCCTCCTTGCTGCCCTCAAGTACTCTAATGTTCTGCATTATTGAATTAAGAAAACGGAAGAGAGCGTAAGCAAAAGCTTAGTGAGGAATGCTCGTAAAACCATTCAATAATGCATTAACAAAACATTTATAAATCATGCTTCAAAACATCAATTGTACATGCTTAAAAGCTTACTTAAAACAAGCATCTCATGCTTCATGTCATAACATGTCATATTGGCAACAAGTGATAAATTTCATTCCTTTTAACAAGTTCATCATAACTTTCACCCCAAGGACTTTTAAACACCTTGGACCCCAAGGACTTTTAAACACCTTGGCCATGGACTTTTAAACACCTTGATATAAATTACCTCAAGGACTTTTAAACACCTTGACCCCAAGGACTTTTAAACACCTTGGCCATGGACTTTTAAACACCATGAATTAAATCACCTCAAGGACTTTTAAACACCTTGACCCCAAGGACTTTTAAACACCTTGGCCTATGGACTTTTAAACACCATAGAAAGGACCACACAAGGACTTTTAAACACCTTTGTGTCCGTAACAAGAATCATCCAAGGACTTTTAACCACCTTGATGTTCTTAAGTAAACAAGGCTCACTCAAGGACTTTTAACCACCTTAGTGACCTTAACCTTTTCAAAACATCACTTGCCAATATACATTATTAACATCATTTAATCCACTGTTTTAAAGCATTAAACCAAGCCATACTCATCATGCATTTAAAAGCATTTAACCACATTTAATCAATGCCCAAAATCAAGGAACTCTTACCTTGAGTTTCCTTCAACATATGGCTTACAACAACAGCAAATACCATGCTAAACCATGCTTTCAAAACAGTAATTAAAACATGCAATAAACCACTTTGCATCACACATAGTCATGGCCACCACTAGAGAGAATTTCCGAAAACTTACACTCGAGCTTAGCAAAGTTGTTTAGACTTAAACTAAGCTCCCAAGACATTGGTTTCAAAGTCGAAAACCCAATTTCACTCACCGATTCCACTTCGCCTCTTGCCGAAGCACCAAATCAAGCCTCCGGATCACCACCACTTGGGTCCAAAGATGCCTCCCCTGATTAAACACATTAAAGCAGAGATTTAATGCATCATCATGCATCAAAAGCTTCAATGAAAGCACTCAAACTCGCTGCTCTCATTTACACTCCAATTTCGGCCACCAAACACAACCGAAATTGCATCAAAACCACTTCTCAACAAAGCCCAGCCATAAACCAGCAAAACCTAACATCCATTAACACCATTTAACATCTAAAAACAACCTATAAACATCCTTATACCTCCAGCAACATCAGATCCACAAGATCACCACAAAAACATCCAAGAATCACAAGCTAAACTTAGGAAACACAACCTATCCGGGATTGCATTAATCAAAACTCATTTCCTTATCAATTTAGAGTTCATTTAACATCAAAAACACACCTCAAATCACAGATTAATCATATCTAACGAAAATCATCAAAAATCACCAAATCTTGCATTATAAGCCAAGATCCATTTCACCTCTTAAAATCCTTTAATAAAACTTCAATTAAGAGTTGAGAACTTGGGAATTTCAGTAAAGAACTGATAGTTTAGAGGAGAAGGACGTTCTTACCTCCAAACTTGTGTTTCTCCACTTTTTGGAATCAAAAACCTTGTTGAATCAACTAGCAAATGATGAGGTTTTGAAGATATGTTGATTAGGAATCAAAAGAATGTTGAAAGGAGGATTTTAGGTGAGAAAATCAGAAACAACTCTCTGGAAAACAAGTGTTTGGATTGAGAGAAAATGAGAGAAAGAAAATAGAAAAGTTAGTTAAGAAAATAGCCAAATGGCCTTTCCCTCCACTTTTGATATGTTTTAAAATCAGAATAAATCTCAAAATATCTTAGAAAAATCTGGAGAAACTACTTTTGGAATAATAGCTCCTTAAAGATTCAAAGTTTCAACTCTTTATAAAACAGTCACAAAACTTTCAAAAATTACATTTTGGTCACTAGCCAAAATGTCACTCTTCCAAAACCCATTTTTCAAAATTGATTTCACAGTTCACTTAATTATATTAAAAGATGATTTTAGAACATTTTTCCATATTTTTAATGCAACCCGAACTAGGCTTTCCTAATTTCACCTTTTTAGATTCGAATAGCACTTTGACCAAACCGGTCAACGCCCAAAACTTCTAAGCCCAAAACCGGGGCGTTACACATGCCTTCTTTGAAAATCCATGCACTTCAACATTAAAATCAGCATGTAAACATCATGCAACAAGTATCAATTACTTCACAACAATTAAACCATTTAAAAAACCAAGCCTTCCAAGCATATTCACCAATATGCAAAGCTTAAGGTAAAACATGCATTTTTCCATAATATGCATCAACAACATTTCCATAACTTTCAATCCATTATATTGGCTTTCAAGTGATTAACAACATTCCCATTTCTCAAAAACATATGGGATACAAGGATTATCAAGGGTTGTCCCAAACTCTTCATACACTATACCGGCATCTCAAGGCTCACACACGGGAGCAATCCTCCATCGTTGTGACACCCGTGGTGGAGTATTCGGTAAAATCACAACCCCTAAACACCACTCATCGATAGATGTATAACCCACTAACGAGAGACGAGACACACACAAGGTTTGAACCTGGGAACTACCCTCAACTGTTGCATCCTTAAACATTCCTCAATCGTTAGGGGTACTTGGATGAAATTTTCGGTACAATCACAACCCCTCAACATTCAAGGCGACTTGTTTATAGTGCACTCAATCCTATAGCCGGCTAACTATATCCGATTTCATTTACAAAACACTTTACACAACATCATTTGCCAATATAATCCACATTTCATGCATACTTCACTGTTTTTCCAAAGCATTCAATACAAGCCATATCTCAAGCATTAAACCATGCTTCAAAACTCATGCATCAACACATGCATATATGGATCACTTACCTAGTGCATCCTTAAACTATATGGCATCATCAACCACATTTTATAAACTCAAATCATGCTTTAAAACAATATGTAAATGCAATAAAAACAAATGCAACAAAAGGTTCATACTAGCACAATCCGAGAGAGGAATTCACTTTACTTACTTCCGAACTTAGTAAAGCGTTTCAAGCTCTTACTAAGTTCCCAAAACCTTTTCTAGAACGTTTCCATGCTGGAAAATCAGTTTCCACTCATCGACATGCGAAACCACACTTGCCAACGCACATTCAACCGTTTGAAGCCTCCAAAACCACTTCGTTCGATTCTGGAACACTATCCCCTATTTTCAACACATTAAAACAGAGATTCAATGCATCATAATGCATCCAAACACTAGCACTTTACTAGAAACTCGCTGCCCTGCTTTAAAGCGTCAAAATACCAAACCAAATCAACTAAAATCTCAATCGATTGATCTCTAGACTTAGCCCAGCCATCCACCAACACATCCAACACATTTTAAGCATATATCAACAACCAAAAACAACCTAAAACCTTTCTTATACCTCTAGTAACTCAGATCTCACATAACACCACAAAAACCAACAAAAAACACTTTAAAACTCAATGATCTCAAGGATTTTAGGATCAATATGATTAAGACTCTATTTCAACATCATAAACCCTTCCAAATTCAATTAGAAACCATCTCAAACAAACCAAATCAAAAAAACTCTGAAAATCACATTAAATCCTCTTTTCTATTAAGATTTCATCATTCTATCAAAACAATAATAAATCCTTAATCAAAACATAGATAAGGAGTCAAATATCTTTGGAATTTCATTAAAGAACCTTGATTAGAGGGTTAGCACGGAATTTACCTCGAATTCTTGCTTCTCTTCTAATTTGGCAAATTTAGCTTTCAAGAATCTTGAAAATTTTTGAGATAAATCACAAAGGAGAAGTTGGAAATCAAGAGAGAAAAGGGAAGTGATTTAAATCTGGAAAATGAGAGAAAATGGAGAGTGTTTGGCTGATGTGAAATGAAGAGAATGAAATGATTGTTAAATTTTGTTTAACCAACATAACTACCTTTTAATTAAATCATTAAAAACTCACTTTAATAATTAATGAATCATTTAAAACACATGCCAAATTAGAGAAAAGACTTAATTGCCAATTAGCTCCCAAGAGATTCTAAGATTTTGACTCTTTTGAGAAACACTCCTTTTTTCCATAATTTTAAAACTTTACATTTTGGTCACTTCCCAAAATGTACACTTCCCAAAACATTTTTGCAAAATTGATTCAACCAACCTCTTGAATATATTTTTAGAGGATTTTAAGAATTTTATCATATTTTTATCCCATCCCGAACCTTGATTTCCCTGAACCACCTTTAACGATCCGAACCACCGATTACGGGTTCCACTAGTCTAATCCGACACACAAAACACCTAGGCCCAAAATTGGGGCGTTAAAACTCTCCCCCACTTAGAAAATTTCATCCTTAAAATTTTACATGAAAGAAAAAGATGTGGAAATTGCCTCAACATGTCTGCCTTGCTATCCTACGTGGCCTCCTCAACTCCTCGGTGTCGCCACAACACCTTCACAAGCTCAATTTTCGTCCCACGAAGAACTTTACTGCTCGAATCAAGGATCCCCACTGGTTCCTCATCGTAGGATAAATCTGGATTCAATTCAATCTCCTAAACTGGCATCACATATGATGGATCCGATCTATACCTCCGCAACATGGAAACATGAAACACATCATGAATCTTCTCACACTCAAGAGGCAACCTCAACCGATAAGGCACAGGACCAACTCGCTCCACAACCTCATAAGGTCCAATAAACCTCGGACTAAGCTTTCCCTTACGTCCGAACCTCATCACATTCTTCCACGGCAATACTTTAAGGAACACGCGATCTCCAACCGCAAACTCAATCTCCCTACACTTTAAATCCATGTAAGACTTCTGACGATCTGATGCAGCCTTCAACCGCTCACATATGAGCTTCACTTTCTCAGTTTTTCCTACAAGCATATATGGCAAGGAAACCAACTTTTGCCCCGCCTCAGCCAAACAAAGAGGCATTCTACACTTCCTCACATACAAGGCCTCATACGGAGCCATTTGTATACTCGCCTAAAAGTTGTTATTATAGGAAAAATAAACCAAAGGCAGCTTCTTTTCCTAAGAACCTTGGAATTCTATCACACAACATCTTAACATGTCCTCCAGCACCTGGATAACTCTCTCTCTCTCTCTCTCTAACTGACTGTCCATCCGTCTGAGGGTGATAATAAGGGATGAAAATCAAACGCGTACCCAACGCCTAGGGTAAACATTCCCAAAATCTCGTTGTAAACCTCGGATCTCTATCCAACACTATGGACTTGGGCACACCATGCAAACACATAATTTCGGCAATATACAACTCCGCTAGCTTATCCAACGTGTATGTAGTATGTACAACAAAGAAATGTGCACACTTTGTAAGATTATCCACAATCACCCATATGGAGTTCTTCTTAGATGGTGTCAAAGGTAGACAGGACACAAAATCCATTGTAATCATTTCCTATTTCCATTCTAGTATTCTCAAAAGGCTGTAACAACCCAGAAGGAAACTGATGCTCAGCCTTCACTCGCTGATAAACAATACACTTGCTTACAAAATTAGCAACATCCTTTTTCAACCCCGCCCAATAGTACTCATCCTTCAAGCCACGATACATCTTAGTACTACCATGGTGCATAGCAAAAGGACTGCTATGAGCTTCAGTCAAAATAGTACGCCTAAACTGAACATCCTCCGGCACAACTATTCGACTTTTGAAACATAAAACTCCATCATCATTGAAACAAAAATCCGTTGCATTACCCTCAGCTATATCCTTAACATGAGGCACCAACGAATCATCAAGCAATTGCTTCTCCTTGATGAACTCAATCAAGGAAGGTTTCACCTGCAACTCATTTATCAAACCACCATCACGCCAAATGCTCAACCGAGCAAACATCGCTCTCAGCTCAACAGCTACCTTCCTACTCAAAAACATCGGCCACAACATTGGCCTTTCTAGGATGACACTCAATCGTTAGATCATAATCCTTAAGCAACTCTAACCATCTTCGTTGCCTAAGATTCAACTCCCTTTGAGACATAAGATACTTCAAACTCTTATGGTCGATGTAAACCACACACTTTTCACCATAAAGGTAGTGTCTCGAAATCTTCAAAGAAAACACCACTGCAGCTAGCTCTAGATCATGAGTAGGATAGTTGCGCTCATGCACCTTCAATTGTCTAGACGCATAAGCTACAACCTTCCCACCTTGCATCAACACGCTACCCAAACCAACATATGATGCATCACTATAGACTACAAACTCCTTACCCGATTCCGGCTGAATCAAGATAGGAGCTTGCGTCAAGGCTTCCTTCAACTTCTCAAAAGCTTGTTCCCTAATATTCGTCCATTCAAAACGAACATTCTTTTGCAACAACTTGGTCAAAGGTGCTGCAATCTTAGAAAAAACCTTCAACAAAACCTCGATAATATCCAGCCAACCCAAGGAAACTACGCACCTCCGTTTCCAATTTAAGTGTTTTCCAACTCATCACCGCCTCAAGCTTGTGTGGATCAACCCGAACACCCTCGAATAACAACACATGTCCAAGAAAAACCACTTCCCTGAGCCAAAACTCACACTTGCTCAGCTTAGCATAAATTTCCAACAACACTTGCAACACAATCCTCAAATGCTTATCACGATCCTCCTCGATACGCGAGTACATGAGAATATCATCGATAAACACTACCACGAACTGATCTAGGAACTCATGGAACACCTTATTCATTATATCCATGAATGCAGTCGGTGCATTTGTCAACCCAAACGACATCACCAAGAACTCATAATGATCATACCTTGTCCGAAAAGCTGTTTTGGGTACATCCACATCCTTAACCTTTAGTTGATAATACTCAGACCTCAAATCAATCTTTGAAAACACCGAAGCACCACGAAACTGATCAAACAGATCATCAATCCTTGGCACAGGGTACTTGTTCTTAATCCTCAACTTGTTCAGTTGCCGATAATCTATGCACATACGCATCGTACCATCCTTATTTTTTACAAACAAGACCGGTGCACTCTAAGGCGAAACACTTGGCGTTATGAACCCTCGATCAAGCAACTCTTGAAGTTGCGTCTTAAACTCCTTCAACTCTTTATGTGCCATGCAATAAGGAGAAATGGACACGAGATTCGTATTTTCATACAACTCGATGCCAAACTCAACTTTTCTGTTCGGTGGCAAACCTAACAACTCTTCCAGAAAAACACCTAGAAATTCACATACAGTTCGTATGTCTTGCACTTGCACTTCCTTCATACCAGGGTTCATCACATACGCTAAGAAAGCTTTGCAACCCAACTCCATCTTCCGACTCGCTTCAAGAGCCAAAATTGCATTGGAAAAGAACTTCACCTTCTCGCCTACGATTACTACTTCGTAATCATCCGCAAGTTTTAAGGTAACTCGCTTAACATCGAAATCAACCACGGCTTGATGCTCAACCAACAAGTCCATTCAAAGAATCACATCAAAGCCATAAAAAGACAATCCCATTAAATCAACTGAAAACACATGGCCTTGAATATATAAAGGGTATCGATACGTCCCCGTGTATTGGTACGCTCTCCTCATTTATGAAGGTCGTATCGATACACTATGAAGTGTATCGATACACTTCAGTATGCAATTTCTCAAAATGTACATTTAACACTTCAAGACACATTCCATTACATTCTAACATATATGTAACATACTTGCAACTCAATAATACATCAACCATCAAGACCACATGGCAATAACATCACCAAAGCAAAACTAACATCAATATTAAATTCTAGATGCATGCTTCCTATGATAATCATGAATTAAAATCCAATTTTGAAATTCAACCATAAACCAACATCTAAAGGCCATTTACAAAACCAAATACGCATACCAAATTTGTACAAAAACCAGAAAATACGAAAACAACCAACATTCATAGCATTGGACACCCTTATTGCCTTTATTACACTAGTTCAAAACCAAATCATACATTCATTGAAGTCACGTGGAAATCCCTTGAAGTTGCAGCCTCCAAACCTCTAATTATTTGCATTGATGAGCAAAAGAGAGCATAAGCATACAAGCTTAGTGAGGAATGCTTAAAACTAAAAACACCATCAATGCTCAAAACCATTTTTCACTCTTTTCAAAACCATCATGCCTTCTTTGAAAATCTATGCACTTCAACATTAAAATCAGCATGTAAACATCATGCAACAAGTATCAATTACTTCACAGCAATTAAGCCATTGCTAATAAAAAACAAGCCTTCCAAGCATATTCACTAGTATGCAAGGCTTAAGGTAAAACATACATTTTTCCATAATATGCATCAATAAAATTTCCATTACATTTCAATCCATTATATTGTCTTTCAAGTGATTAATAAAATTCCCATTTCTCATAAACATATCGGATACATGGATTACAAAGGGTTGTCCCAAACGCTTCATACACTCTGCGGGCATCTCAAGGCTCACACACGAGAGCAACCCTCCACCGTTGTGACACCCGTGGTGGAGTATTCGGTACAATATAACCCCTCAACACCACTCATTGGTAGATGTATAGCCCACTAACGAGAGACGGGACACACACAAGGTTCGCACCCGAGAGCTACCCTCAACTACTGCAACCTTAAACATTCCTCAATCGTTAGAGTACTTAGATGGAGTTTTCGGTATAATCACAACCCCTCAACATCCAAGGTGACTTGTTTATAGTGCACTCAATCCTATAGCCGAGTAACTATATCTGATTTCATTTGCAAAACACTTTACACAACATCACTTGCCAATATAATCCACATTTCATGCATAACTCATTGTTTTTTTCAAAGCATTCAATACAAGCCATATCTCAAGCATTAAACCATGATTTAAAACTAATGCATCAACACATGCATACAAAGATCACTTACCTAGTGCATCCTTAAACCATATGGTATCATCAATCACATTTTATAAACTCAAATCATGCTTTAAAAAAAAAGTAAATGCAATGAAACCAAGTGCAACCAAAGGTTTATACTAGCACAATCCGGGAGAGAAATTCTCTTTACTTACTTCCGAACTTAGTAAAGCATTTCAAGCTCTTACTAAGTTCCCAAAACTTTTTCTAAAACGTTTCCATGCTGGAAAATCAGTTTCTACTCACCGACTTGCGAAACCACACTTGTCGATGCACAATCAACCGTCTGAAGCCTCCAAAACAACTTTGTTCGATTCCAAAACACTATCCCATGTCTTCAACAAATTAAAATAGAGATTCAATGCATCCAAACACCAGCACTTTAATAGAAACTCGTTGTGCTGCTCTAAAGCATCAAAATACCCAACCAAATCAACATAAATCTCAATCGATTGATCTCTAGACTCAACCCAGCCATCCACCAACACAACCAACATATTTTAAGCAAATATCAACAACCAAAAACAACCTAAAACATCCTTATACCTCCAGCAACTCAGATCTCGCATAAAGACCCAAAAAACCCAACAAAAAACACTTTAAAAACCAATAATCTCAAGGATTCCGGGATTAATATGATTAAGACTCTATTTCAACATCATAAACCTTTCAAAACTCAATTAGAAACCATCTCAAACAAACCAAATCAAAATAATTCTGAAAATCACATTAACTCCTCTTTTCTATTAAGATTTCGTCATTTTATCAAAACAATAATAAATCCTCACTCAAAAACATAGATAAAGAGTCAAATATCTTTGGAATTTCATTAAAGAACCTTGATTAGAGGGTTAGCACGGAATTTACCTCCAATACTTGCTTCTCTTCTAATTTGGCAAATTTAGCTTTCAAGAATCTTGAAGAAATTTGATAGAAATCACAAAAGAGAAGTTGGAAATAAAGAGAGAAAATGATAGTGATTTAAATATGGAAAATGAGAAAAAATGGAGAGTGTTTGACTGATGTGAAATGAAGAGAATGAAATGATCGTCAAAATTTATTTAACCAACATAACTACATTTTAATTAAATCATTAAAAGCCATTTTAATATTTAATGAATCATTTAAAACACATGCCAAATTAGAGAAAATGCTTAATTTCCAATTAGCTCCCTGAAGATTCTAAGATTTTGACTCTTTTTTGAAAAACTCTCATTTTTCCAGTTTTAAAACTTTACATTTTGGTCACTACGTAAAATGTACACTTCCCAAAACTTTTTTTACAAAATTGATTAAACCAACCTCTTAAATATATTTTTAGAGGATTTTAAGAATTTTTATCATATTTTTATCCCATCATTAGCCTTGATTTCCCTGAACCACCTTTAACGATTCGAACAACCGATTATTGGTTCCACTAGCATAATTCGACACGCAAAACACCTAGGCCCAAAACCGGTGCATTACACAACTACTATCCGGTATGGTGCAATGGAAACTGGAGCAGTCCCAGGTTGCACCTCAATACCAAACTTCACTTCACTGGTTGGGGGTAATCCCGAAAGTTCATTAGGAAAGACATTAGGGAATTCACATTAGTGTCAATGTCCCATAACCGAGATTCATCTTTACCATTTAATGTAAAAGCACACAATTAAGGATTCCTCGTATTCATCAAAACAACACTTTCCTTTCCAATACCCCGAAGGAACAACTTCCTCTTACAACAATCTACTCAGGCTTGATGCTCACTAAGCCAATCTAAACCTATGATGTCATCGAACTCATGGATCTATAAAGCCAACAAATTGGCTGAGAAAGGAATCCCTTGGATCAATAAGGGGTTGTTCTTGCATACTACCCTTACGGTGACACAATCTCCTAAATGATTAGTTACAGAGATTCTCGATGCTATGGATTCAGAACACATGCTATGTAACACCCCAATTTTAGGCTTAGGTGTTTTGGCGAGTCGGGTTGGGCCAGTGGATCCGGTGTCGGTTGTTCGAACCGTTAAAAGATTTTTGGTATTGAAGTTGAGCCTTAATCATATAGATTCCAAAATCCTTGAGATCCTTTGTTTTTAAGTGCTTTTGGGTGAGTTTTTGAGGTGTTCTTAAGGAATTCGAGTTAATGGAGGTATAATGATGGTTTTAGGTTGTTTTTGAATGTTAATTAATGCTTAGAATGTGTTGGATGAGTTGGGTAATGGCTGGGCTGAGGTTTGAGGTCAATCGATTGAGTTTTCGGTTGTTTCAGATGGGTGTTTTGATGCTTTAGAGCAGTGCTGTGGGATTTATCATGTGTGATGGAGTTTTGGATGCATTTTAATGCATTGAACCTCTGTTTTGATATGTTGAAAATAGGGGATTGTAGTTCGGAAGCAAACAAGGTGGTTTTGGAGGCTCCGAACGATCGGTAGTCGCGTCGGCAAGCGTGGTTTCGTGAGTCAGTGAGTGAAATTTGGTTTTCCAGCGTGGAAACATTTTAAAAAAGGTTTTGGAAACTTAATAAGAGCTTGAAATGCTTTATTATGTTCGGAAGTAAGTAAATCGAAATTTCTCCCTCGGTTGTGCTAGTTTTGAGCCTTTGGTTGTACTTGATTTTAATTGCATTAGCCTACTGTTTTAAAGCATGATTTGAGTATATAATTTGTTTATGATGATGCCATGTGGTTTAAGGATGCACTAGGTAAGTGGTCTTTGTATGCATGTGTTGATGCATGAGGTTTTAAGCATGGTTTAATGCTTGTTTATGGCTTATCATGAATGCTTTGTATAAACAGCGAGGAATGCATAAGATATGGATTATATTGGCAAGTGATGTTGATTAAAGTTTTTTATAAATGAAATCAGATATAGTTAGCCGGCTATAGGATTGAGTACACTATAAACAAGTCGCCTTAGATGTTGAGGGGTTGTGATTGTACCAAATACTCCATCCAAGTACCCCAATGATTGATGATTTTGTAAGGTTGCAACGGTTGAGGGTAGCTCCCGGGTGCGAACCTTGTGTGTGTCCCGTCTCTCGTTAGTGGATTATGCATCTATCGATGAGTGGTGTTGAGGGGTTGTGATTGTACCGAATACTCCACCACGGGTGTCACAACGATGGAGGGTCGCTCTTGGGTGTGAGCCTTGTAATGTTGGTAGAGTGTATGAAAGGTGTGAGACAACACATGGTAATCTGTGTATCTGATATATGTTTTTGAGATTGTTGTTTATCACTTGCGAGCCAATAAAATGAAATGAAACATTATGGAAAATGTTGTCAATGCATAATTTGAAATATGCATGTTTTGGTTTAAGCTTAGCATAAAGGTGATTATGCTTGGAAGGCTTGTTTTATGAGTAGCAATGGTTTAATTATTGGATTTATGTGTATCATGTTACATGATGTTCATTACAATGATTTTGAGGTTAAAGTTCACGTTTTGTCAAAGGAAGCTTGATGGTTTTGAAAAGAGTGAAAAATGGTTTTGTGCATTGATTATGTTTTCGGTTTGAGCATTCCTCACTAAGCTTGTATGCTTATGCTCTCTTTGTTCATCAATACAGTCAATTTAAGCTTTGGAGGCAGCACTTGCAAGGGAATCGGTGGAAGACTTTGATTGAAGGTAAGCTTTGGCTTTGGACTAGTGTAATAAAGGCAATGGGGGTGTCCAATGCTTTGAATGTTGATTGGTTTGGTATTTCTAGTTTTGTGCAAGTTTAAGATGCATATTTGAAATTGTAAATGGCATTTGTGTTTGGTTTTATGCTTGCATTTGGATTTTAGCCTTTTGGTGCTTTTAACTTCTGGGAAGCATGCCTCTAGTTCTGTAGCTTATGAGAATGATCCCTTGATGTTGTTTATGCTGTGTATGAGTTGCCATTGATAAGTATTTAAGTTGTATCTATGTTAGGACATGTAACGAGATCGTTCTAGAGGAAGAAAACTGAATGAAACCAGCTTTTTAAAAAAATGCAGGCCCATGCGTTTCGAAACGCCCTTACCTGTTTCGGAACGGTGGCCTGAAATGTCCTTGATGTTTCGGAACGGTAAGGCTCATTCCGGAACATTTTTCCCCTGTGAACCATTGTACCGGAACGTGTCTGGAGGGTTTTCGAAACGGTCCCGCGTTTCAAATAGGCATCAATGTTTCGGAACGGCTGTACCGATACGGGACTCCCTGTTCCAAAACACAAGACCGTTGAGTGTAGAATTTGAATTCATTTGAGTTTCTATTTCTTGCATTTTGGTCTATGTTTGCCTTGTATGCAATTGGATGGGTTCTAATGGTCTTTTCGAGTTGAGTTTTCACCGAGAAGCATGTAATGAATCTAATTGATGGTTGGTAACTTGAATTTGGTAAAAACCCATTAAAGTTCATCAAATTTACGAATTGGTCCCTAAACCTTAATCAACTTTAATTAATTGGCAAATGTGTTGATGTTTTACCTGCTGCTTGTGTGCGTTCACATAGGAACCTAGGTTGCATCTAGACAAGAGAAAAATAAAAAAAAGGGGGCGTTTACTGTGGTAAACCTTCCTAGTTTACTTCAATATTCCCCATATGATCCGTTCGGTTCGGTCTATCGGCCAGGCCGGGTCGAGGGGGTTACATGCTATACTTCTTAACTACGATGGTGCTTATAAAAGAGTGAGTAGAACCATGATCAATCAATGCATACAAAGGATGTGAATATAACTCAATGGTACATGCAATGACATCAGGCTCGTCCTCCTCTTCTCTGCTCCTCACATGATACATTTGGGCAGAAGCTTTTGTGTCTTGCTTGTTTAATGGTTTCCCCGAACCACTTGATCTCACAAAGGTTTCGATGATCCTTGCTTTGATCCCTTAACTTGAAAGGATTGAGCAAGAGAGGTAGCAGTAATCGGGGTGGCGGTAGACTTGGTTGCATTGAGCGGCAGTCACGAATGAAGTGACCTTGCTCACCACAGTAATAACAAGCTTCATTCTACTTACAACATTGACCCGCTGGATGTTTATTTTGGCAATAGTTGCAAACTAGATGTTAGTTGCTCCGATTCGAACCTCTGGTGCTATAAATATATGCTTCCTTAGCATATGAATGTGTCTCGGATTGAGGCCTATCAATATTTCTGGAACGGGAGGGTTGCGGATAAACATTCTACTTAGGGCCTTGATATCTTCCTTTCTTGTTCAATTTTGGAGGTCAAGAATCTTCCCTAAACCTCTTCTCAGATTTATCGGACCCACCCGCTCGTTGAGCCCTCTGTGCAGATTTGGTGTCCTTAACTCGGTTCACCAGATCTTGGAAATGAACATCCGGCGTAACTCATCATTGAGCCTTGCAATGAACATCTGGCATTTCTCTTCCTCCTTCTTGATATATTCAGCACCGTATCTACAGTACTTGCAAAAGTCATGGATGTACTGTTCGGTCGGTCGTCTGCCTTGCTTGAGACGGAGGAAGATATTTCGTCTTTTAGCGAGATAGATGTTGCGTGCAAAAGTAATGCGTAAATTGCGTGCAATTATACATTGTGCCAAGTTATAGTATTTAAGATATCGTCTCCAAAGGGATTGTGACAACCTTGGGAATTCACCTTTCTGCACAAATAAAATAAGAACACTAATATTAGGAGTTGGTTTTGATTGAAGCTAAAACTAAAGCAAATAAAGTAAATTGAGATATTAGTGTGAGAGAATAGGCCAGTATTGGATGGTTCGTAGTGTGAAATTGAATGTACAGTCTCGGTACAATTTTCCAGATCAACTTAACAACTTTCAACAGCCACCCACAACTATGCCTCGGCAGGCGCCCGCCTCGGTAGAGACCAAGTGACTGCCTGGGTAGTTAAGTGATGATTCAAGGTTCGATAAAGCTCCTTTCTAAAACTCCCTCTTCTCCCAAAGCTTGAAGTTCTATTGGCGAACACATCTTGGATGATACGTCCCGACGTGAGTCTAAGGGTGAACACCAACCGATTATGAAAGCACTCTTAGCCGCTGAACTTCTAAACTTATACCTAAGCAGAAGTAGCTTTACCCTATGGTTGGATAAAACCGTGTTTAATCGTTTCGTGATTTCAACTCTCCCAATATTGAACAAATAGATTGCCACCCTCTTCTCTCCCGATAAAGATTGCAACAATGAAGAACCAAGAGTAAACAAACCTTGAATTTTATTGCTAAAACTGAAACCTAAACAAATACAAGCAACTCTCACAACTACTACACAACCAACCCTTAGCTCCAGGGAAGGTTTAGAATATGATGGGTGTTGACGGCACTAGGGTTTCGACAAGAAGGAGTTTCTCTCAAATCTCAATTGTGTTCTCTCCAACTTGTCGATTACATATATATAGGGGAGGAGCCTAAGCCTAAGTCAGTTTAGGGTACGAATTCTAGTGAGAATATGATTACAACTCATTGAAAGATCATTAAATCCTCCTAGATTCCTGTTTGACTTTTCTTCAACTTGACTTTGACCTGACTTTTCTTTGTCTACTGGGCTCCAATGCACGTGCAAGTGGTTTCTAATAATCGAGCTTGATGAGTTCTTTCCATTGCGCACCACTTTATATTTTCCCATTCTTCCTTGAAGGGCTGCCTCGGCGACAAGTAGTTGACTGCCTCGGCGGGGGTATGGACTAGAGTGCAGGGGTTGGCACAGCTCTACATTCTGGTTCTTTCATCCTCGATCAGCTCTCCCGATGATCAAACAACTTCCCCCTTCCGTTTCCAGCTTTCTCTTCTTCTACCCTCTTTGCTGCGTCGGCAGCATCTGCCTGGGCGGGCACCTACGTACAGAGAGAAAATGCACTTGAGCATTATCATATCTGTAAAATCAATTAAATTCATCAAATAAGGCAGAATATTTAATCCATGTTATTTTGTGTATGTTACCTAATAAATGCAACCCAAATATACTTAAGAACAACAATAATTGAGCTAAACTAGGGTATAAATATAGGACTTTTGCACACTTAACACACCCCCAAACTCGAACTATTTCTTGTCCTCAAGCAATGCAATCTAATAATAACATGCCAAAACTTAAAAACATATGCAAACTAAGTTGAGAAAGCATCTTGAGCAACCTTTACATACCCTGTATATTTACGCCTAATTAGCAATTCTTTGAATGACAAAAGATTTACCCGGAACTGAACTATGTAGCTAATGAGTGTGTGTGTTCCTCGTGATAAGCATGATTCTTCAGCTTCTAAGTAAACCTTTGATAAACACCTTAATTCCCTTGGGTTTCCCTCTAGTTTCTTTTTCAATTTAACCACTAGTTGCCGGTAATAGGCTTTTCTAATGATTGCATTTTTTCTCTAGAGCCAGTTTCAGGCACCTCTAGCTTATCCTAGAGCCAGTTTCGGGCACCTCTAAGACGTCTCAAATTTTATTTTCAAGCATCAAGTTCTACCCAAGTTTACTAGGTGAAATACCTAAGTTTCCTAGAAGTCCTAAAATCAAACTAGTCACAAAGAGTGTTTTCTTTTAAGTTCAGACCATAGTAGGGTTCTAAGTTAACCTAAAGTCATGATAAGGTTGCCGCCTAGGTGGGCCATCTGCCGCGGTGGGTAAAGGATACTCAAGATTTTTTCTCAAACTAAGAGTTCATTAGGCTTTAAATAAAGATATGTTACAATTATAACCTAATTAAAACAGAAAAGAAAACTTAAAGACATAAAAAACCTAGAAAATACAAGAAAAACAAAAAAAAAACTTAGAGGACTAATCCCCCCCCCCAAACTCGAGAGGAGCATTGTCCTTAATGCATGCCTACATACATAAAATTTATGCATAGATTAGATAAAAATAAAAGAGAAGAAGGGGAGAGAAGCTTATATTGGTTGTGATTCAGAGAAGCTATCGTCGTTGCCAATGATCACACTCTTCTGTGCTGCCATCTTGAAGCTCTTGGCCACCCTAGGCGGTTGTTGGCGGGAAGGCAGGCTGGGTTGAGCCTTTTGTGTCACCTCTCGTTCACCGCCGTCTTCACTGTTTGGGTAGACTTTAGTGGCGGTGTGTGTTCGCTTTGCTCTTGGGGAGAAGGACAATTCAATCTTTCTGGTAATGGATCGAACCGTGTCCTGCCATACGGAGTTGTTAGAGAATAAGTCCTTGAGGTAGCTGGAGTTAGATGGTCCTAGTGCGTCGGTTGCTGCCCTGGACGTCTGCCTTTGTTATCTGAATGGGGCTGCCGCCGTGTCTACTTGGTTGTTGGAGTTGGAGAGGGCCTTGATGGTCGTGGCTACTCTAGAGGCTTGAGGTTTGCTTGATATGGGGGTGGTCAGAGTTTTGGAGGGTACGAGATGTGTTACCGAGGCAGAAGGTGTGGCGGTTGTGTCTGGTGCTGACGGGGCAAATATCTCGGTAGGGAACTCTAGAAAGTTACCCGCCATGAACTTTTCCTTGATGGTGGTGGCAGTGGCATTGTTGAAGTCTCGGATGTAGGCCATAAACTTTAACTGGTTGCGTTCCATCCTATCCAGTTGTGCTGCCAAGCCGCCAATGGTGGTTCCCGGAGCAGGTTGCTGGAATTGTTGATGGCTGCCCATCTCTGATGTTGGGGCATAGTTCTCCGGGGTGGCTGATGTGATCTCTATTTTCCAAAGGATAATTTCCCTTGTCCACTCGGCTCTGTCTGCCGTCATGGTGTCGGTCGAGGTGGCTGCAACATGTGCTTTCTCGCACAACGTTGTGACGAGGATGGGGAAGTAGAGTTGTCACTTTGTTTTCTGCCCACACTCATAAATTTCGTTAGCGATAATTGAACCAACATTTATATACCTCTTGTTGATGATGGAGTGGATGAGCGCTAATCTCAGCTTGTCGAGGGTGGAGTTGTGGGCAGCAAACGCCTCTTCACGAACGTGTTCCAAAGCTTCACCTCGGGCAGCAAATTCTGCCGATTGATGGTGCCTCTGTTTCTACCCTCGTTCCAAACCGTCCTCGGTTCGTAAAGTTCATCCTTCATTGCCTCGTAACTATCCGCTGTGAGGAAGGCAAGGAACTTTGTGTGTTGGTCTTCACGGATATGGAGGTCGTAATAGAGATTGATCTTGTCTTCTTCGATTAAAACCGGTCGCTCGCGAACATTGACTGTCGGCACGTTCTCTGTCGGCCCATGGGCATAGTACTCGGGCACCATGGTTTGATTTGCTTGCTTGGGTTGCTGGGCAAAGATTTGCCACCATTTATGCGCGATTTTGGAGTTGATGAATTGCTCGAGCCCTAAATTTTTCTTTCCCGGCTCGTAGAAGAATCTCTCCTCTTCCCATACCGATCTTTCTTTAAATCTTTCGTTGTGGTGGGCTTTTATTTCTTGTGTGGCAAAGCGATTGAGGGATTCCTCCGATTCTGCCTGGACAGCACGACGGTGGGGAGTTCTTTCCATTCTTTGACTGGGCTTTAGGTTCTTGTGCGAGAGAGTTATGAGAGCTTGAAAAGAAAACTGTAGAAAAAGAAATAGACTGAAAGCAAAGGATATCTTGCGAGACAATGAGCAAGAGAGAGTAAAGAAGAGTGAATAGTGAAAAAAATGAGGGGTATAAATAGAGAAAGTGTGTTGCCATTTCGTCTGCCGAGGCAGCCGTTGCCCGGGCAGATAGCCGTTGGAACGGAACGGGTTTCTCTCGAACAGCTAGTCTGCAACAACTAGTTCTGGCAGGAAGCAACATTTGTCTGCCGCAGCAGACTTGGTGGCCGGGCTGGAGCGGTTGATGGAATTTATTAGAAAATATACAAATACTGGAAATAAATCTATTTCCTAAGAACTGGAAAAAAATTGCAAGTAAAATCTAAATCCTAAAACATAAAAATAAAATAAGAAAAAGAAAATTTAAGTTATGTTGGGAATGCATCTAGATGCATTTCCCAGCATAACCATTTCCTTGGTTGCTACAGTATCTGCTTCACCCTCTTCCAGGGCGGGTCTGTGTTTTTCTTGATCATTGGTATTGCTAGGTTGCCTGCCCAGGCGGCTATGGTTGGAATGTTCTATCACGGTTCTGGGTTTGGTGTCTGCTGAGGCATGAATGTCCTGGCATTCTTCTTTGTTGTCAACTTTCTTCAAGTGTTGCAGGACATTTAGTTTAATTTTCCAGTCATCCACCTTCATAGTAAGCTCCCCATTTTCCACATCTATTAGGGTTTTGCTTATGGCTAGGAATGGTCTTCCCAGGATGATGGGTGCTTTGTCGTCTCCTTCACAGTCTAGAATTAAGAAATCAACTGGGAAGATAAGGTTGTTTACTCTTACTAGGATGTGTTTGATCTTTCCTTTCGGTTGTACGTAAGAGTGATTGCTAATTGAAGCATGACAGTGGTGGGTCTAGCTCTTCCAATTCCTAGCTTTTCAAACACCGATTTGGGCATCACATTGATGCTTGCCCCAAGGTTGCATATGGCTTTCCCCTCTTAATAGTTCCCAATAGCGCATGGTATGAGGAAACTGCCTGTCTCTTTCTACTTGGATGGTGTTTTATTGTGCAGTATGGCCATGCACTATTATGTCATGGCGATCATTTCAAATTCCCTAATTCTTTTCCGCTTGGAAACCATATCTCTTTTAAATTTGGCATTGTTAGGCATTTGTTGTATGGCTTCCACCAGGGGTAAGTTGATATGCACTTGTTTGAGAATATCCATGAATTTTTGGAACTGATGGTCTTTCTTCTGGTATTTTGGCTTCTGTGATACAGGTGGGTGTGCATGCACCTCACGTTTCTCAAAAGCATCTATAGGGTTTAGCGAGGCAACCAGTCCTAGGTCTGCCGCGGCAGGCTTGCTTGTTTCAGTCTAGGCAACTGAATTGATGGCCTTGCATTGCTCGTAAGTGGGTTTCCTCGTGACTTCAATATCGCTGGGTAATCATCCTATAGGTCTGGTGTTCAAGACTTGAGCAAATTGTCCCACTTGAGTTTCCAATGACTTTAAAGTTGCTTCATGATTCTGCATTCTCATCCCGGTCCTATTCATGAAGGCTTCAGTTTACTTGACAAATAAATCCATATTAGACATATAGGTACATGTCTGAGTCATGAACGCATTCGTAGTCTATTCCAAAGCACTGGGTGTTGCCTGTTGCCTGTTGCTGCTGCAGCGGCTACTGCCGCGTCATATCCTGCTGGAATCCTTTCGATTGATTCATCTGATTAGCTAGATTCAGAGCGTTGTTGGGGTTACTCCACGAGAAATTAGGGTGCCTCTTCTAGCCAGAATTGTTGGTGTTCGATGTAGGGTTGTTGTTTCTGTTGAAGTTCCTACAAAGCAGATGGTCTCAGTTCCCTGTTGGCACTCGCACGAGTCATGGTCTCCCCCACATTGGTCACAAAAGGCATCAATTGATTTGACTCACTGTGTATTGTTCTGCCATTGCATAGATTCTACCATCTTCGTCAGTCATGCGACTTGTGCTATGAGTGCATCTGATTCTCCTAGCTCGTTTGTTGTGGCCTGCCTTCTTATGCCGTCTCAGCGGGCATTAGGAAACCGATAGTCATTTTTGGCCATCCAATTCAGAATTTGAATTGCCTCGGCGGGCTCCTTGTCGAGTAATGTACCGTTGGCAGAGAAATCCAGCATCATCCTTTTTGGTGTGTTCACACCGTTGTAGAATATAGATAGTAGTGTCCATTCTGGAAATCGTGGGAGGGACATTTATTCAACAATTCACAGTATCTCTCCCATGCCTTGTACATTGGTTCATCATATGCCCGTCAAAACGTAGTGATTTCAGTCCGCAGTTTGTTGCTCAAATTGACAGGATTAAATCAGGATAAGAAATCTTTGCATAATTTTGTCCAAGATTCCATGGACTCCAATGGTAGTCTGTTAAACCAAGTCATTTCCCTATCCCTCAGTGAATATGGAAATAATCTGAGACGCAACACGTCTGGATGAACTTCATGGATTTTGAAAGACATGTAGATATCTAGGAAAGACTTCATATGCTGGCAGGCATCTTCAGTGGCGGAACCTCCAAACTGTCCAAGCATATTTAGCATGTTGAACATAACAGGTTTGAGCTCGAAGTGGTCCGCTTCTATTTCAGGATCGATCACGACAGAGTTCAGCCTTCTAAGATCTTCCTCCAGGTAGTGTAACCCCCATAGCCCGGCCTAGGCGCCCGACCCGAACTAAGAAGATTACACGAGGAAAACCGAAGCCAACTCGTTAAAGTCAACCTCAATTAACAAGCTTTTTTTCTTTTTATCTTCTCTAGACGCATATTATTAACCTATAAGTTCAGCAAAGCGATTAGGTGAAAAAAGCACACCGATCGGAGTTCAATTAGGGGTTTATTTGCATACCTTTGACTTTTAAGTACTAAACTGTAAATTGCATAAAATACAGGGACTTTCAGGATTTTAAAGTTACCATTCTTCAATTAGTTTTGTAACATGCCAACATGCCAAATTTCAGCTCAAACGGATCATCCAAACTCATTCAGTTGCACTCACAAAATTCAGGGACCAAAATGCAGCATTTCCAAACCTTAACAGATACTTTTAACTAAAACTTAACTACCTGTATCGATACACTTGGCCATGTATCGATACGCGGGAAGACAATAGCTAAAGAAGGGTTTAGCGTATCGAAACGCTTCCTCGCATATCAGTACGGCCTTCAAACTTGGCCTAGGCGTATCGATACGTGGGTAATCCGTTTCGATACCTGATATTAACCCGGTAATGTGACCCGAGTCATATAGATGTGCCCGATCGTGATTCTAGTAAGAAATATTCTTTTCTACGCTTTGAACTCTGAGATATCATAAAACATATATGTGAGATGAATAGCAATATAATAAAAAAAATTAATGAAGAAAGGAATTGGATAGGTAATTTGGATAGTATGGTGGCTAAGGATGGAGGATGATAATCGTGGAAAGGTGTAAATAAAAGGAGTGATGGGAGATGCTAAAGGCAGCGTGGATTTGTATGGTTGCAAGGATAGCGAATTGTGACCCGCTAGCTATAACGAGCTAGGAACCAGCAATATACTTTGATGGAGTCGAGGTGGAGGAGTGTGGAACGTGACCCACAAGCTATAAAAGAGCTTGGAACCAACGCTATAGTAAAATGAAATGGATAAAAGACTACAAGCACAACTTGAAGCCGATAGAGTTCTCGCAAGAACAAGATGAAAGCAATCTTTCAAAGGTTTATATTCTCCAAAGAAAAAAATCAAAGTCCTTACAAATGAACCTATGGTGCCTATTTATAGTGTGGCTAGGCACCATATGAAAAGTCACAGAAAAGAGAGATGAATGCTCATCTAAATGCTATTGAATACAAATAAATGAAATATTTCTTTCTTATCCTTTTGATCGATGAATTTTGCTTTAAATTGAGATGAATTTAGCCTTAAATTCGTCCAAAAGGAGTGGTGACTCTTGGGCTGCTTCATTTTGCTTGCAAATGGATAAAAGGGAATGAATATAGACATAGGATCAATGTAGACATCCGACACGTCCAAATCAACTTGTCTCTTTGAATTCCTTGCTGATTTTATCACTTAATTTGATGATTAAATGACATTAAACTAGCCTTCATTGCTTGCCCATTTGTGTAATATGATCAGCCTTCAAAAAATGATAAATAAAGACCTTGAATGCATAATTTGAATGCTAATTATTGCATGTCCCTTCTCTTGAACGTGAATGGCCTTCATTGGTTCATAATTTCAACCTTGAATAGGTGAATTATGAAGCTTAAATGCTTTGTTACTCTAAGAAGATGAACAACCTTGCAAAGATGAAAAGAATTCAGCCTTGAATTGCCTTCAATTGCCTTGTTTCCATGAGTAAAGATGGTCATCAATGACTTGTTTCCAAGCTGAAGTTGAAAAGTCTCTTCTTTAATCAACACGTCACATGAACCTAGACACACACAAAAGATTTATTCAAACTTAAAATAATAGATGCATGAAAGAATTAAAGAGTTAGTTAATTGCGTGAACATGTTAAATGAATGAACTAGTTTAATTAAAGAACTAACTTTATTGAATTTAACTAAATGCATGAATGACGTAGTTTAACGAATGATTTAAGATACATAATTAAACTACTTCCCTAAATGAACTAAAACTATAAATGAAGTGCATGCTTTAATTACCAGCACACTTTATCAATGCAATGGAAGTTATGAAATACTTAAATTCTCATGCAAATGCATGCATGAGCAAGGTAAGGCATTCCTCCCTTATTATTTCTTCTTTCCCACGTTCATGGCTTGTTGTAAACAAGCTTTCCATGGCTGATTGAAACTCCTTGGCCCGTGCACGTGTAATGGGGCCACTTGGGTACTTCTCCGGGTCCTTGTTCTTGATGGTCATATCAATACCCCTGTATAGAAATGCCTCATTTTGCCTTAGCGTATCGATACGCTTTCCCGTGTATCGATACGCATACCCGATCGATTTCATCCAACTTCATTTAAACATACAAAAACACATCCAATCTGGTTCAAAACATGCATACAAGATATAATCTATCTAATAGACTTTTAATCACCATCAAACAGCAAATCATACTCATCAACCACTTCATATCATGATGACATATAGCTATTATAACATGCTTAAGATATCAAGCTATAGAAAAGGTAAAACACCACAAACAAACCATAGATTCACATAAAGGCCATATACAAGTCCACAATCAGAAACTAAACATTCTTGAAACAACAAACAACTCAAACCTAAAACAGGAAGTAGAAGTCCCACCCATTGCCACTTATTACACTAAGGTTGAACCACATACATCTCTTAAACAAAGCCTTGAATCCTCTTGCTCTTGGGCTGCCTTGAAATGTTCAATTCTCTGCATTGATGAAACAAAAGAGCGTAAGCATATAGCTTAGTGAGGATCACTAATAACATTCATCAATGCATTTCACATGGTTTGCAAAACCACCACATTCATCACATGCCTTTTCATAAAACATGTATTCTCAAGACATCAATGCATTTAATAAATACATGCTCATATACAACAACTTAAAACAACAATTAAACCATTTCTCATGCTTTACCAAGCTTCTCATGCATTCTTGCATCATTTACAAGCATCTCATGCTTCACATCATTCATTTACATTATATTGGCTCACAAGTGATAATCCATAAACGATTTCAACACAAGACACAATCGGATACGTGGATTACAAGCGTTGTCCCTCACGCTTCATACATACTACCGGACTACACAAGGTGGAGATTAATGGCACAATCACAACCCCTCAACACCCGTGAGGGAGTTTAATGGCACAATCACAACCCCTCAACATCACTCATCGGTAGTTGTATAATTCCACTAACGAGAATATGGAACACATACACAAGACTCACACACGGGACTAACCATTCACCGTTGTGATCTTAACCTCAATCGTTAGGGTACTTAGATGGAGATTATGGCACAATCACAACCCCTCGACATCCAAGGCGACTTTATTCATGGTGCACCCAATCCTATAGCCGGCTAACTATATCCGATTAAAATAACCAAAAAACCATTTTCATCACTTGCCAATATAATCATTTAACCACATTAATCCACTGTTTTACAAGCATAACCACAATGCCATTTCCACAAGCATTACATGCTTAATATCATATGCATTAAACACATGCAAACCAAGGATCACTTACCTAGTGCATCCTTAACATAATGGCATTAAAATCCAGCATTTAACCATGCTTAAACATGCTAAAAAAACAGAAAACAATCCACGCTCAACTCAAGTGCAATTTCATTAAACAAAGCACATTTCCAAGAGAGGGATTTCCGAATCACTTACTCTTGAGCTTAGCTAGGTGTATCAAACTTACACTAAGCTCCAAAGACCACACTCAAATCGTTACAAAGCAGGAAATTGCATTTCCACTCACCGATACGCGAAGCCTTGCTCGCCAACAAGGAATTTACTCTTCTGGAGCCTCTAACAATACCTCGTTTGCTTCCGGATCAAGATCCCCTGTTTTCACATCATCAAAACAGAGATTTAAATGTATTAAAATGCATTCTAACACCAGCAACAATTCACAAACTTGTTGCTCACCCAAACTACACCAAAATACCCATCCAAAACAACCGAAAACTCAATCGATTGTTTCCTAAACCAAGCCCAGCCAAAATACATCACTTCCAAAGCATTATAACATCAAAATACATCTAATAAACAACATAACCCAACCTTATACCTCCAGCAAGCAAGATTCCACCATTTCACCTAAAAAACCTACTTAAAACAACCAAGAAACTCAAGGATCTCAAGGATTTCGGGATCTATGTTATCAACACATCATTTTAACATATTAATCAACTTTAAACTCAATTAAAATCAACACAAAACAGAGCCTAACTCAACAAGTCCTAAAATCAAGATTTTAATCATGTTTTTAAAAGATTTTGATCTCCAATCAAAACTATAATGAAAACTCAACCAAAAATATTATTTAGAAGCCAAATATATTGGGAATTTAAATAAAGAACTAAGGTTAGAGGTTGAGAACGGGATTTACCTCCAATCCTTGCTTCTTTCAATGAATGGCAAGTTTTCCTTAGCAAAATCTTGAAGAATTAGGAAAGATCTCTTGAAAACGGTTTAGAGAATGTTGAGAGAATTTTTGGAAGAACGAATTCTGAGAAAAGATGAGAGAATTTGTGTTTTGCTGAAAATGAGAAAGAGTTGGTAGTTACGTAATTAGAAATCTCACTTTAACTAATTGTATTAATTAATTAATATAAATCTAATTAAATTCATTTAATTAAAAGCCTTTTAAAACACATGTCATATTGGGAAAAAGGTGAAATTGACTTAAAGCCCCCTAAAGATTCTAAGATTTTGGCTTATACATTAAAAATCACATTTTCCCAGTTTTGAAATTTACAATTTGGTCACTACTCCAAATGTCCCATTTCCGAAATCCATTTTGTAAAATTGACTTGACCAACCTCTTAAAAATATTTTTAGAGGATTTTAGCAATTTTTATCACAATTTTATCCTATCACGATCCTTGATTTCCTTAAATCACCTTACGTTATTCGAACCATTTTCGATCGGTCTGATCCGATGTCTAAAACATATAGGCTCAAAACCAGGGCATTACAGGTAGTCTCTTACTAATCGCCAAGCGGCAGGAGGTTGCCTGCCATTGCCCGCCGCGACATTGTCGCCTGGGGGTGGTAGTGGTAACTTCTAGATGTTTTCTGGATTAGCCATGGGTTCTTTCTTTGCTTGTCTTATTCTGTGTGCAGTACGTTCAGGCTCTGGATCATATTCTTGCAAGGGTGATTTCTGGTTGGCTATGGTTATAATCAAAGAAAACCAGGGGGTTAAATGAAAAATAAAAAGTGCAGAAAAATAAAAACAAAAAGTTGTACGCTAATCCCCGGCAACGACGCCAAAAACTTGTTGCGTGCAAAAGTGATGCGCAAATTGCGTGCAAGTATACATTGTGCCAAGTTATAGTATTTAAGATATCATCTCCACAGGGATTGTGACAACCTTTGGAATTCACCTTTATGCTCAAATAATGTAACGCCCCGGTTTTAGGCTTAGATGTTTTTGCGAGTCAGGTTGGGCTAGTGGAACTGGTGTCGGTTGTTCGAACCATTAATAGGTAGTTTTGGGAGATCGAGGTTCGGGATAGGATAAAAATTCCTAAAATCCTCTAAAATGATGTTTAAGAGGTTGGCCAAATCAATTTTACAAAACAGGTTTTCTAAGGTGTACATTTTTGGAAGTGAACAAAATGTAAAGATTTAAAAGTTTGAAAAATGTGTTTTTCAGGAAGAGTCAAAATCATAGAATCTTTAGGGATTTACTTGGCAATTATGCCTTTTCCCTATTTGGCATGTATTTTAATTTCTATTAAAAAATGAAAAAGTCTTTTAATTGGGTTTAATTAAAAAGTTAGTTAATTGGTTAATGAAATTTTTGATGAGTTTTTCATCCTCTCTTTCACTTCAGCCAAACACTTCTCATTTTCTCTCAAATCTCCGGATTTTCTTTTCTCTCAATACCTCTTTTGATTTCTATTATTTCTCTATTGATTTCTTCTATTTTCCTTCAAGTTTCTTGAAGCAAATCTTGCCAAATTAGAGAATAAGCAAGGATTGGAGGTAATTTTAGTGCTATCCCTCTAATCTAAGTTCTTTAATGAAATTCCAAATATATTTGACTCTTTAATACTGATTTTGATTGAGGTTTTGTTGTTAGATTAATAAACTCTGGAAATCTTGATGAAATTTTTCTTTAAAAAGGTGATTTTCAGACTTTGATTGATTTGGATGGTTTGAGATTGTTTCTAAATGAGTTTTGAAAGGTTTTTAATGTTGAAGTGGATTATTAATCATATAGATCCCGAAATACTTGAGATCATTAGTTTTTGGAGTGTTTTTTGGGTGAGTTTTTGAGGTGTTCTTGAGGAATTCGAGTTGCTGGAGGTATAAGATGGTTTTAGGTTGTTTTTGAATGTTGATTAATGCTTAGAATATGTTGGATGAGTTGGGTAATGGCTGTGATGAGGTTTGAAGTCAATCGATTGATTTTTCGGTTGTTTTGGATGAGTGTTTTGATGTGTTGAAAATAGGGGATAATATTCCAGAATCAAACGAAGTGATTTTGGAGGCTTCGGACGATCGATAGTTGCGTCGGCAAGCGTGGTTTCGCTAGTTGGTGAGTGGAACTTGGTTTTCCAGTGTGGAAATGTTTCATAAAAGGTTTGGGGAACTTAGTAAGAGCTTGAAATGCTTTACTAAGTTCGGAAGTAAGTAAAGTGAAATTCTCTCTTGAATTGTTCTAGGTTTGAACCTTTGATTGCACTTGATTTTAATTGCATCTACCTATTGTTTTAAAGCATGTTTTGAATATGTGAAATGAGGTTGATGATGCCATGTTGTTTAAGGATGCACTAGGTAAGTGATCCTTGTATGCATGTGTTGATGCATTAGGTTTGAAGCATTGTTTAAAACTTGATTTATGACTTATCATGAATGCTTTGTAAAAGTAATGAGGTTTGCATGTGATATGGATAATATTGGCAAGTGATTTTGTATAAAATGTTTTGTAAATGAAATCGAATATAGTTAGTCGACTATAGGATTGAGTGCAGTGTAAACAAGTCGCCTTGGATGTTGAGGGGTTGTGATTGTACCAAATACTCCATCCAAATACCCTAAGGATTGATGATTGTTTAAGGTTGCAACGGTTGAGGGGTTGTGATTGTACTGAATACTCCACCACGGGCCTCACAACGATGGAGGGTCGCTCTCGTGTGTGAACCTTGAAATGTCGGTAGAGTGTATGAAGGGTGTGGGACAACCCTTGGTAATCCGTGTATCTGATATATGTTTTGGGATTGTTGTTTATCACTTGTGAGCCAATATAATGAAATGAAACATTGTGGAAAATGTTGTTAATTCATATTTCGAAAGATGCATGTTTTGGTTTAAGCTTAACATAAAGGTGATTATGCTTGGAAGGCTTGTATTATGAGTTGCAATGGTTTTATTGCTGGATTTATGTTTTGGTTTAATTGTTGTATTTGAATTATCTTGAGTTCTGTTTCTTGCATTTTGGTCCCTGTTTTCTTTGCTTGCAAATGTATGAGTTGTAAATGTCTTTTTGAGCTGAAATTTCACAGAGAAGTTTGTAATGAATCTAATTGAAGATTGGTAACTCGAATTTGGTGAAAGTCCTCGTAATTTATCAAATTTAAAAAATGGTCTTTAATCCTTAATCAGTTTTTAAATAATTGGCAATTGTGTTGATTTTGAATCCGCTGTTGTGTATGTACACATAGAAACCTAAGATGCATCTAGACAAGATAAAAAGAAAAAAAACGGTCTTTTATTGAGGTAAACTTTCCCGGTTTACTTCAATATTCCCCGAGTGATCCGTTCGGTTCGGTCTATCGGCCACGCCGGGTCTAGAGGGTTCCATTTGGTGGTATCAGAGCCAGGTTACGAAAGGTTGGGATGATGGTAAGTTGCTGGTAAGTGACGTTATTGTGATCATGTGTGTTTTGGTGATGTATTCTTTGGTTGGTGAACATTAAAACATGTTAATGTTAAGTATGTGATGGAAATGTGATTTATATGATAATTGAATATGAATACAAGTTGTTATGATGTCTGATTGGGCTAAATCTTGATGCTAGAGTCATATGATGGTTGAAGTATGCTTGCAGTATGCTTTGTGCTATGCTGGGGGGAAATTAGGATGTACATTGCCTTATTACCTAGTGAAATGTTTTAAGTTGAAATCAAAGTCTTGGATCCTTGCTTGGAGCTGGCCTGAGCAATTTGTTTTGCTTGTTTTGTAAGTTGTTGTCATGCATTAAAAATAACAGCACAATAAACTGAGGAGAGAGTAGCGTTCCAGTATGATTATTGTTGCCTTAGGGAAAGGAAAATAGGAGTGTGTAAATTCTCTTGGGGGGCTAGACGCCTAGATGTGCCTCAATGTAAGTACAACCTGTGTTGGTTGGGTAAGTGTTGGACTGTATAGCGCCAGGTGTATAGGCGATGATTAGAGCTTGTGAAGTTGTTAATGCTAAGGTACATGTGACTGCACTAACTGGTGGACGTTGTGAGCTGCGATTAGCGCTTACGCAAGTCGAATAGAAGTTGAGCTTGAAGTTGTGCACCGGATGTATCCAGGGAGTGGATGACTTGTATGAATAAAATTGTGGAATAAATGGAGTGTAGTGATGCCCATAGTGTAAAGATGGGATGTATCATGGTTATATAAAGATGTGTTTAGTTAGTGGACCACTGAGGTTGTGGGCATAGAACCTGATGTTGTGTTCTGAGAGATCTTTTGAATTGTTTTAAAGGAGAAGTATTTGGGGCTTAGATACTTGGATCTTGAGAAATGTGAATCTATGGTTTGGGATCAAAAATCGTAAGTTGTGGTTGAGTTAAGGTACAAATTGTTTAGTTGAGCATGTGTGCTCCTGGATTGGAAGTGGATATGAGACATCGTTGTGTTGGCACCTTTATGGATTGATGCATGTTGATAAGCCATAATTGTTGATTTACTGGCTGCATCATTTTCGAAGTGTTGGTAACACGAGTGAGGTATTTTAGCGAAACTTGAGTTTAATAGCTCGTACGAGAGGTTCAAGCCCTAGGAAGTGAGTTGTGAACTCTAGTTTGGTGGTAGCCAGAGTACGAATGGTCATGTTTTAAGAGTCTCGCCTGGGTTGGGGCGAGGCTGTAGTAATGTTGGACGTGTGGTTCATGGGAGCACTTGAGGAGGGATTTCCTTCGTACAGCTCGTGAGGTGCAGGCTCTTGTGGCTGGAGCTAGTTCATGTTGTAACTATGGGTTCGCTGACCATATGAGGCTTGAGTAACGTTGATACCTATTAAGTAGGTGGATCATATTACCATGTTAGGCGAGCTTGTCCACGTTTGATCGGTGGGGTATATCTTTTCACGCCTGTTGTTGTAAGTTGCTTTGGAAGTTGTGACCCAGATGTTTGTTGTGGAGGTGTTAGATGTGGGGGTAAGATTGGTTAGTTTTCTTGGTGAAACTATTGGTACAATAAAATAATATAAGAGATGTCCTTTATCTGTTCAAGGTCATGTGTTTCGGTTGATTTGATGGAAATACGTTTTATGGTTTGGTGTGATTCTTGGAATGGACTGGTTGGTTGAGCATCGAGCTGCGTTGGATTTTGATGTTAAGCGAGTCCTTTTGAAGCTTTTTGGTGATTACGAGGTAGTAATCGTAGGCGAGAATGTAAGTTTCTTGTCTAACGTTATTTCGGCTCTCGAAACGAGTCGGATGTTGGAGTCGGGATGCGAAGCTTTCTTGGAATCTGTAATGAATCCTGGCACGAAGGAAGTGTGTGTGCAAGACATGGAAATTGTATGTGAGTTTCCGGGTGTCTTTCCGGAAGAGTTGCCAGGGTTTCCATCCAACCGGGAGGTTGAGTTTGGTATAGAGTTGTATGAGAATAGGGCTCCGATGTCCATTTCTCCTTATCGCATGACACCTAAGGAGTTGAAGGAGTTGAAGACGGAGCTTCAGAAGTTGCTTGACCGAGGGTTCATAAGGCCGGGTATTTCACCTTCGGGTGCACTGGTTTTGTTTGTGAAGAAAAAGGATGGTACCATGCGTATGTGCATTGATTATCGGCAACTGAACAAGTTGACGATTAAGAACAAGTATCCTTTGCCGAGGATCGATGATTTGTTCGATCAATTTCGTGGTGCTTCGGTGTTTTCAAAGATAGAATTGAGGTCTGGGTACTATCAGCTTAAGGTTAAGGATGTGGATGTACCTAAGACAGCTTTTCGGACGAGGTACGACCATTATGAGTTCTTGGTTATGTCATTTGGTTTGACAAATGCACCAGCTGCTTTTATGGATATGATGAATAGGGTGTCCCATGAGTTTCTGGATCAGTTTGTGGTTGTGATTATCGATGATATTCTTGTGTACTCACGTACCGAGGAGGATCATGGTGAGCACTTGAGAATTGTGTTACAAGTCCTGTTGGAGAATCAAATTTATGCTAAGCTAAGCAAGTGCGAGTGTTGGCTCAAAGAAGGGGTTTTTCTTAGACATGTGGTGTCGGCCGAAGGTATCCGGGTTGATCCCCACAAGGTTGAGGCGGTGATGAGTTGGAAGACGCCTAAGTCAGTGACGGAAGTGCGTAGTTTCCTTGGGTTGGCTAGTTACTACCGAAGGTTTGTCGAAGGTTTTTCTAAGCTTTCTGCTCCTTTGACCAAGTTGTTGCAAAGGAATGTTCGTTTTGAGTGGACGGATGTTAGGCAGCAAGCTTTCGAGAAGTTGAAGGAAGCTTTGACGCAAGCTCCTATCTTGATTCAACCAGAATCGGGTAAGGAGTTTGTAGGTTATAGCGATGCATCATACGTTGGTTTGGGTTGCATGTTGATGCAAGGTGGGAAGGTTGAGGCTTATGCGTCTATACAGTTGAAGGTGCATGAGCGCAACTACCCTACGCATGATCTTGAGCTCGCGGCGGTGGTTTTTGCTTTGAAGATTTGGAGACCTTACCTTTATGGTGAAAGGTGTGTGGTTTACACCGACCATAAGAGTTCGAAGTACCTTATGTCTCAAAAAGAGTTGAATCTTAGGCAATGAAGATGGTTGGAGTGGCTTAAGGGTTACGATCTAACCATTGAGTATCACCATGGGAAGGCCAATGTTGTGGCCGATGCTTTGGGTAAAAAGGTGGTTGTTGAGCTGAGAGCTATGTTTTCTCATTTGAGTATATCGCGTGATGGTGGCTTGATAGCCGAGTTACAGGCGAAACCTCCCTTGATTCAGTTAATTAAGGAGAAACAGTTGATGGATGATTCGTTGGTGCCTCATGTTTAGGACATAGCTGATGGTAAGGCTACAGATTTCTGCTTTAATGATGATGGGGTTCTATGTTTCAAAAGAAGGATAGTGGTGCCGGAAGATGTTGTGATGAGGCGCACTGTTTTGATTGAGGCTCATAGCGGTCCTTTTGCTATGCATCCTGGTAGTACTAAGATGTATCGATGCTTGAAGGATGAGTACTACAAGGTGGGTTTGAAGAAGGATGTGGCTAATTTCGTAAGCAAGTGTATGGTTTGCCAACGAATGAAGGCTGGGCATCAGTTTCCTTCTGGTTTGTTACAACCTTTGAATATACCAGAGTGGAAACGAGGAAGGATTATGATGGATTTCGTATCTCGGTTGCCTTTGGCACCAACAAACAAGAACTCGGTGTGGGTGATTGTGGATCGTCTTACGAAGTGTGCACATTTATTAGCTGTGCATACTATGTACACGTTGGATAAGTTAGCTAAGTTGTAAATTGCTGAGATTGTGCGTTTGCACGGTGTGCCCAAGTCCATAGTGTCATATAGAGATTAGAGGTTTACAACGAGGTTTTTGGAATGTTTACATCACGCGTTGGGTACGCAGTTGAATTTCAGCACTTCATATCATCCTCAGACGGATGGGCAGTCAGAACGAGTTGTCTAGGTGCTTGAGGATATGTTGCGATGATGTGTGATTAATTTCCAAGGTTCATGGGAAAAGCATCTGTCGTTGGTTGAGTTTACTTATAACAACAGTTTTCAGACAAGTATTCAAATGGCACCGTATGAGGCCTTGTATGGGAGAAAGTGTAGAACACCACTTTGTTGGGCTGAGGCAGGGCAAAAGTTGCTTTCCTTGCCGGATATGCTCAAGGGAACAACAGAGAAGGTGAATCTCATATGTGAGCGGTTGAAGGCTACATCGGATCGTCAGAAGTCTTACGCAGATTTAAAGCGTAAAGAGGTTGAGTTCACGGTTGGTGATCGCGTGTTCCTTAAGATACCGCCTTGGAAGAAGGTGATGAGATTCGAACATAAGGGAAAGCTTAGTTTGAGGTTTATTGGACCATATGAGGTTGTAGAGCGAGTTGTTCCTGTGGCTTATCAGTTGAGGTTGCCTCCCGAGTTAGAAAAGATTCATGATGTGTTTCATGTATCTATGTTGCAGAGATGTAGATTGGATCCTTAGCATGTGATGCCAGTGGAGGAATTCAAGTTAAATCTAGATTTATCTTTTGATGAGGAACCGATAAGAATTTTGGATGCGAGTAACAAGGATTTTTGTGGCAAGACAATTGAGCTTGTGAAGTATTGTTATGATATTGAGGAGTTGAGGAGGTTGCGTGGGAAAGTAAGGTGGGCAAGTTGAGTCAACTCTGTGCTTTTCTCTTTCAAGAAAAATTTCGAGGATGAAATTTCCTAAGTGGGAGAGAGTTGTAACGCATCGGTTTTGGGCTTAGATATTTTGGAAAGTCGGGTTGGGCCGGTGGAACCGGTGTCGGTTGTTTGAACCATTAATAGGTGGTTTAGGGAGATCGAGTTTCGGGATAGGATAAAAATATGATAAAAATTCCTAAAATTCTCTACAATGATTTTTAAGAGGTTGGCCAAATCAATTTTCAAAACGGGTTTTTTAAGGTGTACATTTTTGGAAGTGACCAAAATGTAAAGATTTAAAAGTTGGAAAAATGTGTTTTTCAAGAAGAGTCAAAATCTTAGAATCTCTAGGGAGCTACATGGCAATTATGCCTTTTCCCTAATTTGGCATGTGTTTTAAATGTTATTAAAAATTAAAAAGGCTTTTAATTGGGTTTAATTAAAAAGTTAGTTAATCAGTTAATGAAATTTTTGACGAGCTTTTCATTTCTCTCTTTCACTTCAGCCAAACACTTCTCATTTTCTCTCAAATCTCTAGATTTTCTTCTCTCTCAATTCCTCTTTTGATTTATATTATTTCTCCATTTATTTCTTCTATTTCCCTTCAAGTTTCTTCAAGCAAATATTGCCAAATTAGAGGAGAGGCATGGATTGAAGGTAATTTTCATGCTATCCCTCTAATCTAAATTCTTTAATAAAATTCCAAAGATATTTGACTCTTTAATACTGATTTTGATTGAGGTTTTGTTGTTAATAAACTCTTAAAATCTTGATGAAAAATTGGTTTAAAAGGTGATTTTCGGACTTTGGTTGATTTGGCTAGTTTGAAATTGTTTCTAAATGAGTTTTGAAAGGTTTTTAGTGTTGAAGTGGAGTCTTAATCATATAGATCCTGAAATACTTGAGATCCTTAGTTTTTGGAGTGTTTTTGGATGAGTTTTTGAGGTGTTCTTGAGAAATTCGAGTTGCTACATGTATAAGGATGGTTTTAGGTTGTTTTTGGATGTTGATTAATGCCTAGAATATGTTGGATGAGTTGGGTAATGGCTGAGCTAAGGTTTGAGGTCAATCAATTGAGTTTTTAGTTGTTTCATATGGGTGTTTTGATGCTTTAGAGTAGGGCTGCGGGATTTCTTGTGTGTGCTAGAGTTTTGGATGCATTTTAATGCGTTGAACCTCTGTTTTGATATGTTGAAAATAGGGGTTGTGATTGTACCAAATACTCCATCCAAGTACCCTAACGATTCAGGATTGTTTAATGTTGCAACGGTTGAGGGTAGCTCCCGGGTGCGAACCTTTTGTGTGTCCCGTTTCTCGTTAGTGGATTATACATCTACCGATGAGTGACGTTGAGGGGTTGTGATTGTAAAAAATACTCCACCATGAATTTCACAACGATGGAGGGTCGCTCTCGTGTGTGAACCTTGAAATGCCGGTAGAGTGTATGAAGGGTGTGGGACAACCCTTGGTAATCAATGTATCCAATATATGTTTTGAGATTGTTGTTTATCACTTGTGAGCCAATATAATGAAATGAAACATTGTGGAAAATATTATTAATGCATATTTAGAAAGATGCATGCTTTGGTTTAAGCTTAGCATAAAAGTGATTATGCTTGGAAGTCTTGTATTATAAGTAGAAATGGTTCAATTGCTGGATTTATATGTATCATGTGACATGATGTTCATTACAATGGATTTGACGTTAAAGTGCATGTTTTGTCAAAGGAAGCTTGATGGTTTTAAAAAGAGTGAAAAACGATTCTGTGCATTGATGATGTTTTCGGTTTGTGCAATCCTCACTAAGCTTGTATGCTTATGCTCTCTTTGTTCATCAATGCAATCAATTTAAGCTTTGGAGGCTGCACTGGCAAGGGAATCGATGGAAGACTTTGATTGAAGGTAAGTCTTGGTTTTGGAACTAGTGCAATGAAGATAATGGGGTGTCCGATGTTATAAATGTTGGTTGCTTTGTGTTTTCTGTGTTTGTGCAAATTGATAAGCGTATTAATTTGTGTGAATGACCTTTAAGCTTTGGTTTTATGCTTGAATATGCAATTTAGCCTTTTTATGCTTTTAACTTCTAGGAAGCATGCCTTTAGTGTCGTTGCTTGTGAGAATGATGCTAAGATGGTGCTTGTGCTTCGTATATGTGGTCAATGGTGTGTATTTAAGTTGTATGTATGTTAGGGCACGTGTAAAGATGGTTTCAGAGGGCGAAAAGTGAATTAAACCAGCTTTTTGGAAAATTGCAGTCCCAGACATTTCAGAACGCTCTTACGTGTTTTGGAACGGTGGCCTGTAATGGCGTTGGTGTTTTAGAACGGTGAGGCTCGTTCCGGAACATTTTGCCTTTGTGAACCATCGTACCGAAACGTGTCTTGTGGGGTTTCGAAAAGCACCCACGAATCGAAATGGTCAGCTATGTTTCGAAACGGCCGTTCTAATACTGGGCTTCCTGTTTCGAAAAACTTGACCGTTGGATCTGTATTTGAATTGTCTTGAGTTATGTTTCTTGCATTTTGGTCTCTGTTTTCCTTGCTTGCAAATGAATGAGTTGTAATGGCCTTGGTGTTTCGGAACGGTGAGGCTCGTTCCGGAACATTTTGCCTTTGTGAACCATCATACCGAAAGGTGTCTTGTGGGGTTTCGAAACGCACCTGTGAATCGAAATGGTCAACTATGTTTCGAAAAGGCCGTTCCGATACGGGGCTTCCTGTTCCGAAACACTTGACCGTTGGATCTGTATTTTAATTGTCTTTAGTTATGTTTCTTGCATTTTGGTCTCTGTTTTCCTTGCTTGCAAATGAATGAGTTGTAAATGTCTTTTTGAGCTAAAATTTCACCGAGAAGTTTGTAATGAATCTAATTGAAGATTAGTAACTTGGATTTGGTGAAAGCCATCGTAATTTATCAAATTTACAAAATTGTCCTTAATCCTTATTCGGTTTTGATTTAATTGGCAAATGTGTTAATTTTGAATCCGATGTTGTATACGTACACATAGAAACCTAAAATGCATCTAGACAAGATAAAAAAAGGTCATTTATTGAGGTAAACTTTCCCGGTTTACTTCAATATTCCCCGGGTGATCTGTTCAGTTCAGTCTATCGGCCAGGCCGGTTCGAGGGGGTTACAAATAAAATAAAAATATTAGGAGTTGGTTTTGATTGAAGCTAAAACTAAAGCAAATAAAGTAAATTGAGATATCAGAGTGAGAGAATGGGTCAATATTGGATGCTTCGTAGTGTGGAGATTGAATGTACTGTCTCGGTAGAGTTTTGCAGATCAACTTAACAACTTTCAATAGCCGCCCACGACTATGCCTCGGCAGCCGCTCGCCTCGGCAGAGACCAAGTGACTGCCTGGGCAGTTAAGCGATGAATCAAGGTTCGGCAAGGATCCCTTCTATGACTCCTTCTTCTCCCGAAGCTTAAAGTACTACTGGCGAACACGTCTTGGATGATACCTCACGGCGAGAATATAAGGGTGACACCAACCAATTATGAAACCTCTCTTAGCCGCTAAACTTCTAAACTTATCCCTAAACCGAAGTAGCTTTACCCTATGGTTGGATAAAACCGTGTTTACTCGTTTATTGAGTTTAACTCTCACGATATTGAACAAATAGATTGCCTCCCTCTTCTCTCCCGATAAAGATTGCAACAATGAAGAACCAAGAGTAAACATACCTTGAATTTTATTGCAAAAACTGAAACCTAAACAAATACAAGCAACTCTCACAACTACTACACAACCAACACTTAGCCCTAGGGAAGGTTTAAAACGTGATGGGTGTCGATGACACTAGGGTTTCGACAAGAAGGATTTTCTCTCAAATCTCAATTATGTTCTCTCCAACTTGTTAGAATATGATTACAACTCATTAAAAGATCATTAAATCCTCCTAGATTCTTGTTTGACTTTTCTTCAACTTGACTTTGACCCGGCTTTTCTTTGTCTGCTTGGCTACAATGTACCTGCAAGTGGTCTCTAAAAATCGGGCTTGATGAGCTCGTTCTATCGCGAACCACTTTGCATTTTTCTACTTTTCCTTGGAAGGCTGCCTCGACGTCAAGTAGTTGACTGCCTCGGCGGGGTTATGGACTGGTGTGCAGGGGTTGGCACAGCTCTACATTCTGTTTCTTTCCTCCTCGATCAACTCTTCTGATGATCAAACAGCTTCCTCCTTCAGTTTCCAGCTTTCTCTTCTTCTTCCCACTTTGCTGCCTCGGCGGCATCTACATTGGAGGGTTTCTACGCACAGGGAGAAAACGCACCTGAGCAGTATCATATATGTAAAATCAATTAAATTCATTAAATAAGGCAGAGTATCTAATATATGCTATTTTGTGTATGTTACCTAATAAATGCAACCTAACTACACTTGAGAACAACAATAATTGAGCTAAACTAGGGTATAAATATAGGACTTTTGCACACTTAACAATAGAACTCTGTTGCGTGCAAAAGTGATGCGCAAATTAGCGTGATAGTGTACACGGTGCCAAATTATAGTATTTAAGATATCGTCTCCACAGGGATTGTGACAGCTTTTCGAAGTTCACTTTTCTGCATAAGTAAAGTAAAAACACATATTTAGGAGTTGGTTTGATTAAAGCTAAAACTAAAATAAGTAAAGTAAAATGAGAAATCAAAGTGAGAGAATGGGCTGGTATTGGATGTTTCGTAGTTTGGAGAGTTGATGTACCGTCTCAGCACAGTTTTGCTGATCAACTTAACAACTTCAACCTTCAGACACCGCCCACAAGTATGCCTCGACAGGCGCCTGTCTCGGTAGAGAACTGTGAGGTTGCCTAGGCATTTAAGTGATTATTCAAGGTTCGACAAGGCCCCCTTCTATGACTCCCTCTTCTCCCGAAGCTTGACGTACTATTGGCGAATACGTCTTGGATGATACCTCTCGGCGTGAATCTATGGGTGAACACCAACCGATTGTGGATCCTCTTTTAGCCACTGAACCTCTTAACTTATCCCTAAGCCAAAGTAGCTTTACCCTATGGTTGGATAAAGCAGTGTTTACTCGTTTCGTGAGTTCAACTCTCACGATATTGAACAAATGGATTGAAGCCCTCTTCTCACCCAATAAATATCGTGACAATGAAGAACCAAGAGTAAACAAACCTTGAATTTTATTGCAAAACTGAAATCCTAAACAAATACGACAAGACTTTCACAACTACTACGCAACCAACCCTTAGCCCTAGGGAAGGTTTAGAACATGGTGGGGTTGGACTGCACTGGGTTTTCAACAAGAAGGAGTTTATCTCAAATCTAAACTGTCTTTTCTCCTTCAAGTCAATTACATATATATAGGGGAGGAGCCTAGGTCTAAGTCGGTTTAGGGTAGGAATACTAGTTAGAGTATGATTACAACTCTTTAAAAGATCATTAAATACTCCTAGATTCCCATTTGACTTTTCTTCAACTTGACTTTGGCCCGGCTTTTCTTTTTCTATCGGGCTCCTATGCACGTGCAAGTGGTCTCTAAAATCAGGATTGATGAGTTCTTTCTATCGTATACCACTTTTCATTTTTCCATTCTTCCTTTAAATGTTGCCTTGGCGGCAAGTAGTTGACTACCTCGACGGGGATATGGACTGGTGTGCACAACTTCTTATTCTGGTTCTTTCCTCCTCGATCAGCTCTCATGATGCCCAACAGCTTCATCCTTCAGCTCCCAACTTTCTCTTCATCTTCCCTCTTTGTTGCCTCGGCAGCATCTTCATGGGCGCGTACTTACAAACAGGGAGAAAACACACTTGAGCAGTATCATATGTATAAAATCAACTAAATTCATCAAACAAGGCAGATTGTCTAATCTATGCTATGTTTGTATGTTACTTACTAAATGCATCCTAAACTATAATTAAGAACAACAATAATTGAGCTAAACTAGGGTATAAATATAGGACTTTTGGGCACTTAACACACCCGCAAACTCGAACTATTGCTTGTCCTCAAGCAATGCAATCTAATAATATCATGCCAAAACTTAAAATCATATGCAAACTAAGTCGAGAAAGCATCTTGAGCAACCTTTACATTCCGTGTAGATTTACGCCTACTTAATTCCCTTGGGTTTCCCTTTAGTTTCTTTTCCAATTTAACCACTAGTTCCTTGTGATAAGCATGATTCTTAGGCTTCTAAGTAAACCTTAGATAAACACCTTAATTCCCTTGGGTTTCCCTCTAGTTTCTTTTCCAATTTAACCACTAGTTGCCGGTATAGGTTTTTCTAATGATTGCAGTTTTCCTTCTCTAGAGCCAGTTTCAGGTACATCTAGCTTATCCTAGGGCCAGTTTCGGGTACCTCTAGCTTATCCTAGAGCCGGTTTCGGGCAACTCTAGGACGTCTGATTTTTTTTCAAGTTCCACACCAGTTTACTAGGTGAAATACCTAAGTTTCCTAGAAGTCCTAAAATCAAACTAGTCACAAAGAGTGTTTTCTTTTATGTTTAGACCATAGTAGGATTCTAAGTTAACCTAAAGTCATGCTAAGGTTGCCGCCTAGGCGGGCCATCTGCCGAGGTGGGTAAAGGATACTTAAGAATTTTTCTCAAACAAAGAGTTCATTAGGCTTTAAATAAAGGCATGTTACAATCAGAACCTAATTAAAACAAAAAAAACATTTAAAAAAACTAGAAAATACAAGAAAAACAAAGGAGAGAAAAATAAAAGACAAAATTAGAGGACTGATTCCCCCCCCTCCCCCAATCGAGAGGAGCATTCTCCTCAATGCATGCCTACATACACAAAATTAATGCATAGATTACATAAGAAAAACAAAAGAGAAGAAGGGGAGAGAAGCTTAAATTGGTTTGGTTTCGGAAGAGTTGTCGTCGTTGCCAATGATCACACTCTTCTGTGCTGCCATCTTGAAGCGCATGGCCGCCCTCGGCTGCTATTGGCAGGATGGCAGATTGGGTTGAGCCTTCTGTGTCACCTCTCGTTCGCCACCGTCTTCACTGTTAGGGAAGACTTCGTTGGCGGAGTGTGTTCTCTTCGCTCGTGGGGAGAAGGATTGTTCGAGCTTCCTTGTAATGGTATGCACCGAGTCTTGCCTTACGTAGTCGTCTGAGAGGAAGTCCTTGAGGTAGCCGGAGTCGGAGGTTCCTTGTGCGTTGGCCGCTACTGTAGATGTCTGCCCATGTTCTCTGATTGGGGCTGTCGTCGTGTCTCCTTGGTTATCGGAGCTAGAAAGGACCTTAGTGGCCATGGCTGCTCTAGAGGCTTGAGGCTCGCTTGATATAGGGGCGGTCAGAGTTGCAAAATCTGCCAGATGTTTTTCTGAGGAAAAAAGTGCGGCGGTTGTGTCTGATGCTGCCGGGGAAAATATCTCGGAAGGGAACTCTAGAAAGTTGATCGTCGGGAACTTTTCTTTGATGGTGGTGGTGGTGGCGTTGTTGAAGTACCGGTTGTAGGCCATAAACTTCAACTGACAGCGTTCCATTCTATCTAGTTGTGCTACCAAACCGCCGATGATGGTTGCCGGGGCTGGTTGCTAGAAGTGTTGCTGACTGCCTATTTTTGACGCCAGGGCAAAGTTTTCCGGGGTGGCTGCTTTGATCTCCATCTTCCGAAGGATTATCTTCCTCGTCCACCCGGTTTGTTCTGGTGTCATGTTGTTGGTTGGGGCGGCTGCAACACGTGCCTTCTAGCACAACGTCGTGATGAGGCTGAGGAAATAGAGTTTCCCCTTTGTTTTCTGCCCAGACTCGTAAATTTCGTTAGCAATAATCAAACCCACATTTACGTACCTTTTATTTATGATAGAGTTGATGAGTGCTAATCTCGGTTTGTCGACTGTCGAGTTGTGGGTTGTGGACAGCAAACGCCTCTTTACAAACATGTTCCAATGTTTCGCCTCGGGCAACAAATTACACCGGTGAACGAGGCCTTTGTTTCTGCCCTTGTTCCAAACCATCCTCGGTTTGCATAATTCTTCCTTTATTGCCTCGTAACCGTCCGCTGTAAGGGAGGCAAGGAATTTCGTGTGCTGGTCTTCGCGGATATAGAGGCCATAGTAGAGATTGATCTTGTCTTTGTCGATTAAAATCGGCTTCCCGTGAACATTGACTGTTGGCTCATCCTCCATCGGCCCATGGGCGTAGTACTTGTGCACCATGGTTTGATTTGCTGGCTTTGGTTGCTGGGAAAATATTTGCCACCGTTGTTACTCAATCTTAGAGTAAATAAATTATCTGAGCCCTAAATATTTCTTACCCGGCTCGTAGAAGAATCCCTGCTCCTCCCATACCGTTTTTTCTTTAAATCTTTCATTGTGGCAGGCTTTGATTTCTGGTGTGCCGAAGCGAAGAGGGATTCCTCTGATTCTGTATGGACAGTAAGGCGGCGGGGGATTCTTGCCATTTTGGTTGGGCTTTTTGGTGTGCAAGAGAGTTGCGAGAGCTTGATCAAAAGAACTAAGGAAAAAGAAAAAGACTGAAAGTAAAGAAAATCTTGTGAGGCAATAAGCAAGAGAGAGTAAAGAAGAGTGAGTAGTAAAAATATGAGGGGGTTTAAATAGAGGAAGAGTGGTGCCGTTTCACCTGCCGAGGCAGCTGTTGCTCGGGCAGATAGCCGTTGGAACGGAACGGGCTTCTGCGAACGGCTAGTTCTGGCGGGAAGCAACGTCTGTCTGTCGCGGTAGTCTTGGTGGGCGGGCTTGGAATGGTTTATGAATTTGGCCTTTCTTCTTCTCCGTTCTCTTGGGTTATTGTCTCTCCTAAAAAAACTAAAATAAAAATTTATTAGAGAATAAACAAATACAAAAATTAAATCTAAATCCTAAAATGCAAGAAATTAAAAATCTAAATCCTAAAACATAAAAATAAAATAAAATAAATGTGAGAAAATTTAAGTTATGTTGGGAATGCATCTAGATGTTTTTCCCAACACAACCACTTCCTGGGCTGCAGCAGCATATTGTCACAGGGGAACTTTTTGCGACCGAGCCAGCCGCACCCATAGGTGCGGACCCTTGCGCCCAATGCCTTTCTCCCAACCGAGGGGCCCGAGTAGCTGCCCATGCCACGCACCAAGGGGCCATGCCCAACGCCCTTGGTGGTGTCCGCGCCCAAGAGATCCGTCCTGGGCCAGTTCCAGCGCACCATGGGGCCTTGTCCAGCACCCCATGTGCTGCCCACACGAGTTGCACCCGAGGGGGCCCAACACAAGCACCCGAGGGGCCTTTTCCATGCACCCTCCATGCCGGCCAAGGCATGGAGCCCGAGCCCGCACCCGATGTGCGCACACAAGGGCCTAGGGAGAGCCCAGCCGAGTTGCCCACACCCCTAGGGCCCGTTTCAGCCAAAGGCATCCAAGAGAGGGGATTTTGGACACCAAGATTGGACCATGAGAGGCCCAATCCGCCCAAGCACCATCATCCCATGCCAAGTTGTCATCCTTGGAGAAATACTTATGGAAAGCCATCCATGCATGAGGAAAGTATTCCAAGACAACAAAGCAATGATGTCATAGGCTATGTATTTAGGGCAATAGTGTTTGTAATCAAGGCAAGTCAATATGAGTATGACAAGCTTGCCTTGAATAGGAGATTCCTTTGTAAGACTCATCCATGGCCCTTGGATCGAGTCAGTGAGAGCCATTGGATCGAGGGGGATTAGGCTATAAATAGAGCCCTCCTCCATCCATTCCACTCATTCCACATTCCCTCATTTTCTATCTTTTGTAAAGCTTTTCTCTTCTTTGTTAATAAAGAAGCTTTGGCACTCTTTTCTCCCCATCTAGGCTTAGGGGGAGTTTTTAACGAGGCCTTAGCTTTCTTAACCGAGAGTGTGCATCCCCTTCCTTGCTTTACTTTGAGCCATCACCCTTTTCATTTTTCCAAGAGAGCTTCCGCATCCGAGACTAAGCCTTCCAAGCTTAGTGAGTAAGGCTGACTTGGCCGTTTTCAAGCCCCTTTTGAGTGCTTCACGACCAAGGCCGCACGAGGCTAGACCGGCCTAGACCTAGCCCCGTGACAAGTGGTATCAGAGCCATTTTCCGCATCCTATCGAGTCGAGAGATGGCGCAAAGAAGAAGGAACGTTGCAGCAAAGAAGAGAGTGGAATCACAAGGCGTCTCGTATAAAAGCGAGGTGAGCGAATCTGAGTTTAGTGATATTCTTATTACAAAACCGTTGTTTTGTTTTCATTGCAGTGAATACCACGATGATTGCCCAAAGAGTAGACCGTCAAAGTGTTGGAAGTGTGGAGAGCCACACGAGTCTTTCCGATGCCCGCACCATTTCAAGCAGTCCAAGGTACAGGACGAGCCCGACGAGACCGAGGCTTCGAAGCTTGATGCGAGGTGCAATGTGCTACCAGCGAGTATGGTAGAGGCGTTCGAGGAGCGAAGCTTGCCCGATGAGACCGAGGCCGTGAAGCTAGCTTCCTTGTTCGGGGAACAATCATCAGCGAGTATGATGGTTGGGGCGTCAAACTTCAAGAGTGAAGTAAGGGAAAGGTTGCAAGAGTGCAACAAGGCCACACAACCGTGGGAGAAGCCAGGTTATGTGGGGTGTTCCAGCGACGATGACGAGTCAGGTTGGGAGTCAAGCGAAGTCGAGAGCGACTTTGAGGAAGAGGAGCCTATGTATGTCGACATAGTGTTCCGCGAGGCGACATTGAGTGCACTAGTTGATCCAAGTGCACAAGGAGTGCTCGTGTCCGTGCAAACCGCCGAGCAGTTAAACCTTCAATTTAGGAAGGTTAAACAACAAGTTGTGACAGCCAACTTTAGCGACGAGAGAGTTGTGGGAATCGCGAAAGATGTGTTCCATCAAATCGGCGAATTCCGAGGCACAACAAACATCAAGGTAATTTCTTGTGAATTTCTTGATGTGTATAAAATTGTTATTGGTGCATCTTGTTTAGAGCAAATTGATGCACTTGTCTTGTCAAAAACCGAGGAAAGGTGTGTTGCAGATCCACACCGACAAGACTTTGAGGCGTTAAGCGAGAAAGTCGAGGCATCGCCAAGCATCCATGAAGGAGTGCTTGAGTCCGAGACAACCGAGGAGCAAGTCCGCCCAACTCTAGCCAAGAGTGGCCACGATGAGGAGGAGCGTGAGTTTGCCAAAATCATGATCAACAATGTAGAGTTTGAGGCGCTAGTGGACTCTAGTGCAACATCGTTGATCATTTCCGATCAAATTGCCGATTGGTTGAACCTTGAAGTGGAGAAGGTTCATGATGAGACCGAGTTCATCAACTTCAACGAAGAACACATCGATGGAGTTGCATGGAACGTGAGAGTTCGCATCGGAGAATGGTGTGACACAACCAACATCAAGGTAATTTCTAACCATTGTCTTGATGATGATGTTATTATTGGTTATTCTTGCCTAGAGCAGATTAACGCACTTGTTTTGCTAGAAGCCGAGGGTGAGTATGATGCAGGTTTGCAACAAGGCGATGACGAGTTGTTAAGCCAAGACGAAGGCAACCAAGTGTGCGAGTCCGAGGTAGCCAATGATGAAGAAGCCATGGAAGAGTCCATGGAAAGTTCCACCACAATGGGACAAGTCTTTGAAGAGATCAAAGACGAGGAGAAGCCTTTGGAGTTGCCAACGACGCCAAAGAGCGAGATGGTTCAAGAGGTGGAGTACCCATCAAAACCATCCGAGTTTGAAGAAGAGTTTCAAGAGCCATCCGAGTTTGGTGAAGAAGATCAAGCCGATGGAGAGGAGCTAGCAACCTTTTGCGAAGAGTTGCAAGCCGAGTTCGACGAATGGTCGAATTCCATGGACGAGTGGCATGAGTCCATGGAAGCGAGTCAAAGCACCGAGGTGCCCAAGCCCATTGATGAGGGGCCAAACCATGCCAACACTTGCCTTGAGTATCGACAAGGCAAAGTGGATCGAGACGATGAGGACTTAGTGTCCGAGGTAAGTGAGTCCGTTTTTCAATCCAATTCGGGACTAACTCACTTTGGTTTTGTTTCTAGGTCGCCAACGAGTACGTGCAAAGAACAAAGCCATTCCATGGAGCAAGTAGGCACGACGGCCTACCTAGATGAGTTGCAAACCGAGAGAGTGCAAGAGTGCACCAAAGAGGGACTTTTCCAAGACCCCGCCATCATCACATGTCTTGAGTATCGACAAGGCATCGTGACACCATCCGAAGAGGACCTTGTGTCCAAGGTAAGTAAGTTGAATCTATGTGGAAATTTTGGACTAACTTACTTTGGTTCCTTGCGCAGGTTGCTCGAGAGTTCGAGCGAAGAGTCGATACAAGAGCAAGTAGGCGGAGAAGCCTACACTTCGAGTTTTCCAACAAGCGATCAAGTGGACCACAACTTCGTCCCCAAGCCGTTAGACGAGTATGGTCGAGAGTGGTTCGAGGCTAGCCACGCACCAAGCATGGCAAACATCACAAGAGACGAGAAGCCACCACTCGAGATTGATCGTGGACCAAGGCATGAGAGCCTTGAGCTTTGGAGGTTGTTTCCCGATGCCAAGCGGAAACATGAGGAGCCATCCAATGGAGTAGATCGAGAGCCAAGGCATGAGAGCCTTGCCCTTTGTACGAGAGTTTCCTTAGTCAAGAGGAAACATGATGACGAGCCGAGGCCGTTCGAAGACAAGTCGACCGAGTCTCTTCAATGCCTATCGACGAGGGCGTCGATAGATTTAGTGGGGGAGAATGTCACAGGGGAACTTTTTGCGACCGAGCCAGCCGCACCCATAGGTGCGGACCCTTGCGCACAATGCCTTTCTCCCAACCGAGGGGCCCGAGTAGCTGCCCATGCCACGCACCAAGGGGCCATGCCCAACGCCCTTGGTGGTGTCCGCGCCCAAGAGATCCGTCCTGGGCCAGTTCCAGCGCACCATGGGGCCTTGTCCAGCACCCCATGTGCTGCCCACACGAGTTGCACCCGAGGGGGCCCAACACAAGCACCCGAGGGGCCTTTGCCATGCACCCTCCATGCCGGCCAAGGCATGGAGCCCGAGCCCGCACCCGATGTGCGCACACAAGGGCCTAGGGAGAGCCCAGCCGAGTTGCCCACACCCCTAGGGCCCGTTTCAGCCAAAGGCATCCAAGAGAGGGGATTTTGGACACCAAGATTGGACCATGAGAGGCCCAATCCGCCCAAGCACCATCATCCCATGCCAAGTTGTCATCCTTGGAGAAATACTTATGGAAAGCCATCCATGCATGAGGAAAGTATTCCAAGACAACAAAGCAATGATGTCATAGGCTATGTATTTAGGGCAATAGTGTTTGTAATCAAGGCAAGTCAATATGAGTATGACAAGCTTGCCTTGAATAGGAGATTCCTTTGTAAGACTCATCCATGGCCCTTGGATCGAGTCAGTGAGAGCCATTGGATCGAGGGGGATTAGGCTATAAATAGAGCCCTCCTCCATCCATTCCACTCATTCCACATTCCCTCATTTTCTATCTTTTGTAAAGCTTTTCTCTTCTTTGTTAATAAAGAAGCTTTGGCACTCTTTTCTCCCCATCTAGGCTTAGGGGGAGTTTTTAACGAGGCCTTAGCTTTCTTAACCGAGAGTGTGCATCCCCTTCCTTGCTTTACTTTGAGCCATCACCCTTTTCATTTTCCCAAGAGAGCTTCTGCATCCGAGACTAAGCCTTCCAAGCTTAGTGAGTAAGGCTGACTTGGCCGTTTTCAAGCCCCTTTTGAGTGCTTCACGACCAAGGCCGCACGAGGCTAGACCGGCCTAGACCTAGCCCCGTGACAATATGCTTCACCCTCTGCCAGGGCGGGTCCTTTTGTTTCTCTCGATCCTTGGTGCTACCAGGTTGCCCGCCCGGGCGGTTGTGGCTGTAGTGCTCTAGCTTAGTGCTGGGTTTGGTGTCTGCTGATTCATGGGTGTCCAGACATTCTTCGTTGTCTTCAGCTTTCTTCAAGTGTTGCAAGACATTCAGTTTAATTTCCCGGTCATCCACCTTCATCGTAAGCTCCCCATTCTCCACATCTATTAGGGTGTTGCTTGTGTCTAGGAATGGTCTTCCTAGGATGATGGGTGCTTTGTCGTCTTCTTCATAATCTAGAATTAAGAAATCTACTAGAAAGAAAAGATTGTCTACTCTTACTAAGATGTCCTCGATCTTTCCTTCCGGTTGCACGTAAGAGTGATCAGCTAACTGGAGTATGACGATGGTGGGTCTAGCTCTTCCAATTCCTATTTTTTCAAACAACGCCTTGGGCATCACATTGATGCTTGCCCCAAGGTCGTATAAGGACTTCCCTTCATATTGGCTCCCAATAGCGCAAGGTATGAGGAAATTGCCTGGATCTTTCAGTTTGGGCGGTGTTTTGTTGTGCCTCGTGGCCATGCATTCTTTCGTCATGGCTATCATTTCAAATTCCCTACTTCTTTTTCGTTTGGAAACCATATCTTTCAGAAACTTTGCATAGTTAGGCACCTTGTTGTATGGCTTCCACCAGGGGTATTGTAGAGCGTTTAGGTTGTTCACTATTTATGAGCGCAAGTGCACACTCCTATCAAGTTATAGTATATAAGATATCGTCTCCCACAGGGATTGGAACAACTTCTATGAGTGTTTTCCTTCACAATGAAATAGTAAATTGCACAATTAAAGTTCTGAATATTTAAAAGCATAAAAATAAAAACATAAATAATTTAAGATAGAGAGAGAGAGAGAGAACAGGGTGGTAGATTGGGCCAGGTAGTTGTATCTTAGTAGTGTGTAGACTACGTTATAAAGATTAAGTGTGTTTTGCACTACCACGATCTGCTGCCTCGGCGGTGATTGGCAGATTGTGGCAGGGACAAATTTCGCTGCCACGACAGAACTCTGCTCTTGCAACTTTCGTTGTCCCGGAAGGTGAGATGGAGAGAAGTCCCAGCGGCAAGTCTGACAAATACTCCAAGTTCAGTGAAGCAATTCTGAAGTGATCTTATGTATGTCTAGGCTAGGATTATGTCACCAGGTAATATAGGCAATACCTAGCGATCTTAGTGTAAACCTAACACAGGTAGTCGACGTTTGGTTGCTCCTTTTAGCCGCTAAAATTCTGACTTATTTCTAAGCCAAATTAGTCAACACCTTGCCATGATGAGATTGTGCTTAATTTTTTCGTGAGTTTGACACTCTCGTGCCCGACAAATGGATTTCTTCAACTGGACTTTTGGAACTAATTAAAGGAGTGAAGCACATGAACTAAGCAAACTCAGAGTATTTTATTGCAAAAACAACTTAAATTATTACAACTGTTTCTCACAACTACTTAACATACAAAAATCTAAACCCTATGGGAAAATTAGACTAGGATTATCTCCCTTACTTAATCTATGCCCCTATACCCTTACAAGCATGGGTATATATAGGGCTAGGCCTAAGTTTGAGTCCTCCTTGGAGTAGAATTTCTTAAAGTTGCTTTACATTAAATGTTGACTCCTTTTTTACTTGAATGTGGACTCTTTGACCGTTGCCTTCTTCAGCAAGTAAAGATAAGTCACTTTACTTATCCCTCTTCAATTAGCTCTTTAGGCCGCTACAAGCTTTAGAAAATTGCAAGACTGGGCTCATTAGACTCAGGAATTTGTCCTCTTTCAATCGCAACCCATCTTGACTAAGTCAGTTTAACTTCTACCTGGGTGGCAGTCGGTGGCAATGTTGCAGTAGCGGTATCCTTGGCGGTACTTTGGAACTGCTTTCGTACATCTTCTTTCTCTCCCTGCTTTCTTGTCCTCTCCTCTACACAACTACATCACTTGAAAATGAAAACTACACTAAAACAATATCTTTTCTTAACCAAATATAGAATATTCAATAAAAGCATGGTAAAAGAGCAAATATTGTTATTAAGCTTGCAATTCACCTAAATATGCCTGAATTAGCTTAAGAGCAGCAATAATAAGGGTAGGAATGTGTAAAAAATATAGAACTTATTGACACTCTATACACCCCCAAACTCAAACTATTGCTTGTTCTCAAGCAATGCAATCTAACTAGTAAACTCGCCCCTTGCACAAAAATTAACAGAAACTTAGCCTTTAACTTGATTTCTTACCTCAAGGTCGAGGCACCTATTTTATGTTAGTGATAGGGAATAGCATGAAATAACTCAGAAATTTTTTTAAGCAGTGTGGTGTGTGCTGGTCTGTGTCTATGCTAAACATGCTGAGTACACTAAGTAAACAAAGAATGCTAAAAATAATGAAATAAGAAAAAGGATATGAGTTGCTGCCATGGCAGCACAGTTAAGCATTTTTTTCTGATCATGGCCTTAAGGGCTTTAGCTCATCACAACTATTCTCTGGGTCTGAAGCTAAGATAGGAGCATACTACGAAACTCCGAACCCTTTGAATAAAGTCATCCCGTGAAGGCTTTCATTCACTCTTGCTAATTTGTATGTTACTTCAATTAATTGTAGATACTTAGACTTTGATAGCAGCAGAGTGTCCTTGCCCATGATCCTTCCTAGAGCCTGTTTCAGGCACCTCTAGGGTATTAAGCATCTTTCTTAGAGCCTGTTTCAGGTACCTCTAGGGTACTTAGCTGCCTTGTACTGCCGCTGCGGCAATCCTGATCCAATTAAGAAATTTTCATTAAATAAAGCAGGCAGTGTTGAACTTAGAACTCAAGCACAACTTAGCACTTAACAGATAGTGTAAGAATAATTGGCAACTAAATTTTAAGTATTTTTCATGCTTCTCCCATGGTTAAGTTAAATTTTAAGTATGGTGCGAAAATAAGTAGTCGGCTAATTATCATAGGCACAAGTTTTTAAGCTAAGACTTTCTATTTCATTATGTGCTAGGGCAGAATTTATATATGCTACTACATGCGGCTAAATGCAACTAAAGAAAACAAAGAGGACTAACCCCCCAAACTCAAGGTTGGCATTGTCCTCAATGCCTTACACAAAATATAAAATAAAAATAGAAAACATAAACAAAGAAAGAAAACAGAAAATTAATGGAAAACATAAAAAGAAAGAAAAAAATAAAGAAAAGGTGCTATAAACTAGGGGAGTTCCCTTCTATTTCTCCTGCTGCCTCGGAGGAGGATTTTGAGAAGGCGGGGAGGACGAGGCGGTGTGTGGTAGGAGATTTGGCGGCTGGGCTCTTATTCTGGCCACGTGATGGCTAGATGCAGATGGGCGTGGGTCTTTTAGGTGGTGCTTTTGGCTCAGTTTCATTCGCTTCGCATTGAGGTTTAGTCGCACTGGCGGCCGCTTCCTTTTCCTTGCTACTTCGATCAGTTCGTTGTCGGAGAAATCAAATACCTCAATGTCTAATGAATCCGAGGCCTCAGGTGCCTCTTTGGCAGCTGCCTCCTTTACTGCTGGGGAGGCGGCGGTAGTTTCATCCTCTTTTTCTTCCTGAATCTCCTCTTCTAAAGAATCAGAGGAGGAGGTGAGGTTGTATGGTTTGATGGGAATGGGCGAGGTCCTTCTTTTGGGGCGGATGTGTGGTCCCTCCCTGTCTGCAGCAGCTGGAGTGGAAACTGGTCGAGGTGTGATCTGGGTTGGTTTAGAAGCTGCTAACTTCGACGGGAAGGCTGGCAACCTTGGGCTGTCGTCGTGATATTTGTCTAGCAAGTAGGCCACAAAGGCCTCTTGCTCCTCCGCAATGTATCTCGTAAAGATTACCTGCTTGTGCTCAATTATCTAGCAACTCTCTACGAGGCTTCGAAGCAAATGAATCACGATAGAAGAAAAGGCAGGATCAGTACTGCCCGTTGCGGCCTAGGTGGTGGCAGGGTTGGACGGCGGCTGGGTGGTTGCTGGTGTTTCAGGTTTTGGATCTTGCATCATCTATAGGCATGCCTTCCTTGTCCAACCTTCCTTGGTATCGATAATGGTATCTTTGGGATGTGGCGGCACACGGAAATTGGCACAGAGGCTGGTGATGAGTGAGGGGATAACGAGGGGTCCCTTGGAGTTTGGTTTGGCTGCGTGGGCATATATTCTTCAAGAATAACTTCCCCAACATTTATTGGCCACCCCTTCATTATGCTATGGATTAGGGCCAGCTGCGGCCTGTTGACTGTGGAACCATGCGAAGTGGGCATTAGGCGGCGCTGGATGAAGTTACTCAAAAGAATGGCCTCTGGAAGTAAGTCTCGGCGGTTGACTGAGCCGTTATTTTTGCCGGTGAACCACTTGGTGTTGGGCTGGCATATTTCTCTTTTAATTGTTTCATAGTATACTGCCGTTAAACCCAAGCTCCATCTTTCGTGCGGATTCCCTTTAATATCTATCCCGTTGAAGATGTTTATTGTTGGCGCCGTGAGCTTGACACCCTCGCCGCGAACGTAGACTGTAACACCCCAAATTTGGGCCTAGATGTTTAGAGTCTAAACCGGATCGGTCTGAAAAATGTTTCGAATCTAAAAGGGAGTTTTAGGGAACACCTAGTTCGGGATACCATCTCTAGTTCAGTTGATAAAGGATAAGCAGTTGTTGGATGATTCTTTGGTTCCACATGTTCAGGATATTGTTGAGGATAGACCATCGGATTTTTGTTTTAATGATGAGGGAGTTCTATGTTTTGGAAGTCAGATAGTAGTGCCCAATGATTTGGAGTTGAGGCGTACTATTCTGACCGAACCTCATAGTAGTCCTTTTGCTATGCACCCTGGTAGTACAAAGATGTACCGAGATTTGAAGGATGAGTACTATTGGGTGGGTTTGAAGAAAGATGTTGCGGAATATGTGAGCAAGTGCATGGTTTGTCAGCGGGTTAAGGCTGAGCATCAGTTTCCTTTGGGGGTTGTTGCAACCGTTGAGGATTCCTGAATGGAAATGGGAAAGGATCACCATGGACTTTGTGTCTGGTTTGCCTTTGACGCCATCAAAGAAGAATTTTGTGTGGGTGATTGTGGATCGCCTTACGAAGTGTGCGCATTTCTTACCAGTGCATACTACGTATACCTTGGATAAGCTTGCAGAGCTGTACATTGCTGAGATTGTACGCTTTCATGGTGTACCAAAATCTATAGTGTCGGATAGGGATCCGAGGTTCACGACAAGGTTTTGGGAGTGTTTACATCAGGCATTAGGTACGCGGCTAAATTTCAGTACTTCTTATCATCCGCAAACGGATGGTCAGCCTGAGCGTGTTTTCCAAGTGCTTGAGGATATGTTGAGGTGGTGTGTGATTGAGTTTCAAGGCTCTTGGGAGAAGCACTTGCCTTTGGTGGAGTTTGCTTATAATAATAGCTACCAGGAAAGTATTCAAATGGCACCTTATGAAGCCTTGTATGGGAGGAAGTGCAGGACTCCTCTTTGCTGGGCTGAGACGGGACAAAAGTTGGTTTCGATGTCGGCTTTGTTGAAAGGAACCACCGAGAAGGTGAAGCTCATTTGTGAGCGGTTGAAGGCAGCCTCAGATTGACAAAAGTCTTACGCGGATTTGAAGCATAAGGAGATAGAGTTTGCGATGGGTGACCGTGTGTTCTTAAAGGTTTCACCTTGGAAGAAGGTGATGAGATTTGGCCGGAAGGGTAAGTTGAGCCCTAGATATATTGGACCATACGATGTGATAGAACATGTGGGTTCTGTTGCTTATAAGATGAGGCTACCAGAAGAGCTAGAGAAGATACATAATGTGTTTCATGTGTCCATGCTTCGAAGGTATCGGTCGGATCTTTCGCATGTTATGCCCGTGGAGGAACTTGAGTTGAATCCGAATTTGACCTATGATGAGGAGCCAGTCGAGATTTTGGATTCGGACAGTAAGGTTCTTCGTGGTAAGACCATTGAGCTGGTTAAGGTGTTGTGGAGGCATCGTGGTGTTGAGGAAGCCACGTGGGAAAGAAGAGTTGATATGAAGAAGCAGTTTCCTTACCTTTTTCCTCCAGATAAATTTAAGGAAATTTCTTAAGAGGGGGAGAGTTGTAACACCCTAAATTTGGGCCTAGATGTTTAGAGTCTGAACATGATCGGTCTGAAAAACGGTTCGAATCTAAAAGGGAGTTTTAGGGAACACCTAGTTCGGGACACTTTAAAAATATAGAAAAATATCTAAAAATCCTCATTTAATATATAAAAGAGAATGGTGGAATCAATTTTACAAAATAAGGTTTGGAAATACTACATTTCGGTGTAGTAACCAAATCGCAGTTTTTGCAAAGTTAAGTAGTGACTGTTTTGTAAAGGATTGAAACTTTGAATCTTTAAGGAGCTAATTTTACCAAAATGTTTTCATCAGATTTTTCCTTAATTTGGGTGATTTAATTAATGTTTTAATTAAAGAAAATACAGGTGATTAAATTAGAAAACCACCTTTGACTTTTCATAACTACTTTTCACAAATTTTCCCTCATTTTATTTTCTCTCAAATTCCTTTCAACCAAACACATTTTCTCCAGCAAATACACTTTGATTTTCACTTCATTTGATGAGATTTCAACCTCTTTTTGATTCTTAATCAATTCCTCATCAAATCCACTTGATTTCTACATTGAATTTTCAAGAAAACTTGCCCAAATCAAGGAGAAATCATCCATTAGAGGTAAGCTTCGTCCTTCTCCTCTAATGATAAGTTCTTTACTGAAATTCTCAAGTTATCAATCCTTTATTAATGATTTTTAAGTGGTTTTAATGTTAGAAACAAGAAATTGTCTTAAAACTCAAGATTTTGGAAGAGATCTTGAAGATTTTCGTGGTGAATGATTGGGCTCTGTTTTGAGATGGTTTTCTAATGTATTTTGGATGTTAATTAATGTTCAAATGAGGTTTTATCAATCCAATCCCGAATAAATTTGTTTTTCCTAAGTTTTACTTGTTAGAATGATGGTTTTTGGGGTGATTTTGGTGTTCTGTTATAGCTGGAGGTATAAGGACGTGGTTGTGATGCTTTTCGATGTTAAATGATGTTTAGAAGTGATTAGAAGTGATTGATCTTGGCTGGGTTTGGTTTTGGAAGAGTTTGCAGGTGATTTCGATAGTGTTTAGTTGTCGAAATGTGGTTTTTGTGTAGAGCAGCGAGTTTAGGTGTGTGGCTGATGATTTCAATGCATGATGATGCATTAATCCTCTGCTCTTATCTGTTTAAAACAGGGGAGACATCTTCGGACACCTTTGGAGTTGATCCGGAAGCTTAGTTAGCGTTTCGGCGAGCAAGCGAAATGTAATCGGTGAGTGCGTATGGTTTTAGAAGTCCTTGAGGGACAAAGAAACAAGGTTTGGGGATTTAGGAAAGGTTTGAAACACCTTCCTAAGTCCGGAAGTAAGTATTGGTTAGATTGCTCTCTTGAATGTGGTGATTGCCCCTAAAATGCTTTTACATGCTCATGGTTTTAGATTGATAAATTCCAACGATTTTTATGCATATTTTATAGCATGAGATGATGCTTGAAATTATTTCATGAAGTAACATGTTGCATAGTTGAGATTTGAGCTTTTATGTTAAAGCATAGCAAATGTTATGGTTTTGAAATGAGATGAGAATGTTGAGAATTGTTGCATGAAAAACAGTAGGTAAGATGATGTTTTAACATAATATATTGGCATAGATGTTCAGATACTTACCGGATATAATTGATCGATCAATAGGATGAGAGTGCACTATAAACTAAAAATTCGTGCGTGCTCTTTGGTTAAGCCAAAGGGAGAGAATCGATGATGGGCATTCCATCGATTAGGACTTGGTGAAATATACAAGCTTTGTGGCGATGAGAGATTCCGCCATGTGAGTACGGTGATGTGAGATTCCACCGGAAACTATGTTGCTAGACGAGTGAGTACGGTGATGAGAGATGCCACCAGAAGTGTCTAGTGAGATGTCCGCATATTCGAGTAATAATGATATGTGAAATGCCAATATAAAATATGTAATGATTTTTTATTCACATGTACCTTTGATGAAATGGTTTATGCTATGAGAATTGCATATGTGATTTGTTTATGAAATGCTTTAGAGTACAAGCATGAGTATGGCTTCGCCATGAGTTTTGCATTGGTTTAAATGCATGAGATAGAATGAAGGTACATGTGTTTTCAACGAGAAGTTGCTTTGAATGGTTTTCAGCATGAGATAGAATGAGAATGTTGTTCAAAAGCTTTTGAGAAAGTGTTTTCAAGATATGCATTATTGTGTTGGTTTTCTTTAGAGCATGCCTCACTAAGCATTTGTGCTTACGCTCTTTCTTTCACCAATAATGCAGATAATTGAGGTGTTTTCGGGCATCAAAGAAGTTAAGATTATCCAAGGAAGTTCCAAGCTCATGTATGGTGAAGTTTTCACACACTTTAGTTTTGATATAATGGCAATGGGAAACCAAGAATTGTATTTGCGAGATATATTGAACTCCCTAAGGTTGTGGCATGTTTGTATTAGCTTGTTTGAGTTGTAAATGGCCTTAATTGTTTGGTTCGAGGTTGGATTGCTCATTTTGGTTTTGTGATTAGGAAGCATGCCTCTAGACTAATGAGAATTTGTGTTTGATGCTATGTTCGTGTTTGAATGTCCCAAATATGTTTCTTAAATGTATGATGTTTTGCTGGTATTATTTGGGAGTCTTTGAAGCATGTTTCAGTGTGTTAATGTATGAAAACCAGCTTTTACTGGTATTTCTGGGCAGGGTGTATCGAAACACCCTATAGTGTTTTGGAACGGGGGCCTGAAATGGTCTTGGCATTTCGAAACGTATGGGGCTGTTTGGAAACAGTTTGGCTACTGGAATACCATGTTTCGGAATTGGTCTCGGAACATACCCGCGTACCAAAACGGTCAACACTGTTTTGATACGGCGTTTCATTACAGTGAGTAGGTGTTCCAAAACGGGTGACCGTTGGACACAGATTTGAATTGTTTTGAGTCTGCATGCTTTACATTTTAGTCCTAAATGTTGTGATTGCAATTGCTTGAGCTTGAGATGTCTTTTTAAGATGAAATTTGGCAGAGAATCATGTAATATGATTAATTTCATTATGGTAATCCTGAAATCAATGAAGACCCTCTAATTTACAAAAATTACAATTTGGTCCCTAATCATATATAAAGTGCAATTGAGTCCCTAATTGATATCTGAACGTTGTGCCTTTCTCATCTATGTTACATGAGTACTCACTTAGGTTTAATATGTATTTAGACAAGATTAAAATGAAAAAAGGGGTCGTTAATCAAGGTTGACTTTTGGGTTGACTTTGGTTTTCCCCGTGTAATCTTCGTAGCTCGGGTCAAGCATCTAGGCCGGGCTAAGGGGGTTACACTTGTTGGTATCAAAGCCAGGTTATCGAATAGTTGGGGTTTGGTATATGGTTGTAGTATGTGTTTATGCTTGATGGAGACTTTTTGGTGAGGTATGATGTATGAATAGTGTTGTATGATTCAATTGAGATGATTTTGTGATGCTATGCTATGTTTGGAGTGTGGTTGGGGATCCCATTGCCATATCAAAACTAATGAGAAGAAATGTTTTTGAAGCTGAGCTTGAGTACATGGATTACTTACCTTGTTGTGCCTAATTGTGTTTATTGCAGTTTTGTCAGTGCATTGTTTTCTTTATAATGGGGCCACGTAGAGAGCTGAGAATCAATACTAGATCGATGGCTGATAATGAGAATGTCGAGAATGCTGAAGATTTACCTCCTCCTCCCCCTGGTGGAGGACCTCCCGGTGGTGGTCGTGCTGGAGCTGGTAATGCTGCTGCTAGTGTTGGGGTTGCTGGACCCGAGGGTGTGCATGGGCAATCTGCTCCTGACATGACCATGTTGATTCAGGCTATTGCTGGAGCTTTTCAGGCAGCAGTAGTTGGAGCTCATGGAGCTTCGCATCAGGATGATGCTAATGTGAGGTTGCCTTTGGAACGTCTTCGCAGCCTAGGAGGGACTGAGTTCAGAGGCTTATCTCCGGAAGGATCTGAGTCTTGCTTGGAGAGCACCAAGAGGATTCTGGGTCAGATGAGCTGCAACAATGTGCAGAAGTTGGGTTGTCTTGTGTCACTGCTGCATGGTGATGCTTATACTTGATGGACGACCACTATCTCCGGGATGGAGGATGATGAGGTGACTTGGACGTTCTTCTTGAATGCGTTCAAGCGGAAGTACCTAGGAGTACGTTACCTTTTTGAAAAGAAAAGAGAGTTTATGTCTCTCGTGCAAGGCAACATGTCAGTAGCTAAATATGAAATTCAGTTTGTTCGCCTCAGTCAGTATGCACCTGAGCTAATCCCTAGTGAGCGGGAGAGGTGCGAACGATTTCGTTATAGGCTAGTTGTAGATATCAAGACTTATATGCTTGCGGTTGATTACACGGATTTCGATGTCTTGGTTACTAGAGCCAAGGACATTGAATCGAATCTTGGTTTGGCAAGTCGAGCTAGTGGCTCTAGCTCAGGTAAACGAGCTACGGAACGCGATTATGGTAGAGATCGCAACAAGAGGCATAAGGATAGGAAGTCGCATTATGATGCTAGGCGTTGGGGTGGAAACTCTGGTAGAGGTTAGGTGGACATGCTGGTGAGTGTTGGGGTAACCGTTGTGGTAGAAGGCATGGTGGTGAGTGTTGGGGTAACCTTGGGACATGCTGGAATTGTGGGAACTGAGGACATTTGAAGAAATATTGTCTTTAATCGCTGAGAGAGGGACATGCTCAGGTGAGAGCAGCTGAGCCACAGAGAGGTCGTGGGCGCGTCCGTGGTAATTTTCAACGTAGGGATGATGGTGGCAGGAACGTAGCACATGTTGTGGCCGTTCAACCTGAGGCTGACGGTCAAGCTCGAGTGTATGCCCATCGTGAGGGAAGGAATGATACGGATGTGATCGGAGGTACCTTTACTTTGCAATCCTTGTCATTACTTTCTTTGATTGATTCTGGATCTACACACTCGTACATATTGCCTGAACATGCTCAAATGCTTGGTTTACATGTTGAGTCATTGGATGTTGGTATGCGTGTGACTCGTTCCTTTGGTGAGACGGTGGTAACAAAAACTCGCTGATGATTCTGAAGTGGTGGTAGTGGGCGAGAATGTGAAGTTTCTTACCAATGTGGTGTCTACATTAGAAGCGAGTCGGATGTTGCGGCAAGGTTGCGAGGCTTACCTAGCCTTTGTGATGAATCCTAGTTCAAAGGAGGTGCAAGTTCAGGATATAAGAACTGTACGTGAGTTCCCTGGAGTGTTTCCGGAGGAATTACCTGGATTGCCGCCTAGTCGAGAGGTGGAGTTTAGGATTGAGTTGTATGAAAACACAACTCCGGTGTCCATTGCTCCCTATCGCATGGCACCTAAAGAGCTGAAGGAGTTGAAGATGCAACTTTAGGAGTTGCTTGACTGTGGCTTCATCTGGCTAGCGTGTCACCTTGGGGTGCACCGATCTTGTTTTTGAAAAAGAAGGATGGCACGATGAGAATGTGCATCAATTATCGTCAGTTGAACAAGTTGACTATCAAAAACATGCATCTTTTGCCGAGGATTGATGACATTTTTGATCAATTTCGGGGAGCGGTTGTGTTTTCAAAAATTGATTTGAGGTCAGGGTACTATCAGTTTAAGGTGAAAGATGTGGATGTGCCGAAAACAACCTTTAGAATGAGGTATGGGCATTATGAGTTCATTGTAATGCCGTTTGGTTTGACGAATGCTCCTGCTGCTTTCATGGACTTGATGAATAGAGTGTTCCATGAATACTTGGACAAGTACGTTGTAGTGTTCATCGACGATATCCTTGTGTACTCTCGTACTGAGGAGGAGCATGAAGGTCATTTGGGAGTTGTCTTGCAAGCGCTTTTGGAAAATCAGCTCTATGCTAAGCTGAGCAAGTGTGAGTTTTGGCTAAAGGAAGTTGTGTTCCTTGGTCATGTGGTTTCGGCTGAAGGGATTCGAGTTGATCCTCAGAAGGTTGAGGCGGTGATGAATTGGAAGTGCCCTAAGTCTGTTCATGAAGTTCATAGTTTCCTTGGGTTGGCAGGATACTACTGCAAGTTCGTGGATGGATTTTCAAAGATTGTTGCCCCTTTAACGAAGTTGTTGCAAAAAGATGTTAAGTATGAGTGGTCGAAAGCGAGACAACAAGCTTTTGAGAAGCTTAAGGCAGCTTTGACGCAAGCTCCTATCTTGGTTCAACCTGAATCAGGAAAAGAGTTTGTGGTGTACAGTGATGCATCCTACGTTGGTTTGGGCTGTGTGCTAATGCAAGAGGGTAAGGTGGTGGCTTACGCATCGCGTCAGTTGAAGGTGCATGAGCGCAATTATCCTACGCATGATATTGAGTTAGCTGCAGTGGTTTTTGCTTTGAAAATCTGGAGACATTATCTTTATGGTGAGAAGTGTATTGTGTACACGGATCACAAGAGTTTGAAGTATTAGATGTCTTAGAAAGAGTTGAATCTTAGGCAACGGCGATGGGTGGAGTTGCTTAAGGATTACGATCTAACGATCGAATATCACCCGGGAAAGGCCAATGTTGTGGCAGACGCCTTGAGCAGAAAAGTGACGGTGGAATTAAGGGCTATGTTTGCTAGCTTGAGCATATCGCGAGATGGAGGTCTTGTTGCTGAATTACAAGTGAAACCATCTCTGGTTCAGTTGATAAAGAATAATCAATTGTTGGATGATTCTTTGGTGCCACATGTTCAGGATATTGCTGAGGATAGACCATCGGATTTTTGTTTTAATGATGAGGGAGTTCTATGTTTTGGAAATCGGATAGTACTGCCCAATGATGTGGAGTTGAGGCGTACTATTCTGACCAAAGCTCATAGTAGTCCTTTTGCTATTCACCCTGGTAGTACAAAGATGTACCGAGATTTGAAGGATGAGTACTATTGGGCGGGTTTGAAGAAAGATGTTGCGGAATATGTGAGCAAGTGCATGGTTTGTCAGCGTGTTAAGGTTGAGCATCAGTTTCCTTTGGGGTTGTTGCAACCGTTGAGGATTCCTGAATGGAAATGGGAGAGGATCACCATTGACTTTGTGTCTGGTTTGCCTTTGACGCCATCAAAGAAGAATTTTGTGTGGGTGCTTGTGGATTGCCTTACGAAGTGTGCGCGTTTCTTACCTGTGCATACTACGTATACCTTGGATAAGCTTGCAGAGTTGTACATTGATGAGATTGTACGTTTGCATGGTGTACCAAAATCTATAGTGTCGGATAGGGATCCGAGGTTCACGACAAGGTTTTGGGAGTGTTTACATCAGGCATTAGGTACGCGGCTGAATTTCAGTACTTCTTATTATCCGCAAATGGATGGTCGGTCTGAGCGTGTTATCCAAGTGCTTGAGGATATGTTGAGGTGCTGTGTGATTGAGTTTCAAGGCTCTTGGGAGAAGCACTTGCCTTTGGTGGAGTTTGCTTATAAAAATGGCTACCAGGCAAGTATTCAAATGGCACCTTATGAAGCCTTGTATGGGAGGAAGTGCATGACTTCTCTTTGCTGGGCTGAAACATAACAAAAGTTGGTTTCGATGCCGGCTTTGTTGAAAGGAACCACCGAGAAGGTGAAGCTCATTTATGAGCGGTTGAAGGCAGCCTCAGATCGACAAAAGTCTTACGCGGATTTGAAGCGTAAGGAGATAGAGTTTGCGGTGGGTGACCGTGTGTTCTTAAAGGTTTCACCTTGGAAGAAGGTGATGAGATTTGGCCGGAAGGATAAGTTGAGCCCTAGATATATTGGACCATACGAGGTGATAGAACGCGTGGGTCCTGTTACTTATAAGCTGAGGCTACCACAAGAGCTAGAGAAGATACATAATGTGTTTCATGTGTCCATGCTTCGAAGGTATCGGTCGGATCCTTCGCATGTTATGCCCGTGGAGGAAGTTGAGTTGAATCCAGATTTGACCTATGATGAGGACCCAGTCTAGATTTTGGATTCAGGCAGTAATGTTCTTCGTGGTAAGACGATTGAGCTGGTTAAGGTGTTGTGGAGGCATCATGGTGTTGAGGAAGCCACATGGGAAAGAAGAGTTGATATAAAGAAGTAGTTTCCTTACCTTTTTCCTCCAGGTAAATTTCGAGGACGAAATTTCTTAAGTGGGGGAGAGTTGTAACACCCCAAATTTGGGCCTAGATGTTTAGATTCTGAACCAGATTGGTCTGAAAATCGGTTCGAATATGAAAGGGAGTTTTAGGGAACACCTAGTTCGGATACTTTAAAAATATAGAATAATATCTAAAAATCCTCATTTAATATATAAAAGAGAATGGTGGAATCAATTTTACAAAATAAGGTTTGGAAATACTACATTTCGGTGTAGTGACCAAATCGAAGTTTTTGCAAAGTTAAGTTGTGACTCTTTTGTAAAGGATTGTGTAACCCCCTTAACCCGGCCTAGACGGTTGACCCGAATTAAGAGAGTCACACGGGGAAAACCAAAGTCAACCCGAAAGTCAACCTTGATTAACGACCCTTTTTTTTCTTTTTAAACTTGTCTAGATGCATATTAATCCTTAGATATGATCATACAACAGCATACTCAAAGATCATAAACATCAGAGATCAAACAGGGATCCAATTGAACAAATTACAACTTTAGGGACCAAATTGTAATTTCTGATATAAATAAGGACTTAACCCAAATTAAAGTTACCAACTTGAAATTAATCAGGTTTAATGCTTCACTGTGAAATTTCAGCTCAAAAGGACCTCCCAAACTCATACAATTGCACAAACAAGATTCAGGACCAAAATGCAAACAATTCAAAACATTTAACTGCCAATGTCAGCCCCTAACGGTCACCCGTTCCGAAATAGGCAGAGCCCGTTTCGAAACGCGGGGCCGTTCCGCAACGCGTACCGCAACACGGGCTGACAGTAGCCAACCGTTTCGGAACGGTCCCTCCCGTTTCGGACGCCTGGGCTTGTTTAAGGCACCCGTTCCGAAACGGTAGGTACTGTTCCGGAACACCCTGCACAGATTACCCCAAAATGCATACTTAAACATGCAATTAAACATCCAATCATGCTCCAAATGCCACCAAACTTTACCAACATGCAATTCAACATATATGAGACATACTTGCATCAACAATTCATCAAAACATCAACATATGTGAAAAACCCCAAATCTATAGGCATGCTTCCTACACAAGCAACCATTCAAGCATAAACTTCCAATTCAAGCATATAATGGCCAACCACAAAAACCAGCATTCTCAACAACATTCAATATACTTAGGGAGTTCAAAACATCTCCCAAAACATACACATAGGTCCCCCATTGCCAAATTACCAAAAGCTAAATGTACTTAAGAAAACCTTCCATACTTTGAGCTTTACTTCCACTTGAATGTTTGCCTTCCTTGCTGCCCTCAAAGTACTTTAATGTTCTGCATTATTGATTTGAGAAAACAAAGAGAGAGCGTAAGCAAAAGCTTAGTGAGGAAGGCTCAATAAAACCATTCAATAATGCATTTATAAAACACTTTATAAATCATGCCTCAAATCATCATTCACACATGCTCAAAAGCATACTTAAACATGCATCTCATGCTTCATATCATAACATGTCATATTGGCCACAAGTGATAAGATCCATTTCTTTAAAAACAAGTTCATCACCTTTCACCCCAAGGACTTTTAAACACCTTGGCCCCAAGGACTTTTAAACACCTTGGCCCATGGACTTTTAAACACCATGGAAAGGACCACACAAGGACTTTTAACCACCTTTGTGTCCGTATCAAGTTTCACCCCAAGGACTTTTAAACACCTTGGCCCCAAGGACTTTTAAACACCTTGGCCCCATGGACTTTTAAACACCATGGAAAGGACCACACAAGGACTTTTAACCACCTTTGTGTCCGTAGCAAGAATCATCCAAGGACTTTTAACCACCTTGATGTTCTTAAGTAAACAAGGCTCACTCAAGGACTTTTAACCACCTTAGTGACCTTAACCTTTGCAAAACATCACTTGCCAATATACATCATTATCATCAATTTATCCACTGTTTTAAAGCATTAAACCAAGCCATATTCATCATGCATTTAAAAGCATCAAACCACATTTAATCAATGCTCAAAAACAAGGAACTCTTACCTTGAGCTTCCTTCAACATATGGCTTACAAAAACAGCATTAACCATGCTAAATCATGCTTTCAAAACAGAGTTTAAAACATGCAATAAACCACATTGCACAACAATCAAATCATGGCCACCACTAGAGAGTATTTCCGAAAACTTACACTTGAGCTTAGTAAAGTTGTTTAGACTTAAACTAAGCTCCCAAGACATTGGTTTCAAAGCCGAAAACCCAATTTCACTCACCGATTCCACTTCGCCTCTTGCCGAAACACCAAATCAAGCCTCCGGATCACCACCACTTGGATCCAAAGATGACTCCCCTGTTTTAACACATCAAAACAGTAGATTAATGCATCATCATGCATTAATATCCTCAATGAAAGCACCTAAACTCGCTGCTCTCATCCCCACTCCATTTTCGGCCACCAAACACAACCGAAAATGCATCCAAACCACTTCTCAACAAAGCCCAGCCATTAACCATCAAAACCTAACATCCTTTAACATCATTTAACATCTAAAAAGAACCTAATAACATCCTTATACCTCCAGCAACACCAGATCCACAAGATCACCTCAAAAACAATCAAGAATCACAAGCTAAACTTAGGAAACCCAACCTATCCGGGATTGCATCAATCAAAACTCAATTCCTTATCAATTTAGAGTTCAAATAATATCAAAAACACATCTCAAATCACAGATTTAACAGATCAAACGAAAATCATCAAAAATCACCAAATCTTGCATTATAAGCCAAGATCCATTTCACAACTTAAAAGCCTTTAATAAAACATCAATTAAGGATTGAAAACTTAGGAATTTCAGTAAAGAACTGATAGTTTAGAGGAGAAGGACGTTCTTACCTCCAAACTTGAGTTTCTCCTCTTTTTGGAATCAAAAACCTTGATGAATCAAGTAGCAAATGATGAGGTTTTGTAGATATGATGATTAGGAATCAAAAGAGAGTTGAAAGGAGAGATTTAGGTGAGAAAATCAGAAACAATTCTCTGGAAAGAAAGTGTTTGGGTTGAGAGAAAATGAGAGAAAAGAAAATAGGAAGTTAGTTATCAAAATGGCCAAAATGGCTTTCCCTCCTCTTTTGATATGTTTTAAAATCAGAATATAGCTTAAAATATCTTAGAAAAATCTGGAGAAACTACTTTTGGAATAATAGCTCCTTAAAGATTCAAAGTTTCAACCCTTTCTAAAACAGTCACAAAACTTTCAAAAATTACATTTTGGTCACTGGCCAAAATGTCACCCTTCCAAAACTCATTTTCCAAAATTGATTTCACAGTTCACTTAATTATATTAAAAGATGATTTTAGAACATTTTTCCATAATTTTAATGCAACCCGAACTAGGCTTTCCTAAATTCACCCTTTTAGATTCGAACAGCACTTTGACCAACCCAGTCAACGCCCAAAACTCCTAAGCCCAAAACCGGGGCGTTACAACTCTCCCCCCCTTAAGAAATTTCGTCCCCGAAATTTACCTGAAGGAAAGAGATAAGGAAACTGCTTCAGCATGTCTTCCTTCCGCTCCCACGTGGCTTCCTCAACACCTCGATGCTTCCACATCACCTTCACCAACTCAATGGCCTTGCCACGAAGAACCTTGCTATCCGAATCCAGAACTTTCACCGGTTCCTCATCATAGGTCAAATCCGGATGCAAAACCACTTCCTCCACAGGCATCACATGCGAAGGATTAGATCTATACTTCCGGAGCATAGAAACATGGAACACATCATGAATCTTCTCCAACTCCTGAGGTAACCTCAGCCGATACGCAACAGGACCCACACGCTCAACCACCTCATATGGTCCAATGTACCTAGGGCTCAACTTACCCTTCCGGCCAAACCTCATCACCTTTTTCCAAGGCGAAACCTTCAAGAACACACGGTCACCCACCGCATACTCAATCTCCTTACGCTTCAAATCCGCGTAAGACTTTTGCCGATCAGAGGCAGCCTTCAACCGCTCACAAATGAGCTTTACCTTCTCTGTGGTCCCTTTCAACAAAGCCGACATCGAAACCAACTTTTGACCAGTTTCAGCCCAACAAAGAGGAGTCCTACACTTCCTCCCTACAAAGCCGCATAAGGTGCCATCTGTATACTTGCCTGATAACTATTGTTATAAGCAAACTCAACCAAAGGCAGATGCTTCTCCCAAGAACCCTGAAACTCAATCACGCAGCACCTCAACATATCCTCCAAAATCTGGATAACTCGCTCAGACTGACCATCCGACTGAGGATGATAGGATGTACTGAAATGCAACCTTGTACCCAGAGCTTGATGCAAACACTGCCAGAAACGCGATGTGAACCTCGGATCCCTATCCGACACAATCGACTTAGGCACACCATGCAGCAGCACAATCTCAGCAATGTACAGCTCTGCCAACTTATCCAAAGAAAACGTGGTATGCACAGGCAGGAAATGCGCACACTTCGTTAGGCGATCCACAATCACCCAAACAGAATTCTTCTTCGAGGGAGACAAAGGTAAACCAGATACAAAATCCATGGTAACCCTTTCCCACTTCCATTCAGGGATTTTCAACGGTTGCAACAACCCTGAAGGAACCTGATGCTCAGCCTTAACTCGCTGACACACCAAACACTTGCTCACAAACTCCGCAACATCCTTCTTCAAACCCACCCAATAGTACTCATCATGAAGATCACGATACATCTTGGTACTACCAGGGTGCATAGCAAAAGGACTACTATGACCTTCAGTCAGAATAGCACGCCTCAACTCAGCATCAGCAGGCACTACTATCCGACTCCCAAAACACAACACACCATCATCATTAAAGCAGAAATCCGAAGGTCTACCCTCCGCGATATCCTGAACATGAGACACCAAGGAATCATCCAGCAACTGCTTATCCTTGATCAACTGAACCAAAGATGGTTTCACTTGCAACTCAGCAACAAGACCACCATCTTGCGATATGCTCAAGCTAGCAAACATAGCCCTCAGCTCAACAGCTACTTTCCTACTCAAGGCATCCGCAACAACATTAGCTTTTCCAGGATGATACTCAATCGTCAGATCATAATCCTTGAGCAACTCCAACCAACGTCGCTGCCTAAGATTCAACTCCTTCTGAGACATCAGATACCTCAAACTCTTGTGATCTGTGTACACAGTACACTTCTCACCATACAGATAATGTCTCCAGATCTTCAGAGCAAAAACCACTGCAGCCAGCTCAATATCATGCGTAGGGTAATTGCGCTCATGCACCTTCAACTACCGCGATGCATAAGCCACCACCTTACCCTCCTGCATCAGCACACACCCCAAACCAACATAGGATGCATCACTGTAAACTACAAACTCTTTCCCTGATTCAGGCTGAATCAAGATAGGAGCTTGCGTTAAAGCCGCCTTAAGCTTCTTAAAAGCCTGATGTCTCGCTTCCGTCCACTCATACTTAACATCTTTTTGCAACAGCTTCGTCAAAGGAGCAGCAATCTTGGAAAAACCGTCCACAAACCTACGGTAGTATCCCGCCAAACCAAGGAAACTATGGACCTCATGAACAGACTTAGGAACTTTCCAATTCATCACCGCCTCAATCTTCTGAGGATCAACACGAATCCCCTCAGCAGAAACCACATGCCCAAGAAACACCACCTCCTTAAGCCAGAACTCACACTTGCTCAGCTTAGCATAGAGCTGATTCTCCAACAAAGCCTGCAGCACAATCCTCAAATGCTCTTCATGCTCCTCCTCAGTACGCGAGTACACGAGGATATCATCAATGAATACCACAACGAACTTGTCCAAGTATTCATGAAACACACGATTCATCATGTCCATGAAAGCAGCAGGAGCATTTGTCAGACCAAACGGCATCACAAGGAACTCATAATGCCCATACCTTGTCCTGAAAGCTGTCTTAGGCACATCCACATCCTTCACCTTCAACTGATAATACCCTGACCTCAAGTCAATCTTAGAGAACACAGCAGCTCCCCGAAATTGATCAAAGAGATCATCAATCCTCGGCAAAGGATACCGATTCTTGATAGTCAACTTATTCAGCTGACGGTAATCAATGCACATTCTCATAGTGCCATCCTTCTTCTTCACAAACAAGACCGGTGCTCCCCAAGGTGACACACTCGGCCGGATGAAACCACGATCAAGCAACTCTTGCAACTGCATCTTCAGCTCCTTCAGCTCCTTAGGTGCCATTCTATAGGGAGTAATGGACACAGGAGTTGTATTCTCATACAGCTCAATTCCAAACTGCACCTCGCGGTTAGGAGGTAAACCAGGCAACTCCTCAGGAAACACACCAGGAAACTCCTTCACAACTCTGATATCTTGCACCCTCAACTCTTTAGAGCTAGGATTCATCACAAAAGCTAGATAGGCTTCGCAACCTTGCCTCAGCATCCTGCTCGCCTCCAAGGTAGACACCACATTGGCAAGAAACTTCACATTCTCACCAACCACAACAACTTCATAATCATCCGCAAGCTTAAGCGAAACTCGCTTGTTTTCACAATCCACAACAGCACGATGCTCAGCAAGCCAATCCATACCAAGGATTACATCAAAACCATAAAAGGGCAACTCCATAAGATCAACATAAAAAACATGTTCTTGAACAACCAAGGGACACCTTCTATAAAGCTTTCGAGTCACAACAGTCTCACCAAAAGAACTAGTGACACGAACACCAACATCCAAAGACTCAACAGGCAAACCAAGCAATTCAGCATGCTCACGCAAAATGTATGAATGCGTAGATCCAGAATCTATAAAAGAAAGCAATGACAAGGATTGCAAAGTAAAGGTACCTGCAATCACATCCGCATCATTCCTTCCCTCACGCTGAGCATACACCCTCGCTTGGCCTCCACCTTCAGGCTGAATAGCCACAACATGGGCCACTCCACGACCACCTTCCTCTCTCTTCTGGAAATTACCACGGCCGCGCCCACGACCTCTCTGCGGTGCAGCAACAACAGGAGCACGCACTTGATCACCATCCAACCTAGGACAATCTCGCCTCAAATGGTCTGCAGATCCACAATTCCAGCACCCATTACCAGCTGCCGCAACAGGAGCTTGCACCTCTCTCACAGCACGAGGACAGTCACGCTTCATGTGACCACGTGAACCACATATCCAACAAGCACTCGGATCAGCTCTAGCATTGCCTCCTCTAGCAGGTGCACCTCCACCTCTCTTAGCTGAAGACTGATACTTCTGATCACGTCCCCTCTTGTTCCGTTCACCTCCGGAACTATACTCAGCAGCTCTCTTACCAGAACTTGCTCCAGCACCTTTCGCAGATAAACCCAAGTTCATCTCAATGTCCTTGGCTCGGCCCACCAACACATCAAAATCATCATACTCGGTGGCCAGCATATACATTTTCACATCCGTCACTAAGCCATAACGGAACCTCTCGCACCTTGCCCGCTCATCAGGTACCAGCTCAGGTGCATACTGACTGAGTCGCACAAACTGTACTTCATACTCAGCCACATTCATGCTCCCTTGGGTAAGAGACATGAATTCACGCTTCTTCTCATCAAGGTATCTAACACCAAGATATCTCCGCTTGAACACATTCTGGAAGAATGTCCAAGTCACATCAGCTTCAACCATCCCAGCTATGGTGGTCGTCCACCACGTATACGCATCGTCCTGCAGCAAGGACACAACACAACCCAGCTTTTGCACATCCGTGCAGCTCATCTGACCCATGATTCGCTTGGTACTCTCTAGCCAAGCTTCAGAACTCTCAGCAGACATACCCCTAAACTCAGTCCCACCAAGACTGCGTAAGCGCTCCAAAGGTAGTCTAACACCAGCATCTCCCTGATGCCCAGCTCCTTGAGCTCCGGCTACTGCTGCTCGGAAAGCACCCGCAATAGCTTGTACCAACATAGACATATCAGGCATAGCTTGCCCCTGACCAACCTCTGGTCCAGCAGCTCCAGCACCAGCTGCAGCTTCAGCTCTTTCACCCTCAGCACCACCACCAGGTGGAGGAGGAGGTATCACCGCACTACCCGTGTTTTCCTCATTCTCGTTCTCATTAGGAGCCGTAGCTCGCACATTACCTCGTAACTCTCTACGTGGTGCAATACTTTTACCATGCAATCACAATGCAAATAAAACGAAGTCAGGCCCAGCAAGGTAAGCAATCCAAGTATTCAAGCTCAATTTCATTCAAAATCAACACCATTTCATTAGCTTTTATTTGGCAATGGGTACCCACAACATGCTACATCACAACATACATCTCAATTGCATCCAAATCACAAGCCACTAAACATGCTTTCGATTAACAAGCATACAAGGCACACATACTTCAATCATGCACACATTCATTCCCAATTACTCGAGAACTCAGCTCTGATACCACCAAATGTAACCCCCTTAACCCGGCCTAGACGGTTGACCCGAATTAAGAGAGTCACACGGGGAAAACCAAAGTCAACCCGAAAGTCAACCTTGATTAACGACCCTTTTTTTCTTTTTAAACTTGTCTAGATGCATATTAATCCTTAGATATGATCATACAACAGCATACTCAAAGATCATAAACATCAGAGATCAAACAGGAATCCAATTGAACAAATTACAACTTTAGGGACCAAATTGTAATTTCTGATATAAATAAGGACTTAACCCAAATTAAAGTTACCAACTTGAAATTAATCAGGTTTCATGCTTCACTGTGAAATTTCAGCTCAAAAGGACCTCCCAAACTCATACAATTGCACAAACAATATTCAGGACCAAAATGCAAACAATTCAAAACATTTAACTGCCAATGTCAGCCCCTAACGGTCACCCGTTCCGAAACAGGCAGAGCCCGTTTCGAAATGCGGGGCCGTTCCGCAACGCGTACCGCAACACGGGCTGACAGTAGCCAACCGTTTTGGAACGGTCCCTCCCGTTTCGGACGCCTGGGCTTGTTTAAGGCACCCGTTCCGAAACGGTAGGTACTGTTCCGGAACACCCTGCACAGATTACCCCAAAATGCATACTTAAACATGCAATTAAACATCCAATCATGCTCCAAATGCCACCAAACTTTAACAACATGCAATTCAACATATATGAGACATACTTGCATCAACAATTCATCAAAACATCAACATATGTGAAAAACCCCAAATCTATAGGCATGCTTCCTACACAAGCAACCATTCAAGCATAAACTTCCAATCCAAGCATATAATGGCCAACCACAAAAACCAGCATTCTCAACAACATTCAATATACTTAGGGAGTTCAAAACATCTCCCAAAACATACACATAGGTCCCCCATTGCCAAATTGCCAAAAGCTAAATGTACTTAAGAAAACCTTCCATACTTTGAGCTTTACTTCCACTTGAATGCTTGCCTTCCTTGCTGCCCTCAAAGTACTTTAATGTTCTGCATTATTGATTTGAGAAAACAAAGAGAGAGCGTAAGCAAAAGCTTAGTGAGGAAGGCTCAATAAAACCATTCAATAATGCAATTATAAAACACTTTATAAATCATGCCTCAAATCATCATTCACACATGCTCAAAAGCATACTTAAACATGCATCTCATGCTTCATATCATAACATGTCATATTGGCCACAAGTGATAAGTTCCATTTCTTTAAAAACAAGTTCATCAACTTTCACCCCAAGGACTTTTAAACACCTTGGCCCATGGACTTTTAAACACCATGGAAAGGACCACACAAGGACTTTTAACCACCTTTGTGTCCGTATCAAGTTTCACCCCAAGGACTTTTAAACACCTTGGCCCCAAGGACTTTTAAACACCTTGGCCCCATGGACTTTTAAACACCATGGAAAGGACCACACAAGGACTTTTAACCACCTTTGTGTCCGTAGCAAGAATCATCCAAGGACTTTTAACCACCTTGATGTTCTTAAGTAAACAAGGCTCACTCAAGGACTTTTAACCACCTTAGTGACCTTAACCTTTGCAAAACATCACTTGCCAATATACATCATTATCATCAATTTATCCACTGTTTTAAAGCATTAAACCAAGCCATATTCATCATGCATTTAAAAGCATCAAACCACATTTAATCAATGCTCAAAAACAAGGAACTCTTACCTTGAGCTTCCTTCAACATACGGCTTACAAAAACAGCATTAACCATGCTAAATCATGCTTTCAAAACAGAGTTTAAAACATGCAATAAACCACATTGCACAACAATCAAATCATGGCCACCACTAGAGAGTATTTCCGAAAACTTACACTTGAGCTTAGTAAAGTTGTTTAGACTTAAACTAAGCTCCCAAGACATTGGTTTCAAAGCCGAAAACCCAATTTCACTCACCGATTCCACTTCGCCTCTTGCCGAAACACCAAATCAAGCCTCCGGATCACCACCACTTGGATCCAAAGATGACTCCCCTGTTTTAACACATCAAAACAGTAGATTAATGCATCATCATGCATTAATATCCTCAATGAAAGCACCTAAACTCGCTGCTCTCATCCCCACTCCATTTTCGGCCACCAAACACAATCGAAAATGCATCCAAACCACTTCTCAACAAAGCCCAGCCATTAACCATCAAAACCTAACATCCTTTAACATCATTTAACATCTAAAAAGAACCTAATAACATCCTTATACCTCCAGCAACACCAGATCCACAAGATCACCTCAAAAACAATCAAGAATCACAAGCTAAACTTAGGAAACCCAACCTATCCGGGATTGCATCAATCAAAACTCAATTCCTTATCAATTTAGAGTTCAAATAACATCAAAAACACATCTCAAATCACAGATTTAACAGATCAAACGAAAATCATCAAAAATCACCAAATCTTGCATTATAAGCCAAGATCCATTTCACAACTTAAAAGCCTTTAATAAAACATCAATTAAGGATTGGAAACTTAGGAATTTCAGTAAAGAACTGATAGTTTAGAGGAGAAGGACGTTCTTACCTCCAAACTTGAGTTTCTCCTCTTTTTGGAATCAAAAACCTTGATGAATCAAGTAGCAAATGATGAGGTTTTGTAGATATGATGATTAGGAATCAAAAGAGAGTTGAAAGGAGAGATTTAGGTGAGAAAATCAGAAACAATTCTCTGGAAAGAAAGTGTTTGGGTTGAGAGAAAATGAGAGAAAAGAAAATAGGAAGTTAGTTATCAAAATGGCCAAAATGGCTTTCCCTCCTCTTTTGATATGTTTTAAAATCAGAATATAGCTTAAAATATCTTAGAAAAATCTGGAGAAACTACTTTTGGAATAATAGCTCCTTAAAGATTCAAAGTTTCAACCCTTTCTAAAACAGTCACAAAAATTACATTTTGGTCACTAGCCAAAATGTCACCCTTCCAAAACTCATTTTCCAAAATTGATTTCACAGTTCACTTAATTATATTAAAAGATGATTTTAGAACATTTTTCCATAATTTTAATGCAACCCGAACTAGGCTTTCCTAAATTCACCCTTTTAGATTCGAACAGCACTTTGACCAACCCAGTCAACGCCCAAAACTCCTAAGCCCAAAACCGGGGCGTTACAGATTGAAACTTTAAATCTTAAAGAAGCTAATTTTACCAAAATGTTTTTCAGCAGATTTTTCCTTAATTTGGGTGATTTAATTAATGTTTTAATTAAAGAAAATTAAGGTGATTAAATTAGAAAACCACCTTTCACTTTTCATAACTACTTTTAACAAATTTTCCCTCATTTTATTTTCTCTCAAATTCCTTTCAACCAAACACATTTTCTCCAGCAAATACACTTTGATTTTCACTTCATTTGATGAGATTTCAACCTCTATTTGATTCTTAATCAATTCCTCATCAAATCCACTTGATTTCTAAATTGAATTTTCAAGAAAACTTGCCCAAATCAAGGAGAAATCACCCAGTAGAGGTAGGCTTCGTCCTTCTCCTCTAATGATCAGTTCTTTACTGAAATTCCCAAGTTATCAATCCTTTATTAATGATTTTTAAGTGGTTTTAATGTTAGAAACAAGAAATTGTCTTAAAACTCAAGATTTTGGAAGAGATCTTGAAGATTTTCGTGGTGAATGATTGGGCTCTGTTTTGAGATGGTTTTCTAATGTATTTTGGATGTTAATTAATGTTCAAATGAGGTTTTATCAATCCAATCCCGAATAGGATTGTTTTTTCAAAGTTTTGCTTCTTAGAATGATGGTTTTGGGGTGATTTTGGTGTTATGTTATAGCTGGAGGTATAAGGACGTGGTTGTGTTGGTTTTTGATGTTAAATGATGTTTAGAAATGATTAGAAGTGATGGATCTTGGCTGGGTTTGGTTTTGGAAGAGTTTGGAGGTGATTTCGGTATTGTTTGGTTGCCGAAATGTGGTTTTTGTGTAGAGCAGCGAGTTTAGGTGTGTGGCTGATGATTTCAATGCATGATGATGCATTAATCCTCTGCTCTTATGTGTTTAAAACATGGGAGACATCTTCGGACACCTTTGGAGTTGATCCGGAAGCTTAGATAGCGTTTCGGCGAGCAAGCAAAACGTAATCGGTGAGTGTGTATGGTTTTAGAAGTCCTTGAGGGACAAAGAAACAAGGTTTGGGGATTTAGGAAAGGTTTGAAATACCTTCCTAAGTCCGGAAGTAAGTATTGGCTAGATTGCTCTCTTGAATGTGGTGATTGCCCCTAAAATTCTTTTACATGCTCATGGTTTTAGATTGATAAATTCCTACTGTTTTTATGCATATTTTATAGCATGAGATGATGCTTGAAATGATTTCATGAAGTAACATGTTGCATAGTTGAGATTTGAGCTTTTATGTTAAAGCATAGCAAATGTTATGGTTTTGAAATGAGATGAGAATGTTGAGAATTGTTGCATGAAAAACAGTAGGTGAGATGATGCTTTAAAATAATATATAAGCATAGATGTTGAGATACTTACCGGATATAATTGATCGATCAATAGGATGAGAGTACACTATAAACTAAAATTTCGTACGTGCTCTTTGGTTAAGCCAAAGGGAGAGAACCGATGATGGGCATTCCATCAGGTAGGACTTGGTGAAATACCCAAGCTTTGTGGCGATGATAGATTCCGCCATGTGAGTAGAGTGATGTGAGATTCCACCGAAAACGATGTTGCTAGACGAGTGAGTATAGTGATGAGAGATGCCACTGGAAATGTCTAGTGAGATGTCCTCATATCCGAGTAATAATGAGATGTGAAATGCCAATATAAAATATGTAATGGTTTTTTATTCACATGTACCTTTGATGAAATGGTTTATGCTATGAGAAATGCATATGTGGTTTGTTTATGAAATGCTTTAGAGTACAAGCATGAGTATGGCTTTGCCATGAGATTTGCATTGGTTTAAATGCATGAGATAGAATGAAGGTACATGTGTTTTCAATGAGAAGTTGCTTTGAATGTTTTTCAAGCATGAGATAGAATGAGCATGTTGTTCAAAAGCTTTTGAGAAAGTGTTTTCAATATATGCATTATTGTGTTGGTTTTCTTTAGAGCATGCCTCACTAAGCATTTGTGCTTACGCTCTTTCTTTTACCAATAATTCAGATACTTGAGGTGTTTTCAGGCATTAAAGAAGTTAAGATCATCCAAGGAAGTTCCAAGCTCATGTATGGTGAAGTTTTCACACACTTTAGTTTTGATATAATGGCAATAGGAAACCAAGAATTGTATTTGGGAGATATGTTGAACTCCCTAAGGTTGTGGCATGTTTGTGTTAGCTTGTTTGAGTTGTAAATGGCCTTAATTGTTTAGTTTGAGGTTGAATTGCTCATTTTGTTTTTGTGATTAGGAAGCATGCCTCTAGACTAATGAGAATTTGTGTTTGATGCTATGTTCGTGTTTGAATGTCCCAAATATGTTCCTTAAATGTATAATGTTTTGCTGGTATGATTTGGGAGTCTTTGAAGCATGTTTGAGTGTGTTAATGTATGAAAAACCAGCTTTTGATGCTGTTTCTGGGCAGGGTGTATCGAAACACCCTATAGTGTTTCGAAATGGGGCCTGAAATGGTCTTGGCGTTTCGAAACGTATGGGGTTGTTTCGAAACAGTTTGGCTACTGGAATGCCATGTTTCGGAACTGGTCTCGGAACATACTCGCGTACCGAAATGGTCAACACCGTTTTGATACATCATTTCGGTACGGTGAGTAGGTGTTCCGAAACGGGTGACCGTTGGACACAGACTTGAATTGTTTTGAGTCTGCATGCTTTACATTTTAGTCCTAAATGTTGTGATTGCAATTGCTTGAGCTTGAGATGTCTTTTTAAGATGAAATTTGGCAGAGAAGCATGTAATATGATTAATTTCATTATGGTAATCCTGAGATCAATGAAGACCCTCTAATTTACGAAAATTACAATTTGGTCCCTAATATTGTATAAAGTGCAATTGAGTCCCTAATTGATATCCGATCACTGTGCGTTTCTCATCTATGTTACATGAGTACTCACTTAGGTTTAATATGTATTTAGACAAGATTAAAATGAAAAAAGGGTCGTTAATCAAGGTTGACTTTTGGGTTGACTTTGGTTTTCCCCGTGTAATCTTCATAGTTCAGGTCAAGCGTCTAGGCCGGGAGAAGGGGGTTACATTTGTTGGTATCAGAGCCAGGTTATCGAATAGTTGGGGTTTAGGATATGGTTGTAGTATGTGTTTATGCTTGATGGAGACTTTTTGGTGAAGGTATGATGTATGAATAGTGTTGTATGATTCAATTGAGGTGATTTTGTGATGCTATGCTATGTTTGGAGTGTGGTTGGGGATCCCATTGCCATATCAAAACTAATGAGAAGAATTGTTTTCGAAAATGAGCTTCGGTACGTAGATTACTTACCTTGTTATGCCTAATTGTGTTTATTGCATTTTTGTCAGTGCATTGTTTTCTTTATAATGGGGCCAAGTAGAGAGCTGAGAATCAATACTAGATCGATGGATGATATTGAGAATGTTGAGAATGCTGAAGATTTACCTCCTCCTCCCCTGGTGGTGGACCACCCGGGGGTGGTGGTGCTGGGTTGCTGGACCCGAGGGTGTGCAGGGGCAAGCTGCTCCTGACATGACCATGTTGATTCAGGCTATTGTTGGAGCTTTTCAGGCAGCAGTAGTTGGAGCTCATGAAGCTGCGCATCAGGATGATGCTAATGTGAGGTTGCCTTTGGAACGTCTTTGCAGCCTAGGAGGGACTGAGTTCAGAGGCTTATCTCCGAAAGGATCTGAGTCTTGGTTGGAGAGCACCAAGAGGATTCTGGGTCAGATGAGCTGCAACAATGTGGAGAAGCTGGGTTGTGTTGTGTTACTGCTGCATGGTGATGCTTATACGTGGTGGACGACCACTATCTCCGCGATGGAGGATGATGAGGTGACTTAGACGTTCTTCTTGAATGCGTTCAATCGGAAGTACCTGGGAGTACGTTACCTCGATGAAAAGAAAAGAAAGTTTATGTCTCTCGTGCAAGGCAACATGTCAGTAGCAGAATATGAAATTCAGCTTGTTCGCCTCAGTCAGTATGCACCTAAGCTAATCCCTACTGAGCGGGAGAGGTGCGAACGAATCCGTTATGGGCTAGTTGCGAATGTCAAGACTTATATTCTTGCGGTTGATTACACGAATTTCGATGTCTTTGTCACTAGAGCCAAGGACATTGGATCGAATCTTGGTTTGGCAAGTCGAGCTGGTGGCTCTAGCTCAGGAAAACGAGCTGCGGAACGCGATTATGGTAGAGACCGCAACAAGAGGCATAAGGATAGGAAGTCGCGTTATGATGCTAGGCGTGGGGGTGGTAACTCTGGTAGAGGTCAGCAGTGACCTAATGCTGTTCTGAGGACTCTTGAATGTAACCGTTGTGGTAGAAGGCATGGTGGTGAGTGTTGGGGTAACCTTGGAACATGCTGGAATTGTGGGAACCGAGGACATTTGAAGAAAGATTGTCCTCAACCGCTGAGAGAGGGACATGATCCGGTAAGAGCAGCTGAGCCACAGAGAGGTCGTGGGCGCGGCCGTGGTAATTTTTAGCGTAGGGATGATGGTGGCAAGAACGTAGCACATGTTGTGGCCGTTCAACCTGAGGGTGGCGGCCAAGCTCGAGTGTATGCCCATCGTGAGGAAAGGAATGATACGGATGTGATCGCAGGTACCTTTACTTTGCAATCTTTGTCATTACTTACTTTAATTGATTCTGGATCTACACACTCGTACATATTGCCTGAACATGCTCAAATGCTTGGTTTACCTGTTGAGTCTTTGGATGTTGGTATGCGTGTGACTTGTTCCTTTGGTGAGTCGGTGGTAACAAGGAAGTTGTCTAGGAGATGTCCCTTAAAGGTGCAAAATCATGTTTTTCTTGTTGATCTCATGGAAATTGTAACACCCCAAAAATTTCGCCCAAATTGTAAACCCTAGATTTGAAAAACCCCTAATTTAGAATCCTAATTTTGAAATCCCTAATTGAAAACCCTAACAATTGGGAATTTTTAATTAAAAACCCTAATTTTCTTTGGTGGACAAAATAAGAATTTTTGTAAAACTTGAAAGTTAATATGAAATTTCCTAAAAGTTTAAGGATTGACTCCATAAATAACCCTTTATCAAATAAAATTTTATTTTACTTTGTTTTCTTACTTTCGTCTTTTATTTTATTGTTTAATATATATATACACTTTAATTTCAAATTGGATTCTAATACTAATTGGTTTCTACCCACCTGTCTCTTCCAAAAAAAATTTAATTACTATTTATATTATATATATATGAGTTTTATTCCCCTGACTTGAAAACCTAAACATGTATGTATATAAATCAAACAAATTGCTTTATTGTTTCATTGTTATCAATTCCCTGCCGCCCCACCAAAACCCCAAATTCCCTTGTTCTTTCATTCGCCCTAACGACCCAATACCGATTATCTTTTCAATCTCCTTTAATTCACTTGTATGCTTCCATTACCCGGTTGTTAACCACGATCCATATACGTGCTACTCATGTTTCGATCCAGCCGAACCTAATATTAGATTTATGTGTGAGGGGCACTTTTCCTGACGTTAAAGCTATTGTTGTTTGAGGTGTGTTTTTCTTCCGGTGCTATAATTAAATTATATACTATTTTTCTATGTGTTGGTGTTTTACCCCTTGTGTGATTATTTATATGTATTATGGCTTGTATGGTTGACATCATATGCATACGATTTCAGAATTTATTTTGGTTATGTACTACGAACATTGATTTATGAAAGATCGGATTTATGGAACTATGATTTATGGATTTATGGACTATGATTTATGAATTATGTTTATGGAATATCAGATTTATGGAATTGGTTTTTATGAAACTTGAATTTTAAACATCATATGTGTATGAGCATGGGTTGGGATTTGTAAGGAGGAAGTTCAGTGGTTTCACCCTTCGGGCTGAATTCCACTTCGGATTGGCAGACGTAGGGAGGAGGTTATGGGAACCTTCCTCATTTATGGCGGACGTAGTTGGGTGCATTGCATTACGCTTGTGATATTGTATCGTGTTTTCAAAGGATTTTAAGAAAATAATACTATGTTTTATAATTATGGATTTCTTGCACTTTAGAGACACACTAAGCTCTTTAGCTTACTCCCCCATAGTTTCTTCTTACAGATATCTTTGGGCTTTAGGCGACGTTGTACTTGGAGGATCTCATATTTTATTCGGTTATTTTATTATTCAGCATGAAACTATTTTAGTTTAATTAGATTTCTATTTATTATTTTGGGACATGGATGTAATTTTAGACTATTTATGTTTTGGGTTTATTTTTAGCATTCATTTACTGTTATTTTAATTCAGAGATTTTATACAATCGTTCGAACACTTATTATGGTATTTATATTTTTATTTATTATTAAATTTATGTTATTTTAATTTAATTAAAGTATAATTTTCAAAATTGGATTTCTTGAGGGAAAAGTTTTCAAACGTAACTTCCTAAATTCGGTCTTTTCTTCTAGTCCGGGTTTAGGGGGTTACAGAAATGCCATTCTATGGCTTTGATGTAATCCTTGGCATGGATCGGCTTGTTGAACATAGAGCTGTGGTGGATTTCGAAAGCAAGCGAGTTTCGTTGAAACTAGCAGATGATTACGAAATGGTGGTAGTGGGCGAGAATGTGAAGTTTCTTGCCAATATGGTGTCAACATTAGAAGCGAGTCGGATGTTGCGGCAAGGTTGCGAGGCTTACCTAGCCTTTGTGATGAATCCTAGTTCAAAGGAGGTGCGAGTTCAGGATATAAGAACTGTACGTGAGTTCCCTGGATTGTTTCCAGAGGAATTACCTAGATTGTCGCCTAGTCGAGAGGTGGAGTTTTGGGATTGAGCTGTATGAAAACACAACTCCGGTGTCCATTGCTCCCTGTCGCATGGCACCTAAAGAGCTGAAAGAGTTGAAGACGCAACTTCAAGAGTTGCTTGACCGTGGCTTCATTCGGCCTAGTGTGTCACCTTGGGGTGCACCGGTCTTGTTTGTGAAAAAGAAGGATGAAACAATGAGAATGTGCATCGATTATCGTCAGTTGAACAAGTTGACTATCAAAAACATGTATCCTTTTCCGAGGATTGATTACCTTTTTGATCAATTTCGGGGAGCGGCTGTGTTTTCAAAAATTGATTTGAGATCAGGGTACTATCAGCTAAAGGTGAAAGATGTGGATGTGCCGAAAACAGCCTTTAGAATGAGGTATGGGCATTATGAGTTCCTTGTAATGTCGTTTGGTTTGACGAATGCTCCTACTGCTTTCATGGACATGATGAATAGAGTGTTCCATGAATACTTGGACAAGTTCGTTGTAGTGTTCATCGACGATATCCTTGTGTACTCTCGTAATGAGGAGGAGCATGATGGTCATTTGAGAGTTGTCTTGCAAGCGCTTTTGGAGAATCAGCTCTATTCTAAGCTGAGCAAGTGTGAGTTTTGGCTAAAGAAAGTTGTGTTCCTTGGTCATGTGGTTTCGGCTGAAGGGATTCGAGTTGATCCTCAAAAGGTTGAGGCGGTGATGAATTGGAAGTGTCCTAAGTCTGTTCATGAAGTTCATAGTTTCCTTGGGTTGGCAGGATACTACCGCAAGTTCGTGGATGGATTTTCGAAGATTGATGCCCCTTTAACGAAGTTGTTGCAAAAATATGTTAAGTATGAGTGGTCGGAAGCGAGACAGCAAGCTTTTGAGAAGCTTAAGGCAGCTTTGACGCAAGCTCCTATCTTGGTTCAACCTGAATTAGGGAAAGAGTTTGTGGTGTATAGTGACGCATCCTACGTTGGTTTGGGGTGTGTGCTAATGCAAGAGGGTAAGGTGGTGGCTTACGCATCGCGTCAGTTGAAGGTGCATTAGCGCAATTATCCTACGTATGATATTGAGTTAGCTGCAGTGGTTTTTGCTTTGAAAATCTGGAGACATTATCTTTATGGTGAGAAGTGTACTGTGTACAGGGATCACAAGAGTTTGAAGTATTTGATGTCTCAGAAAGAGTTGAATCATAGACAACGGCGATGGGTGGAGTTGCTTAAGGATTACGATCTAACGATCGAGTATCACCCGGGAAAGGCTAATGTTGTGGCAGACCCCTTGAGCAGAAAAGTGGCGGTAGTGTTAAGGGCTATGTTTGCTAGCTTGAGCATTTCCCGAGATGGAGGTCTTGTTGCTGAATTGCAAGTGAAACCATCTCTGGTTCAGTTGATAAAGGATAAGCAGTTGTTGGATGATTCTTTGGTGCCACATCTTCAGGATATTACTGAGGATAGACCATCGGATTTTTGTTTTAATTATGAGGGAGTTCTATGTTTTGGAAGTCGGATAGTAGTGCCCAATGATTTGGAGTTGAGGCGTACTATTCTGACCGAAGCTCATAGTAGTCCTTTTGCTATGCACCCTGGTAGTACAAAGATGTACTGAGATTTGAAGGATGAGTACTATTGGGTGGGTTTGAAGAAAGATGTTGCGGAATATGTGAGCAAGTGCATGGTTTGTCAGCGTGTTAAGGCTGAGCATCGGTTTCCTTCAGGGTTGTTGCAACCGTTGAGGATTCCTGAATGGAAATGGGAGAGGATCACCATGGACTTTGTGTCTGGTTTGCCTTTGTAGCCATCAAAGAAGAATTCTGTGTGGGTGATTGTGGATCGCCTTACTAAGTGTGCGCATTTCTTACCAGTGCATACTACGTATACCTTGGATAAGCTTGCAGAGCTGTACATTGCTAAGATTGTACGCTTTCATGGTGTACCAAAATCTATAGTGTCGGATAGGGATCCGAGGTTCACGGCAAGGTTTTGGGAGTGTTTACATCAGGCATTAGGTACGCGGCTAAATTTCAGTACTTCTTATCATCCGCAAACGGATGGTCAGTCTGAGCGTGTTATCCAAGTGCTTGAGGATATGTTGAGGTGCTGTGTGATTGAGTTTCAAGGATCTTGGGAGAAGCACTTGCCTTTGGTGGAGTTTGCTTATAAAAATAGCTACTAGGAAAGTATTCAAATGGCACCTTATGAAGCCTTGTATGGGTGGAAGTGCAGGACTCCTCTTTGCTGGGCTGAAACGGGACAAAAGTTGGTTTCGATGCCGGCTTTCTTGAAAGGAACCACCGAGAAGGTGAAGCTCATTTGTTAGCGGTTGAAGGCAGCCTCAGATCGACAAAAGTCTTACTCGGATTTGAAGCGTAAGGAGATAGAGTTTGCGGTGGGTGACCGTGTGTTCTTAAAGGTTTCACCTTGGAAGAAGGTGATGAGATTTGACCGGAAGGGTAAGTTGAGCCCTAGATATATTGGACCATACGAGGTGATAGAACGTGTGGGTCATGTTGCTTATAAGCTGAGGCTACCACAAGAGCTAGAGAAGATACATAATGTGTTTCATGTGTCCATGCTTCGACGGTATCGGTCGGATCCTTCGCATGTTATGCCCGTGGAGGAAGTTGAGTTGAATCCAGATTTGACCTATGATGAGGAGCCAGTCGAGATTTTGGATTCGGACAGTAAGGTTGTTCGTGGTAAGACCATTGAGCTGGTTATGGTGTTGTGCAGGCATCGTGGTGTTGAGGAAGCCACGCGGGAAAAAAGAGTTGATATGAAGAAGCAGTTTCCTTACCTTTTTCCTCCAGGTAAGTTTCGAGGATGAAATTTCTTCAGATGAGGAGAGTTGTAACACCCCAAATTTGGGCCTAGATGTTTAGAGTCTGAACATGATTGGTCTGAAAAATGGTTCGAATCTAAAAGGGAGTTTTAGGGAACACCTAGTTCGGGACACTTTAAAAATATAGAAAAATATCTAAAAATCCTCATTTAATATATAAAAGAGAATGGTGGAATCAATTTTACAAATAATGTTTGGAAATACTACATTTCGGTGTAGTGACCAAATCGCAGTTTTTGCAAAGTTAAGTAGTGACTGTTTTGTAAATGATTGAAACTTTGAATCTTTAAGGAGCTAATTTTACCAAAATGTTTTCATCAGATTTTTCCTTAATTGGGTGATTTAATTAATTTTTTAATTAAAGAAAATGAAGGTGATTAAATTAGAAAACCACCTTTGACTTTTCATAACTACTTTTCACAAATTTTCCCTTATTTTATTTTCTCTCAAATTCCTTTCAACCAAACACATTTTCTACAGCAAATACACTTTGATTTTCACTTCATTTGATGAGATTTCAACCTCTCTTTGATTCTTAATCAATTCCTCATCAAATCCACTTGATTTCTACATTGAATTTTCAAGAAAACTTGCCCAAATCAAGGAGAAATCATCCATTAGAGGTAAGCTTCGTCCTTCTCCTCTAATGATCAGTTCTTTACTGAAATTCCCAAGTTATCAATCCTTTATTAATGATTTTTAAGTGTTTTTAATATTAGAAACAAGAAATTATCTTAAAACTCAAGATTTTCGAAGAGATCTTGAAGATTTTCGTGGTGAATGAATGGGCTCTGTTTTGAGATGGTTTTCTAATTTATTTTGGATGTTAATTAATGTTCAAATGAGGTTACATCAATCTAATCCCGAATAGGTTTGTTTTTCCTAAGTTTTGCTTGTTAGAATGATGGTTTTTGGGGTGATTTTGGTGTTCTATTATAGCTGGAGGTATAAGGACGTGGTTGTGTTGGTTTTTGATGTTAAATGATGTTTAGAAATGATTATAAGTGATAGATCTTGGCTGGGTTTGGTTTTGGAAGAGTTTGGAGGTGATTTCGGTAGTGTTTGGTTGCCGAAATGTGGTTTTTGTGTAGAGCAGCGGGTTTAGGTGTGTGGCTGATGATGCATTAATCGTCTGCTCTTATGTGTTTAAAACAGGGGAGACATCTTCGGACACCTTTGGAGTTGATCCGGAAGCTTAGATAGCGTTTCGACGAGCAAGCAAAACGTAATCGGTGAGTGCGTATGGTTTTAGAAGTCCTTGAGGGACAAAGAAACAAGGTTTGGAGATTTAGGAAAGGTTTGAAACACCTTCCTAAGTCCGGAAGTAAGTATTGGCTAGATTGCTCTCTTGAATGTGGTGATTGCCCCTAAAATGCTTTTACATGCTCATGGTTTTAGATTGATAAATTCCTAATGTTTTATACATATTTTATAGCATGAGATGATGCTTGAAATGATTTCATGAAGTAACATATTGCATAGTTGAGATTTGAGCTTTTATGTTAAAGCATAACAAATGTTATGGTTTTGAAATGAGATGAGAATGTTGAGAATTGTTGCATGAAAAACAGTAGGTGAGATGATGTTTTAACATAATGTATTGGCATAGATGTTGAGATACTTACCGGATATAATTGATCGATCAATAGGATGAGAGTGCACTATAAACTAAAAATTCGTACGTGCTCTTTGGTTAAGCCAAAGGGAGAGAACCGATGATGGGCATTCCATCGGGTAGGACTTGGTGAAATACCTAAGCTTTGTGGCGATGAGAGATTTCACCATGTGAGTATGGTGATGTGAGATTCCAACGGAAACGATGTTGCTAGACGAGTGAGTATGGTGATGAGAGATGCCACCAGAAGTGTCTAGTGAGATGTCCGCATATCCGAGTAATAATGAGATGTGAAATGCCAATATAAAATATGTAATGGTTTTTGATTCACATGTACCTTTGATGAAATGGTTTATGCTATGAGAAATGCATATGCGATTTGTTTATGAAATGCTTTAGAGTACAAGCATGAGTATGGCTTTGCCATGAGTTTTGCATTGGTTTAAATGCATGAGATAGAATGAAGGTACATGTGTTTTCAATGAAAAGTTACTTTGAATGGTTTTCAAGCATGAGATAGAATGAGCATGTTGTTCAAAAGCTTTTGAGAAAGTGTTTTCAAGATATGCATTATTGTGTTGGTTTTCTTTAGAGCATGCCTCACTAAGCATTTGTGCTTACGCTCTTTCTTTTACCAATAATGCAGATAATTGAGGTGTTTTCGGGCATCAAAGAAGTTAAGATCATCCAAGGATGTTCCAAGCTCATGTATGGTGAAGTTTTCACACACTTTAGTTTTGATATAATGGCAATGGGAAACCAAGAATTGTATTTGGGAGATATGTTGAACTCCCTAAGGTTGTGGCATGTTTGTGTTAGCTTGTTTGAGTTGTAAATGGCCTTAATTGTTTGGTTTGAGGTTGGATTGCTCATTTTAGTTTTGTGATTAGGAAGCATGCCTCTAGATTAATGAGAATTTGTGTTTGATGCTATGTTCGTATTTGAATGTCCCAAATACGTTTCTTAAATGTATGATGTTTTGCTGGTATTATTTGGGAGTCTTTAAAGCATGTTTCAGTGTGTTAATGTATGAAAAACCAGCTTTTGCTGCTGTTTCTGGGCAGGGTGTATCGAAACACCCTATAGTGTTTCAGAATGGGGGCCTGAAATAGTCTTGGCGTTTCGAAACGTATGGGGCTGTTTCGAAACAGTTTGGCTACTGGAATGCCATGTTTCGGAACTGGTCTCGGAACATACCCGCGTACCGAAACGGTTAACATCGTTTTGATACAGCATTTCGGTACGGTGAGTAGGTGTTCCGAAATGGGTGACCATTGGACACAGATTTGAATTGTTTTGAGTCTGCATGCTTTACATTATAGTCCTAAATGTTGTTATTGCAATTGCTTGAGCTTGAGATGCCTTTTTAAGATGAAATTTGGCAGAGAAGCATGTAATATGATTTATTTCATTATGGTAATCCTGAAATCAATGAAGACCATCTAATTTACAAAAATTACAATTTGGTCACTAATATTGTATAAAGTGCAATTGAGTCCCTAATTGATATCCGATCACTGTATGTTTCTCATCTATGTTACATGAGTACTCACTTAGGTTTAATATGTATTTAGACAAGATTAAAATGAAAAAAAAAGGTTCATTAATCAAGGTTGACTTTCGGGTTGACTTTGGTTTTCCCCGTGTAATCTTCGTAGTTCGGGTCAAGCGTCTAGGACGGGCTAAGGGGTTACATAGACGAAGGGGTTTCCCGGGGTAGGTTTGTGGGTATAAAATTCTCTAACCAAGTTCGTGTTTATCTCCTCTAGCTTTCGTGCAAAAATATGCCAACCCAGTGTGTGGACTCTTTCAAATACGTTGGGTTCGAGGCCAAGATCCACTTCTTCCCTTGTTTATTGGAAGCCTATTGTAACACCCCATTTTAGCCCTAATTTTAAAATCCCTAATTGTGAGAATTCCCAATTGGAAACCCTAGAATTTGGGGGAAAATCGGAATTTAACCTAATCTAAAAAGGGGACCAAATTGAATAAATTAAGAGTTTGGCGGTTAAATTGTTAGACGGGTAAAACTTTGGACCCTCCTTTTGTAATTTGCCCATTTGTCTAGGGCAGATACTCTTTTGGTTCTATTTGAGTCTGTGCGCCGCTCTTGTTTTCTAATAAAATAATATTAAAAATACCAAAACATCAGACCCTTCCCCCACCCTTTTCCGTTGAAGCTCCGGCCAAGGGGGCCTTCATCGCCGTTCAAGCATTTCGAGACCACCGGAGCGCTCATCGTCACTGTGCGAACGAAACCCGATCACCCAGCTTCCGTCCCACCGCCGTTCTTCGCTGGAAACGAGTTCGAACCCGTGCGTTAAATCGTACGCCGCCGCCACCGTCCTCTGCTTGCGCGCCACTTCCGTCCCCGATTAGGGTGAGTGTTTGGATCGAGTCCGTTAGGCTCTGGGGTTATTGTCGCCGTCTTGTTGACCGCTGTCAGGCCGTGGCCGCTGTCGTGTTGGTCGTGGCCGTGGTGGTTGGGCGCCGCTGGGGCGTGGTGTTAGGGTTTTGCTAGATTTGGGTGGATGTTAGAACTGAACCGGCTGGTTGTGTTGGTGAACCAGACGGCTGGGCTGAACCGAACTGGACCAGTGGGCTGATGCAACGATGACGTCATCCGCTGTTGCAGTGCTAATGCAACGATGACGTCATCCGCTGTTGCAGTGCTGATGCAGTCAATGATGACGTCATCGCATTCAATGATGACGTCAGCGATGACGTTAGTGTTGACTTTTGGTTGACTTTTTTGGCTGAGTCCACTCTTAAGTTTTTCGACGTTCCGGTTCCGTTGCCGCTGTCCGTTCCTTCAAATTCGGACCCGAAATGCCTTTTGGATCAAGTTTATATGTTGAGCTCATATTTTTGTAAAGTGTTGCATCGGAATTTGACTCGGTTGTTTTGTGTTCAGGTGACGTGGATTCTGACCCCGAGATTTTACCTACTCCTCTGCCAGGCAGACCTCCGGTGGCACAGTCTTCGAGATCTGCTAGTAAGTTATCTGTTAAGCGTAATTATTCGAATGTGGCATAGTAGAAAGTCTTATATAGTGTTCTTGTTTTTAGGAGCTGATTCAGTTCGACCTTCCGCTAGAGCTGAGCGTGAGAGACATCACTATCGACGTTGACTATTTAGCTGCCTAAGGTGTGTTCTATGTCTGTGCTACATGTATGTGTTGCCTGATTGTGTGATCTGTATGATAAATGTTTTGTGTTATCTTGCTCGGTTGATTGAGAAATATTTTATGTGTTATTCTGCTCTGCTATCTGATGAATATTGCATGACTCGACTGTATGCTATTCTGCTCTGTTACCTGATAAATAATGTATGACTCGGATGCTATGATCATGTTATGTAACACATATCGGAATCGGATTATTATGTACATGCATCTTAGTTATTTAACAAGATTGCATTCGGACTCTGAAATCAGATTACATGTCATATCATTGGGTTGGGATATTGTACGGAGGAAGCTCAGCGACTTCATCCTTCGGGTTGAACTTCGCTTCGGATCAGTAGTTCCATCTTTCGGGATGAGTTCTGCTTCGGACATGGTGTTGAGGTGTAGAGTGGTTCAGGGGAACCTTACTCTTCGGACGGTGATGTAGTTGGGTGCATGTCATGTTATGATATATGTATGCTTTGCTTGAATACTTCGGAATATCTGTAAATTCTTGATATGTTGTTTGACTGTTGGATTGACTTCTGTTATGCACTTTAGAGACACACTGAGGTTTATAGCTGACTCCCCTTTAGTATCTGTTTCAGATTTCCAGACTTAGGTTTCGGTACTTGGAGGATCTCGTTCGAACATTATTTGATACTATTTATCAGTACGTTTTGTTCTAGACTTATATTTATTTAAGTATTTTCGGATTTGGTTGTAAAAGTGGACTTTGGACATTTATTATTTTTGGGGTTTGATAAACTATTTTAGCATGCTTGTTTTTTTTATGAAACATTTAAGGATATCTTTTATAATTGAATAATAATTTCGGCATAATTTTTATAAACAATCTTACTTGAGGGGAAAGTTTTCAAATTGTCAATTTCAAGATGTTGTAAACCCTTAGGTCAAAATAGGGGGTTACATTTAGTCGTATCAGAGCCTAGGTTACACCCCTCGGCCTGTGAGGCTCGATAAAAATTTGATTTTAAAGTTTTCAAAAAAAATGCATGCATAATAATTATTTTCGGAAACTACGAGATTTTCCGATAAATGTCCGGGTTTTAAAAAAATATATGTTTTAATTAAAGTCTCCAAGTACCAATTTTGACTTTAGGACTCTTCTTTTGTAGATAGACTACTATGCCACCCCGTAGGAGTACTAGAGCTACGGGCGGCCGAGGTCGAGGTCGTACCGCTGCTAATACGAGTGACGTTAATCCTCCTGAGCATTCGCCATAACATCAGGGGGACCCACACCATGAGCAAGCTGAGGAGCAACATGAGGTTCACACGAGTGGTCAACAGACCGATCACCCTGATCAGCAGACTCAGAGTGATGGTCCCCGTGCAGCTGGTAACAGTGAGACTACTGGAGTTGATGTTGCTGCAGTGCATTTGGAGCTACTGGAGTATCTTCGATAGGGTTCTAGGAGACCCATATCTGCCGAGTTTTTGTCTACTGGTATGTCGATGTTTGATGGTAAGACGGCTGCAGATCCAGCTGACGCTGAGTATTGGTTGAAGAAATTACAGCAGTTATTTGATGAGATGGACTACCCTGCTGACAGAAAATTAAGAGCTGTTGTATCTTTATTGAAGGGTGAAGCCCTGAACTGGTGGGAGGCTAAGAAGACCGTTATTTCTGCTAGTCGGATCACTTGGGATCATTTCCGTCAGGCTTTTCGAGACAGATATGTTGGGGCTGAGTATCTAGCCAAGTGTCGTGAGGACATTATAAATCTGAAGCAAAATGACATGACTGTGAATCAGTATGAGATTGAGTTTCTGAGGCTGGTGCAGTACGTCCCTGGGTTAGTTACTACAGAGGAAGAGAAGTGCAGCTGGTTTCTGAAGGGTCTGCGACCTTCGATCAAGACTGGTGTGTCTTTACATTTGGACAAAGAGTACAAGGCTATTACCTTGCGAGCTAGGACTGCAGAACGCAATGAGGCAGAGTTGAGGCAAGCTGAGTCTCATGGTATGGATCGGGGTAAGAGGCAGTCAACCGCGACAGTTCAGTATAGTCAGGGTAGCCAGACCAGGAAGAGGGCAAGAGATGAGAGTGACTATCAGAGTTATTCCAGAGCCAGACCAGTGACCATTGTTGTTCTGACTTCTAGTGTTGGAGGATCGTCTAGCACGCGGGGGCCACCACAGTGTTCTTTCTGCAAGAAGTGGCATTCTGGGGAGTGTAGGAGACAGTCCGGGGCTTGTTTTCGATGTGGGTCTTTTGATCATATTTTCAGAGATTGTCCGCATGCACCTCCGTCAGCTCATATGACGACTCCGTCACAAGCATCAGTACAGACTCCTGCTAGGGGTAGAGGTCGAGGTAGACCCGATTTTACAGTTTCTGCTGGTAGAGGTAGGCCAGCTCAGAGTGGAGGATCAGCTGGATCCGGGGTGAGACAGCCAGGTTTGGTTTATGCTACCAGGAGACATGAGGATCGTGATGAGCCAGATGTTATTGCTGGTACATTTTCTATCCACTCTATTCCGTATTTTGCTTTATTAGATATTGGTTCTACCCATTCATATGTTGCGAGTTCGGTATCTGGGGGACTTGAAATTCCGGTTGAGAATACTGGGAACGCGGTTTCCGTTTATAGTCCAGTGGGTGATATGTCAAGGTTACCAAGGTGTACAAGAATTGCCCTTTGGAGATTCAAGGGAAAACATTCTCCGCCGATTTGATGGAGTTACCTTTCAGAGAGTTCGACCTTATTCTCGGAATGGACTGGTTATCCGCTCATCGAGTCCGTTTAGATTGTGAAAAGAAAAGGGCGACTCTGAAAATCTCAGATGGGTGCGAGGTGATTATGGTTGGAGAGTGTAGAGGTTATATGACCAATGTTGTTTCGGCTCTCAAAGCAGAAAAGATTATTCGACATGGGGATACTGCCTATCTTGCTTATATTCTTGACTCGAGGCAGTCAGATTCTGGTTTGGATAAGATCCCGGTGGTTAGGGATTTTCCAGATGTTTTTCCGGAGGAATTACCAGGGGTACCGCCAAAACGTGACGAGGTTGAGTTTGGTATAGATGTATATCCGGGTACAGCTCCTGTCTCTATGGCTCCTTACAGGATGGCTCCGAAAGAACTTAAAGAATTGAAGATTCAGTTGCAGGAGTTGTTGGATAGGGGTTTCATCCGACCTAGTGTTTCTCCTTGGGGAGCCCCTGTTTTGTTTGTGAAGAAGAAGGACGGATCACTTCGGCTTTGTATTGATTATCGAAAGTTGAACAAGCTGACGATCAAGAACAAATACCCACTTCCTCGTATTGATGACTTGTTCGATCAGTTCCGAGGAGCTACAGTATTCTCTAAGATAGACCTGAGATCGGGTTATTACCAACTCAAGGTTAAGGATTCTGATGTGTTCAAGACCGCTTTTCGGACTCGTTATGGTCATTACGGGTTTCTGGTGATGCCGTTTGGATTGACTAATGCCCCTGCAGCCTTTATGGATATGATGAACAGGGTGTTTCAACCCTATCTGGACCAGTTCGTGGTGGTTTTCATTGACGACATACTGGTTTATTCTAAATCGGAGGCAGAACATGAGGAACATCTCCGGGTTGTCCTACAGACTTTGCGTGAGAAGCAGTTGTATGCAAAGTTCAGTAAATGTGAATTCTGGTTGACCGAGGTTACCTTCTTGGGACACGTGGTTTCTGCTAATGGTATTCATGTTGATCCAAAGAAGATTGAGGCTATTTTGGGTTGGAAGCAGCCCAAGAATGTTCCTGAGATTCGAAGCTTCTTGGGTTTAGCTGGCTATTATCGGAGGTTTGTGGAAGGTTTCTCGATTATTGCAGCTCCTCTGACTAAACTACTGAGGAAGGATATTCCTTTTGTCTGGACTGAGGCTCAGCAGACCAGTTTTGAGAAACTTAAGACTATGTTGACTGAAGCACCGGTTCTAATTCAGCCTGAGCCTGGGAAGGCCTATACGGTATACAGTGATGCCTCTCACACAGAATTGGGATGTGTTCTGATGCAGGAGGGGAAGGTAGTGGCCTATGCATCTCGTCAGTTGAAAGTGCATGAGTGTAACTACCCTACCCATGATTTGGAGCTTGCTGTTGTGATCTTTGCTCTGAAAATTTGGAGACACTATCTCTACGGAGAGAAGTGCTATATCTTCACCGATCACAAGAGTTTAAAATACCTCCTTACGCAGAAAGAGTTGATCTGAGACAGCGTTGCTGGTTAGAGCTTCTTAAGGATTATGACTGTGAGATAGAGTATCACCCGGGAAAGGCGAACGTGGTTGCCGACACCTTGAGTCGTAATGCTATCTCAGATTTGAGGACCTTGTTTGCTCGGATGAGTTTGTTTGAGGATGGTAGTTTGATGGCAGAACTTCGAGTCATTCCTACGCTGATATCTGATATTCGAGCTGAGCAGCCTACGAATCCTTTTCTTATGCATCGTATCATAGAGGTTTCTGAGGGTACATCTGTGGATTATACTATTGATCAGGATGGTGTTTTGTGTTTCCGAGGCTAGTACTGTATTCTGAGGAAATTTGGGTTGAAACAGGTTATTCTTCGCGAGGCACATGATAGCCCTTATTCTATGCATCCTGGTGGTGATAAGATGTACAAGAACCTTCGTCAGAGGTACTGGTGGAAAGGTCTTAAACGGGATGTTGTCGGATTTGTGTCTAAGTGCATGACTTGTCAGAGAGTCAAGGCATAGCATCAGTGTCCATCTGGGTTGCTTCAGCACATCGAGATTCCTCAGTGGAAGTGGGAGCGTGTGACTATGGATTTTGTCAATGGTCTTCCGATGACTCCGTCCAAGAAGGACTCCGTCTGGGTTATAGTGGACCGTTTGACTAAGTCTGCTCATTTCATTCCGGTTCGAGTCAACTATCCTTTGAATAAGTGGGCTCGGCTCTATATTTCTGAGATCGTTCGACTTCATGGGGTACCACTATCGATTATTTCTGATCGTGATCCGAGGTTTACAGTGAAGTTCTGGAAGGCACTTCACTCTACTTTGGGTACTCGGTTGAACTTCAGTACATCTTATCATCCGCAGACTGACGGACAGTCCGAGCGTGTGATTCAGATTCTTGAGGACATGTTGAGAGGTTGTGTTCTTGATTACAGTGGTAGTTGGGAGGATTTCTTGCCGCTCGTAGAGTTTGCATATAATAACAGCTACCAGACCAGTATCAAAATGGCACCGTATGAGGCTCTGTATGGGCGTAGGTGTAGGTCACCGATTGGATGGACTGAACTCAATGAGCATAGATTGTTGGGACCAAACCTAGTCCGTGAGGCCGAGCAGACAGTCAGATTGATTCGAGACCGGCTTAAGGTTGCTTTTGACAGACAGAAGTCCTATGCTGACTTGAGACGTCGCGATCTTGAGTTTGAGGTCGGTGATGAGGTTTTCCTGAAAGTATCTCCTTGGAAAAAGGTACTTCGGTTTGGTCGGAAGGGCAAGTTGAGTCCTCGTTATATTGGTCCTTGTCGGATTCTTCGTCGGGTTGGACCTGTTGCTTATCAGTTCGAGTTACCACCAGAGCTTCAGCGTATTCATGATGTTTTCCATGTTTCTGTGTTGAGACGCTATCATGTTGATCCGTCTCATGTTTTGCCTGTGGAGGAGATTGAGATTCGTCCTGATTTGCGTTTTAAGGAGGAGCCTATCGAGATTCTTGCTCAGGATAAGAAAGTTCTCAGAAGGAAGACCATTAAGATGGTCAAAGTCTTGTGGCGTGGTCGCAGTCATGATGAGGCTACCTGGGAGCCCAAAGCTGTCATCAAAGCTCAGTATCCGCATTTGTTTGCTCTAGGTAAATTTCGAGGCCGAAATTTCTTTTTACGGGGGGAGAGTTGTAACACCCCATTTTAGCCCTAATTTTAAAATCCCTAATTGTGAGAATTCCCAATTGGAAACCCTAGAATTTGGGGGAAAATCGGAATTTAACCTAATCTAAAAAGGGGACCAAATTGAATAAATTAAGAGTTTGGCAGTTAAATTGTTAGGCGGGCAAAACTTTGGACCCTCCTTTTGTAATTTGCCCATTTGTCTAGGGCAGATATTCTTTTGGTTCTATTTGAGTCTGTGCGCCGCACTTGTTTTCTAATAAAATAATATTAAAAATACCAAAACATCAGACCCTTCCCCCACCCTTTTCCGTTGAAGCTCCGGCCAAGGGGGCCTTCATCGCCGTTCAAGCATTTCGAGACCACCGGAGCGCTCATCGTCACTGTGCGAACGAAACCCGATCACCCAGCTTCCGTCCCGCCGCCGTTCTTCGCTGGAAACGAGTTCGAACCCGTGCGTTAAATCGTACGCCGCCGCCGCCGTCCTCTGCGTGCGCGCCCCTTCCGTCCCGGATTAGGGTGAGTGTTTGGATCGAGTCCGTTGGGCTCCGGGGTTATTGTCGCCGTCTTGTTGACCGCTGTCGGGCCGTGGCCGCTGTCGTGTTGGTCGTGGCCGTGGTGGTTGGGCGCCGCCGGGGCATGGTGTTAGGGTTTTGCTGGATTTGGGTGGATGTTGGAACTGAACCGGCTGGTTGTGTTGGTGAACCGGACGGCTGGGCTGAACCGAACCGGACCAGTGGGCTGATGCAATGATAACGTCATCCGCTGTTGCAGTGCTGATGCAACGATGACGTCATCCACTGTTGCAGTGCTGATGCAGTCAATGATGACGTCAGCGATGACGTCAGCGTTGACTTTTGGTTGACTTTTTCGGCTGAGTCCACTCTAAAGTTTTTCGACGTTCCGGTTCCGTTGCCGCTGTCCGTTCCTTCAAATTCGGACCCGAAATGGATCAAGTTTATATGTTGAGCTCATATTTTTGTAAAGTGTTGCATCGGAATTTGACTCGGTTGTTTTGTGTTCAGGTGACGTGGATTCTGACCCCGAGATTTTACCTCCTCCTCCGCCAGGCAGAACTCCGGTGGCACAGTCTTCGAGATCTGCTAGTAAGTTATCTGTTAAGCGTAATTATTCGAATGTGGCATAGTAGAAAGTCTTATATAGTGTTCTTGTTTTGAGGAGCTGGTTCTGTTCGACCTTCCGCTAGAGCTGAGCGTGGGAGACGTCACTATCGACGTTGACTATTTAGCTGCCTAAGGTGTGTTCTCTGTCTGTGCTACATGTATGTGTTGCCTGATTGTGTGATCTGTATGAGAAATGTTTTGTGTTATCTTGCTCGGTTGATTGAGAAATATTTTATGTGTTATTCTGCTCTGTTATCTGATGAATATTGCATGACTCGACTGTATGCTATTCTGCTCTGTTACCTGATAAATAATGTATGACTCGGATGATATGATCATGTTATGTAACACATATCGGAATTGGATTATTATGTACATGCATCTTAGTTATTTAACAAGATTGCATTCGGACTCTGAAATCGGATTACATGTCATATCATTGGATTGGGATATTGTACGGAGGAAGCTCAGCGACTTCATCCTTCGGGTTGAACTTCGATTCGGATTAGTAGTTCCACCTTTCGGGATGAGTTCTACTTCGGACATGGTGTTGAGGTGTAGAGTGGTTCAGGGGAACCTTACTCTTCGGACGATGATGTAGTTGGGTGCATGTCATGTTATGATATCTGTATGCTTTGCTTGAATACTTCGGAATATCTGTAAATTCTTGATATGTTGTTTGACTGTTGGATTGACTTCTGTTATGCACTTTAGAGACACACTGAGCTTTATAGCTGACTCCCCCTTAGTATCTGTTTCAGATTTCTAGACTTAGGTTTCGGTACTTGGAGGATCTCGTTCGAACATTATTTGATACTATTTATCATTACATTTTGTTCTAGACTTATATTTATTTAAGTATTTTCGAATTTGGTTGTAAAAGTGGACTTTGGACATTTATTATTTTTGGGGTTTGATAAACTATTTTGGCATTCTTGTTTTTTTTATGAAACATTTAAGGATATCTTTTATAATTGAATAATAATTTCGGCATAATTTTTATAAACAATCTTACTTGAGGGGAAAGTTTTCAAATTGTCAATTTCAAGATGTTATAAACCCTTAGGTCAAAATAGGGGGTTACACCTATCTCTTCCCAGATTTGTCGCTCAGCGAAGTGCTGCCGATAGCTTGCCGCTACGTTAGCATTCAGGAACCTCTGGAATGTGGGCTTGGAGGATTAGGCTTTGGGTTTTGATGTTGCCATAGTTGTGATAATGGATGTGTTTCCTAAAGAAAAGAAAGAAAGTACAAGAAAATAACGCAGATAAGATCTTGAAAGCAAAGAAGTTAAAATGAATCGAGAGAAAAAGAGAGAGCAAACTGGAGAATGAGGAGAAAATAGTTGGCCTTATATAGCTGCTACTCTCTGCTGCCTTGGCGGGCACCCTGTCGATGGGCGGCAATGATTGCGGCGCGTTTTACGGGATTCTAGCCGTTACGCAGATAGTCGTTGCTGCCAGTTGGTGCAAATGTAGCCGTTGCTGCTAGACGTTATGAAGCCGTTAGCCGTTATGCAAATCGGCCTTAGGCCGCCTTGGCCGCTGGGTTGGGCCTCTCCTTTCTTCTTTATCCTTCTTGGTCTTGCCTTCTTTCCTAACATTAAATAAATTAAATGCAAAAATTTAATAAAGATAACTTAAAATTAAATAAATTTCAAAAAAAAATTAAATCTAATCCTAATGTATAAAAATAAATTAAAGATAAAAATAAAAATTAGGTTATGTTGTGTTGCGCATCTCCCAAACATAATCACTTCCTGAGGGTTTTGTGTTTGGCTCTTCGTCCAGATATGTCTTTCTTCTCCTCAGGTGGGTATTGTTTGCCATCTTTGCTGCCCTGGCGGCTAAGTGTTGGTCCTGTGTTCACCCTGGTCATACCAAAGACCAACAAAAGGAGTAATATATATATATATATATATATATATATATATATATATATATATATTTCCCGATAAAATAAATAGAAATTTAAATACAAAAACTAAAAGTAGTAGTATAGGAAATCAATCGTAGTTGTTGTTACCAACTTCGACAACGACGCCAAAAACTTGTAGGGCATTTAGGTTGCTCTCTATTTATAAGCGCAAGTGCACACTCCTGTCAAGTTATAGTATATAATATATCGTCTCCCACAGGGATTGGAACAGCTTCTATGAGTGTTTTCTTGCACAAGGAAATAGTAAATTGCAAAATTAAAGTTCTGAATATTGAAAAACATATAAATAAAAACACAAGTAATTTAAGATAGAGAGAGATTAGGGTGATAGATTGGGTCAGGTAGTTGTAGCTCAATAGTGTGTAGACTGCGTTGTAAAGATTAAGTGTGTTTTGTGCTGCCACGATCTGCTGCCTCGGTGGTTATTGGCGGATTGAGGCGGCAACAACTTTCGCTGCCATGATGGAACTCTACTCTTGCAACTTCCGTTGTCCCAACAAGTGAGATGGAGAGAAGTTCCAGCGACAAGTCTAGTAGATACTCCAAGTTCGGCAAAGCAATTCTGAAGTGATCCTACCTATGTCTAGGCTAGGATTATGTCACTGCGTGATGTAGGCAATACCTAGCAATCTCAGCGTAAACCTAACACAAGCAGTCGTCGTTTGGTTGCTCCTTTTAGCCACTGAAATTCTGACTTATGTCTAAGCCGAATTAGTCAACACCTCGTCATGATGAGACCGTGCTTAATTCTTTCGTGAGTTTGACACTCTCGTGCCCGACAAATGGATTTCTTCAACTGGACTTTTGGAACTAATTGAAGAAGTGAAGCACATGAACTAATCAAACTCGGAGTATTTTATTGCAAAAAAACTTAAACTATTACAACCGTTTCTCACAACTACTTTACATATAAAAACCTAAACCCTATGGGAGAATTAGACTACGATTATCTCCCTTACTTAATCTATACCCCTATACCCTTACAAGCATGGGTATACATAGGGCTAGGCCTAAGTTTGAGTCCTCCTTGGAGTAGAAGTTCTTAAAGTAGCTTTACATTAAATGTTGACTTCTTTTTGACTTGAATGTGAACTCTTTGGACGTTGCCTTCTCCAGCAAGTAAAGGTAAGTCACATTACTTTTACCTCTTCAATCAGCTCTTCAAGCCGCTACAGTCTTCAGAAAATTGCAAGACTAGGCTCATTAGACTCAGGAATTTGTCCTCTTTCAATCGCAACCCATCTTGACTAAGTCGGTTTAACTTCTGCCTATGCGGCAGTCGGCGGCAATGCTGCGGCAGCAGCGTCCTTGGCGGTACTTTGGAACTGCTTTGGTACAACTTCTTTCTCTCCCTGCTTTCATGTCCTCTCCTCCTCTACACAGCTACAACACCTGAAAATGAAAACTACACAAAAATAATATCTTTTCTTAACCAAATATAGAATACTCAATAAAAGCATGGTAAAAGAGAAAATATTGTTATTATGCATGCAATGCACCTAAATATGCTTGAATGAACTTAAGAACATCAATAATAAGGGGAGGAATGTGTACAAAATATAGAACTTATGGACACTCTAAAGGTATGTTCATGTGTGCTTGCTTCGGAATGTCCAGAAATTTATTGAAATGGTGGTCCTGCTTCTAGTGTTTCAGTTGTTGTGCATGATTTTCAAGTTTCACGGTGGTACTACTATAGTCTACCGGGTTGGATGGTTTTGGGTCTACCGCGACTGTCTTGCTTGCTTCCATCTGGGTGATTGATTGGATGGCCTTACACTGCTTGTAAGTGGGTTTTCTTGCGACTTCAGTATCGCTGGGCAATCCTCCCATAGGTCTGGTGTTCAAAACTTGAACAAATTGTCCCGCTTGAGTCTCTAGTGACTTTAAAGTTTCCGCATGATTATCCATTCTCATCTCAGTCCTGTCCATGAAAGCCTCAATCTTTTTAACAAATAAATCCATGTTGGACATATACGTACATGTCTGAGTCATGAAGGCACTTAGAGTCTGTTCCAAGGCACTGGATGCTGCCTATTGTGGTGGCTGCTGTCGTGGCATCGTGTACTGAAATCCTTGTGACAGATTCGTCTGAGTAGCTGGATTCAGAGCGTTGTTGGGGTTACTCCATGAAAAGTTAGGGTGCCTCTTTCAACCAGGGTTGTAGGTGTTCGGTGTGGGGTTGTTGTTCCTGTTGAAGTTTCCTTCAAAGTAGTTGGTCTCTGTTCCTTGTTGGCACTCAGATGAATCGTGGTCTCCCCACATTGGTGGCAAAAGGCTTCAATTGCTTTCACTTGATGTGTATTGTTCTGCTCTTGCATTGCTTCTACCATATTCGTCAACCGAGCGACTTGTGCTACGAGTGCGTTTGATGTTCCTATCTCGTTTGCTCTGGCATGCCTTCTTATGTCGTCTCGGGGGGCATTAGGAAACTGATAGTAATTTTTGGCCATCCTATTCTGAATATTGAATTGCTTCGGCGGGCTCCTTGTCGAGCAATTTACCATTGGCAGAGGAATCCAGCATTATCCTTGTTGGTGTTTCACACCGTTGTAGAATATAGATACTAGTGTCCATTCTGGAAATTCGTGGGAGGGGCATTTATTCAGCAATTCGAAGTATCTATCCCATGCCTCGTACATTGGTTCATCATTTGCCTGTCGAAACGTTGTGATTTCAATCCGTAATTTATTTGTCAAATTGACAGGATTAAATCGAGCTAAGAAATCTTTGTATAATTCTGTCCAAGATTCAATGGACTCTAATGGTAGGCTGTTAAACCAAGTCTTTGCCATATCCCTCAGTGAATAGGGAAATAATCTGAGACATAGCACGTCGGGATGAACTCCATGGATTTTGAAGGACTTGCAGATATGCATGAAAGTCTTCATGTGCTGGCGGGCATCTTCAGTGACGGAACCTCCAAACTGTCCAAGCGTATCTAGCATGTTTAACATGACGGGTTTGATCTCGAAGTGGTCCGTTTCTATTTCAGGATTGATCAAACTAGAGTTCAGCCTTCTAACATCTTCCTCTAGGTAGTCTCTAACTAACCACCGAGCGGAAGGAAGTTGACTGTCATTGCCCGCCGTGGCATTGTCCCCTTAGGGTGTTGGTGGTAGGTTCTGGATGTTTTCTGGATCATCCATGGGTTCCTTGTTTGCTTGTCTTAATCTGCATGTAGTGCGTTGATTTTTCTAGATAGTATTCTTGCAAGGGTGATTTTTGGTTTCCTCTGGTCATAAACCAAAGAAAACTAGGGGGTTAAACGAAAAAAATAAAAAGTGCAGAAAAATAAAAACAAAAAGTTGTACGCCAATCCTCGACAACGGTGCCAAAAACTTGTTGCGTGCAAAAGTGATGTGAAAATTAGCGTGGAAGTGTACACGGTGCCAAGTTACAGTATTTAAGATATCATCTCGACAAGGATTGTTTGATTGAAGCTAAAACTAAAATAAGTAAAGTAAATTGAGAAATCAGAGTGAGAGAATGGGCCGATATTGGATGTTTCGTAGTGTGGAGAGTTGATGTACCGTCTCGGTACAATTTTGCTGATAAACTTAACAACTTCAGCCACCGCCCACAAGTATGCCTCGGCAGGCGCCTGCCTCGGTAGAGATGTGTGAGGTTTGCCTAGGCATTTAAGTGATGATTTAAGGTTCGGCAAGGCCCCCTTTTATGACTCACTCTTCTCCCAAAGCTTGAAGTACTATTGGCGAACACGTCTTGAATGATACCTCTCGGTGTGAATCTAAGGGCGAATACCAACCAATTGTGGATCCTCTTTTAGCCGCTGAACTTCTTAACTTATCCCTAAGATGAAGTAGCTTTACCCTATGGTTGTATAAAACTGGGTTTACTCATTTCGTGAGTTCAACTCTCCCTATATGGAATAAATGGATTGAAGCCCTCTTCTCTCCCAATAAAGATTGTGACAATGAAAAACCAAGAGTAAATAAACATTGAATTTTATTGCAAAACAGAAATCCTAAACAAATACAACAAGACTCTCACAACTACTACGCAACCAACCCTTAGCCGTAGGGAAGGTTTAGAACATAGTGGGGTTGGACGACACTAGGGTTTCAACAAGAAGGAGTTTCTCTCAAATCCCAATTGTCTTCTCTCCTTCAAGTCGATTACATATATATATATATAGGAGGAGCCTAGGTCTAAGTCGGTTTAGGGTAGGAATTGTAACGCCCCGATTTTGGGCCTAGATGTTTTAGATATCGGATCGGGTTAAGTGAACAGGTTGGAAATGATTCGAATCGTGTTAGGTGGTTCAGGGAAATCGAGGTTATGGATAAGATAAAAATATGGAAAAAATTGCTAAAATCCTCTAAAATCATGTATTAGGGGTTGGTCAAATCAATTTTACAAAATGAGTTTTCGAAAAGGTACATTTTAGGTAGTGACCAAAATGTAAAGTTTTAAAACTGTGGAAATGCAATTTTCAAATGAAGTGTCAAAATTTTAGAATCTTTAGGGAGCTTTTAAGCAAATAAGCCTTTCCTTAATATGACATGTGTTTTGAATGGATTTTTAAGAATTGATTTATTAGTTTTATTATTTAATTAATAAAAGTTAGTTATTTTGGAGAACAAAAATTCACGTTAATTATCATTTTTAGCCAAACACATTTCTAAATCAATTTCTCCATATTTCTTTTCTCCCAAACACTCTCTTTTTTATTTCTCATACATTTCAAAGAATCCTTTTCAATTTCTTTAAGATTTGTGAAGCAAAAACTTGTCAAATATTGAGGAAAGCAAGGATTGGAGGTAAATCTCGTTCTCAACCTCTAATCAAGGTTCTTTATTGAAATTCCCAAGATTTTTTACTCTTAAATGTTGTTTTTAATTGAGTTTTGATTATAGATTTGATTTAGGATCAAAATCTTGTAAAAGGATGCGTAAAATCTCAATTTTCAGAGTGATCTTGATGTGCTCTATTTGTGATGGATTTTAATATAGTTTTGAGTTAATATTGATGTTGAAAATGAGTTTTAATGATATAGATCCCGAAATCCTTGAGTTTTATGTTGGTTTTAGTTGGGTTTTTGAGGTGATTTGATGCTTATATGCTTGCCGGAGGTATAAGGAAGTGTTGAGGTTGTTTTTAGATGTGGAGTGATGAGTCTAATTGATTGGAGGTGTTGGTAGATGGCTGGGCTTGGTTTAGGAAGCAATCGATTGAGTTTTCGGTTGTTTCAGATGGGTGATTTGGTGTGTTTTTGCTGGGCAACGAGTTTGTGTTAAGTTACTGGTGTTAGAATGCATTTTAATGCATTGAGGCTCTATTTTTATGTGTTGAAAACGGGGGATTATAATTCGAAAGCAAACAAAGTGGATTTGGAGGCTTTGGACAATCGATAGTCGCATCGGCAAGTGAACGAACGCGAGTCGGTGAGTGGATTTTGGTTTTCCAGCGTGGATTTTGGTTTTCCATTCTTCCTTGAAATATTGCCTCGGCGGCAAGTAGTTGATGCCTTAGTGGGGATATGGACTGGTGTGCAGGGGTTGGCACAGCTCTGCATTCTGGTTCTTTCCTCCTCGATCAGCTCTCCTGATGCTCCAACAACTTCATCCTTCAGCTCCTAGCTTTCTCTTCATCTTCCCTCTTTGCTGCCTCGGCGACATCTGCATGGGCTACGCACATGGAGAAAATGCACTTGAGCAGTATCATATGTATAAAATCAACTAAATTCATCAAATAAGGCAGATTGTCTAATCTATGCTATTTTGTGAATGTTACCTACTAAATGCAACCTAAACTATACTTAAGAACAACAATAATTGAACTAAACTAGGGTATAAATATAGGACTTTTGTGCACTTAACAAACTCACTAATGTACTTCTTGCAGAATTCTTTAAGGAATAACTCCCAAGTTACAGTATCCTCGGAGACTATCAAAGTAGAAGTCTCCCACCAATGGAGTGCCTTGTCAGCCAACAATACAAGGGCACACTCGAGTTTATGCTCATCTGAGCACTACAACTACTTGTTCAGGATCCGTAGAGTGTTGTCCAACCAATACTTGGCAACTTTAGGGTTGTTATCGTCTTGCCCAGTAAAAGTGTAAGCTCGATACTGGGATAGCTTATCAATATGAGCTCGAGTATGTTGGACAGCTGGAGCAACGGGTTACACAATTTGTTCAGCCTCCATAGCAGTCATAAACTGCTTAAACATGTCAGCCATGTTCTTATAACATTTAGCCTGAGCGGTAGGTGCTACAGGCTCAGGATTCTGAACATGAGGGTTCTGCAGATTCGGTGGATTCAGAGGATTTCCTCCACTTATCTCCTTGCCATGAGTCGTGGAGCCAGTGGCAAGCTCGTCAATGTGAGCTTCATTAGTTTTAGACATATCTATATAAAACATCGGATTAGTCGACAAGTAACAATATACACATTATATAACTACTAGGCGACAAAGTAACACAACAACAATACAATAAGCTTCTGTTTAGTACTACTGTAATGCCCCGCTTTTGGGCCTAGATGTTTTACGCATCGGTTTAAGTTGGTCGGAACTGAAATTGGAGATTCGAGCTTTTAAAATCGGTTCAGGGAAATCATGATTCAGGATAAGTTAAAAATATGGTAAAAATTTCTAAAATCATATAGATGGGCTTGGTAAAATCAATTTTACCAAATGAATTTTGGGACTTGTACATTTTGAGTAATGACCAAAATGTAAAGATTTAAAACTGTGGAAAAAGTGTGATTTTTAAAGGAGAGTCAAATTCTTAGAATCTTTACGGAGCTTTTTTTCAATTAAGCCTTTTGCTTTTAATTGGAATGTGATTATAATGTTTTAATTAAAATTGAAGAGGGAGGTTTTTATCAAAATAAAGAAGTAGTTATTTTGTAAAACCATTATTGGCGTAACTTTTCCATTTCTCATTTTCTCCTTAGCCAATCATTCCCTCTTTTCTCTCAATTTCCAGAATTCCTTTTCATTATTTTTCTCTATTGATTTACAATGCTTTTCCAAAGATTTTTCTCAAAGGTTACAAGATTTTCTTAAAGCTTCATGAGTTGAAAACTTGCCAATTGGAAGAAAAGCAAGGATTGGAGGTAATTTCGTGCTACTCCTCTAATCAAGGTTCTTTAATGAAATTCCAAAGTATTTGACTCTTGATTTGTGTTTTTAATTGAGGTCTTAATGTTGATTTGGTAAAAATACCAAAATCTTGCTAAAAGTTGAATTAAAATGTGATTTTCGTACTTGCTTTGTATTGGAAGATTAATGATGTTGATAATGAGTTTTGATCATAACAATCCCGAAATCATTGAGATCTCTAATAGTCTAGGTCGTTCGTTTTGGGTTTTTGGCTTGCAAATGTGAAATCTGAGTTGTTGGAGGTATAAGGATGATATTAGGATGTTTTTGGATGTTGATTTATGGTTAAAATGTGATGGAGGTGTTTGTTGATTGCTGGGTTGAGTTTAGTGGTCAATCGAAGGTGATTTCGGTTGTTTCTAATGGGTATTTTGGTGCCTTTTTGCAGAGCTAGGGGTTTTTAGTGTTTTCTGGTGATTTTAATGCATTGATGATTCCACTAAACTTTGGAAGCATTTGGTGAAGTTTAGGGGACTTCAGACGCTTGATTTTTGTGTCAACAATTGAGGTTTCATGAATCGGTGAGTGGAAATGGGATCCAGTTTTGAAACACATTTAAAGTGGTTTTGGGAACTTAGTGTAAGGTTGAAATGCTTTACTAATTTTGGAGGTAAGTAAAGTGATTTTCTCACTCGGATTGTGCTATTATAAGCTAGTGGATGCACTTGGTTTTATATGTGTTTACCTACTGCTTTAAAACATGATTTTAAGTATGTGATTTGTTGTTTATGATGCCATGTTGTTGAAGTATGCACTAGGTAAGTGATCCTTGTATTTATGTCATTATACATATTTTATGAAGCATGGTTTGATGCTTGGAAATATGGCTTGTTATGAATGCTTTGAAAACAATGAGGTTTATACTAAATGAGAACTATATTGGCAAGTGATGTTGTGTAAAGTGGTTTACAAATGAAATCGAATATAGTTAGCCGACTATAGGATTGAGTGCACCATAAACAAGTTACCCTGGATGTTGAGGGGTTGTGAATGTACCGAAAACTCCATCCAAGTACCCTAACGATTGAGGTAATTGAGGTGTGTCCCGTCTCTTGTTAATGGGGTTATACATCTACCGATGAGTGGTGTTAAGGTACCAAATACTCCACCATGGGTGTCACAACGGTGGAGGGTAGCTCCCGTGTGTGACCCTTGAGATGCAGGTGAGAATGTATGAAGTGTTGGGACAACACTTGGGAATCCGTTTATCCGATACGTTTTGAGAAATGGTAATGTTGTTGATCACTTGTGAGCAAATATAATTGATTTATTGCTATAGAATGTATAGGGTTTTGCTGTTGATGTATTTGACAATTGTTGCATGTGGTATAACATGATTATTTAGTTAATGAAGTGCATGGATTTCTGGAAAGCATGATGGTTTTCAAATGTGTAAAATGGTTTTAAGCATTGATGGTGTTTTTGGGTTTTGAGCACCCCTCACTAAGCTTGTATGCTTACGCTCTCTTTTGTCCATTAATGCAGATAACCATGTGTTGGAGGCAGCAACTCGCAAGGGAATCCTAAGAGACTTCATTTTGAAAATATGTTTCAGTTATGAACTAGAGTAATTAGGGCAATGGGGGATTTCATTTTATGTTTGGGTGATGTGTACGAACACCCTTTAAGCATGTTTGTTATATGCTTTTATACTTGTAAAAGGCCTTTAATTGGTGTTTGGAGACTTGGATTGTGTTTTGACTCTTGAATGACTAATTTTCTAGGTTGCATGCCTTTAGATTTCCTTTGATATAATTAGCCATGCTTTGATACTAATTATGCTGCAAATGTTTGAGGATTAATGTCTAGGTATGATCTATGCATGTTAGAAACATGTTGGATTGGTTTAGGTTGATTTTTAGAGTCAAAACTAGCAAAATATACCATTACAGGCCCAGGTGTTCCGAAACACTCGAGCTTGTATCCAAACGGTATGCCTAAAATGGTCTTAGTGTTCTGAAACGGGTGAGGTCTGTTCCGGTATGATTTGCTACTGGAAACCATGGTTTTGAAACACTTCAAAGGCGTTTTGGTATGAGCCCGTGTTTCAAAACGGGGACTTAGTGCTTCGAAATGGGTGTCTGTTATGTTAGTTAATGGAATGTTCTGATGTTCTCATTCTTTGCGTTTTGGTCCCTAAATGTTGTGGATGCAATTGAATTAGCATGAATGATTATTTTGAGCTATGTTTTGACTGAGATGCATGTAATGAGACTAATTAAAGGACGGTAACACTAAAAAGGTTGCACGCTTTAAGGTTACGAAACCCTAGCTTTCTCGCCTATATAAAGAAGACTTATGCCACAATTAAAGAGAGCTCGATCACAGACGGTAACCCTTAGTCTTAATCTATTGGAGAACAATCCGAGTCGATGATCTAAAAGAATCTCCACGTGAAAGAAGCCATCAAGAGAGGCTGAAGGAGTGCGGGACCTACAGCAATAGTTGGAAAGATTGGAGGAGATCATAGAGAATTCTTGGCCCTTTTCTATCCCTTACTTGATAAACTGCCATGTTTTTAATTGTTTTATTATGGATATTTTAGGCTCAGACATGAGCGAAATACTTTTAGTTGGGTTTATTGCTTTTTCGGATTATATGTTTTGAATACTTCATTTTAATGCTATAGTTCTTTTTTTATCTATTTTTTCATCCTCCTTTATGTGTAGTTATTGTAAGAGCTATCGAGAGAGGCCTTTGAACTATTGATATGTGTCTTAATATCGAGAGAGTTAGGTTAAAAAACGTAAAAAGTGAGGCAAAGCTGTTAACTTAGTCTTAATTCGGCTTAGACATAAGTTTAGGGTTTCAATTACTAATAAAGGGAACTTGAACAGATAATAGAGTTGTACGCTGACATGTATTACCTTAGCTTCAATGTTATCAACTTCTAGGCATTAAGAGAGTCCGAAGTTAATTAGAAAACTCTGTCGGATTGATAAAGATCTTAGTTGGTTTATGTAGACATGTATTGCCGGTCTCTATAGCATCGAATAAATAATCAAGCATAATTCATGTAACGCCTCAATTTTGGGCTTGGAAGTTAGTCGTGTTTGACTAGACGGTTCGAGCGAACCGGTCTAGGCAATTTAGACTAGTTTCGAGAATAAATTGTTTTAAAAAGATTTTGAGCGAGATAAAATATAAGAAAATGGTTAAAAATCATTATTTAATATATAAATGATTTTCGTAAATCAATTTTGGGAAATGAGATTTGGAAGAAAGACATTTCGATTAGTGACCAAAATGTAATGTTGGTGAAACTGTTTTTAGTCACTGTTTTGTAAACATTATGTTCGCAGAATGTCATTGTTAAATGGTATGTACATGGTAAAGGGCCTATTACGTGCAAATGGTATGTACATGGTAATGGACCTATTACGTGCAAATGGTTTACCAAATCTTTTGGCTGCTTGTTAAATGAGTCGTGTTAAATATCTTTGTCAAAGGGACTTTGAGCTTAGTCACATACTCATATGCTTTTAAGTATGGATTTCGATTAGATATATGCTCTTGATAATTATAGGTGAGCGCTAAAAATACTATAAGCTAATGGTTTCTTAAGTTTAATATTTAGATCAAGTTTAATGTGTTTCATTCGATTGATTTTAGTTGTATCCGAATGGTTTCTTGTAAGATATGTTAGGCTTTGATAACTTATAAGATAAATAAAGTTATATGTGTGTTATGCTATGATTTGATAACTGGAAAAGTAAATCATGTTTACAATGTGAAATTCCATGATTCGAAACCCATGAACTGAATTGGGTCGTAAAAATATGTAAGTATGCTCTTGAGTGGTGACTGTTGGCACAAAAACAATCATATTTGGACTGTTTTTGGAAAGTATAATTGTAAATACTTACAAAAGGGCTGCCTTGAATAAAAATAAATACGTGTGGATTGTTTTAATATGTTTGGATGTATAGAGGAATAAATGGGCTGTTTTGAAATACATATGAAGTTAATGGATTGTTGTGACATGTTATATGTGTATACCTGAAAATATATGAATTGTTTTGATTGAAATGAATAAGCATTGGACTGTTTGCAAGGTTTTATGGTAAATATATGACTCATAGGTTGTCTAGATTGAATGAGTATAATTTGCATTAGTGTGATACAAAGATGGAATATAAGTAATCTACGTATGGTCTAAATGTATGTTCGAGTATGATTTGATCAATTGTATGAATTAAGACGTTTATATAGGTTCCCTTGTAATGAATAGTTACTTTGCTTGTGTTGGAAGTCAAATATGTGATAAATAAGTGAGGTTGATCTATGTTCAATCATGAGCAGAGAAAGGATAAAGAAATCCTTTAAATTTAGTTATGATTAAGATCGTGTTAATTGGCATTATAATTATTGTTTAAATAATGTGGTGACCTTGCCATGATGTTTTGAACACAATAGTAAGTAGATCAAGCTTGGATCAATTGCTAATGAAAGGTGATGATGTAATTTAACCCTTATAACTTAAGTGTTTATGAGAACAATTTTGTAAGCCTCCTGATTTGATCAAAAGTTTCACTTTGATTTCTATGTTTTGTTTACAGTTAAATGCTCGATTTCGGTTTTCTTCCAAACTGGATTGAGAGTGTTACATGAGTTGCATTGTGTCCCTTTTACATGGCGATGCTTATACATGGTGGACGATCATTACCATGGGAATGGAACCTGCTGATGCAAATTAGGAATTCTTTTGTGCTGCTTTCAAGAAGAATTATATGGGCACTCGTTATCAAGACGAAAAGAAGCAAGAGTTTATGGCTTTAGTTTAGGGGGACATGTCTGTTGCAGACTATGAGGTTTAGTTTGTTCAGTTTATCCAATATGCCCCAGAACTAGTTCCCAACGAACAAAAGAGATGTCATCATTTTAGATATGGGTTGCTGAAAGAAGTGAAGACTTACATGTTGGCTTCAGACTATACAGATTTTTGGTTACTCGAGCTAAGAAAATTGAGCATAATTTGGGTTTAGTTTCTCGTCCAAGTGGTTCTAACACCGGTAAGAGGGTTGTCGAGTTTGATGCTGGCTGGGATAGTTTCAAGAAGCAGCGAGATAAGAAGTATTACCCTGATTAGAGGCGAGGTGGTGGTGGTAATGCTGGTCATGGAAAGCATGGCCATAATGCTTTTGTTCGTACTCCTGAGTGTAACCTTTGCGGTAGACTCCATAGAGTTGAATGTTGGGGTAATCTTGGTGTTTGTTGGATTGTGGTTCGCAAGGTCATATCAAGCGTGATTGTTCACAGCCGATCAGAGATAGGTAGGCTTCTATGCGTGTTGTGGGCGCGGTCGTGGCAATATTCAACATAGGGAGGATGGTTAGAGGAATGTTGCACATGTGGTGGTTGTTTAGCCTGAGGGAGGTGGTCTAGCGATGGTGTATTCACACCGCAAGGAAAGGAATGACACCAATGTGATTGCAAGTACCTTTACTGTAACCCCCTCGACCCGGCCTAACCGATAGACCGAACCGAACGGGTCACACGGGGAATATCAAAGTAAACCGGGAAGATATACCTCAATAAACGACCCTAATTTTTTTCTTTTTATCTTGACTAGATGCAAGTTACATTCCTATGTGAACAGCAAGCAGCGGATTGAAAGACAATGCGAGCATTCATCATTTATTACTGAATCCAGATTTAGGGACCACTTTGTAAATTTTACAAATTACAAAGGATTTTCCCAAAGTTGGACTACCAATCTTTAATTAAGTTTATTACATGCATCTCTGTCGGAACTCAACTCAAATTAACCAATAAAACTCACTTAATAGCATACAAGACAAACAGGGATCAAAACGCAAAGAAACAAAACTTCAAAAGATTCCAAAAATTGTCATAACAGCCAGCCGATTCGGAACAACAAGCCCCGTATCAAAACGGGCATATCGAAACAGAGGCAACTGTTTTGAAACGCGGGCTCGTACCGAAACCATCCAAGACCCGTTTCAGAACATGGGTTCACAATTTCAAAACGTACTGAAACGGACCTCCCCGTTTCGATACCCCAAGGCAATTTTGAACACCCGTTTTGAAACAAGAAAGGGTGTTTCGAAACACCTGGGCCTGCAATTCTTAGTTTGCTGATTTAACTCGAGTCTAATCATCCGAAAATTAATCCAACATATACATAAACATGCTTGCAACTCAAATGCACTTCAACAATCATAAATTCATGGCAAAGGAATCAACAAAGCATCACTATCAACATCAATGATATCTAAATGCATGCTTCCTAAGAAAAACAAGCACCAAAAGGTCATTCTCAAATCCAAGCATAAACCGACATCTAAAGGCCATTTACATACCCAAATACGTATACCAAACTTGTACCAAAACTAAAAATACCAAAACAACCAACATTCATAGAATTGCACACCCTCATTGCCTTTTATTACACTAGTTCAAAACGAAAACGTACTTTCAATGAAGTCACTTGGAAATCCCTTGAAGTTGCTGCCTCTGAACCTCTAGTTATCTGCATTGATGAGCAAAAGAGAGCATAAACATACTAGCTTAGTGAGGGATGCTCAAAACCAAAAACACCATCAATGCTCAAAACCATTTTTCACTCTTTTCAAACCATCATTCCTTCATTGAAAATCCATGCACTTCAACATTAAAAGCAGCATGTAAAAATCATGCAACAAGTATCAATTACCTCACAGCAATTAAACAATTGCTAATTAAGAACCAAACCTTCCAAGCATATTTACTAATATGCAAAGGTTAAGGTAAAACATGCATTTTTCATAATATGCATCAACAATATTTTCATAACATTTCAATCCATTATATTGGCTTTCAAGTGATTAACAACATTCTCATTTCTCAAAAAGCATATCGGATACACGGATTACCAAGGGTTGTCCCAAACCCTTCGTACACTCTACCAGCATCTCAAGTCTCACACACGGGTGCAACCCTCCACCGTTGTGACACCCATGGTGGAGTATTCGGTACAATTACAACCCCTCAACGCCACTCATCGGTAGATGTATAGCCCACTAACGAGAGACGGGACACACACAAGGTTCGCACCCGGGAGCTACCCTCAATCGTTGCAACCTTAAACATTCCTCAATCGTTAGGGTACTTGGATGGAGTTTTCGGTACAATCACAACCCCTCAACATCCAATGCGACTTGTTTATAGTGCACTCAATCCTATAGTTGGCTAAATATATTCGATTTCATTTACAAAACACTTTACACAACATCACTTGCCAATATAATCTACATTTCATGCATACCTCATTGTTTTTCCAAAGCATCCATAATAAGCCATGACTCAAGCATTAAACCATGCTTCAAAACTCATGCTTCAACACATGCATACAAGGATCACTTACCTAGTGTTGTCACTAAATTTTCACCTCAACTTTAAATAATTCAAAAAAAAATTAAAAATTAAAAAAAATCTCTTTTCCCTTTAAATAATAAAAGGCCCACCTTTTTATTTAAATAAATACAACAAAAACCCACTTTTAAAAGCCCATTTCTTTGAAGCCCATTTCAAAAGAAAAAAAAAGAACAAAGTCCATCTTTAAAAAAAAGAGAAAATGTTATAAAAATAAAAATAAATAGTAATAAATGTTGGAGGAAAAAGAAAATAAAATAAATGAAAAAAATAATAAATGTAAAAAAATCAGCAAAGAGAACAACAAAAAAAAGAAAAAATAATAAATAAAAAAGAGAAAAGGGGGGAACCAGTGCGCGTCACAAGCCTTCGCGTGGGCTGGTTCCCTAGCAAACCCTCGCGTCGAGTGTTCAAGGAGGCCTGTTGGTGTCTACCGGCCACGGCTACCGACGTCGTTGGTACCGGCCGGTCCGCCTCGCCGCTGCCGACCTAATGCCACCAACCTCGCTCGCCTCCACCGCCTTTGCTCGCCGGAATCTGCAAAAAACAGAGACAACAGGTCAAATCCTAAGCTCGAATCAAGGGGAAAATTTAGCTTCGATATTGGACCAAATCAGATGAGGATTGAGGGGTTTTACCGAGAATCAAGTTCTTGGTCTAATTTTGGCACCAATTTGGAGATTAAACACGGATTTTAGCTTGATTTGCAAGCTCGAGTTGAGTATAAAACCCCCTCCCCCTTCTATTGTTCAACACACCATTTTCAAGAAAACACACTTCAAAAAAAGCAAATATGCTTAGAAAAAATCCGAAAAAAAATCTCTAAAATTTTTTCAAGAGCTGCTAGAATTTTCGAGTTGAAGTTCGAGTTTGGAAGCAATTTTTCGGAGGCAATTAGGAGCATTTCAAGAAGTCCGGATTCGAGTTCTTTGATCGTCATTTCATTAAAATTTCTATCTTTCCTTTCATTTTTTTACTTTGATTTTTTACGCTTGTTCTTGGTTGAATTTTTGTGTTTGTTTTTGTGTTTTTATGGATTTTAGGCTGTGTTCTTGAAGTTGGAAAATCGTTTCACGATTCCGGTAATGTTTTCATTTTAATTTTCCCTTTTAAATTTGGTTTGATCTTTTTAAAATTTGCATGCTTAAAAAGTGTTGTTAGGATTTTTTTGATCTTTAGAAATGTAGAAATATTTTTTAAAAAAGTGTTTAAATTAAAATGTAAGAATAAAATGAGTTAATGTGGTTTAATTCAAAAAACTTAAAGTTATGAATTTAATTAGAAAAAAAAACCAATAATGCATGGGTGGAAATAATAAAGGGGCTTGATTTAAAAATTATAAAAAAAGTTTTTTTATGAAATTTATTTTCAATAATAAATGGGTTAAGTGATTTTTTTTTAAAAGAAAAAAATAAATAAAGATGTTTTTAGAAATAGTGTAATAAAAGCTTTTTTTAAAAGAAAACAAAATAAAAATAATTTTTAAATAAAGTTTAAGGTTTTATGAGAAAAATCAATTTTAAAAAAAGTTTAAAAGGAAATCATCAAAAAAATAAAGCTTATTGTAAAAGTGAGTGATTTTTTTAGAAAAAACATAAAAATAAAAAAAACATAAAAATGAAAAGGTAAAGGTAAAAAACAAAAAGATGAAAAAGGTGTAAAAATGAAAAAGGGTCTTGACTTTTAAAAAATAAAAAGTAAAAAAACTAATAAAGGTTTTTTTAAATGAATAATAAAAAAGGAAAAAAACTCAAAAGAATAAAGTTTGCCTACTTGTTTTAGAATTAAGTTTAGAACTTAGGGTTAGGTTCTAAAACTTAGATAGGGACATGTTTTGTTGAAAAATGTTCTTTACAAAAATAAAATACTCTTAAGCAAACTTAAACTCTTAATTAAGAATAAAAGACTTAGACATTTTTTTAGGTTTTTTAAATAGTCGAACTTAGAAATGAACAAAATGCTCAACACACTAAATCTCTTTGTTGTTTGAAAAAGTAAAATTAATTTAATGTGGTGTCTTATCAAACGGGAATGACGGGTTAGTGCCAGAAATGTTGGTTGTGATTAAAGTTCATGTCTCGGGCGATAAGATCGTTAAAATAGACTATTATTCATTAATCGGACAAGTAAAGTCGAACCTTTTTGAACTTGCAAATTTCAGTTTTGAAAACGATTTTAAAACCAATTAGGTACCAATTTTGGGCATCGTGGGGGTGCTAACCCCTTCCCACGCGTAACCGACCCCCGAACTTGTTTTCTGATTTTCGCAGACCAAAACTGATGTTTTATTAAAACAAAACGTTTTATTAAAATAACTCTGTTTTAAAGTGATCCAATCACACTTTTCAAAAAGATCGGCGATGACTCCATGCTTTTAAAAGTTTTTACCAAAAAGTCGAAGCCTCCCTAAAAAGATGGTTGCGACAGCTTGGCGACTTCGCTAGGGAACCATTTTTGTTTTTAAAAAAAAATAAAAACAAAAGAAGGTCAGGCCACAAATTGGTTTTAAATGGTTTTCAAAGAAAAATGTTTTTTTTAATATGAAATTTGCAAGTTCATGATAGGTTCTATTTATTTATCCGTTTAAATGAATATAACTCTATTTTACGCATTTAAAAACTTAATTCCAAGCTCTATTCCTGAGCTTTGTCTCTTTCGTTTAAGTGGGGCAAATGCGCTCTGCTCATGTAAGAATATTCATTCTTCGTATGAGCCTAGCAAGTACCTTCTAGACTCATTCCCTTGTCTTCGTAAAGATATTGATTCTTCGAGAAGGCATCGGTGGTGAGTCCTTCTGAGTTGAACTCGGTTCGTTTGAAGCCTATAATGGGTGAAAGTCGAGGGCCTTGCTACCCTTAGTAGGGGACATCAAGGACAGCTTGAGTACCTTTTTAGAACCAAACCACATTTCAGAATCTATTGCCCACCCCAATAGAGCCATGCGGGAAGCCTATGATGTTGAGTCTTGTCAATAGTCAAGTTGCAATAATTGTCTTGAATTTTTTAGTGATTGCTTGAATTGCCTATTTTCTTTTGGTCTTAAATCTCTGTTCTCTATCTTGTTTGTTTTGCATGTGCATCATTCCATATTTAGAAGGGGTTGATTCTAGAAAATTGTTCAATTATAAATGGAAATCTCTTAAAAAGGAGGAGAACCAAGCACGTGACAATGCTGGCAACCAAAGCTGCAGCTCTTCGTCAATACATCAAGCCCATTGGAGAAGTTGGACCAAGGCTCATGTGGCTAGTTGAAGAAGACAAGGAGTTAGGTGTTCAAGCGGAAAAAATATTTGTAATTCGAAAAGGATGTAATAGAATTGATGGCCCTTCGACTGCATTCATGCATTTGCATTGTCTTGTTTGCTTTGTTGTTTGCTTTTGTTAATTCATTTATGCATACATTCATTCATGTCATAAACTAACTTAATAATAAAAACGACAGAAAATCCAAAATTGCTAAGACAACTCATAAATACAGTACACGAGCCCAAACCCAAGCCATGAACTCTAAAGAAAGATTTTCAACTTTGGAGGCAAACCAAAAGAACATTCAAGATAAGCTAGAGAAAATGGAGGTCGACCTGAAACAACAAGTTGAGGCAGTTCATCAAAAGACAGTTAGCTCAATAGTTGTTATGCTAGGATTCAAGGACCCGAATGCGGTTGAAGAAGGAGGAAACACTACTACCATTCCACAATTCGCAAGAATGACCTTTAGGAGGGAGGCTGCTGCTAAGGCCAAAACACCCATCCATGTAGCTGAATCTTCCACTCATGTTCCAAATGTGGAGGCCAATAACTATGAGGTGCCTGACCTCGATGAAATTGCTGATAAGGTTCGAGTTGAGAAGAAGTGGGAGAATAAGTATGAGAAGTTGAAGGGGATGATCAAGTCCTTCCAAGACGGAGCCGCTCAGGGTGGAATGGATGCCAAGGATTTGAGCTTGGTAACGGATTTAGTCGCACTACTAAAATTCAAGGTCCCAGATTTTGAGAAGTATAATGGGACCACATGCCCATCAGCACATCTTACTATGTATTGTAGAAAGATGTCAATGTACCTCGACAATGAGAAGCTGCTCATTCATTGCTTCCAAGACAGCTTAGTAGGATCCGCTGCACGTTGGTATTCACAATTAAGTCGGGTGAACATCAAATCATGGAAGGATCTATCCAAAGCCTTGTAACGCCTTGGTTTTGGGCCTGGATGTTTTAGACATCGGACCGGTTAGAAACGGTTCAAATCGTATTAGGAGGTTTAGGGAAATCAAGGATCGGGAAAGGATAAAAATATGATAAAAATTGCTAAAATCCTAAAAAATCATGTTTAAGGGGTTGGTTAAATCAATTTTACAAAATAAGCTTTGGAAGTGGTACATTTTGGGTATTGACCAAAATGTAATGTTTCAAACTGTGGAAAATGTAATTTCAAAAGAGGAGCCCAAAATCTTAGAATCTTTAGGGAGCTATGGTGCAATTACACCTTCCTTAAATTGACATGTGTTTAAAATGATGTTTGGTTGATTAAAATAAAAAGGATTTTATTTAATTAAATTTGTAAAATAGGAAACTAAGATTTCATTTCACGTAACTAACTTTCATTTTCAGCAAAATCATTTTCTCAACGCTTTCTCCAGAATTCTTTTCTCATAAACGCTCTCTCTTTGATTTCCAAATCATTTCCAAGAGTTCTCTTCAAGATTTTCAAGTTTTGTGAAGCTAAAACTTGTCAAACCTTAAGGAAGGCAAGGATTGGAGGTAAATCTCGTTCTTAACCTTCAATCTAGGTTCTTTATTGAAATTCTCAAGATCTTTGGCTTCTAATTGTTGTTTTTGGCTGAGTTGTTATTATAGTTTTGATTTGAGATCAAAATCTTGCAAAAATATGATTTAAATCTTGATTTTCGGATTGGTATTGATGAGCTCTATTTTGGATTAGTTTTAATTGAGTTTTGAGTTGATTATTATGTTGAAAAAGGGTTTTGATAATATAAATCCTGAAATCCTTGAGATCCTTGAGTTTCTTGATGGTTTTAGTTGGGTTTTTGAGGTGTAATGATGAATTTATGCTTGCTAGAGGTATAAGGAAGGGTTTAGGTTGTTTTTAAATGTATTTTGATGTTTAATAATGGTTGAAAGTGATGTATATTGGCTGGGCTTGGTTTAGGAAGCAATCGATTGAGTTTTCGGTTGTTTCAGATGGGTAAATTGGTGTAGTTTTGGTGAGCAACGAGTTTGTGTTTAGTTGCTGGTGTTGAAATGCATTTTTTATGCTCTAAAAATAGGGGACCTTGATCCGGAAGCAAATGAAGCATTTTTGTGGCTTCGGAAGGGTAATTTTCGTGTCGGCGAGCAAGGTTTCGCATATCGGTGAGTGGAAATGGATTTTCCAGCTTTGTAACGCTTTGAGCGTGGTCTTGGGAGCTTAGTATAAGTTTGAAACACTAAGCTAAGCTCAAGAGTAAGTGATTCGAAAGTCTCTCTCGGAATGTGATATGTTTTTGTTGGAAAATGCACTTAAATTAAATGTGGTTTTAATTACTGTTTTAAAGCATGTTTTGAGCATTGATAATGCTAGTGTTTAATGCCATTTTGTTAAGGATGCACTTGGTAGGTGATCCTTGGATTTATGAGATGTATGCATTTGAGTTTAAGCATGTTTATGCTTGTGAGAATGGCATTGTGATTTATGCTTGTAAAATAGTGGAATAATGATGTTAAATGATTATATTGGCAAGTGATGGAACATGTTTGAGGTTACTTTAATCGGATATAGTTAGCCGGCTATAGGATTGGGTGCATCATGAATAAAGTCGCCTTTGATGTCGAGGGGTTGTGATTGTACCGTATATTCTATCCAAGTACCCTAATGATTAAGGCTAAGATCACAACGGTGGATGGTTTAATCTCGTGTGTGGATCTTGTGATTTGTATCTCGTGCTCTCGTTAAAGGAATTATACAACTACCGATGAGTGGTGTTGAGGGGTTGTGATTGTACCGTTAAACTCTACCACGGGTGTCACAACGGTTGATGGTCTAATCCCGTGTGTGAGCCTTGTGTAGTCCGATAGTGTGTACGAAGCGTATAGGACAACGCTTGTAATCCGCGTATCTGATAGTGTTAATTGTGTTGGTTTTGATATGGTTTGAGAATTGATCACTTGCGAGCCAATATAATGTTGTTGATTAATGATTTAAGCATATGATGCTTGGGAATTATGCTAGAATACATGTGATGCTTGGTTATATTTGGTGATGTTAAACACCTTGAGCATGTTTGGTTTGCTTATTCGGTTTTGTAAATGGCCTTTGAGTATTGGTTTGAGCTTGAATGTGGTTTTTAGCCTTTTTATTGTTTTGACATCTAGGAAACATGCCTATAGTCCTAGAGCTTGCAAGAATGATGCTAAGATATAGCTTGTGCTTCGTATTGGTAGTCCTTAATGTTTACCCTTGTTGTATGTGTGTTGAGACAAGTGTCGGAATGGTTCTGGAGATGAAAACTTGTTTAAAACCAGCAAGTTGGAAAGTTGCAGGCCCAGGCGTGAACACCCTTATCTGTTTCGGAACGGAGGCCTGTAATGACCATGGTGTTTCGGAACAGGAAGGCACGTTTCGGAACATTTCGCCACTATGAGCCAACATATCGAAACGGGTTTCTTGGGGTTTCAGAATGCCCCCCGTATCAAAACGGTCATACTTGTTTCGAAATGGCTGTTTCGATATAGGGTTCTCTGTTCCGAAACATTTGACCATTTGATGCTGAATTTGAATTGTTCCAAGTTCATGTTTCTTACGTTTTGGTCCCTGAGTAATGATTGTTCAATTGGTTGAGTTTGGATGGCCCGTTTGAGATGAGATTTGACATGCTGGCATGTTATAAGACTAATTTTGGATTGGTAACTTTAACATCTGGATAGTCTTTGTAATTCCTGAAATATACAAATTAGTCCCTAAAAGTCTTATTAATGCAATTGAACCCCTAATTGAACTCCAATCGTTGTGCCATTTTTGCCTAATCGCTTTGCTAATCATATAGGATAATAATGTGCATCTAGAAAAGATATAAAAAAGGGTCGTTAATCGGGGTTGACTTTTACGAGTTAACTTCGATTTTCCCCGTGTAATCTTCTTAGTTCGGGTCGAGCATCTAGGCCGATCTAAGGGGGTTACATTTGTTGGTATTAGAGACATGTTATGAAAGAATTGGGGATGATGGTAAATGAAATTAGTATGTTTTAATGCATGATTGTTTGAAAAGGCATGTTTTGATTGAATGTTGGAGCTTATGCTATGCTTGATTGTTATAAACCATATGTGCGATAAATATGAATGTATGTTGATAATGTGAACATGATGTATGCTGATTTGGGATGGTGTAAAGCATGTTGATTATGAAATGCTATGTATGCTATGTTATGCTTGAGGGAAATCGGAGTGCCCATTGCCTTATTACACTAGTTAAATGTTTTGTGAACTTGGATCCTTGCTTGAGGCTGGCCTAAATCATGGTTTGGTTTGTTTTTGTTGTTATGCCTTGTTAAAAATAGCACTATGGGTCCAAGGAGAGAGCTTAGATCAAATACGATTGTGCCTGTGGCTGAGCAGCGCAATCAGGGTAACCAATGGGCTGAGGTTCCTCATGGTGGAAACTTACCTCCTCTGCCACCACCACCTGGAGGTGGAGAGCCAGAGCAACAAAGACAAGCTGGTCCAGTCTTGGGTGATCTAACACCATTGGTTTAGGCAATCACCGGAGCGTTTCAGGCTGTGGTAGCTGGAGCGCATGTTCAGGCCCCTGCAACTGGGCAGGTGGGTTTGCCTTTGGAAAGGCTGGGGAGTTTAGGAGCTGTAGAGTTATTTGGAATGTCTTCTGTGCCGTTGGAAGCCTGGTTAGCTAGTACAATTCGTATCATGGATCAAATGGGATGTAATGATGTGCGCAAGCTGGGATGCGCAGTTTCTTTGCTCCAGGGTGATGCTTATAGTTGGTGGACGACTATCACCGTTGGTATGGAACCCAACGAGGTAGATTGTGAGTTTTTCAGAAGTGCCTTTAAGAGAAAGTATCTTGGTGTGAGATACTTGGATGAGAAGAAGCGTGAATTCATGTCGCTTGTTTAGGGAAATCCTCGGTGGCTGAGTACGAGGTCCAGTTCGTATGTTTGATTCAGTACGCCCTTGAGTTGATACCAGGTGAGAGGCGTCGTTGTGATCACTTCCGGTATGGGCTGCTGTAGGAAGTCAAGACCTATATGTTGGCTACAAACTACACAGATTTTAATGTGCTTGTATATCGAGCTAAGGACATCGAGCAGAACTTGGGTCTGTCATCTCGTAGAGGTGGTTCTAGCTCTGGTAAAAGAGCAGCTGAGTCTAGTTTCGGTGGTGGACAGAACAAGAGAGGTCGAGATAGGAGATATCAGCCTACTGCTAGGCGAGGTAATGTTGGACATGGTGCATCGGCTCAGGGAGACAGGATGAGGGCGGAACAGAACATGTTCTAGATGTGTGGTTCTCGGGGTCATCTGCGGAGAGATTGTCCTCGTGCGGCTAGGGAGGCACATGCTCCTATTGTGGTGGAAGGGAATCCTTGCTGGAACTGTGGTTCAACAGACCATTTAAGGCGTGAGTGTCCTCTGTTAGCTAGTGGAGGCCAGGGAAATGCACCTGTTGTGGTTGCACCTCAAAGAGGTCGTGGGTGCGGCCGAGGGAATTTCCAGAGGAGAGATGAGGGTCAGCGTGGTATTGCTCATGTGAAATTTCGATTAAATTAATCTAAATTGAAACTCAATTAAATTAAGAAAAAGAAAAGGACAATTGGTAAAAATAGAGAGAGAAAAAAAATTTGGAGGCAAATAAGCCACAAAGTTTTTTAAGCTAGATTGAAAAAAGAAGAAGAAAAAGACAAAATTTTGGAAGGAAATAAGCCACTAATTTTTTAAGCTAGAGATTAAATACTTTTTAGGTCATGTTGGATTTAAAATGTTACATTTTAGTACTAATATTCAACTTTAAGTTTTAGTCTAATTTAATTTAGTCACAAGTATCCCCACAGTTTAGACTTCGGATATAGCAATCCTCTCCCCCGTAGTGATATTTAGTCTATAAAAATTTACTTTTAGTCGAAATTAACTAATTTTTATAATTTAGTCTATTAATTTAATTAATGATATTTTTGTTCATTTTAATTCCTAAGATCTAATTTTTAGCCAAAATTGACCCCTATTTATTTATATGGTAAAATTATGAAATTGGTCATTGGACTCTCAATTTCTCCACTTCCAAATTGTCAATTTAGTCCACAATTTCAGTTTTATGCTATATTTTATGGTGAAATTATAAAATTCGTCACCAAGCTCTCAAATTTCACTACTTTCAAATTGTCAAGTTGGTCTTTAATTTTGGTTTTAGCTATATTTTATGGTAAGATTGTACAAAGTGTCTCTAATTTCAGTTTATGGTTTAGGCCTTAGTGTTAATGGTTTAGGGTTATTGATTTTAGATTAATTTTTGTGGCTTAAGGTTAACGGTTTAGGTTTTTAGGGCTTAGTGTTAACGATTTAGGGTTTATGGTTTAGTTTAAGGTTATTGGTTCATGAGATTAATTTCTATGACACAAAATGTTATTATACCACAACTTTGAGAAGACACTACAAAAAAATGTACATATACCGACGCCTATTTATACCGACGGACACAAGTCGTCGGTATATAATATATATACCGACGGAAAATAACAATGTCAGTAAAAGTTACTAGTTGTACCGACGGACGACAGAAACCGTTGGTATAGATATAACGTATACCGATGGCGTATAGAAACCGTCGGTATAGGTAAACCATATAGCTACGGTTTTTTCTGTTTGTCAGTATAACGTAATTATATACCGACGATTACATTTTATCCGTCGGTATAGGTGTGACATATACCGATGGGGAGCTGTGTCTGTCGGTATAGATATTTATTTTATTTTTTATTATTTTAATAAAACACAGCGTTTTAACTTCACCCAAATTAAACTTTTCCAATCCCTAATTGCCTCTCAATCGTTCGTCGCGTTTCATTCGTCTCCATCACCTTTCGACCCCTAATCGCTCGCCGGAGATTTTCTACGGCTTCCTCGCTGCAATTTGCTGGTCTCAATCGGTAAGTATATTTTTTATAACCTCTAAAGTCAAGCTATTGTTTCTCCCTTAAATTGTAGGTTTATGTCTGATATGCAGTGGATCGAGTGTGCCTGTGAAACCCATTTATGGGTCTAAGTCAGAACTAGTAACTTGAATTTAAGCTTTTGAATCAAGTAGTCCCTTCGCATGACAATTTTCGGTTCAGAACTGGTAATTTCGCACCAGAGTTTAGTAACATAGACCAAACTGAAATCTCTTGGCACTGTGCAAAGAACATGGTCAATTCCGTTGTCGTATATCCTCTAGTCAATAATTTATACGTGGAAATAAGTATTACAAGTTTTACAATTATTTTATACTGATATTCAATCGTACAAATTCCACAAGTATTTTATACAAGTCGATATTAAAAGCATGTCTTGAAAAATGAGGTGCAGTGAGGGATGGATGCCATAAATTGAGAGGACAAGGGGGCTCCCCTTTGCTGAAACTCATTCACCCCTCTATGTGCTCATGTTGGATCCTTACTGGGATATGGCACATGGGTTTTCTGATAACATTTTTGACCATTTTCTCCACTTCAATCTTTTACAATTTGGCAGTTTTGTATTGAAAAATCAAATTCCCCAAAAGAAGAAGGGGTGGGACTTGAATGGAATCTTGAAAAACGAGAAATAAAGATGTGAAGGAATAAGCCATTTTCCTTGATGATCTTGAAAAATCAAATGCCTATTGTTAGAACATTGTTGTTGGCAGTAGCCAATCTTGTATTGTGTATTTCCATCTTTTTAGCCCATGATGATCTTGCGGGAAGTTTGTAGGAAGCAAAAAGCAAGTAGTAGTATAAATATCAAATCAATCACGGTAACTGGGGAAATAGAAAATAGAAATAGAATGAATTATTAACTGTATAAAGTTTCTGACTTTTTGTCATTTGATTGTGTGATACACTTGGGGAGTTTAAAACCTTCTCTCCCTGTATAATTTTCTCTGAAATTATATTTTTATGGCATGCAGTGTAATTGTAGAAGCTCTCAAGGTGGACAGCTTGCAGAAACTCTGCTCATCTTTGGAACCCGTTCTTCGTAGAGTTGTAAGTTCTGTTTCCTACTGTTGTGGATGATTTGAGGTTACTATTAGTCAATGAGTGATCAGTGCATCTGAATTTTTTTTATATTGGATCGGTTATAGTTGTCTTAAATCTAAGCTTAAAGACTCTACCTTAAACTGTATTGTAACACCCGGGTTTAGGGGTCGGGTGAAAATAATATTTTAGTATTGTCTCGGGTTTCGATTCTAGTATTTTATTTAATAAAGTAATGGTTTGGGCCTCGGGTTTTAAGATTTGGACCAATTTTAAATTGAGCCCAAAAGCCATGGATGGCACCTATTGTGGTTTCCCTTTTTCTTTAAGGGCATTTTGGTCTTTGAACATTAAATTTAAACAATTATAAATAAAGGATGATTCATCATCTTCTTCCTCTCCCTTCCATTTTATTCCAACGACAAGAACACCTCTCCCTCTTCAAATACTATTTCATCTCCTTCCTCCCTCGTTTTGGCTCGGTTTTGAAAGGTAATTACGTTTTTGACTTGCTCTCAACTTCCTCTCTTCAAAAGTACAAGTAGTTTTCATTTTCATCCATGTTTTAGAAATTGGATTTTTGGGAGATTTGAATAAAAATGGTAGTTTTATGGTGTTTAACTTAAGATTTTGACTTGATATTGTTAGACATGATGTTTATGAACCAAAAGGACCAACATATATAATTTTTGAGGTGTTTTATAAAATTTCCGAATTTGTGTTTTGGAGGGTTTTTAGGAGGGTTTTTAGTTGAGTTTTGGGTGTGGTTTGTGTTGGAAATTGAGGGTTGATGTTAGGGTATTGGTTGGGGGGTCGTTTTGGAAGCATTTGGAAGTGTTAAATGTGTTGGAATCATCGGTTTTGGACTGTGCTAAAGGGCTGCTCGGGAATGGCTTTTTAGGGGTTGTTCTTGGTTTGAAAAACAAGTGGTTGATGTTTGAATTTCATTCCGGGTTTGCTACGTTGTGTTGTGGACTGATATAAGGTTAATTTACTTGTGTTGAGATGATTAGGAGCAAGGATTTGCATTGGTAAAGTCTCGGGATCGATTTCGGAAGTCATGAAGGCTTGAGTCGGCTTTGCTTGATTTGCTTACGGAAGTGAGGTGAGTGGTTAAATATTTCTAAATGGTTTTCAAGTGTTGGTTCAAGCATGTGAACTATGTTGGGATTAGTAGACCCACCTAGAGTTGGGATTAGAGTGGTAGCCTAATCCCAAGCTTTAATTAGAGACTTTGGTTGCACTCTTTAATGGTCGTATATGCCTCGTGTTGAATTGTGATGGTGTTGGTTATATATGTTGTATACATGTATGTTGAGGCATGATGGATGTATTGTTACATGCATGTTGATGATAAATGTGATGGAAATATACATATGACATATGAGGTGATATTTGTGTTATTGAGATGCATGTAGTGTTGACATGTGTAATGATGTTAGGAGGTGATTGCTTGATCCGAGGATCATGGTGAGTACGTGCTAAGCACGGAAGTTGATAATAAATGATATTGTGGAATGTATTAGTATTGGCACTAGTATACTTGGGTACAAATGATCGATCATTAGGATGTTAGTGTGTACACATGAGTCAAAAGTCGCGCGTGGCCTTGGTGGCGTTGAGTCACCAAGGAGGAGTACGGGTACGCCCGGAAATTGTATTTACATTAGTCGGTGATGAGTGGAATCCCATCGACGGGCGTGAGGATGAGTGGAATCCCCTCCGCGTGAGATGAGGCGTGAGGATGAGTGGAATCCCCTCCGCGTGAGATGAGGCATGAGGATGAGTGGAATCCCCTCCGCGAGAACGGTGATGAGTGGAATCCCACCGCCAGGTAATGGTTGTGTTGTTGGATGTGAGTCCAACGGTTATCCGTGTATTCGAGTCATAGCTAGGTGCCAATACAGATTGTAGTTATGTTGCCATTATATGGTTAATTGTGAGCTAATGAGATTTGTGATGTGTTGCTAACATGGTTTAATATATATGATTTCATGTATTATGGTTTTAAACATGTTGAGCATGACATGACATTGATTATATGTTCATGCATCATTTATGATCATGGCTCGTGTGGACCGGAGGTATGAACATGCATTTTATCTCAGTTGTATCTCGTGTTTGGACCCTGCATTGTTGAGGTTGTTTTTAAAGAGCTTACCCTCACTAAGCTTTTATGCTTACGCTCTCTTTTGTTCGACAATGCAGATAAATAGCTTGTGGGTGGCAAAGGCAAGGAAAGGTCTCCAAGTGTTGCTTTTGGTGAGCTCAATGTATGAGTTTTGAGTAATAGAATGTAATAGTTAAGCAATGGGATAGGTATTGATGATTTGAGTTTTGATGAATGTCGATATGTGTTATTGATTTAAATGCCTTGTTGTATGTTGAAGTGGTGTGGCTCTTGGATGCCTTGTTGAATTGTAAAGCTTGCTTATGATGCATGACTTGTATGCCTATATGTTTGGTTGCTAAGGCATGAAATCTTAAGTGCTTGTATGACCATATATGCATAAATTGCTCTTTTGTTAGAATGCCATGTATGAATGCTTTAATCCATGTTTGAGTGATTCCTCTGGCTTAAATATGTGTGCTTACATGCTTGTATATGCTTAGGTGAGTCGAGAATTGCATCTAGAGTCGTGTTTGAGGTCGTTTAGCTAAAAATTGTGGACTTGTAGTGCAGGGCGTATCGATACGCTAAGGGCTGTATCGATACGGCCTTGCTCAAAGGAAACCGTTTTTGGCTGGGGCGTATCGATACGAGGGGTGTATCGATACGGTCCCAAGTCTCTGAAATTCAGGTTAGGCTGGGCGTATCGATACACAAGGGTGTATCGATACCCTCTTAACTCTCTGAAATTCTAAGGAATGGTAGAGTGCATGGCGTATCGATACGGTGTCCAAGCGTATCGATACGGTCCAACCTAGTTGACCAAGTGGTGGTGTTGACCGAGAAGGGCGTATCGATACGCTTAAGGGCTGTATCGATACGATCTTCTTATGTTGACTGTATGGTGTTGACCTTGGTCAGGCGTATCGATACCCTCTGAAGGGGTATCGATACGACCTGCCTGAAAAGGTTAAATGGCTTGTTTTTAAGGTGTTGTTTTGGTCGGTCGATGCTACGGTGTTTGTGTTTCCGCTGTCATGTTCTCTTAGGACTTAATAAGGCATCTAGACAAGAATAAAAAAAAAATAGGGTTGCTAACCGAGGGGGAACCTTAACGGGTTTCGCTTCGGTTTTCCCCGTGTGGCTCTCTCGGACCGGTCATCCGGCCAGACCGGGACGAGGGGGTTACATGTATGCAATGTTCTTGAGTAGCGTTGTTCTTCATCCAATGAGAGCTTTATTCTGAATTGGTGCTCTATCTGGCATTCTTATATATGCCTGCACATGAGCATGCATCTATTTTACTTTTGTCATTTGCCTGTTTTATTTATTTAGAGATGCACACAAAATGTGCCCTTTTCAAAAATTTGGATTAAATCCTTTACATTTGGGAGATTTGAATGAAGAATGCTGGTTTTCTTTAACTGTTCATATAAACACTCATAAAACCTACACAAGGCTGTTCCCTGTCACTTTTTTTGGGACTGTTTCAGCTTTCACCTCACTTAACTATAATTGATTGCTTGTCTATGCACATGTGCCTATCTATGGAATGTGATGATTGATGATGGTTTTTTAGGGTTTTCATATCTTAAACAGTCATGACAAAGAGTTTCTGAGGTGTAGACACTTGCCTGCCTGCATCCATGTAACATAGATGTTCACTGTTTGTGTTGTAATTTTGTTGGATGATTCTAAAATGACCATTTTCTGTTGCATTTGTGAGCCTGATTTAGAACAACAGTTTTTAGCACATTTCTAAGGTCTATTGCATAGTCTATCATTTTGCCCTTTGGTTATATTCTTTCCCTTGCGTTTCCTTCTTATGTGTGCTTGACACTTTGCAGGTAAGTGAAGAGGTGGAAAGAGCTTTGGCAAAATTAGGCCCTCCTAGACTTAGTGGAAGGTAAAATATTTGTCTGATCATTTACGATTGTAAAGGGTTCAGTTATCCCTTTAGTTCGGGGAAAATGGCTTAGATTGGATGATTGTACTAAACTCGTAGACAATATAGGGTGATTGTACTAAACTCGTAGGTACTTGTTTGCATATTACTTTTGTTTGTACTAAACTCGTAGGTACTAAACTCGTAGGTACTTGTTTGCATATTACTTTTGTTTGTACTAAACTCGTAGGTACTTGTTTTATTGATTATGTATTACATACTTTTTTTATTCGAACATTAAATCTAATATTTTCCCTTTAAAATGAAATTATTTTTGTTATAGTAGTTTTAGTAATTTTAATATTTAAAATAAAAAAATATTAAATAAAAAATGGAATATATTAATAATTATTTAATATTTAAAAAAACAAAAAATACCAATTAAACCTATACCGACGGACAAAACTGTCAGTAAAAGATAACAGCTAGGAGCTATACCGATGGACAAACCGTCATTATAGATAACAGCTATACCAACGGACACAACCGTTGGTATAGCTCTATACCCCTATACCGACGGACAGACCGTCATTATAGATAACACCTATACTGACGGACAAAACCGTTGGTATAGCTATTCTGAGCCTATACCGACGGACCGAATGCGTCGGAATATATACCCTAATTTGTCGGGGTAGTCCACACCTATACCTACGGCTGTGTCTGTCGGTATAGGTTCAGAATGCCTATACCGACGGTTTTGTCCGTCGGTATAACTTTATACCGACAAGCGTATTACCGACGGCGTTTTGTCTGTCGGAATTTCCCTTTTGTCCGTCGGTAAAAGTGTTTAGGGTATATACCGATGGATATTTGGTGTTTTACCGACAAATATTTGTCAGTCGGTATATGTCACTTTTTTTGTAGTGAGAACAATAGTCTCTTCATAGCATAAAACAAAAAAGATAATACAACACATTTTATTTTACTATTCATCATATTCTTAAAAATAGATAATAGTAAAAATAAAATTTTCATTTACTATCGGGTTAAAATCGGGTCAATTTTCAGTTCATCTTTCGGTTCGGGTACATTTGGTTCGGTTGAAAATCGGTTCTGTTCCATTTCGGTTCAATTATCTTGGACAAGAAGCTGAAGTTGTTCTTGAAGTGTGGAAAATCAGCCTACTTGAGACGAATTTTCGGATGGGATCAAGCATTTCTGAGTCGAGTTGTCTTCTAACAAATTGACCTTCATTTATTTACCTTTCCAACACATCTTGAAATGTGTCAATCGGACATCTAAAATTCATGATACGCCCATTTTACCGAAGACTGCGCAAACAGAAAATTGGTTACGGGTTTAACTACGAGATTTTATAAATTCAGCCCAAAATGTATTATATATAGCTGTTGGACGAATTAGACTTAGCCCAACGTAATTATTAACATTTAAATTATGTTTTTAGGGTTTTATATACTTTAGGAACCAGTCACCCTTCTCCCAAGCCGTTAGATCAAGTCCAATTTAACGAAAAAGATTTCTTTTTTTTATTCATTCTTAGCTTTAGGTTAAAGCCATCCTTCATCTATAAAAGGATGATGCTTTCTTCTTTGTTTTTCAGAATTCATTGAATAAAAAATTTCTTTTGAGGTTATACTTGCACGAAGTTATCTTGTGTCTTAGAAGCGATTCATCAAGTTCATTAGAATTTGTTGTTGATCTTCACACTCTGGGTTGCCTAGTCAATTGTGATTAGGATGGTCGGTTAGAGCTGTTGAGTTATGAGGTGCTCGATTCCTTCAACCGATCTTGCTCACCAAGTGGTGGAGAAGTGGAATTTTGGGTGGATGTGGTGTGGAAGCTAAAAGATAGATGACACAATGATTTTAGAGTGGTTCAACCTTCTAACCAAGGTCTACATCCACTACCTTAGCTTCACACTAAGGATTTCCAATCAATCCACTATTGATTCGTCCCCTTTTCTAGGCTTAGGAGGAAACCCTTATACACCGATCAAGCTTTCTACCCAAAGCCTTGATCAAACCCTCTTTACAAAGAGAAAAGATAAGCAAACTTAAATCCCTCTAATAGGTGATTGTTTGCACAAATAAGCTCTCACCCAAAACCTAAAACACTTGAGCAAATTTGACAATTTTGGCTTACTAGTGTTTGTCTATACAAAGAAATGACAATTTAAGTACAAAGACAATTCTTGATCATTTGTTGATTGACAATTGAAGCGCTAACCATATCTTGATGCTTGGAGGTCTCTTTTATACTCCTTAATGAGTTTGTAGCCGTTGCTAGCCGTTGGGGTTTAATTGGAGCCGTTGGAGACATAATTTCCATCCATAAATGTAGTTCTGAAGCTACCCGAATCCAAACGCTCGAACCCGTTTCAATACGCTCTTCAAGTAGAAAGAGCCGTTGCAACACCCATATCGAAATGTTCTTGGCCGTTTCGGAACACCCGTATCGAAACCCCTTTCACCGTATCGAAACAATCTACATTTAAATGTTAGTTGGGAAATAGTCGTTGGGGTTTATGACTGTTGTGGTCGATGCCACGTTGGCGTATCGAAACAGCATAGCCCGTATCGAAACGCTGGGCAAAAATCCTATCCAGAAAAGACCCGTTTCGAAACGTTTTGACACTAGAAGACCCCGTATCGAAACACCTGAAGGTGTTTCAAAATGCCTGGAAGGTTTTGTTTAGTTTGGCTTTGAAAAACATGTAAAACCTTAAAAACATCCCCTAAAACATGGTTTCAAGTTATTTGGACTTTGGAAATAGTTTTGAATTCTTTTTAAATTAGTCTAAAACATTTTTCAATTATTATATCAAAACATTAGTTCTACAAGAGTCATATCACAGATTAGGATGATCGGTTAGAGCCATATCACAGAGGTTACCTATCTAGTTGCGGGTAGGAGGGTTCCGCGTGACAACTATCTTCACACGCCATCTCTATCTTCTACATCAATCTCCATATACGCCATCTTCCATCAATTCAAATTTGAATTTTTAGATTTGTTTTATATAACTTTATTTTTATTTTTTCAATCTTTTTAGTTTCATTCCTGTTATTTGCGAATTCTCCCAATTTATGTCCTACCATACGATTCGTTATATAAATAGGTAAATGCTTTTTTCCATTATGGATAGCGATAGTATGGCCGATCATTGTGGGTATAATGGTAGATGCTCTGGACCAAGTTATTATTATTTCTTTTTCTGCTTTTGTATTAAGCTTTTCGATTTTTTTTAATAAATGATTTTCTACAAAAGGGTTTTTATTAGTGAACGCGTCATTTTTTTAATATTTTTTTATTATTAAATTTATTTTTTTTAATTATTTAATATATATTATATATATTCTATTTATATATTTTTTATTTAATAAAAAGGGAGCGAAACAAAGAAAGAAAAAATAAGAAAAGATATTCGGCGAGCATTAGCCCACATTCTACCAAAGTCTTGTGATAAGTACTGTGGGAGGAAGGGAGGGTTTTCGAGCACTCCTGACAGTTTACAATAAGTTTTCTTATATATACGTTGTCCTCCGTTAGGATTTATTAGGTTTAGCCTCTTTAGTCAATTTAATTAGATGTTAATGTAAATGAACCATAACTATGTAAACCTATTCCTAATAGATTGACCCCAAAATAGCATATCCAAATTATAAGAAATCCCATAGAAGCCACAAGTGCGGAATTTACACCTTCAAAATTTTTATTTGTTCGGGTATGTAAATAAATAGCGAATACGGTCCACGTCCGTGGTTGGTGAGAGTAATGTGATAGAGGAAGACTTTTTTTGAAATCGGGATAGTGTTCAATAAACCACCATTGATGCAATAGAAGTAGAAGCTCTTAATGCAATATCTGGTGGTGAAGACATTCCCGCTGCTACAGTTTGAGTTGACGGTTCAGGAAAGTGCTAACAGGGGCAAAAGACTAGCATTCGATGCTTGTGTTTTCCTCTTCAACAGTAAAGTCATAAGTACCATAGCTTCCTTTTCCCAATCGTAAGGTTCATCATCTAACCCTTCATCTTGTCTTTGTTTCTTTAATTTTCCGGCCTTAATTCTAAAATTTTCAAGAAACGCTCAACAAATTTCTCTTGAAATTTCAGATTTGCGCCTAACTTTCTTGTTTGAGTCTAAAGCCCTAGGCTTGCTTCCAAGTAACCAAATTGAAGATTCCAACGTGGTGGGGCAGTCGCACATCATACTCACTTTCCTTTGCAAATTTGACAAGAAAGTAGCCATTCTCAAGATAAATGACATAAAATTTTCCTTGGGGTTGCTAAAGAGCATGAAATTCGTTCATTAAAGCGCGATATACGTCACATAAGGCTAACTATCATTGTCTTTGTTATGAGTCTTCAATAGAGTTAGTTTATAGTCAGTTGTAAAGTCAAATCTGTTGAGATGAGTCAGCAGAGTTAGTTAGGAATGTTGTTAGTTTACTAACTCACACTGACTCACTCAACACTGTATAAATATTGTCCAATCTCTTTTGAGATATTATGGAGTTATTAATAAAATTGAGAGTATCGTCTCTCTTCTACCACTTCTCTCTCATTCTCTAGTTGTATATTCTAGCATGGTATCAGTCGTTGGCCTTCCGGGATCTCTTTCGTTGTGCTTTGGTGTTACAGTTGTTAGTTCTGGTGCTTGCTAAAGACTGTGGTAATTGATTCAAGCTGGTGACTCAAGAATGGGCCCTGATATGTCTTCCGTTCGTCAGGATTTTTAGTTGAAATAGCATCGGAATTGATAAGATCGTGGTGAGATTCGTGTCCTCATCTATGCTTTAATCTTTACATCTGTTCTTTGGTCTCAATTTCTAAAGTTTTCAATTTCAGTCGTTAGGATGTTTGTCTCGTGAATCTGTTGCAAGAGCAGACTAGTGATTTGAGGTAACTTTCTAGATCAAGAACTGTGTCTTATGATGTGTTATCATCTTTGTGGCATCACAGTCTTTACCTGCTTTTTGGTTGCTCTCATTTCTATTGTGGCTTGTTAGTTTTATCTTGATCTTGTTTCTACTGGATTTTGCTTAGTTCTTGCATTGATTTTTGGTTGTGGCCTGCTGATCTATCAAGTTTACGATGTAATGTCTCTATGGTTTCTTTAGTAGTCTTCTTAGTTAATGTGGGCGTGCTCATCATCTGTTCGATGTTATGCCCCTGTGACTGTTTTGTGTATTATCTTTTGGTGTTCTCTACTTCTACTCTGAGTTGTGGTCTGCTTATGATCTGGTGATGGCTACCGAATCGTCTGTTAGCTCTAGCTCAATTTCTGCCTCTTTAATCTCTTCCACGAGCAACTATTCCATTCAACAACTACTGGAACTTGATACTGTGAAATTAAGTGAAAACACGTATGTGATCTGGAAACATCAAGTTCTTCTAATTGTAGAAGGGTATGATTCGATACCATTCATCTCGGATCATGAGATTCCTGCAAAAACAGTTGTGGATCCAACAGGGGTGACGGTCAGTAATCCCATATTTCTTGCATATCTTAAGCAAGATAGGCTTCTAGCTTCTTGGCTCTTGTCCACTATTATTGCATATGTGCTACCACATCTTACAGGGCTTAACACCTCTCAAGGGATTTGGAATGCTTTAGCACGAAGATATGGTGCTAGGTCTTCGTCTAAGATTTCCTCCCTTCGACACAGCCTTCATTCCTAGAAGAAACGTGGCCTTTCTGTCAGTGAATATCTTGGGAAGATCAAGCAGATCTGTGACACTCTGAGTGCATCTGGTAATGTTGTCACAGAACAGGAACAAGTAAGTTTCATCCTTGCGGGACTGACAGCTGAGTTTGAATCAGTGATTGTTGTGGCCTCTCGTGAAACACAGACTCTTGAGAGTCTTTCTGAAATGTTGTTTGACTGTGAAACAAGGCAAAAGGAATTCATGTCTGATAGCTTTTTGATCCAAGCTAATGTGGTGACTCATGTCCACTCTAAATCTGAAGACTCTGGTGATAAGGATGAATTCAGTGGGGATCAATTCTTCGATTCGAATCGGTTTGCTCGGGGACAGCGTGGAAATAACTTCTTCAGGGGCAGAGGCAGGGGTCGTTTTGGTTCTAATCGACCTCAATGTTAGCTATGTAGAAAGTATGGCCATTTGGTCCAAAAGTGTTATTATAGGTTTGATCATAGTTTCACTGGTTTGCCTAATACGAGAAGTGATTATGTTTACTCGACTCATACTCCCAGTTTTGGCCCAAAGTTAGACTCGTTAGGTCCAAATATTTCCCCTATTCAAGCCTACTCTCATACATTCTCGACTACCCCACCATCTTCATATCCTACAAATTATGCACCATTTGTTCCCCTTATGACTGGTGCTATTCCAGCAACTCCTCCACCTAACAACTCTGGTGTTCTTCCTTCTATGTCTGCTGTTTTCCCATCTGTTCCTGTCTCTCCTGGGTACTATGGGTCTCATGGTTGCGGTTCCACTGGTTCGAGAGATGTGGTGTGGTATCCTAATTCAGGTGCTACCCACCACATCACCAATGATCGAGCTAACCTTCAATCTGAGGCGGTATACACAGGTATGGATTCTCTTCTTGTTGGGAATGGGAATGAAGCTCGTATTTCCCATATTGGTTATGGTAAGTTGATGTGTGGGGATAGGTCTATGAACTTGAATAACTTGTTGTGTGCCCCTGACATCAGGAAAAATCTATTGTTTGTATCTAAGTTTGCCCGTGATAACGATGTGTTTTTTAGTTTCATCCTCGTCACTGTTTTGTTAAGGATGCTCAGACCAGGATGCCTCTGCTGTAGGGGAAGCTCACTCCTGAGGGGCTTTATGAGCTACGGTCAGTTGATGTTTCTTGTTCTTCGAGTGGTTCTTCAGCTCAAACGTTTGTTGTCTCTAAGTCTGGCATGCCTTTGGAAGTGTGGCATCGACGCCTTGGCCATCCATCTCTCTCAGTTCTTAAGTCTGCTTTAAATTCTTGTAATATTCAAGTGTGTGACAATAACTTACCTGATGTTTGTTATTCATGCATGCAAGGCAAGGCACATAAACTTCCATTTTGTTTGTCGAAAACTGAATATACCTCTCATATTCAATTGGTTGTTTTTGATGTAAGGGGACCGGCTCATGAAGAGTCTGATGGTTATCGTTACTATGTGTCATTCATTGATGTTTTCAATCGTTTTACGTGGTTATACTTGCTCAAACATAAATATGATGTATCCACATGTTTTGTTAATTTTTATATTATGGTTGAAGTTCAATTTGGATGCAAAATTAAAGTGTTGCATACAGATGGCGGTAGTGAGTACAAGTGTCTGTCCAAATGGTTACTTGAACATGGTGTTCTTCATCGTATTTCATGTCTTACCACATTCGAACAGAACGACAAGGCTGAAAGGAAACATCGACATATTGTGGATATGGGCCTAACCCTTTTAGCCCAAGCTGGGTTGGCATTAAGCTACTGGAGTCATGCCTTTGTCACGGATGTGTTTCTAATAAATCGTGTGCTAACACCTGTTTTGAGTGGAAAGTCACCGTATGAGGTTTTGTACAAGCAAAAACCCGACTATGATTATTTTCGGGTCTTTGGGTGTGCTTGCTTCCCGTTGACAAGGTCGTTTAATCAACATAAACTTGATTTTCAGACCCGTCAGTGTATTTTCTTGGGCTATTGTCCACAACATCGTGGTTACTAATGTTTAGATTCTGATGGGAAGGTCATTTTATCCCGTCATGTTATCTTCGATGAGAATAAATTTCCCAACAATAGTACGATACTATTTCATCACAATCCTTCACAATGTTCTGATCATGTTGAGCGTGTTGGGTTTCCTCTAGTTTTGGTTTCTCCCGGGCCCAGTGTTTTGTCTTCTTGCCCGCAGGCTGTGTGTTCAGGCCCACGAGAGGTTTCTCCGGGTGTAGAGGTCCCGAATCGGTCTCCGCGTCATGACTCTGAGTCTCTTCCTGGTACTACTGTCTTTGGGCCTACTATTAATGGGCCAGAGTATACGATAGGTCTTGCACATGTTGAAGCTCACTCTGACGAGTCACAATGTGATGATGTGTCTGCTGAACGGACTGCCTCTTCACCAAGTCTTTTGGGCCAGGCCAATGGTCTTGATTTCTCTCATGGGTTGTTGAACCCACCACTAGATGTTGACACAGCTGGGCTATCTCTGTCTTGTACAATTCCCCTTGAATTAGGGCATCAACAGATGGATGGTTTCGGCGCACAATCTACTGTTGGGGTTTTAGTTCCTTCTTTCGAATTTGTTGATTCAGTTCCTGAACCAGTACTGGTTTCCCCATTGAGTCGTGATTTATCGGCATCTCCACAAGAGCCTGTGATCCAACCATCGGTTTCCCCTTGAGTCGTGGTTTATCGCCATCTCCACAAGAGCCTGTGATTCAACCATCGTCTGTTTCGACGAATGTTTCCTCTTCGTTTTTGCCTGATATGGGTGCGGCTTTGCCTGGTTTGTCTTCTGCGGAGATTTCTCATTCCCCTCCTATGACTAATATACACCCGATGGTCACACGGGGAAAGAATGGGATTCGCAAACCAAAGGCGTTTCATGACTTTGTTATTTCCCTATCTGACACTGATGAACCTCAATCGATTCATGAGGCAAGCAATGGCACCAGGCACCTCAAGATGAATAGGATGCTCCGGTAAAGAATAACACGTGGTCTATTGTTGAGTTGCCTAGCAATCGACGGGCAGTCCAGTGCAAGTGAATTTTCAAGGTAAAACGGCACGCTGACGGGTCTGTGTCTCGGTATAAGGCCCGCCTTGTCGCCAAAGGGTATCTTCAGCAAGCTTGGTGTGATTTCCATGAGACGTTCAGTTCGGTGATTAAACCCACGATCGTTCGAACTATTATCTCCATCGTCGTGACAAAAAGGTGGACCTTACGACAGATTGACGTGAATAACGCCTTCCTCAATGGCGATTTGGTTGAGAAGGTTTATATGACTCAGCCTCCGGGATATGAACAAGGGGACAAAAGAGGTTAGTGTGCAAATTAAATAAAGCTATATATGGGTTAAAGCACGCTCCTCGAGCTTGGTTTGAGAAGTTGCGGGATTATTTGCTTTCTGCTGGTTTTACTGTTTCTAAATCTGATCCTTCATTGTTTGTTCGTCTAGAGAATGGTTCCACGGTTTATTTACTCGTATATGTTGATGACATAATACTTACCGGCAGTGATAGTACTAAGGTCTAGAGTGTAATCACAAATTTAGATAAGCAGTTCTCTCTTAAAGATCTTGGTTTGTTAAATTTTTTTAGGTGTTGAATTTCGTTATGATACTGACTCTTTAGTTTGGAGTCAAACAAAATATATTCGTGATTTGTTGAAAATGAGTGGTTTAGAGACTGCTAAGGGTCTCCCAACTCCGATGGTTACAAGTTTGCATCTTTCAACTTCCGATGGCTCTCCTATTTCTAATGTTTCTGAGTACAGAAGCATTGTTGGTGCCCTGCAGTATGTGGTCATTACGTGGCCTGAGATTGCTTTTGCAATTAACAGAATCTATCAGTTTATGCAGAATCCTCTTGACACTCATTTTCAGGCTGTTAAACGGATCCTACGATATTTACAAGGCTCAATCGATTATGGTTTACGATTTATTGTGGCCTCTCGAATGAATATTGCTACATTTGCTGATGCAAATTGGGGATCTGATTTGGATGATCGACGGTCGACTACTGGATTTTACTTATTTTTTGGGGGCAATCCAGTCTCATGGGGTTTGAAGAAGCAGTTAGTGGTTTCTCGTTTCACTGCAGAGGCTGAGTACAAGGCAGTTGCATGTGCCACCTCTGAAATTCTTTGGCTTCTTTCCTTACTGCAAGAGTTGCATATTTCGTGTGATGGCACTCCAACTTTGTAGTGTGATAAATCCAGTGTTGTAGCTATTTCAGCTAACCCAGTCTTACATTCCAAGTTCAAGCATGTTGAGCTTGACCTATATTTGGTTCGGGAAAAGGTTGCCGCAGGTACTCTTCTTGTCAACGAAGTCCCTACCTATGAACAAATTGTTGATGTTATGACTAAGCCACTGTCTGCTCCTATTTTCACACGTTTTCGTCACAAGCTTGTTGTGGTGCCTGCTCCCTCTTAGCCTGGTTGAGGTATATTTTTCTTGTTTTTCTTGTGTGTTCCTTGTTATCTTGTGATATGTTGCAGGTTTGTTTGACGTTTTTGATGAAGTTCAAGATCTTCAGCTTGACAGAAGTTGGGTGAATGTTATGAGTCTTCAATAGAGTTAGTTTATAGTCAGTTGTAAAGTCAAATCTGTTGAGCTGAGCCAGCAGAGTTAGTTAGGAAGGTTGTTATATTATGGACTTATTAATAAAATTGAGAGTACCGTCTCTCTTCTACCACTTCTCTCTCATTCTCTAGTTGTATATTCTAGCAGTCCTACTATTATCAAGCATCTCTTTTGGGAACTTTCCTGTATCAAGCTTTGCACCTATTCCCTTTCTCGGGTAATAATCGATCTCCTGAAATTGTTCATTTGTGGAAAAAGAAGAAGCAAATAAACCATATTCCTACAACACCACTTGATAAACCACAAGTAGTATGCCATGCCATTACACGAAATTGAGCACGACAGTGATGATTTCACTCCTTGGACTTCTTTTTCTTTTTATTTTCACTTGCAGCAATTCCTTCATCTTTGCTCTTCTTTTTCTTCTTCTTGCTCGGTGTTGAGTTGTGTGGAGCTCGATTCGTTCAACCGTTCTTGCTCACCAAGTGGTGGAGAGATGGATTTTTGGGTGGAAGGGTTGTGGAAGCTAAAATAAAGATAGACACAATGATTTTAGAGTGGTTCAACCTTCTAACCAAGGTCTACATCCACTACCTTAGCTCCCCACTAAGGATTTCCAACAATTCCACTAATTGCTCTTCCCCTTTTCTAGGCTTAGGAGATAACCCTTACACACAATCAAGCTTTCTACCCAAAGCCTTGATTGAAACCATCTCTTACAAAGAGACAATGAAAGCAAACTTAAAACCCTCTAATAGGTATTTGTTTGCACAATTAAGCACTCACCCAAAACCTAAAACACTTGAGCAAATTTGACAATTTTGGCTCACTAGTGTTTGTCTATACAATAAATGACAATTTAAGCTCTAAGACAATTCTTGATCATTTGATGTTTGACAATATGAGCATTAGCCTTTACTTGATGCTTGGAGGTCCCTTTTATACTCCTTGATGAGTTTATAGCCGTTACTAGTCGTTGGGGATGATTTGGAGCCGTTGAGGACTTTATTTCCCTTTATTAATGATGTTCTGCAGCCTTCCGTATCGATATGCTTGGACCCATATCGGTATGGCCTTCATTAGAAACTAGCCGTTGGGCTCTTGCCAGCCTAGGCGTATCGATACGCTTGAGGGCGTATCGGTACGAGTTTACTTTTAAATGACCGTTGGGAAAGTAGCCGTTGGGGTGGTTGAAAGGGGATCGGTACGCTTACCAGGCGTATCGAAACGATCCCGATCCGTATCGAAACGGCCAAGCCTGTTTCGATACGGGTTTTGGCAGTGACCAAACTGGGGCAAAAAGGTATTGATACGGGTTGGACCGTATCGGTACGGGTAGCTTGAAAACTTAAGTTTGGCTATATAAAAGCATGAAAAGTTTTGCCAAAAACCTCTTAAAATCCCTCAAACATAAATTCATGTTGTTTGGACTTAAAATCAAGTTTTAAATTCTTTTCAAATTAGTCCAAAACGTTTTTCAATTATTATATCAAAACACTAGTTCTACAATCTCCCCCTTTTTGATATAATAAAACTCACTTGAAAAATTGTTTGGGATTCTCTCCCTTTAACTTTAAAAATGTGAATAAGAGGTTAAAGATTTGAAATCATTTAAAGCTCCCCCTTATTCATTTGAAAATTCAATTTTTCAAACCATTTCTCCCCCTTTTTGTTATATCAAAAAGAATTTAAAACATTAAGTTCAAAATAACAATGGAGGTAAAAATTGAAAAAAATAAGAATTTGGTTTTAAAATGGCTCCCCCTTACTCAAAGCATCAATAAAATGTTAGTCCAACATTTATGATCATCTAGTTGAATTTAAAAAAATAAACAAATGAAATAAAAAACAACTAGAATTTTACCAACACTTGAACTCAAGGTAGGATGTGAAGCCTTCCTTCTTCAAGTGTTCTTCCTTGTGTGCATGGAGCTCCCCCTCAATATTTGACTTGTTGAACATCTCCATCACACCTAGCAAAAGACAATCAAGTAATTTTTTGTATCCAAATTGCTTTGGATCCATAAACGTTAGTAGCACAAATTTTAGTCCCCTTAGGAATCCATCTTTCAATGTCATCCTTTTTAATTGAAGTGGTTAGTCCTTTTGGGACCCAAACACTTCTAAAACATTTTCCTTTTACAAATCTAGGGGCACTAGATTGTCTTACATAAAAATTTGATTTTCCAACATTGTTTTTCTTTTCAAGCTCTTTGGAAATCAAATCCTTTTCTTCTTGAACTTTTTGAAGCAATTTTTGTAAATCAAAACATTTTAATTCAAACTCCTCGAGTTTTGCTTCAAGTTCAAGTTTGGTTTTAGAAATCAAATCATTTTGAATTTTTAACTTTGAAATCAATTTATTGTTTTTCAAAATGTGATTTTTAAAATCTAAAACCAAATCATCATAGGCATCTTGTAATTCATCAAAAGAGTAAGAACATGAAGTAGATGAATTAGAAGTTACCCTTGAATCTTCTTCGATGGCCATAAGGCAAAGGTTGGCTTGTTCATCATCGGTGGAGTCCTCATCACTCCAAGTAGCCACATGTGCCTTCTTCTTATGGCTTGAAGTGCTTACCCTCTCCTTTTTCTTGGGTTCTCGTTCAAGCTCTCTCAAGGCTTTCTTCATGAGTGGGGCACACTTCTTGAAGAGATAAACAATCTCTTCATCTTCATCCTCCTCTTCACTTGAATAGACATGATGGCAAGTGGAGGACTTGAGAGCCATGACACTAGCATTGATGCCTAGCCCTTTGATTTTCTTCACTCCCATAGCTCTAATTTATTCCCTCTTCTTCTCATCCTCTTTGTTCTTCTTCATGATTTGATGAGTAAGGAGAGACCCCATGAGTTCATCAAGCTTCAAGGTCTTCAAATTCTTGGCTTCGATGATGGCGGTCCTCTTTGAGTCCCATGACTCGGGAAGTGAGTAGATGAGCTTTCGGACAAGCTTCTCTTCCGGGATGGCTTCTCCATAACCTTTAAGACCATTGGTGATGGTGGAGAACCTATCAAACATCTTCTCGATGTTCTCTTCCGGATCCATTTTGAAGTTCTCATACTCTAAGGTTAGGAGCCCAATCTTGGTCTCCTTGACTTCATCGGTTCCCTCGTATGTGACTTCAAGATTGTCTCATACCTCATTGGCACTCTCACAAGAAGACATCTTCTCATAGATGGTTGGGCCAAAAGCACAAAACAAGATGTGCAAGGCTTTGCAATTAAGCTCCATCTTCTTGCGATCGTAGGCACTCCACTCCGCTTTGCTTCTTTGAGGCACGAACGGATCGTCTTCAACTATATCCCATAGCTTGTAATCTCTAGATTTGATGAAGAACTTCATCTTTGTCTTCCAATGGGCATAGTGGGTTCCATCAAAGAAAGGCGGTTTGTCGATTGATTGTGCCATTTGAGCCGGTTGATGAACTAGTGATCCAGCTTGCTGGATCTTCTCAATAGGATGTGAATCCCCTTTCGACTGGACCAAGCTCTAATACCAATTGTTAAGTTGTGTGGAGCTCGATTCGTTCAACCGTTCTTGCTCACCAAGTGGTGGAGAGATGGATTTTTGGGTGGAAGGGTTGTGAAAGCTAAAATAAAGATAGACACAATGATTTTAGAGTGGTTCAACCTTCTAACCAAGGTCTACATCCACTACCTTAGCTCCCCACTAAGGATTTCCAACAATTCCACTAATTGTTCTTCCCCTTTTCTAGGCTTAGGAGGTAACCCTTACACACAATCAAGCTTTCTACCCAAAGCCTTGACTGAAACCCTCTCTTACAAAGAGACAATGAAAGCAAACTTAAAACCCTCTAATAGGTGTTTGTTTGCACAATTAAGCACTCACCCAAAACCTAAAACACTTGAGCAAATTTGACAATTTTGGCTCACTAGTGTTTGTCTATACAATAAATGACAATTTAAGCTCTAAGACAATTTTTGATCATTTGATGTTTGACAATATGAGCATTAGCCTTTACTTGATGCTTGAAGGTCCATTTTATACTCCTTGATGAGTTTATAGCCGTTGGGGATGATTTGGAGCCGTTGAGGACTTTCTTTCCCTTCATTAATGCTGTTCTACAGCCTTCCGTATCGATACGCTTGGACCCGTACCGGTACGGCCTTCATCAGAAACTAGCCGTTAGGCTCTTGCCAGCCTAGGCGTATCGATACGCTTGAGGGTGTATCGGTACGGGTTTACTTTTAAATGACCGTTGGGGTGGTTGAAAGGGGATCGGTACGCTTACCAGGCGTATCGAAACGATCACGATCCGTATCGAAATGGCCAAGCCTCCTTCGATGCGGGTTTTGGCAGTGACCAAACTGGGGCAAAAAGGTATCGATACGGGTTGAACCGTATCGGTACGGGTAGCTTGAAAACTTAAGTTTGGCTATATAAAAGCATGAAAAGTTTTGCCAAAAACCTCTTAAAATCCCTTAAACATAAATTCAAGTTGTTTGGACTTAAAACCAAGTTTTAAAATCTTTTCAAATTAGTCCAAAACGTTTTTCAATTATTATATCAAAACACTAGTTCTACACTCGGCAACATCCGCATTAATGTTGTTTGTCTTATCTGGATCCATTATTACTATTATTATTTTTGTTGCTAATTTGATCTAAATGCCCGTCTCGTGTCGGTTTCAAGCATCAATGATGATGATACTATAATATATGTTGGCTACAAATTGTTTTTGGATTTTTATTTTGCAAATCAAAATGTTTAGGTTTGCTATTGAACCTCTTCGCAAATTTTGACATATTCAACTGGCTATTAAAGGAAAACAAAGCAAGAAAAAACAGGGAAAAGAAAGAAAGAGGTTGAAGAAGAAGATAGCGTGCCACGTCCGCGTTTTTGAGAGAAGTTAACGAGAGGGACTAAAATGAAAGCAGACTAAAAGTTGGGTAACTCTAATAAAAATTTTAAAAGTTCAGTGACCAAAGTGAACGCTCCCTAAAAGTTTGGTGACCACTGGTGTACTCTACCTAAAATATAAAATACTAACAATTAGTTGATTTAGTAATATAAGGTGTTAGACTCTTTAAAAAAATCACCTTCATAATTAATTTTAACATTACAAATGAAGAAAACTAAATTAAAAAAATATTATCTCTATGATAAATCTTTACAAAATCTAATAAAGATTAATCGGATAAAGGAGTGAAAATCGATAGTTCCATAAAGTACAGAATAGTGTATAAATATTATTTTAGAACAGCGATTGAATAATGCAACTTTGAAGTTTTTTCTCCTTCCTAAAAGAAAAATCAAACTCCAATACAAGCTTACCTAGACAATCAGACAAAATTTACATAATCATTTAAATAATTAATTAACAAATCGACCTATTTCCTCTCTTATTTTTTAATATCTTTTGGTGATTCTAATTTCTAAACCCAGCTCGGCTCCGACACAGCAAAGCTCTAAACTCAATCATTTGCACCCGAACCACACCCCCTTCTTCGGCAATTTTGAATCAATAATCCCTTTTAAATAATTATTAGGGAAAATGGCTCCCAAAAAATATTATTTGGCAAAATGACCCATAAATTTGCCACGTCAGTGAACCTCGCGTTATGTAGGAAGCGAGGTCTGATATCGCGTTCTGCATAACGCGATTTCGGTCTACTTGGCCTTGTTGTTTGTGTTAACGGTTTTACAGAACCTCGCGTTCTGCAGAACGCGAGGTCCACGAGAATTTGAAAGGGTGGCTGAATATATCACACAGACCTCGCGTTCTCCAGGACGCGAGTTCTGTGCAACTCTGGGCTGAAGAACAAGTGTGGGTAGGCTTGTTCGAGCCCAATTTCGGGCGTGTAAATCGTATATTTTTATCGAACATCGAGTTTGGGGTCTTAGTACTGGAAATTCTCTATCGTATGACGCCAATACGGTTAATTTTCGTCTATTCTACACTGGTTTAAAATGGCTTCCAAAACCCTATGCTATCATCATTTTTTGAATGAAGTTGCCTTTGAACAAATGTCGATAGGCATGTTCGAGCAGAATTTCATACGTATAAATTGTAAATTTTTAGCTAACATCATGTTTGGGGTCGTAGTACTGGAAATTCTCTATCGTATGACACCGACATGGTCAATTTCCGTCCATTCTACACTGACTTAAAGTCGCTTCGGAAACGCTATCATAACATATTTTTTGAATGATTGAAAATATAAGATGACCTACTGTATAAATCGAAGTAGACTGACTTTATTGATTCGATTGTCATGGGCGAACTCGCATATACAAATTAAAAATAATTAATTAAGACGAGGGGCTGAGCGATTAGGACACTTAGGAGTTGTGTGTCCAGGATTTTTACATACACTACAATGCTTCCTTTGTCCGGTTTTTTCTCGATGTTCGACCATATCCTCGGCACAGTGTATTCTTGTAGATCGTGGACGTCCTTTGGCTCTTAGTAGTGCTGGATCTGGGCGTATGGTTGGTTCAGTGTCCACGGCATTCGGATCAACCTCATTTCCAATTGGAGGAAACCCTTTTTCGTAAACCTTAAACACCGTTTCAAGTAAGTATACCGGATCAACCAGATGCATGTATTATATCCGTTGGTTAGTGCAAGCAGCAATGGCGTGTGCGCACGGGTATTTGAATGTTTGGAAAATTCCGCACTCGCAGGTTCTTTCCCTTAGATTTACCACGTACGCGTTGTGCTGAATGCCTTCCAACCGCCTGGAAAATTCTGCAACACAAAACTTGTGTCCTTCTCGCGAGAAGATAGTTGCAGTCATCTGTCTTGATTGGCCCAATTGAGTATGCAGTTTTGTGCGGAAATCCGGATGGACTTTGTGTCCACCTACCGTGTACTCAGTTGCTTGCCTTCCCAAGGTTGCAAAAAGGGTATCTGTTGAACTTATTTTGATTTTGATATAACTTAAAAAGAAATTTTAAAGGACTAAATTGTAAAAATTTGAAAAGTAATTTTAAAGAAATAAATTTGTCAAAAACTCGATTTTAACTTGACAAAATGCTTTGAAAAAGTTCGATTCAATACGTATATCGAACTACATTTTTAAAAGCCAACAAATGCCCAAAATACTCATTTTGCAAGGAAAGTTTCGAAACTTTATCAAAGTTTCGAAACTATACTGGGCAGTAGCATGGCAGTAGCACTCTGTTTTTGAAACCTTGGCCTGAAAGTTTCGAAACCTTATGAAGGTTTCGAAACCTTTGGCCTGCAACGGTCATATATTTCAAATCTAACCCTAAAGTTTCGAAACCCTTGGTAAAGGTTTCGAAACTTATATGCAGGGGAGCTTTTAAAGGTCAAAAATAAACACTCCCAACGGCTCCAAAGACCCCCCAAAGGCTCCTAACGGCTAGATACTCAAACAACACTATAAATACAGCATTTGATCAATATTGAAGCATCAAGAAAGAGTAAGAAACATCAAGAAAGCATATACAAGCATTCAAGCTTCCAAGAGTTTATTTCGAGCTTATTTTTCGATCTTTCTTGAAAAACACTAGAGTGTTCTTCATTGTAATTCTTGTTCTAGTGTTTATTCGGGTGTGTGAGAGAGCTTAAACTTTGCAAACACTTTCCTAGTGAGGATTTTCTAGTTTGATCATTTGTATCCAACTTTGGGATAGGATTCAATAGACTTTGGGGTATAAGTCTATTGAAGTGTGTAAGGTTACTCCTTGTCCTTAAAGGAAAGACAAATTAGTGAATTTGTGGGAAATCCTTAGTGTGGACGCTAAGGTAGTGGATGTAGACTTTGGTTAGAAAGTCGAACCACTCTAAATCGCTTTGCAATTTTTATCTTTGCAATTATCTTCCGCCGTTATTTTCAAAAATCCAATTCACCCCCCCTCTTGGTTTTATTCGATCGATTGCCACGTTCTACAATTGGCATCAGAGCTTGGTTCATTAGAAGGTCTTACAACCTCTTGAAAAAGATCCAAGAAGTGTGCAATCATCCACAAAGTCATCCATGGCATCCACCTCCAATATTGTAGCTTGGGGAGATTCTCAACCCACCAACAAACCGCCTTTCTTCAATGGAGTAAATTATGCGTATTGGAAAAACCGCATGAAGCTCTTCATCCAAGCTTATGATCTTGAAGCTTGGAAAATCATCATGAGAGGATACATAGCACCAACGAGCAATATTGAATCATGGAGCGTTGAAGAAGACAAGGGATTCTCAACAAATGCAAATGCTATGCATCTCATCTTCTGTGCCCTTGGCCCGGACGAGTATGGAAGGGTGTCATCTTGTTCCAATGCAAAAGAAATTTGGGACAAACTTGAAGTTACACATGAAGGTACAAATCAAGTGAAGGAGACCAAAATCGGGCTCCTCAATCTAAGTTATGAGAACTTCAAGATGGACCCCGAGGAAGACATCAAAACCATGTCTGATCGATTCTCCGTGATCGTAAATGGTTTAAAAGGTTATGGCGAAGTAATCCCCGAAGACAAACTTGTGAGGAAGATGATCTACTCTCTTCCCAATTCATGGGATTCGAAGAAAACGGCCATAATAGAAGCAAAGGACCTCAAAGTTCTCAAATTAGATGAGCTTATTGGTTCCTTGCTTACTCACGAAATGATGTCAACGGGCAAGGAAGAAAAGAAGAACGAAGTGGAGAAAAAGAAAGTTGGTCTTGCTCTTAAAGCATCCAAAAAGGATGATGATTCTAGTGAAGAAGATGAAGAAAAAGAGATGGCTATGTTTGCCAAAAGATTTAAAAACTTCATGTTGACCAACAAAGGAAGAAGATTCCAAAGAGAAGAGGGATTCAAAAGCAACAAAGGGAGAGATCCTCTAACTTGCTATGAGTGCAACAAACCGGGACATATCAGGTTCGATTGTCCTCAACTAAAGAAAAATAGCTATGAGAGGAAGAAGCACAAGGCTCACGTAGCTACTTGGAGCGATGACTCTTCCGACGAGGACGAGGATGAAGTAGCCAACTTGTGTTTTATGGCTATCGAGGATGACTCAATGGTAACCTCTAATTCATCTTATTCATTTGATTATACTTTCGATGAATTACAAGAGGTTTATAATGAATTAGCCTTAGAGTATGAGAAGTTGATTTTGAAAAATAGAAAAATTACTTCAAAATTAAAAAATGAAAATGACTCTCTCTCTAAGACTAATAAGGAATTTGAAAGCAAGTTCGAAGAAATGCAAGTCCAATTAAAAGATTTTGAAAAGAAAAATCAAGACTTGCAAAACTTACTTTCAAAGGTCCATGAAGATCATCAAAAGGAACTTGATGATCTTAAAGCTTCTTTCAACAAAGTTGGGACAAAAATTGTTGAAAAATGTGAAAGTTCAAAAACCAACTATGTTAGAAAGAACTTTCAAGGGTATAGACAAAGATCACCTAATCGAAAGATGATTAGGAGAATTTGGGTTCCAAAGGGACTCATTGCTAACAAAGATTTTAATCTATTGTCAAAATGGATACCCAAAGGGACTAAATTACTAGGAACTAACTCTTATGGACCCAAAAGAGTTTGGGTACCAAAACATACATAGTTCCCTTTTTGTAGGTGTGTTGGAGCAATGATATGCAAATTTGAAGAAACTTGAAAGCTCTAGACACACAAAATGGAAGGACACTTGAAGAAGCTCAATCGACATATCTTGATTCAAGTGGTAACATTTTTATGCAAAATTTACTCTTACATGTTAATTTATATGAATAATTTGTGTTGAAACATGTTTGAGGTTCCCCATATGTTATATGAATGCTTTTAGTGAGGGGGAGTTATGTTTTGCATGTTTGCTTAATTTTTTGACCCTATGTGTTTATGTTTGTCTTTAGGTCTTAAAATTAGCAATTTAATGTGCTTAATTGTTTAAAAAATTTTTTTGGTGACCTTAGTTAAGATAGTCACTTTTAAATCCAACTATAAGCGTAAAATTCTTTATTTTTGGTTCAAATATGGTCTTTAATGTTGATAATAATCATAGTAATATCAGAATGCTTTTAGGAACAATTTTGAGGCAAAATCTGAAATTATCTAAGTCAATACAGGACAAAGTTTCGAAACTTATACAAAGTTTCGAAACCTTGGTAGGATAGTTTCGAAACTATAGAAACTTTATCAAAGTTTCGAAACTATACTGGGCAGTAGCATGGCAGTAGCACTCTGTTTTTGAAACCTGGGTAAAGGTTTCGAAACCTTCATAAGGTTTCGAAACCTTGGCCTGAAAGTTTCGAAACTTTAGAAAAGTTTCGAAACTTTTAGGTACCCAGAATCAAATTTTAGCTACTGGATGCAATCGTTTCGAAACTTTGGAAAAGTTTCGAAACCTTAGGCTGAAAGTTTCGAAACTTTCCCAAAGTTTCGAAACCTTCATTAAACCTGGCCTTGTTCGGACGGGTTTTTGAGCATAAAAACATATTTTTTTAAACCCTAACTCATTCCTTCAAATATCAAACGGCCATTCTCTCAAATTCTCTCAAAATCCTCAAAACCATTGATCAAATCTACAAGTTTCAATCAAACTTTTGGGTTTTCTTTATCATCTTCATCAAGTATTTGAGGTAATTTTTCATTAAAACTTCAATTTCTTTAAGTTTTTGAGAATTTTTAGGGTTATAAAATTTTTAGGGAATCAAGTTTTAGAGAATTTTAGAACAATGTGGGTTGATAATTTTGCTTATTATATCATGTTTTGCAGGAGGTATCACCTAATCTAGATTTATCTCTTGTCTAAACACCTTTTAACTCTTGCCCACAAAGTGTTTGATAAAATTCCCCAACCAAAATTTTTTTGCCAAAAAATCATGCCTCCTAGAGTAATTCTTCCTAGAACCAATCCTCCTAGAGCTAAACGACAACGCAATGAAATTGGCCAAAATTCTAGTTCAAATCCAAACCCTCAATTTGAGGAACTTTGCTTTAGAAATCCGGATAACTTAGATAGATATCAAAGTGTTTTTGAGAATAAGAAAGTTAGAGAGGAAAGAACTATAGATTTTGATTTTCTTACTTCTCCAGATTTTAATTTTGATCTATTTGAACTATTTGCCGATTGGAAATGGCTTGATTTTCTAAACATTCCTCCTTACACCCATCGCAAATTAGTTCGTGCCTTTTTTGCCAATGCCTCTTTTATCCGATCACCTAGGGATCGAAACACCATCTTAGGTATCCGTTCTTACCTTATGGGTACCGAATTCGATATAACACCTCAAATAATAGCTGATCATTTAGGTGTTCCTTTAGATGGTAGTTCAGATGAAAACGTAGCTCATAACATTCCTGCTTTCCCGGATGGTAGTCCTACGCACCTTCCTCTCGAGGAGCGCCTCTTTTTACTCCTTACTACTTGGTTCTTCCGTCCCTCCGGCGGAAAAGCCACTAGTATGAGAGCTTGTGATTATTGGTGGCTACGCCAATATCGTGATAGAACTTGTCCCGATATTGCTACCATCATTTTTCTCAACCTCATCAAAATCATTCATAATCCCACCTCATTCTCTCTCTCTTATGGGAATGTTCTTAGCCATATTTTTAGGAAGCTCAATATTGACACTTCCTTAGATCCACATGTTAAGAACAAGAGCTTTATTGACATTAAATCTTGTCACAAAGCCCAATGGTATCATGGAGATCACGGTTGGGTTCATAGAGGAGAGGAGTTTGATGATGATGAGGATCCTATTGGAGAGGCTCCACTAGCTCCGGCACCGGCACCGGTTACATTAGAGAGTATGTATGCGACTATGGTCACGCGTTTTGATAGCTTAGATGCTCACCTTCGTGGCATAGACGATCGCGTTCGTGGCATAGATGATCGAGTTACATCGTTGGAGCATGATATGCACGATGTTCATACTCACTTTTTTCCACCCCATTTGCCTCATGATGATGTTTAGTTTATATTTGCATTCTATATGACTTTATGATGTTATTGGTACATTTTTAGACTTATTTTGATTTACGCTTTAGTCTTTGTTTTTAAGACATATTATGCTCTTTGATTGAATATTTCTATGAATTTTATTTTGTTGGATTATAAATCTTGGGTGATATGCTTTATGAATGATATGCTTTATGGATGATATGCTATTGAATTATATTGATCTATTAACGTTTTTGTTGCTTGTGTAGTCATTTATCCTTTTTGCTATAACAAAAAGGGGGAGAAGATTAAGAGAGCAAATTTGTTTTTATCAAAGTTTTTATCCAAATATTTCATATGTCTTTAAAATTACAATTTTCAAAAATTTCATAAAGACATTTATTAAGGGGGAGCTTATGAAAAAAAGATTTGAAATATTAAACAAATTATTTCAAAAACAAATTTTTACAAAATGTTTTGTTATATCAAAAAGGGGGAGATTGTTGAACTTATTTTGATTTTGATATAACTTAAAAAGAAATTTTAAAGGACTAAATTGTAAAAATTTGAAAAGTAATTTTAAAGAAATAAATTTGTCAAAAACTCGATTTTAACTTGACAAAATGCTTTGAAAAAGTTCGATTCAATACGTATATCGAACTACATTTTTAAAAGCCAACAAATGCCCAAAATACTCATTTTGCAAGGAAAGTTTCGAAACTTTATCAAAGTTTCGAAACTATACTGGGCAGTAGCATGGCAGTAGCACTCTGTTTTTGAAACCTGGGTAAAGGTTTCGAAACCTTCATAAGGTTTCGAAACCTTGGCCTGAAAGTTTCGAAACCTTATGAAGGTTTCGAAACCTTTGGCCTGCAACGGTCATATATTTCAAATCTAACCCTAAAGTTTCGAAACCCTTGGTAAAGGTTTCGAAACTTATATGCAGGGGAGCTTTTAAAGGTCAAAAATAAACACTCCCAACGGCTCCAAAGACCCCCCAAAGGCTCCTAACGGCTAGATACTCAAACAACACTATAAATACAGCATTTGATCAATATTGAAGCATCAAGAAAGAGTAAGAAACATCAAGAAAGCATATACAAGCATTCAAGCTTCCAAGAGTTTATTTCGAGCTTATTTTTCGATCTTTCTTGAAAAACACTAGAGTGTTCTTCATTGTAATTCTTGTTCTAGTGTTTATTCGGGTGTGTGAGAGAGCTTAAACTTTGCAAACACTTTCCTAGTGAGGATTTTCTAGTTTGATCATTTGTATCCAACTTTGGGATAGGATTCAATAGACTTTGGGGTATAAGTCTATTGAAGTGTGTAAGGTTACTCCTTGTCCTTAAAGGAAAGACAAATTAGTGAATTTGTGGGAAATCCTTAGTGTGGACGCTAAGGTAGTGGATGTAGACTTTGGTTAGAAAGTCGAACCACTCTAAATCGCTTTGCAATTTTTATCTTTGCAATTAGCTTCCGCCGTTATTTTCAAAAATCCAATTCACCCCCCCTCTTGGTTTTATTCGATCGATTGCCACGTTCTACAGTATCCAAACGATAATAGGTCGCTTTGACAAGTGAAGTGATAGGCAACTGCCGCACTCCCTTTAGTGATGAGTTCACTGCCTCAGCCAAGTTCGTTGTCATGTGACCATAACGTTTACCCTCGTCATACGATCGAAGCCATTTTTCCTTTGGTATTTTTCAAGGTATTCTGCGCCATGTTTGTTTCTCGCTCTCAGTTCCTCGAGCAGGTCATCCACCTCTTGTTTGTAGTGCGAGTTGCCTACGGGATGACAGTTGAATAGTTATGGCAAAAAACACATGCAAAAAGGTCGTAAATGAAAGCGAGTAACAAGTTATATAGTAAATGAAAATGACATAAAGAACGTACCCATATCGAGCACCATTTGACGTTCATCACGGTTCTTGAATTGCTGCAGGTAGTTTGCGGCTATGTGTCGCAAGCAAAAACGGTGGTGAATGTATGAAGGCTTCCAATAGTCACAAAAATTTTCTATCGCCCACAACAGCGCTGTGCGTCTGTCAGAAATAACACATACCCCTCCATCCCTTGATCGTATTACAGGATCAAGGACATATTTTCGTAGGTTCCGAAGGAAGAACTTCCAAGACTCCAAATCCTCCTTCCGGACGATTGCAAATGCAACAGGAACGCATTTGCGATTGTCGTCCTGTGCAATAGTTAGAAGTAGGGTCTGTGTATATCTTCCGTACAACCATGTGCCGTCGATTTGGACCATCGGTTTGCAGTGCTTGAATGCGTTGATGCACTGGGGGAAAGTCCAAAATAACCGGTGGAATTGATAAACACCTCGGACGACACGATCATTTTCGTATGCCGGAACCGTATCAAGTTTGACAACCATTCTGGGGATGTGTTTCTGCAGGAGATTAAGCCACGGGCGCAACTCTTTGAAAGATTCCTCCCATCGGCCATACATTTCCTCTTTGGCCCGCTTCCTTGCATACCATGCTTTGTAATATTGAGGACGGTAGCCGGTGACAGCTTGAGCTGCAGCCTGACATGTGGGGACCAAAACTGTCGGATTTGTTTTCACCAGTGTCGAAAAGATGTCCGCAAGGTACTTTGTATCAAGGTTCTTATGATCTTGGCTGAGGCTAGTAACGGTGCATGTATGGGCCCCCTCAAGTTTTGTTATTTTCCAACGGTCGTCTGCCCTCTTCAATTGTGATATACGGATTTTCCATTTACAACCTTGATCCTTTTGGACGCAGTGAGCCTTGTAGTATCTGGCTTGGGTTTTCTTGACTGTCGTCTCAACATTCTGACGAAGGTTGTACTGCTTAACTGTCGCCACCGCAATATCCTTTGTGAAGAACGTCATACCAATTCTCAGTTCACCATCAGAACGGTTGACTCTGCCGTCTATTTTGTCGTCATGCGGAAAATAAGGGACGTCCATTGCATCCATATCAACCGTTGTGAAGTGGGATGGTGGCTGGAACATAGAAATTGGTGTTGCGTCTACAGGAAAGTTGGTGGCAGTCGGCTGTTCGTCGAAATCTGGTGGTGGAACGGTATCGTCTTCCGGTAGAACTGTCAAGTCTTCTGGTTCATCATAGAATGGCCCCAGCTCGTCTCTGTCGGGCCCGGGTTCTCTAATCGATTCTTCGTTAGAAGCATCCTCCGGGAGCTGGAATAGTAGAGCTTCGTCGATCACTACCCTTAGAGGCTCGAATGGGGGTCGACAATCGGGAGACCTCTCACGAGATCGCTCACGAACCGCTTTTCCAAGACCAAAATCAAGATCACCATAAGAAGATTGTCTCCCCATAGATGGTTGAACATACTCCGTGTTAGGGACATACGTTGAGTGTCGTCCATATGAGGAATCATGGTCGTGCATAGCGTAAGAAGATGACGCTCCCTCACCTCCAAAAGAAGAATGTCTCCCCATAGATGGTTAACCGTAGTCGATGCCAGGGACATACATTGAGTGTCGGCCATATGATGTTTCATGGTCGTGTGCAACGTAAGTAGACGACTTTCCCTCCCCCCCAAAACTATAAGGATTGTATGGATTGTACGATGCATTTCTTGGTGCATCGAATTCATCGTTTGGGGGTTGGTTCAGGTCGAACCCGATACTAGCTACGCACGACTGCCTTGGAGGAGCAGACGACGATGCACCAAACTCGTTGTCTTGGCATAGTAGGTTAAAATCACGTTGTGGACTTGCGGTCAGGCTATCAACGTTGGACTTCAGATCGAAGTCGAAATTCACCCGGCTCCAGCTTGGTATTTCGATAACTGGATTAGACTCCGAGAACGATGCATACAGCTCGAGGGCCCCCCCAATGAATAGTCAAAGTGGGTTTCCAGCATCATGTCCACATCAGCATTTTCCGCAATTTGGCATACAGAGTACCTTAAAGGGGCTATAGATGTTGGCACCCGATACTTCACGTCGGGCAAACGGTGGTTATCGAAATGAGGGACATTTGCCTCCAGTTCCTTTACCAACTTCTTGAATGATAATCTCATCGGAATCATTAGCGTTACTGGATCTTCGCAGTGAAAAACGACACTGAGTTCGGTATCGTTGAGTATCTGCCCATCGTAGTAAACTAGAGTACTAACGCCTCGTCTCGCCATTTGAATATTTTGTCAAAGACTTGTGAATTTTTAATACTTGAAAAATTTTAGGAATTGTTTTGGCAATTCAAACATATATTTACGTTTTATGGTTCTGCTTCATATAAGGAGACAGTTATGGGTTAATATTGCCGCTTGAAATCCCGGAGAATTCGGGTGTGTAAGGGAAATAATGGTACCTTGATGTAGCTTTACTTGTCCATTTCCTAAAAGCGATAAGCAGTCCCCTAACTTTGGACAAGTAAGGTATAATGGTACCCGGGAGGCAAGGCATGTAGCTTTACGAACATCGCGTTCTACAGAACGCGATAAGCAGGACCTCGCGTTCTACACAACGCGAGGTCTTTTGAATATCGCGTTCTGTATAACGCGAGGTCCCTTTAATTGCTTTGTCGCAGATGTTCCGTCAGAAGTTATTAATAATCGTAATGTGTACTCATTGTCTGTTTGTGTAATTGAGAACATGTTTGAATAATTGAGACAATTGTAGTCTGGTAATGTAATTGAATACTACAAGTGCTGCATAACGCGAGGTCCCTTTATATATATTGAGATAGAGATTCCGTCAGAATTAATAAAACTCGTACTATGTACTCGTTTTCTGTTTGAATAACTGAGACAATTGTAGTCTACTAATGTTATTGAATACTAGCAGTTCTACATAACGCGAGGTCCCTTGAACATTAATAAAGGATGAAAAAGACGTCATATAACATAATTGGACGATAATTTCAGAAGTTTATGGTTAATCCGAATCATCGTAGTCAGTGGACACGTCTGAACTTAGGTTTAGTTCTTCAATCAGTTGTTGTTTTCTTTGTCTACGCCTGTACATAAAAAGCTGCAGCTCGTCGACAGCCGCATCAACATCGGGTGAAGATGGTGCATGTTCATTGTTCGGAGCAGGTTGTCCGGGTGCAGACGTACTACCTTCGTCGGCGTTGACCTCATCAAACTTTACATTTAAATCGACGTATTTATCTCCAACGGAATTGAGCCGGTCATAAATGTTACGAACGTCTGTTTCGTTCGTAAGCTTCATAACGTAGTGCGTTTCGTTTACTGACGGTGTTGGGATTCGACATTCCAAGGAAGAAATTTGTTTCTCGGTGCGTTTACTAACCTCGCTTGCTGTCAACTGTATTAAATCTTTCAGTGACATTTTGTTGGTGATTGTTGATTCAAAATAAGTATCGAGAAAATAAAATGTTGCCTGAAATTTTTCCATAAGGGGAGCAAAGATTGGGTGTTTAGGGAGAAATTGGAATGAGTAAATGATGGTGGAATTCGGGGGTATTTATAGTAAAGGAAAAACACCACATAAGTAAATTTAACTCAAATCAAATTTTTTTTTCGCATTTCATTTAACAAAACTTTCAACTTTCAACAAGTATTCTTTAATAAGTAATTTGAGACAACTGGATACAATATTTAAAAAAAGTCGAAACAGTATATGCATAAAGTCCAGGTGGAGAAATATAATCCGCACCGGCTTCTTTCACTCTGGTCGATCTGAATCCGCCCTTTCTTCTTTGATCCTGGACTTCAGAAATGAGTCACCAAGAGTCTCCTAGATGGTTAGGGGAAGCAGCGGATTTCACAAAATATTCCTCAAGAGGCTCTAGAAAAGTTTTACTGGAAACTCTCTAGGCACTTCTTGACGAACAACGACAGATGACCACACTCTCCCGAATATTGCGATATGTCGGTAAGTATTCTTCAATCAAAGGATCATGCGGGGGTCTCAACCCAACTGAACACAAAATCATGATTGAACTCCAACTATCATGAACGAAGAGAAAATACAAAAAATTTACAACTTCAAAATCCCAGCAAAACACGAAATCATGAAAATCTTTCACTGGTTACGAAAATCCATCTGCATGCAAATATATAGATCAAACTCGCGTTCTGAATGAAGGGAGATCCACAGAATCAAAGTGAACTCGCGTTCTATATAATGCGAGTTTCTTGAGACCTCGCGTTCTATAAAACGTGAGGTCCCTTTTCTCAGAGTTAATAATAGTCCTACTGTATACACGTGTTATGTTTGAATAATTGAAAACATGTTTGAATATTTCAGACAATTGGAGATGTCCGTAAGTCATTTAACGCTAGCTCCCAATATAAGTGACATTTTCTATGTTATCGTTGATTCGAAATGATGGTGGAATTGTTCGATATTTATAGTAAATGATGGTGGAATTCGTGGGTATTTATAGTAAAGGAAAAACGCAACATAAGTAAATTTAACTCGAATGAAAACTTTAATTCGCATTTCATTTAACAAAACTTTCAACTTTCAACATGTATTCTTTAATAAGTAAATTGAGACAACTCGATAAAATATCTACAAAAATCGAAACAATATATGCAAAAAGTCCGGTGGGTAAATGTGATTGAAGGTCTGCTTGGAAAAGAAAGCAAAGGTCTGGTCGTTGTAATCACTTCTTTAACTCCGGACTTTTTGCAGATTGTGCGGGAAAGCTGCGAATTTAAGAAAAGAGTCCCCAAGAAGTGCCTCGAAAGTTTTACTGGAAACTCTCAAGGCACTACTTGGCGGTAAATGGCAGCCGCCCACAAGCTCCCGAATATTACGGTATGTCGATGGGCAAATGTGATCGGAGGTCCCGAGTGAAAGAAGCAGAGCGCGATAATCAGATTTCTTTTGAAATGGTAGCAGCTTTGATCCAGATTAGCAAATGTAATCGGTACCGGCCACATCTGAAAAGTAGGGCTGCCTCGGCAGTATGGTCGATCTGAATCCGCCCTCGCTTCTTTAACTCTGGACTTTTTGCAGATTGTGCGGGCAAGCTGCGTACTTTAGAAAAGAGTCCCCAAGAAGTGCCTCGAACGTTTTACTGGAAACTTTCCAGACACTTCCTAAAAGTAGTTTCGTTTCAAAACTGTAGCCGAGGATCCTCTCGACGGCGGCTACAGAAGCTTCCATTGAAGGGGATGCAGCCGCCCACAACCTCCCGAATATTGTGATATGTCGGTAAATATTATTCAATGAACGTATCATGCGGGGGTATGTACCCTGCGGAACACAAATCTTTAAGTGAACTCCAACTATCATAAAGGAACAATATTTCAGACAAAAAAATTTCAACTGCAAAAAACGCAGCATGACACGAACTCATATTCAACTAAGAAAAACTTCATTGGTTACGAAAATCCATCGCCCTGCATATATATATACCAACATCTAATTGACCTCGCGTTCTGTAGGACGCGAGGTTTATAGGACCTCGCGTCCCACACAACACGAGTTTGCCACGTCAGCATATTCACCTCCCTCTATAAATAGCAAACTCTTGGGGAGGCAATGAGCATCCATAGAAATCATGTCTAAAAATTTTCAATCGCAGCTACTAATGGCAACATAGCGCGTATTTGGGAAGTTTTTTTCAAACTAATTTCCCGATTATTGCGCTATGTCATTATTTGTAGTTGCGTATATCTGTCATCATATCCACGTAAGCAATTTTCGATTGCAGCTACTAATGGCAACATAACGCGTATTTGAGAAGTTTTTTTCAAACTAATTTCCCGAATATTGCGCTATGTCGTTATTTGTAGTTACTAATGACAACATATCGTGTATTATTATTATTATTATTATTATTATTATTATTATTATTATTATTATTATTATTATGATGATGATTATTATGATTATTACTATGATTATTATTATTATTATTATTATGATTATTATTATTATTATTATTATTATTATTATTATTATTATTATTATTATTATTATTATTATTATTATTACTATGATTATTACTATGATTATTATTATTATTATTATTATTATTATTATTATTTGTAATTAAATGTATAATAATAATAAAAAATATATTTAATAAACTTATTAAATGACTTTCCCGCCTGGGAAGTCATCTTTTAAAAAATCCCACGACTTCGCGTCCTGTAGAACGCGAGATCTTTAGAATCTCGCGTTCTACAGGACGCGAGGTCACTTCTGACCGTTCAGTTCACACGTCTGTTCCATGACGCGCCTTTTTAATGAACCTCGCGTCCTGTGGAACGCGAGATATACGGATCTTGTGTTCTACAGAACGCGAGGTTCATTAACATCGCATCCCAAAGGGCGCAAGATCTTCTATAAATTGGAGGCACTACCCCATATCAACCACAAAACGCGAGTTCTTTAGCTTTTTTACAACATATTATCGGCAATTTTTATCTTTCATTCGATATAATGGAAAGCTTACTACGCAACGAGGCGAATCACTGCAATCAATATTGGAGAAGAGATCCAGCGGTATTACTTTTCCTTATTAATTTTTAAAATTTTTATTTTAATAAATTTTTTTATTTTACTAACTATTTTATTTTTTTATTTGAAGGGATACGAACGTAATTTACAATGTTACCTAACCGTATCAACAACCCACCGGTTGATGCTGTTATGGAGTGGATTGAGCGCGCCGGTTTTGGCCACATAGCACGGTATATAGGGGGTGAAGTTAAACCCATCGTTGATCAGCGCGTTGATAGAACGGTGGAGGCCTGAGATGCACATGTTTCATCTTCCGATTGGCGAGGCAACAATCACGCTGGAGGATGTTGCCTACCATCTGGGGTTGCCTACAGACGGCAACGTTATTACGGGTGTAGCGTTGGGTCATTGGCCAACTGTATTTGCTGAAGAAATGGGCGTGATGCCCCCTGAGGAAGTGTGGGACGGTGGAAAAATCGAATTATCATATTTGGAGACTGAATTTGGAACCCCTCCCCCCAATGCGGATGAAGTTACACTTCAGGTATTTTTTTCGATTTTTTCACTATTTTATATATTTTTAATATATTTCATTTATTTAAAAATTAGGATGCTTTTATTAAATATTTAGGATGCTTTAATTAAATTTATGATGAAATTTGAAATATTTATTTCAACATTAGGATGCTTTATGAAATATTTAGGACGCCTTTATTAAATATTTAGGATGCTTTTAATAAATTTAGGATGAAGTTACAAATATTTACTTGAAAATTAGGATGTCTTTATTAAATATTTAGGATGCCTTTATTAAATATTTAGGATGAAGTTACAAATATTTATTTGCAAATTAGGATGCCTTTATTAATTTTTTTGATGCCTTTATTAAATTTAAGATGAAGTTACAATTTTTTTTAAATTAGGATGTCTTTATTAAATCTTTATTTTCACAGCGGTTTGCGCGTGCCCACATCTTGCGCATTATCAGCGGGATATTAATGCCAGACAAATCCCGCACAAAGGTGCACGTCATGTGGCTTCGTCATCTTACAAATTTAAATGACTCTAGAGAAAAATCTTAGGGATTAGCTGTCTTGTTGTTTCTTTACAGAGAGCTCTGCAGAAATGTTGAAGCGTCAAGATCATCGATGGGAGGATGTTGTTTACTCCTACAGTCTTGGGTTTGGTTTCGGATGCCTATTTTAAGACCACAGCTTAGACAACCCACCGCTATGTTATTTCCGCTTCTACAGAGGTACTACGTAATCTACTATATGTTTCATATTTTTAAATTATTTTATGTAACGAATTTTTTTTTTCATTATTTATAAGTGGAGCGGAACACTGACCCACATCGGCCTGCCGAAGACCCAAAAAGAATTCAGGATTGCTTTCGATAACTTGAAGCACGACGAGGTAATTCGAAAATTAATTTAAATTTTTTCATACTATTTTTTCCAATAATATTTCATATAACCGTTACAAACGTTTTCATTTTTTATAGTTCGTCTGGAGGCCCTACGCTTCAGAGGATATTCAGCAGATTACTCCACCCGAGATTCTGCGTGACCAACAGCTCTGGATTTCCGTAGTGCCGCTGCTCAACTACAAAATTGTCGTGTGGCATGCTACGGATAGGGTTCTCCGACAGTTCAGGTTCGTTCAAAATGTTCCAACCCTGGTTCCAGAAAATATGGACCGATTCCACCATCTTACGCGCCAGGGGAAGACAGAGGTTGACTGGTCCGAGTACCACACTGCCTGGATAGCGGTTTGGGCTAATCGATTTGCCCAACGCCCACCCCTTCTCCTACCCATTATCGAAGGGGCCGATTCAGACGCTTTCAATTACCGCCAGTGGTATGCGCTCAATGGGATGCCGCATATCCCTACTCAGGTCGAGCGCGAGGCAGGGATTCCCCAGCCTCCCCAAAACCGCCCACGCGGTACCCGTCGAGCGACCCAGAGCCAGAGGCAGAGCCAGTCGACGCAGCGCGGTCCGAGACCACGACATGACACTGCATGGGCCTCATCTTCTAGCGCAGCATTTCATACTTATAGCGGTCCATCGAGTTCCCAGCAGATGATGCCTCCACCCCAGTTCAGCTCCTCCGATGCCTATCGTCCCCATACGCCGACGACTGACCTTAAGCTTATCGATTATCCACTGATGCCATCTCAGTATGACTTTAGCATTGTGGATAATACGCCGGTGGGTAGCTTGTTTTACTCCCCGCTTGGGCCCAGCACAAATCCGCATATCGCACACGATGGTCACGATGATGGGGACCAGGGACCACCACAGGATGCTCGGAGGTATCCAGATCGTGATCGTCGTCCACCCGACTGCGGAACAGGTGGACATAGACATCATTAGTCTTTTTTTTACTGATTTGTACTTATGTTTTTAATATTTATATTCCACACATTTGTTTTTTATAATGTCGTATTATAATTTTGTTTATCTATTATAATTAAACTTTAAAATGTTTATTTAATTTCAGTTTTGAATAAATTTTATGGGATTACTAAACCGAAAATCGACATTTGTTCAAATGCAACTTCATTCAAAAAAGGATGATAACATAGGGTTTTCGAAGCCATTTTAAACTATTGTAGAATGGACGGAAATTAACCATGTTGGTATCATAGGATAGAGAATTTCCAGTACTAAGACCCCAAACTCGATGTTCGATAAAAATATACGATTTACACACCCGAATTTGGGCTCAAACAGGCCTACCCACACTTGTTTTCCCTAGTTCTTCAGCCCAGAATTGCACAGAACTCGCGTCCTGCAGAACGCGAGGTCTGTGCGATATATTCAACCGCTCTTTCAAATTCTCGTGGACCTCGCGTTCTGCATAACGCGAGGTACTGTAAAACCGTCAACACAAACAACAAGGCCACGTAGACCGAACTCGCGTTATGCAGAACGCGATATCAGACCTCGCGTCCTACATAACGCGAGGTTCACCGACGTGGCAAGTTTGGGGGTCATTTTGCCAAATAATATTTTTTGGAAGCCATTTTCCCTAATAATTATTTAAAAGGGGTTATTGATTCAAAATTACCCCCTTCTTCACTCACATGCCCTTAATGCCGCGTCTGTCAGCTACTCCTGGTTAAGACCACATTATTACCATCACTTTACTTATCTTTATATAATTTCAAAATTATTATTTTATACACCGTTAATACAAATAATTTCATAAATAATATTAAAGTGTTGATAAATATTTTAAAAAATTCAGAAATAAATGAATAATGTTAAAACCATTTTTGAAATTATTTTTTATCGATACAATATCACAATTCATAATTTTATCGAGTTGCTGATATTACATTAAGAAAAATAAATAATAATTTATCTAGGATTATTTTAATTTATATAAAAATAAAACTCTTTCATTTACGATAAAAAAACACTGTTATTATCATTTTGCTTATGATTATATAATTTTATCCAACAGTAATTAGAAATGATATTCGTCTAATTAATTTTGTCTAGTTTTAATTTTATTGCGTCATTTCTTTTTAGTTTTTACTGCTTTTTACTTTATTTTTTTTTTTGGGATGAAAAAGGTATTATTATATGTTTTAATAAAAAAAATTAAAATTTAGACTAAAGAAAAGAATACATATAATAATAATTAGAGAAACAATACAAGACAATGAATCAAACATTAGAATCAGATCCTGACACAAACTCATCATAAATCTGGTATTTGGGCATGCAACAGTACCGAGTAAGGAGGGTCATCCAACGTCAGACACTGCAGGTCATCCACATTAGCAACTAAGTTTCCATCATCACTTAGAGAATCCTCAACCGGGAACTTCCAGCAACTGCAGCTACGTATGACTGTTTTGCACCAACACAGTTGGATCCTTGGAGACCATTGAGGGCAGCATCTTTCTAACAGCATCATACATAGAGTTATCACCCCCCCCCCCCCCCACCACACACACTTCCATCTAGCTTCTCTCGGGGGGCTTTTTAACCAAATTCATTACTCAAACCCTCGTCCTCTATGTTCTTAGTCCTTTTCACTGCACGTTGTACCTCCAAGCCTTTCTAGCACCGGTGGAAGAGGAACCTGGACACGATCAAGTGAATCTTCTCCAGACAGATCCGATAAGCCTTCTCGCGGGACTTCGTTAACGGTTTTCTGCTAGGGCTTCAATTAAAGTAGACAAATTTATCACTTACTTTAATATATTATTTGTGTTTACTATCCAATTGGTGATTGTTTTTTTTTTTTTACTTTTTAATGCAATACCTATTTTTATCCAAATTCAATATATGAATTATTATTTTTCTTCTAATAATATTCAGGTTTAGCAATTTTAATATATTTATCACTTGTTATAATCTCATTCGTCATTGAAATGTTAAAAAAAATCCACACACAATAAAGAAAATCATGTGGTAAAAAATTATTTTTTCATAACTATTAAAAAACAAACAAATAAAAATGAAGAGAGAAAAGAAAAGCCTCCATGAGTTGGGCAAAAACTATCCTTGAGATTTGCCAAGCTCAACGTCTTTGAGTAGTGATGATCCGTCCACATGCTTTAGCAATAGTTTAACATCTTCTGTTGAACTATGTTTTCGATATTGCAAGGCCTTGGAATCAGCTGACTTATCAGCCTCAACAGCCCCACTGTATATTATCATGCCAATCACAGCAATGGCCATCCCAAGTATATTTTTGGGTGTCATCTCTGAATCAAACAGCAGCCACCCCAATATCAGAACGCAAACTGTTTTCATGTGTCCTAGAACCTGGAAAGACACGGCGGAGAATCGTCCGATGCATAGATACTGGCTTATATTGCAGAATACAGCTAAGGAGCATGAGAGCAATATGAAAAACTGCACAATGTGTGTTCCCAATCAACCAGTTCATACACATATTAGTATAACTCGTAAGCATGTGAACTTTGATTTTAAGACACGGGGAATACTTACAAATGCAGCTGGGGAGATTTTATAATCTGCAAGCAACTTGCCACAGAGGAAGTAATCGACGAATGGACCGAGCAGCAAAAGAGATAAAGCTTGGATTGGAGCTGTTTGACTAAGCAACTCAAATGATCCTATTGAGTACTTCTTCTGTAAGGAGCCAATTGACTGTTCCACAAACATAGTTAACCAATACGGAGCATTAGAACATAAGGAGCCAATATCACTCACTGCAGGCTTTGACAAGGAATAGATATGTTTGGAGAAACAATAGAAAAGAGATGAGACCCGTGTTTTAAATCCAAAACTAATGAAAACAAGGTTGTAATGGGGTGAATGAGAAATGGTTTCATGTAGGCAGAGAAACGTGGAACAACACACTTACAATTTGTTGTAAGGAGGTAGCCAGTACTGCTACACAGGCGCAAAGAGAACCTTGGGCGTTGATCTGTACGTCGGTAACTGTACAAACACCTACACCAACAACCACCACAATGACTGCCATCTTGACTTTAGTTGAGTATTTTTTACCGTGGAGGAGCCATTCCAGCAGACAAACAACTGGAATCATACTTAGCTTTGAAACCTGTATTACAATGAGGATTAGCTTTGAAATCTTAATCATAATGATACATTTACTTAAGAGTGGCTTTACCTGATAAAATCCAACTGAATTCAACATGAGACTCAAGTTCATCCCGGTAATTGAAGTATTGGCAACAACTGAGAACCAAATAAGCTCCCAAAAAGGAACATTTCTTTTGGTTGTGTAACCAGTGGCATTCGACACTAAACCGATAAAGGCAGTTGTACAAAAGTGGAACCCTGTTAACGTTGTTGCTGTAAAAGCAGGAATTCTTTTAGATTTACAAAGACGGGGAGAGAGAGTGCAAAATTGTTTTAAATACAAAGATATGATTACGATCCGGAAAATAAAATATACATCTAAACTCCTCCTCCCATCAAGACTTTTGAAGTTAAAAGTAGATTACAAGCAGGCAGAAGCATAGACTTCAATGTCCAAGAGTGAAACTAGAGCAATTTCTTAAAGAAAGAAATACTAGAGGTTCTCATCCTTCATCAAAGTGGTTTTTGATTCTGAAGAAATGCTGTGGCCACATACTGAAGAAGGATTGTACATGGTAAGTTCTGGATAAACTGAAATATAGGAAACAAAATATACAGAACTACAGAGAAATGATAATCCTACTGTTTGACTGTACCAACAGGAATAAGATAAAGTTGGCACAGATGACTGTTATGAGTTCAAAACAAAGGATGGACAATTTAATTCAGATGTAGGCAGTAGTACAAGGGGATAAAACAGAATCAAGGGATTGAGCTGAAGAGTGTAGAATTGTTCATCTGAAGGATGCTTGAAAGTTGATGTGTCGTGCCCAGAATCATGCAAGTTCGGGTTTGGGGTGAAAGACCACGAAAGTCGATAGATGTAAACGGAGTGAAGAGGTAAAGTTATAGTTGGTTCAACTGTAGCAGCTGAGGGATTTACTTGCATACAACAAGGAAAGCTGTCTGCTACATATTTCATTAGCTGGAAGGGGAAAGGGAGACTATGTTAATACAAGTTATATATTTTTGTTACAATGTTTTTTTAATTAAGATATTTTATTATATAAAAGCGTATATACTAATAAAATTGAAAACTTATAGTAATTCATAAGAAACCTCAATTTTTGAACACATTGCATATTATTTTAATTATTCTTTTAAAAACAAATCCACAAATAATATAAAGTATAAAAAATATAAAATAACAAGTTATGTTGGGAAGTATGTATATATTAATGAAAAAAATTGAAATTTTTTAGTAACTAGTAATAAAAGTTTTCAAAAAGTTAAGAAATATAATGAAATCTTTCAAAAAAAAATCTCCAGCTTAATGAAAATTTTCTAAAATGTTGGGGGCATTGTCCTATAAATTAATATGTTCCCCCACTGCCCGCAGGCATACATAGGGTTATCTTTAAACGTGACTAATGATGTTTCAGGAAAATCAATTTGAAGAATTGGAATTGGTTCAAGATAATGAAGTGCATAACTCTGTATAAATGAGTTAAATGTATATGGATTTGAAGAGAAATTGTTTTCTTGCCTGATAAAGCCAAGGACAAAGCAAGAAACGGAAGGATAAAGCCATTCCTCCATCATATTGCTGAGAGATAAATGAAAAGGAGAAGTTGATTTTAAAGCATGAAGCTTTTAATGCAGGTCTTCTTCTTATTTTGGAATCAACAAATCAAAACTTGACGTGATTCAATGAAGAAAATGGTGAATAACATTCAAGAAAGCATAAAACAAAAAACAAGGATGAAGAGAGAAGGGAACTGACCAAAGGAGAAGGCATAACCGGCCGTAGGGGACATGAGATGCTTGTTGGCGATGATTAGGGCAACGGAGCTTATAATGTTCAAAGCCCAAGCTCCCACATTCGACACGGCTGAGGAGTGTTTCTTCTCTGCCTCCATCGTCGCAATCTAAATGGATAATCGGATTGGATCTCTCACTCCGCCGATTATGCCCCCCTAGGCCAGCGGATGCAACTTAACTTTACACCAGGTTATTTGAGAAATGCTTACACATGTAGACCATCAGAGTTTAAATACACAGAATGAGTCCGAATTATTTTCCGTTTTATTCATAGCTACCTGAATTTTTATTTCTTTATGATTTACATGGTTACAGTTTGAAAGAACATGCCATTTCAGTTCACTCACCAACTGCCATGGTTTGTGAAATTAAGAGAGAGAGAGTAAAATGGGGAAGAAAAGAGTGTGTGTGGATCCTAATTTTGGTGGGACTTGGCAGATGGCCACTTGTTGGCCTTCCCCCTTCCTTTTATCTCTCTTTTACTTCTTTTGTTTTTATAAATTTCCAAGTTTTTTTTTTTTATTTCCATATTCCTTCCTTTTTATGATTTATAAAAACAAAGATTACCATCCGGGCATGGTGAAACTGAAATGGATATTATATAACTTGTTTTACTCGCATTTTCTCCCTTCTCATCTTCCTTTTTTTTCCAAACATATTGCCTTTCGTTTTACTTTTCTCGCTCACCTATTAAAATTTAAGGTAAACTACGACATATGCAATAAGTCTATTGACCTTGACTCATTTTTACCATTAAATTTTTAATTGGTCTAATTTTACCTTTAAACTTTAATTTTTAACTCGTTTATGTCACTCCCAAAACATTATTAAACTAAACAAAAACAAAACTATATTAAAAACTCAGACTAAATTATAAAAATTAGAAACAAATATGGTCAATTTTGGATTAAATAAAAACTTTAGGGACTAAACGAAACAAAAATAACAATATATTAAAAATATTGAACTATATTATAAAAATTAAAAATAAATATGGGATAATTTTTTATAGAATAAAAGATTTAGGAACCAAATTGAAAAAAATAAAATTAGATTAAAAATGTTGGATTAGATTATAAAAATTATAAACAAATATAAATTAGTTTCGGGATTAAATAAAAAAATTAAAGATTAAACTGAACAATAATAAAACCTTATGAAAACAATATTAATCTTAATGTTTCAAATATATATTAAATTTTGTTAGAATATTATCAATTCTCAAGTTGTTCAAGTGGTTAAGCATATGCTTTTTATTCCTTAAGACTTAGTCCAAATCCCTTTTAACGGTAAAATTTTATATTTTTTCTTCTTGCAAAACGACATCATTTGAAGCGATATAAGCATAAAAATAATCGTTTTGGTGAAGAGTCCACATTAGCCATGTCTCCGCATATTAAATGATTTAATGACGAAGTGACATAAACTAGTTGAAAATTAAAGATTAGTGTTAACATTAGACTAATTAGAAGTGCAATAATAAAAACGAAACGAGCCAGTGTCAATAGTATATTGGTATCTGATGTAGTTTCCCTTAAATTTTATTATTGGGATCAAACTATCGATTAACATATTACTCAATACATGTATAATTAAACAAGTTAAAATATTACCAACAACTAGTTGGTTTAGTAAGGTTCGAATCTTGACCTGCGAATGTAGAAAACTAATATGCGAGGGTCGCCTCCATATTGGATCTCTGCAAAACCCGATTCAAATTAATTGGTCGTGCCCCGATAAAAAATCTCTATACCGTATTCGTTTAGAAGAAAAACAAAAATTGCGTTTTCATTATGGACTTACAGAAGGACAATTACTTAAATACGTTCGGATTTCCAGAAAAGCCAAAGGGTCAACAGGTCAGGTTTTACTACAATTACTTGAAATGCGTTTGAATAACATTTAATAGATTAGAGTTTAATGTTTATGATTTTAGTTTGGGGTTTAGAGTTTAGAGGTTTAAGTGTATGTGTTTAGAATTTAAGGTTTAGAGTTAGAATTTAGGGTTTATAATTTCGGTTGGTTTTAGGGTAATATGGTTAGGGATTTAGGTTTTAAACTATAAACCCTAAATTTTAACACTAAGCCCGAAGTTCTATCAATAACCCCTAAATTCAAAACTACTACACTTAAACCCCTAAATCCTAATAAAAGTTTTTAAACCCTAAAACTAAGGCAATTGTGCAAACAAAGTTTCTAAAAGCACTTGTGCAAACAAAATTTCTAAAAGCACTTGTGCATGGAATACTTTGGCAGAAAGGCTTGTACCATAACCCTACTATTATTATTACAATAGTATTACATCTTTTTTGAACTGTTGGATGAAGATAAATAAATAAATGAGATTAATAATAGGAAGTGAGAAATTTTTTATGAGAATAAAAGAGTTAATTTCGCTCCATTCATTTAGTCTCATCCAACGGTTCAAAAATATAAAACTAAAAGAGTTTTATATTCTGTAAAAAATCTCAAGTTCCCAGCCCTATACATTACTATTGTTATTAAAATTGAGATGACGACATATGTCTCATTTATTATATTTTAGATGTTTTAATATATATAAAATTGTAGTTTAGTTTTTTGTAGGTTTACTTTCACTTCCATGATCCATACCCTTTTCCTTGATATAGAAATTGAATTCAAGGGCGGCCAGCAAGGAGCTTCCCATGCATTCATTCACGCGCATGATATGACAAGACTACAACATATATCTGTTGTGTGGGGTTATAATAAAATTCATGTATAAACAACCACTCAACTACCTCATGCTGGTTTGTTTGGCCACATCAATGGGAGTCTTTGCCAATGGCAATGTCATCCAAGTTTTGGAGAGTAAAAAAAGATCAGAGTTACGTTACATAAACAACTCAATATCCATATGAATGGTTAACCCACAATTTTTGTTTTCAAGAAAGAAAACGAGGGACGGGCATATTTATATACACTTGATGAGTTCCTGTAGAGAAAACCGATACTAGTATTCTTTGCCCGTGATTTTTTCTCGAAAGAATTTTTATGTAAATCTTAATATTATTATTTTAATTGTGCAATCACTTATTTACCATTATTTTGTTATAGCTAGAGTGGTACTTGCCGTGGGGTTTTTGGACATGTACGAGATGAGCGACCGCACATGGCTCCAAGAAAAGAGGGACCCAAATGAGTTGAACTAAATGTTTATAGGAAAAAAAAGATTTTGATTTAATAAATTACAAGAAAAAATGAAAAAAACTGACTTTAAAGAGGGCCCATATTTTTTACGAAGATAAAAATATTTTCAAATAAACTTTATATATATTTGGGATTATAAATTAAAGGGTCTCGTTTTAATAAACTGCACAGGGCCCCGTAAACCTTTGAGCTGCCCTTGTACTTGCTAGATCAAGTGCAACATATCTTGTGTGGGAATGAATTGGCTTTACTACCTAGAGGAAGTCCGGTTGGTGTGCAAACATTTACTGCTCCGCCAGCTGGGATTAGTGTGAGAGTCTAAAGAACGACAAGTTAGTTTACGACTAATAAACGACGAGATGTTAGAGCTGTTAGATGGGAAAACTTTTGATTTTGACCATTAGATCTAGATTCCCATTAAAAAACACACGGAAACTGGAAGAGGTTGTTGCCAGTAAGCTTCGGAACTTAGTAAGTAGTATCGCAATTTGATGGGGATAAAATTCGTGTTGCAACGACAAATTTTAAAATAACGCATAAGTTTCGGAACTATGAGATATGTACCAGAACCAGTAGATAAAATGTAGAACTAATGCTTTGATATAATAATTGAAATGTTTTTGGACTGATTTAAAAAGAATTCAAAACTATTTCCAAAGTCCAAATAACTTGAAGCTATGTTTAGGGATGTTTTCAAAAGGGTTTTACATGTTTTTCAAAGTCAAACTTCACAAAACCTTCCAGGTGTTTCGAAACACCTTAGGGCATTTCGATACGGTGTATTCTAGTAGCAAAATTGTTTCGATACGGGTATCGAAACGGGCCTTCCCTGGATGAGATTTTTGCCCAGCGTTTCGATACGGGCTATGCCGTTTCGATACGCCTACGTGGCATCGACCACAACGGTCATAAACCCCCAACGGCTATTTCCAACTAACATTTAAATGCAGATCGTTTCGATACAGAGACTGGCGTTTCGATACAGGTGTTTCGGAACGGCCAGGGGCGTTTCGATACGGGTGCTACATCAGACTGCAACGACTCTTTCTACTTAAAGGGTGTTTCGAAACGGTCACGAGTGTTTCGAAAGGGTGAGCTGCAGAACTGTATTTATGGTGGGAATTAAAGTCCTCAACGGCTCCAATTCAACCCCAACGGCTAGTAACGGCTACAAACTCATTAAGGAGTATAAAAGAGACCTCCAAGCATCAAGTAAAGGCTAATGCTTCAATTGTCAATCAACAAATGATCAAGAAAATGTCTTAGAGCTAAATTGTCAATTCTTGTATAGACAAACACTAGTGAGCCAAAACTGTCAAATTTGCTCAAGTACTTTAGGTTTTGGGTGAGTGCTTTAATTGTGAAAACAAACACCTATTAGAGGGATTTGTGTTTGCTTTTCTTATCTGTAACCCCCTTAGCCCGGCCTAGACGGTTGACCCGAACTACGAAGATTACACGGGGAAAACCAAAGTCAACTTGAAAGTCAACCTTGATTAACGACCCTTTTTTATTTTTATCTTGTCTAGATGCACATTAATCCCTAAGTGAGATCCCATAAGGCTTAATTGAAAAGGGCACATCGATTGGGTAGCATACAGGGACTCAATTGCACAATATACAAATATTAGGGACCAAAATGTAAATTCTATAAATTAGAAGGTCATAACTGATTTTAAAGTTACCAATATAAACTTAGTCATATTACATGCTTCCCTGTCAAATTTCACCTTATTTGGACATCTCGAACTCATACAATTGCAATTACAACTTTCCGGACTAAAACGTGAAGCTTGCAAACTTCAACACCATTCAAATCAGTGCCCAACAGTCACCTGTTTCGAAACAGCTTTGACCGTTCCGAAACACGGGTTCATTCCGAGACTGGTTCCAAAACAGGGCCTTCCAGTGGCCAAATCGTTTCGGAACAGCCTCCAGCCGTTTCGAAACACGAAGGCTATTACAGGCCCCCGTTTCGAAACGCCAGCACCTGTTCCGATACGGTTTGCCCAGAAGCTGCAGATTTTGCTGGTTTTTCATACATAAACCCACTCAAACACAACCTAATGACTTCCTAATCATGCCAACAAGTCATCATACATATATAGAGCATGATTGCACCACCTAAACACATTCATAGCATCAAACATGGTAATTCACATATCTATAGGCATGCTTCCTATTATCCAAAACCAAGAAATCAACCAATCTCCAAAACAAGCATTAAAAGGCCATTTACAAATTCAAACCACCAAAAACAACATGCCACAACCTAGGGAGTTCAACACATCTCCCAAAACACAATCTTAGGTTCCCATTGCCAAATTACCAAAACTAATAGTGTGTGAAAACATCACCATACATGAGCTTGGTTTCCCTTGGACACTCTAGCCTCCTTGTTGCCCTTAAACACTTCAATTATCTGCATTATTGGTACAAGAGAAAGAGAGCGTAAGCACAATTGCTTAGTGAGGCATGCTCTAAAGAAAACAACACAATAATGCATTTTAGAAAACACTTTCAACAAAGCTTTTAAACACAAGCTCATCTCTTTTCATGCAACCTTGCATACTTTACAAGCATCTCATGCTTCATTACATTCAACTCAACATATTGTCTTTCAAGTGATAATTCATAAACATTTACAACACAAAACACAATCGGATACGCGGATTACAAGCGTTGTCCCACACGCTTCATACACACTACCGAACAACATAAGGTGGAGTTTATCGGTACAATCACAACCCCTCAACACCCGTGATGGAGTTTAACGGTACAATCACAACCCCTCCACATCACTCATCGGTAGTTGTATAATTCCATTAACGAGTGCAAGGGACACATAACACAAGATCCACACACGGACTTTTAACCACCATTGTGATCTTACCTCACTCGTTAGGGTACTTGGATGGAGTTTACGGTACAATCACAACCCCTCAACATCCAAGGCGACTTTATTCACGGTGCACCCAATCCTATAGCCGGCTAACTATATCCGATTCAAGTACTTTAAAACCAATTCATCACTTGCCAATATACATCAAATACCATCATCAATTCACTGTTTTAAAGCATTAAACAAAGCCATTAAACACCATGCATCACCATGCATCATTACCAATCTAACAACATGCCAAAACAAGGATCTCTTACCTTGAGCATCCTTCAACACATGGCTTTCAAAATCAGCATTAACCATGCTAAAACATGCTTTCAAAACAGAATTTAAACATGCAATTTATAACCAATGCATCAAACCACTTCATGGAACATTTGAGGGAGTTTTTCCGAAAACTTACTCTTGAGCTTAGCTAAGTTGATTAGACTTAAACTAAGCTCCCATAACCTTCAAATAATTGTTTCAAAGCTGGAAATCCAACTCCACTCACCGATTACGTTTCACACGCTTGCCGAAACGCCAATCAAGCCTCCGAATCAACTCCAATAGTAAGTGATCCTTTCGCACGCTCTGAAGGTTTCAATGCATAATGATGCATTAATCCTCTGCTTTGACGTGTTTAAAACAGGGGATTTCGGAGGCTTGATTGGCGTTTCGGCAATGATAAAACCTCATTGATTTGAGCCAATTTCCTTGAAAATTCAATAAGGAAATCAAAAGGATTTGATGCAAGATTGTTTAGGAACTAATTGATGTTAGAAATCTCATCAATTGAAGTGAAGATCAATGCAAAAGTTGCTGGAGAAATAGAGTTTGGATGATGAAATCTTGAGAGAAAAAGGAATGAGAAAAATTTAGGAAAAGGTAGTTATGAAATTCCAAAAAGTAGTTTCTCTTTTCATTTAATTAATTAAAACATCAATTAATTCACCCAAATTAAGGAAAAATCTGGAGAAATCATTTTTAGGTATATTAGCTCCTTAAAGATTCAAAGTTTCAATCCTTACAAAACAGTCACCACTAAACTTTTCAAAAATCGCATTTTAGTCACTACACCGAAATGTAGTATTTCCAAACCTTATTTTGTAAAATTGATTTCACCACTCTCTTATATATATTAAAAGAGGATTTTTAGATATTTTTCCATAATAAATTACAAGAAAAAATTTAAAAAATGACTTTAAAGGGGGCCCATATTTTTTTACGAAGATAAAAATATTTTCAAATAAACTTTATATATATTTGGGATTATAAATTAAAGGGTCTCGTTTTAATAAACTGCACAGGGCCCCGTAAACCTTTGAGCTGCCCTTGTACTTGCTAGATCAAGTGCAACATATCTTGTGTGGGAATGAATTGGCTTTACTACCTAGAGGAAGTCCGGTTGGTGTGAAAACATTTACTGTTGCGCCAGCTGGGATTAGTGTGAGAGTCTAAAGAACGGAAAGTTAGTTTACGACTACTAAATGACGGGATGTTAGAGCCGTTAGATGGGAAAACTTTTGATTTGACCATTAGATCTAGATTCCCATTAAAAAACACACGAAAACTGGAAGAGGTTGTTGTCAGTAAGCTTCAGAACTTAGTAAGTAGTATCGCAATTTGATGGGGATAAAATCTGTGTTGCAATGTCAAATGCTAAAATAACGCATAAGTTTTAGAACTATGAGATATGTACCAGAACCAGTAGATAAAAGTTTAAACCTAAATTGTTAGTAAAGTTTGTGACAATTAATGTTGGAAGAATATATCTCGAAATTTGAAATTGAGTACCAAAACTGTCTGTTGTGAAAGTAATATTTTAGGGGCTAACGTGTAACAGTTTACATTTTTCTCCTAATATCGGAACTTGTGTACATGTACCAGAACCTGTAGAAAATGTGTAAACTAGAAATGTTTAAAGTCCCTTTAACGATACATGTTTATATAGTATGATTCGGAACTTAAGTATATGTACTGAAACCTGGTGTATTGTTTGTTTGATAGATAAAATTAGACGTAGAAACTGTAAAAGTGAAGGAACTAGATAACTTATTAGGTCCAATCGCCAAGTATTGAAATTCATCAACGAGTTTTGCATCCTAAAGTAGAAAATTATAATATTTTCGGTTTGACGATTCATATTTCTAGCTTTTTGTAAGTCTCACAATGTTCGTATCGTTTCGCTACTCGTAGCGATTAAAACCCTCTGGCTCCCTAGCATGAGAATCAAACCTTCATTTGTTTAATAACATTTTAGGGTTATAACTCATTTCCCTGCTAAAAATCTGGAGAATCCTCTGTATTTGGGAAAAACCTTTTAGTCAGTGTAAAAGATCGAAACCTCAATTTAGGTATGCAACTGAACATGTGCAATCGTCTCCATTGCGAAGGTAACAAGCAAAACCCTAAGTTTGTTTGTTTATTTGCAAAATACTTGAAATCTAGGGTTTGTGTTTCGAAATTTTGGTATTGAATTGCATTTCTTGTTGGAGGAAATATGTTGAAACTGAATATTTTGTCATGTTTCGTTTTTTGAAATCTTACCCTTTCCATCTCTTTGAACTTAAAAAGGTTAGATTTGTTTGTAATGAGGATGAGTTTATTTATGAGTGAGTTGGTTTGTTTCCGCACTGATTCATGTGAAGATTTAATTCTTAGGATGACAACTACGAATTTGAATCCTATTTTTGACGAAGTTACTGATGAAGTTGCTAAAGAAGTTGTTGTCGCTGAGGAAGCTGCTGATAAATATGGTAATGATGAAGTTGCTGAAGAAGTTGTTGTCGCTGAGGAAGTTGATGATAAAGGTGGTAATGATAAAGTTGGTAATGAAGTTGTTGCTAAGGAAGCTGGGTCTTTGGCCATATGTGCTAGGCTGTACGCAAGAAAAAAAAACACATGTCATCCCTACATTAAGTTTTAGTAGGTTGATATTTACGTATTCTTATTGCATCTCAAAATGAATGATTGAATGTATACCTTTGTTTTTTTTCATGTTTTACAGTCAAGGTGAATGTATAAGGATGAAGAAAACAGAGGAAAAAGGACTATTGAGGTATGTTTCAGTGGTTTATGATGTGTAAAATGTTAAATTCATTTGAATTTGTCATCTGTAGGTTAGGAAAGAGTTAGGCGAGAAATGGGAGAAACTGCCGAAAGAAGACAAACAACCTTACATTGATGAAACTCAGAAGGAGAGGGCGGCATACAAAGACTATAAATTAGGACATCCGAATAAGGTAATAGTAGTATAAAGACATTCTTTGTTTGATAGAGTATAATAGTTTATATTGAGATTGGCGTAGGAAGTTGTTATCTTATCCCATGCAGACATCTTTTAACACAAGGTGTAGTCAAAAGCAATTGTACGATTTCATAAAGGAAATGAAGACGATGAGGATTGATCATATTCTTGATGAAATTGGTTTTGGGTCGTTAGTTTTTATAAAATTGCGCATTCTACACCGTGACCTATGTGGGGAAATGATGGAAAGTTTTGATGGTTGAAAGAGTGTTATTGTGCTTGAAGGACACAATATTATTGTATCAGTTGAAGATGTAGAAGCTTTAATGAGCCTGAAGAATGAGGGCGTTGATGTTCATGAAGTGCTGTTGGGGGAGAATGGTAGAGAACTTTGTGCAAATTATAACCTCAGGATAGTTTTAAATTTTGCTCAAATCAATCGAGATGTAGTGTCTAGTTATTTTGAAGGGGATGCTTTGAAAGCAAAAGTCTTGCTGCACATTATTGGAGTTTTTCTGTATTCTACTGCTGAGATATACCCATGTCCACATTTTTTGAAGTTGTTGTGCAAAGATTGCTTACAGGGAAAAGTGAATTGGGCCAAGTATGTTTACGATACGCTTATTGAGGCAATAAGATATTTACGAAAGCCAGGAAGACACATTTACCTAAAAGGGTGTATTGTAATCTTAAATGTAAAGTTAAATTAGCATTAGTTACGAGAAATCAATGGAACTGAGTTTTGTCATATTAATGTTGTTTTGTGAATGATATGGAGTTCAAGTTCGGCTGTATGATTGTTGGTCTGGATTTGATAGCATAGCCAGTCTAGCTTCTAATGGTGGTGAGGCTTGCATTTTGCACTGGGTGCAGTCAGAGGTCATGTCTGTTTGTGCCTGCTTGAAGAGAGAGCGACCTATGAATATAGAAAAGGTATCTGCTGGATTATTATTCGTTTAAAATGTCAATTGCAATCATAGTTAATTATTTATATATTTTCACGCTGAAGATTATTGCTTGGAAGCAACCATTACCTGAAACTGTTGAAGAACCTAAAGTCAAGGAATCTGCGGAAGTGATAGATGCAACCAAATGCAGGAAAGCTTTGAAGAGATGTAAGGTAATACATTATGTGTCATTTTATTAATCATTTATTTTGTGATTGGTGAAGTTTTAATATTTATATAATTTGCAAGGTTACTTCCGCAGAGTATGATGTTGCGGAATGCAATGATGGTGATGCAACAAGGGAAATGTTGTCGAAGATCCTTCAGCAAATAATGTCCGAGGTGAATGAGCTAAAAGATGTTGTCAATACGGGAGATGAGAAGCATATTGAATGTGAGGAGAAAATAATGTCTGAGGTGAATGGGCTAAAAGAGGTTGTGAATACGAGAATTTAGAAGCAAATTAAAGGTGAGGAAAAATTGGACAGTATGAGGGGGTGATGATACAATGTTGGGAGAGAAATTAAGTATTCTATCTAAAAGCGTCGCAGAAGTGCGGGCCGACATGACCTGCTTCAAGAAGATCTTGGAAGAGAAGATGAACAATATTGATATTAAAATGAACGGTTTTTACTGAAAATAAACGCTTTTGAAGTTAAAATCACAGATTTAGAAGTCAAAATCGACTGTGTTCATGAGGTTGCGAAAGAAATGCGGGATGAAATGAAAGGTTCTTTGCAGAAGATGTCAAGGAATATGGAGCTTGATAGGGCCTATATTGTTATTGAAATTAATAGAGTTGTTGACCAAGACTTTATGGAGACGTCACCTCAGAGATAGGATGGTCAGAGCCGTATTCCTATAGAGACAACAAAAAATGTTATTCCTTCTTACAAATTCAAAACGTCACAAGGTGGAGTTAGGCGCAACATAGATTTAGATACAAAGTTTGACTGTCCAGCACCAAAGAAGAATAAGGTAAAAGTTAAATTTATTTAAAGATTATTTTCATCTTTTTCATGTACATATGGGCTTGGGCTTGGCCTTGACTAGTGTATTGTTCCATTGTAGGATAACCGTGCTACCGACAAGGTTAGTCGAAAATCCCCTCGACTCTTTAAAGACAACCATTGAACTACATAAATTTTAGAAAGTTAATTGGGAATAATTATTCCGTGTAATTACCATTCTCAATGGTAACTTGTTAACTCCTCAAAAGATGTATTTTCCATACAAATATTGTCATGATACTACTCGAATTTAGGTACATATTAGTCTATTTTCCCAGTAATTTCATGCATTTGCATCTAGGAGTTAAGGAATGTATAGTTTTTATTGCTAGAGTGAATGTGTGTTTTCTTGTTGTGGTATACAAGTACGACAGGATTGGAGCAAGGGGGCACAAGAAGGAAATGCTTAGCGCAATTGACAGATGTATGAGGAGAATGTCAAGCTTGGTTGGTAAAAACATAATGCCACACTTGGTTGGCAAGAGCAGAATGCTAAGCTTGGTTTATGAAATGAAGGTGAAAAATGCCAAGCTTGGTTGGCAAAAGAATGAAGGACGATGACTTCAGCCCTAGTCACTATAACGCATGGATGTTGCGTCCAAAGAGCTGCGAGGAGAAGAGAAGGGTAGAAGCAACCTGAGCAGATTTGTTAAGAGATCTAGATCAATTGAACGGCTACATCGAAATAACTCATTCTTTGTTTCTTATCTCTTGAATTTATTTCTAGTTTTTTTGATGATGAATCAAAATGATGATTTGTTGTTGGTTTCCCCATCCATGAACTAATCTTTACAGTGGCTAGGGGTGTTTGCGATGAACGCTTAGTATTATTAGTTTTTAATAATTATATGCTTTGGCATTATTGTCTATTTCGCATATGCTTACATTTCATAAATTTATTGTCATACGACAGTTGGCATTGAATGCTCATTATCCCTTAATATCTTAACATGCTTAGAAGATAAGGATTAATTGTCGAATACTAAGGAGAGAAACTTCGACAGAAGATGTTCACGTAGATGAAACTTACACCTGAAGTGAATCTACCCCTTAGGAGTATAGATTGAATCTTCACCAAGTTAATTGTTTGAAAACTCGCTATAGACATATAGGTGTTGAAATTAATTAACTTAGGGTATTGCCATCGATAGAGGCAATACTAACTTAAAATTTTCTCTGCATTAAAACCAAAGTTTAGTGTTATTAATTGTTGTCTGTACTAGAGTGAAATCCAAACATCCCTTTCCAAGCCTTCCAATCATCATTACACTAGTTGTTTGCGAAACTACCTAGATCTTTACTTCAGTTTCCTTTATCATTTAAATTTCTTTAGTTATTTTATTTTTTACACGGTACCTCAATCATTTTCCACCACCTTTATTTACCAGTTCACAAGTATTAATCGTGGCAATTAATTTCTGGACAATCCATGGGGATACAATACTAAGCTCACTAATGTATTACTTGATGTCCATGTATACTTGCACACAAAAGACATATCCTTGGCATTAATTCCTAAATTGATAGAGAGAATACTTAATCTTTTTCCATGCAACATTCTATCGACAAGTTTTTGGCGCCACCATCGGGGATTGCAATGAGATTTTTTTTTACTTGTTATCATTCTTTTATTTATTTTATTTCGTTTGGTGTATGATTAGGAGAAAAACACTACGAAGGAAGATTTACAACATGACCCGAAAATTGAAAGAACCTCATGCAGGTTAAGAAGAAAACATCGAGAAAAGGCTTGTAATGGGAATGGTGAGCTAGAACATGTCCTAAATAATGCCAATAACCAGGAGAAACCGGGAATACCTGCAGTTATATCGCCTGCTCCTACTATTGCTGCTTAGATACCTGAAGAACAATACATCAGAGAACAACTAGCACCCACCATAGATGATTTGATTCCAGGACTAATCGGTCAAGAGGTAAATATAGCTAACTTTAAGCTTAAACTGGTAATGATTTAAATGCTAATGAATGTAGGTCAATTTGATGGATCACCTACTGGAGACCGAAGGCATCATTTGAAGTAATTCATGGAGGTTTGCCTATTATTCTACCAGCCTGGTGTAATTGAAGAGACATTAAAGCTGAAGCTCTTTTCATTTTCCTTACGAGATAGGGAAAAATTGTGGCTAAATTCCTTGCCACCAGGTTCAGTCACTAAGTGCTTAGAATTAAGCCAAAAGTTTATTCTGAGATTCCAGCCACCTAAATTTAATGCCAAGCTGCGAAGTGAAATAATTACTGTTAGACAAGCTGATGACGAGACTCTGCATGAAGCCTGAGAATGATTCAAGGATTTGTTGAGAAGATGTCCCTTGCATGGATTACCTACATGGGCTCAGATGGAGACCTTTTATAAGGGACTCAATGCCCATGCCAGGACAATTATTGATGCTTCGAAAAACAGTACGTTGCTAGACAAAAATTACACGGAGGCATATGACATCCTTGAAAGGATTTCCACCAATGATCTCCAATACCATACCACCAGATTGGGAATCGAGACGAGAGCAGCTGAAAAGTTGGAACTTGATGCACTTTCATCAATAAATGATCAAATTGTAACCTCACCAATATAGTAAAGACAATGTAAAAGCCTGCTGAAGTTCGAGCAGTAAAGGTATAAGAACCATTTTGCAGTTTTTTGCGGTGATGACCATATCACGGAAGAATGCCCGGAAACCGAGAGTCGGTGTATTTTGTTGGCAACTACAACTGCAATAAAAACCTGTACTCCAATACATATAATGTTGTGTGGAAGCAACATCCGAACTTTTCTTGGTCAAACAAAGGAGGTAACAAATTTAATGCCTAGTGTCAGTGCACCAATGCACCACCAGGTTTCAACCAGAATGTGATGCCACAAAGAGTGTAGAATAATCTACCTCAAGTGCAAAGATCTTCCAATGAGAAAACCCTGAAGGATTATATGGCGCATAACAATGTAACCCTCTAAACTCGACCTAGAAGAAAAGACCGAATTTTGGAAGCCACGATTGAAAACTTAACCCTCAAGAAGTTCAATTTTGGAAATTATACTTTAACTTAAAATAAAATAACAATGATTTAATAAATATCTTATAGTAAGTAAAAATATAAATATCATAATAAATATTAGAATGTTTATATAAAATCTCTGAAATAAAATTATAGTAAAATAATTCTAGAAAAATAATCTCAAAACATATTTATTCTCAAAAGTATGTAATTACATCAATATCCCAATATAATAAAATAATAATCTGAGTAATTAAAAATGGTTTCGTGCTAAATAATATAATAACCGAATAAAATATGAGATCCTCCAAGTACCACGTCGCCTAAAGTCCAAAGATATCTGTAAGAGAAAACTATGGGGAGTAAGCTAAAGAGCTTAGTGTGTTTCTAAAGTGCAAGAAAAACCGTAAACACAAAAAAAATTCTATAAAATCTTTAAGTTCAAAACAATAATGATTCACAACACAAACGATTTAATTTTATAAACACAATGCAATGTACCCAACTACAACTCACCAATCAATAAGAGGAAAGTTCCCAGAACTCCTCACTACATCCACCAATCGGTAAGTGGTCATCACCACAATCTTCCACCGTACAATCCCAACCCATGCACATAACGGTATTAAATCACAATACTCAAATCTCTACTCGTTCCTATACTGTAATCCGAGTTCGTAGTCCATAAAACCATTATTTAAATAAGTCTCTATCTCAAGTATGAATGCATAGAAAATTCTTATGCAACGACACATATCATGTAAAATACCTATAAATTAAAAAAACATCACACAATAAAACCATTTATATAGCACGGTAAGAAAATACCTTAGCCAAAGCAAAACTCAACCTATTAAAGGATGTGGTTCCCACGATTAGAAGCACTAGGTCCACTTGTATCAATACCTATAAGAATAATTCTACATTAACATGAGGCGTATCATTGTTCTCCAAATAAGCCAAAGAATTGGTTGAACTGAATGGTTTGAGTAAGGTTGATTGGACAGTTCAAGACAGATTGGTTACACAAGTCGGTTATGAGTATGAGTCGGTCGGGTCTAAACTCGAGTTAACATTTTGGGACGTGGCTTGGGTCATAAAAGTTTGGATCAAACCAAATTACACCGACTATATGTAATGGTAATTTAGATAATATTTGCAAACCAATACATACTCTATAATATACTCATAATTTTTAACAAGATTACGCATAAAAATAATAATGGAAATATCAATAATCTATACATAATCAACTAACTTAAAATTGATTTTAAATGTCAGTTGACATATTTGAAGATGCTATACTTATTATAAGAAAAAGAGCAATTTTTTATAGAAAGGAGTTGGGTAAACCTGTAGGCCTCGTTAAAAACCCCCTAAACCTAAATGGGGGAAAAGAGTACCTATCGGAATACCAAGACAAAGAACAACGTGAGCAAAATCTCGTCTACATAAGCCTAATCACAAAACTACCATAACCACGCCTCTAAACACCACGGGACAAGCGACAAGAACAACCCCCTTAACCACCGGGATCAACATGCCACCGAACCTCAGCACAATTGCCTAAGTGTTGCTCGACTTCCACCTCCAAATCCCCTCGCAAGCACAGGCCACGTTTCGCGATAACCAATGTCATCACAAGTAGAGGCGGCTCCAAGTAAGTCGACGCAACAAGGTCCCCATCCTGAATTAAGGACGCAAGCTTGTCGGCAACACCATTACTCTCCTGCTTGACGTGATTGATCATCACTCGCCAGTCGCGGCAAATCAACTCCCTAACATCCTCAACCAGCACACTACCGGTGAAAGCTACCGATTTATCGCCAATAATCCTCGTAATCTCCTTACAATCCATTTCAACTTCTACACATCTATAGCCCCTCGTCCATGCATAGATCAAGCCATCATGCAGCGCCCATAATTCTGCTAGGAGAACTGAGCATCTACCTATATGCTTAGAAAAACCGAAGAGCCACTCACCCGTATCATCCCAAATCACACCACCAATCGTTGCTAGGTTATCATTCGTGTTTACCGCAACATCAACATTGAGCTTAACCCAATCCGATGCTGGTATCGACCAATGCACTAAACAACGAGATTGACCCGTCTCCTCTTGTCGCGTTGGTGAAAATGCTTAACCACACTCTTCCACCAAGTGATCCCCTCAGCTCAATATGGTCTTTCGTAACACAAAGCTCTCATCTAAGACCATGTTGCATCGTGTTTTCCAGAGCAACCCAGCAATACACCGAAAATATAACACTCCAAGTTACGCCCGTCGATACCCTGGTACTGCTCTCGACAAGGTTGCGTAGCATCCAATCCTCAAACGAACCTTGGAAGAATACGCCTTGCTGGCTGGGGTCAATCATGCGCTTCCAGAGCTCAACCGCTATCGGACAATGTCAAAGGACATGATCCATATCCTCAGAATCCTTCTGGCAAACAAAACACTCCTCTGACATCGCTAAATGACCCCTTACCCTTTCCACATTTTTAAGGTGGCGCTTTTATAAGGAATAACCTCTCTCTTTATATAAAATATTGTAATAAAAACATTACATATATAATTTGAGAGCAATATATACTTGTGTGTATATGTATATAAGAATAATATAAGACCACATTCCCACACGATCTCACTATTAATAAATAATATTTTATATCTAATAGAAAATAATATAATAATAGCACCATTCAAATTTAAATCCATGAATTGGAGAAATTAGGGTTGCTGGACAAAGAAACCTATAGGCGAATAGTTGAGAAACCTATAGGCGAATGGTGGGGGGTGCAAATCTAGAGCATGGATGTTGGCATCGAGATTTATGAAGGAAATGCTTACCTAGTGGAGGGGTTGACGATGACAAGGCTATTGCAACCAGTGCAAATGAGACACAATAACGGTTGCAACAGAGATTGGAGGGTTGCCGAAGCTGTTGACAGTGCTGGCAGCTCATTTCAGATGAGAGAAGTGAATGGAAAAAAATTATGGTTCAGGTAAAATAAAATTAAAGTTGCAAATGAGTATATATTGAACTTATGATGGGTTAATTTCCTAATAAGGCCTTGAACTTCTTTTGGTTCATGTAGAGGGCACCTAAGTATCTATGTATTATTATTCTGACTCATGATTTATAGAGAATCACAATTGACCTCAAACTTGATAAACAATTTCCAAAACTAACCACAAGTTTCAAAAACTTTAAATAATAGACCTTGGTATTCTAATTTTCACAAATCGGCCAGAAATTCCAAATTTTCAGTTTTTATCAAATAATTTCAAAAATTCTCAAAAGTTAGGGTTGTCAAAAATTGGGAAATTAAAATTAGAATTTTTAAATTAGGGATATTTTTAAATCTAGGGTTTACAATTTGGGCGTAATTTTTGGGGTGTTACATTTCAACCAGAACGTGATGCCACAAAGAGCACAGAATAATCTAACTCAGTGCAAAGATCTTCCAATGAGAAAACCCTGAAGGATTATATGGAGCATAACGATGCAACTGTCCAGAGCCTGGCCGTATCCGTGAGGAACTTGGAAGTTCAAAGAGGAAAAATTGCTAGCGCACTTAATGCCAGACCTCTAGGAACTTTTCCTAGTGATACGAAGGATGCTCGGCGATAACAGTGCAAAACTGTCACTCTCCAAAGTGGCAAACAAGTTGCGAATGAAACACCTGCCAAATAGCCAATTGTTTGCTAAGAAGAGAAGTCAGTGCTAGTAGACAAACCCATGGATGCTGAGAAAGGTGAAGCAAGCACTAGCAAAGTCAGACCACAATCTGATGCCAACACCAGCTCGTTAAAACTAGCAAAGCCAACATTTGTCTACCCACTACAACTGTTTCCACAGAGGCTTAAAAAAAGCAAGATCAGCAGTTCAAGTGATTCTTGGAAGTCCTTAAACAACTACTTATTAACATACCATTAGTGGAAGCTCACGAACAAATGCCCAACTATGTTAAATTCATGAAGGACATCTTGTCCAAAAAGAGGAAGTTGGGTGATTTTGAGACTGTCATACTCATTGAGGGGTGCAGTGCAATGATAACCAAAAGATTGCCACCAAAATAAAAAGATCCTGGAAGTTTAACTATTCCCTGCACGATTGGCAATAAATTCATGGGTAAAGCATTGTGTGATCTGGGAGCCATCATCAATTTGATGTCGATGTCAGCTTTCAAGAAACTTGGTATTGGTGAAGCCAGGTCTACCACAATAACACTTAAGATGGCAGATCAATCATATGCACATCCCAAGGGTAAGATTAAGGATGTGTTGGTAAAGGTAGATAAATTTATATTCCCAGTTGATTTCATTAGTTTAGAATATGAGGTTGTTGTCCCAATAATATTGGAAAAACCATTTAATGCCACGGGTGAGACCTTAATTGATGTTCAAAAAGGTGAGCTAACTATGCGTATGAATGACCATAAAGTTTAATTTAACATTTTTCAAGCTCTTAAGTGTGCAGATGAACCCTAGGAATTCCAAGCGATTAGGCTAATGGAGTTCATTTTCAATGTGGACGTAGTGCAGTTTTGCTAGGGCACAGAAGATGATGCCATGGAGCAGGATGATGAAGATATGACGAGCGAAGAATCTAAAGAACCAACCATGCTGAATGAAGTCATGAGTTATTATAGGAGATATGAGCCACTTGATTTGGCTGACAGAGAGATCATAGTACCAAAGCCATCTAGTGAGGTGCTGCCAAACTTGGAACTAAAACAATTTCCATGTCACCTCAAACATGCCTCGACATCAAATGAGAAAGGAGCAACAAAGCCTAAGTATTACTGGGTGCTGATTTCGATTAAAGGTTCTCGATACCTACAACAAAGAGATACTTTGGTTTTCTAAGGTGGTTGTTTAAAGCCACCATGGCAAAATATTCTCTTTCATTGTGCAATTGGGAGTTTGGAATACCCAAAGGAAAGCAATCCTTCGGCTTTCTACGTTGGTTATTCAAAAAAAAGATTACTACAACCTACCATCCATTAGCCAAGGGTCAAAGACTGAAGCGCTACTAGGAAGGAAGTCAGATTAATGCCAAGGAGACCATTCTCCTTGCGGACATTCAGTAAATTGTTACCAACCCAGTCTGATCATTGTAAATAGGTTGAGAGTTATTTTCTTTTCAGCACTTAGGATATCTTAGTTTTAAATTTTTAGTTTTTCGTTTTATTTCTTTTTCTATTTTGAAAGGTCTTTGATTCTTAGCACAAGAAATTTTGCAAAGAGACCATGCCGAGTTCTGCTGCCAAGACACCCAAGGCTTAATTGACCACTCAATTGCCAGCTGATGTTTTGGCATTACTCTCCCAGATCTATCAACGCCAAGAACTCCTCATTTAGAAGTTCCAAAAGGCCGAGGAACAAAACCTAGAACTCTATCAGTATATTGGGGCCCGAGACTGTGCCATTTGGACAACTTTCGAAGCGTTGTCCCCCAATCCTTTCCCACCATATTTGGATTTCCAAACAAAATTTCATGCACCAGATGGAATGCCATCCAACCCTCAGCCTGATCATACTCCAGCTTAGTAATCTGATGCCATTGTACCAGTATCACATGCCCAAGAAGATTCTACCAAGACCAAGACCCAACATGTGGACGCTGAGTTTGAAGATGAAGTACCTCTTGATGATGCCATGACTGATGTTCCGAATCCACATGTGAAGAGGAAGAAATCGGTGGCACCAAAACAAGGATCCTTCCTCAAAAGAACAACTCGCTCCACTCGCCAAAATCATTCCTCACGGGAGTCCTCATCCCCTTAACTCCTTACATTCATGTTTTTGATTCCAGCATGCCTTGCATCTGTATATATGTGTTATCATGTATTGAGGACAATGCATACTTTAGGTTTGAGGGTGTGTGTTGCCTTGCATTTATTTCCATTACATTCCTTTTTATGTTTATATTTGCATTATGTTATTGCCATGTAGAGTTAGTATAATCATGCATGCCATACCATTATTTTTTTGCCACGTCCTAATTTCGAACTAATAATTTTGCCAATCACATTCCTAGCATTGTGAGATTTTGTTCTAGTATGTCAATGTTCAATGATGAGTTAGAAATCTCCAGATTAGTAACTGTAACACCTCTCTCCTGGTTTAGTAGTAAATCGGTTGAGAGGCGTCGGGTTGAAAACACGAAAAATTTAAAACTTTTCGCAACTCATTCCTAAAGAATGAGTTGCTTAACTAGTAAGCAACGATCAACCACAACACTTAGCAAACAATTCCAACATGTTCAGATACATGACATTCAATCACAAACACAATCAACCAAATTAGGGAAGACATTTACTTAACTTCCAAGTTAGGTGAGATTCAAGTTCAATCTTACATATAACTTAACTACCATATTAAAATTTACTAATATTACTATCTTACTCAACCTATATATATAAAATTTTAATCATATACAAATTAAGACTTAAGTATTTGAACCATACACGTAAACAGTATATCCTAATCTTATTTGACCTATTCTAACATCAACCCCATACATAAAAAAATATAATTCCATTCGATTGATTACAAGGCAAGGAACGATTAATCAAACATACCCATTTAACATTTCAATCAACCATATATCTAATTCAAGATTTCAAAACAAATCATGCTTTCATTCGTTAAACCAAAATGACATATTTACAAACAAAGTCTCAAAACATTATATGCCAAGTTTGTATTTACAAACATGTATTCAATACATTACAATCCAAGATCAAACTAGCAAATACATCATTTGTTCAAACTTCTCAAAACCCACATCAGCATCCATATCATCAAGACCTATTATGCATGACATAACCAACTCAAAAACTACCCCATGCCACCATTCAGAAGTTGAACAAGAAAGATAAAGTCATACATGATTACTATGCTTGTAGTTTTTACTCTCGATCAAGGAAGTATTAGCTATCGAACCATGATCAATCTGCTATGTTGGGAAGAAGGAAACAAGAGATGATAAGTACAAAGTTGTACTTAGTGAGGTAACAATTACATTATTCAATTTTAAATCAAGTTAGGTCTTAATTAAGGTTGCACAAAGATTTCCTACATAGATGTTTAATATAGGGACCTAGTTAGAATTCATGAAAAAGATTACCTACATAGGCATTTAATAAGAAGACCTAGCTAGTCTCATAGCATATTGAATCACAAAAAGTCATATAACAATAATCATTACTTGCAAAACAAGTCACAATAAAAATTATCATAAGAATCAACCATGCAAGACAAATCATGTTATATTTAATCTTGTAATTAAGTTGCTTTGGTTATTAGATTGGTCTAGGTAATCGAGTCACAAGTTGGTACATTTATACCTAATCAAGAAGATACTAAATAGTATCACAAGTAGATGCTAAGACATCAATTCCACTAGTACATAAAGTACCATTTCACGAGGCACACAAGGTGCTAATAAGAAAGGTGTATAATCACCAACACAAGAAGGTATATCAAAACCAAAATCAAGAGAGCTCTAGACCCTAAGGCATGCCCTTCTACCTAAGCCATCTAGCAAACCAAGGTCTTGTAGCTTTTAAATTAGCATATCAGCTCATTTAGTATCAAACATTGTAATTTCTCATTTCATTGACATTAATATAAATCTATCTTTTGCTCCTTATATTACTATAAACATGTTAAACATGTATCCATCTCATGTATCAAGAAACAAACAACCCTTTAATTTATCATCCAAATTCAGTAGAATACAAGAAATTTCATGCCTCATTCAATCATTCATAACATCACACAAATCAGCCCAATAATATACATAATTCACAATACCAAACAATCCATTCGAGCATGCTTTCATGTTTAATTATTTAGCCTCCTTCCCTTACTAAATTACCAGCTTTAATTTAAGTCATTTTCATGCTTGTAACATAACTAAATTTAAATTAAAATGATGGTTAGGACCTAGTCCTAACCCTAGGGTAACTACACTCACAAACTTCCAAGCTACTCTTGTTCCTTGATAGTAATCCCCTTACTCCTTCTTTGGGATGACCCAATTTTGGCTTCCTCCTCCAAGTTCTCAATCCCTTGGTCTTGTCGATCATACACATACATATAAAAAGACATATTTGTATCTAAATCATGCATTAGACAACCAATATGCAAATGCTAAATTCAATTTCTCAAGGCTGTCCTAATCTGGCAGACTTGAGCACCAGTCGCTAAACTAGTCATAACTTTTTCTATACAAGTCTAAAAATCAATTATCATACATGATTAGAAAGGTAAATCAATATTATATTTAACCAAATTGGCCCCACAGTTTTATCACTTCTATATTAATACACTTTATTACTTCTTTACAGGTATTCCAGATTCAAAACAGTTTTGGAGTGCTGAAGTTAATTCATTTCAAGATTTTAGCACATTGCTCCAAATTGAGCTCTGTTTTCTCTCAACTAAAATAGACATATAAAAGTTTAATCCATCATAATTTCAGCTTCAAATTTTGTATATAAAATTTATAGTGAATTTTCAATGTTGATGTCCAAAACAGGACTGTCTTGGACAGATTTCACCAATTTGCTCAATTTAACAAATTGAGCCATTCTAAGTTCAATTCAAGTTACTAAATTTTTTCTAACATAATCCCCTGATTTTTAAATCAATTTCTAGAATCATAATTTAACCAATTTTAATCCTAACATTTTCTAATTATTACAAAACAGTCTCACAATTCAATTTTTATAATTCACTGAACTACTTTGTTAATTCCTTCAATCTAACTTCATTTTAATCACAATTTAGCCAATCCAAAGCCTAAAATTTATTGTTAAGACCCTAATCTTCAATTCATTCTTAATGGAAATTTTCCAATTCAGACCCTAATTCTTTCAATTTTACAGATTAGTCCAGAGCCTTAAACATTATCTTCAAATCTGTCCTTAGGCTAATTGGTTCTCTAATTCAAGCTAAAAATTAGATTTCAAGTACAATCCTTCATCAAAGTCCAATTCTAGGATCATAAAACACATGCATGCATGATACTATCATTTTCATCCATAAATTCAAGATAAGACTCATGCAAATGCACCAACTCAATCGGATAACAAGATGGTGACAAGGAGGCTACTTACATTGCAAAATCTTTAATTCCTCTTAATTCTAATATCAAATTGTGCTTCAACACCCCCATGGGCAGCAAAACAACAACAAATCCTTTCCTTTTCACTCTAAGTCTCACGGCAAGAAGAAGAAAGGAAGAAGGAGAAGAGAGTGTTTTTTTTTGGTAGTGGGATATGTACAATCCCACTTTCTCTCAAGTGGCCGGCCAAGGTGATGATTAGGGCTGGAATACTCAATTTTACCCCTCAAATCTCTTCTAGAATTAGTTACTTACAAGGGTTAGGCTTGGTCTATTTGAAACTTTTGCATGCAACTTTATTATTTAAGCTTAATCCTAGTTAAGTCATCTTAATTTAGCTCTCATATTTTCAATTTCATTCAATTAACTACTAAATCTTCTAATTATATTTAATTTGTGATCAATTAATTCAATTAATTAATCAACTTAATTTATTTTCCTTCTAAGGTACATTGAGGATATTACAATCCCCCCCTTAAAATAAGAATCCGTCCTCGAATTCTTACCTGAATCAAAGAGATGAGGATATTGCTTCTGCATCGTATCCTCTGGTTCCCATGTAGCTTCTTCCACATTATGATTTCTCCAGAGAACCTTTACAAGAGGAACATTCTTATTTCTGAGCCTTTTAACCTCCCGATCGAGAATCCGAATAGGTTCTTCCTTGTATGAAAGATCGAGATTCAATTCCACCTCTTTCGGCTCTAGTTGGTGAGATGGATCAGAACGGTAGCGTCTGAGCATTGATACGTGGAAGACATTATGTATCTTATCGAACTCAGGAGGAAGAGCGAGTCGATAAGCTACTGAACCAATCTTCTTTGTCACTTCGAAAGGCCCAATAAATCGAGGACTAAGTTTTCCTCTCTTGCCAAAACGAAAGACTTTCTTCCATGGAGACACTTTCAAGAAAACAAGATTGAATTAGACTAGATTGAATTTGGAGTTCCGATAGATAATTCCGAGCTTTTGCAAGTCGGAAATGAGCATTGATAGCCGTTGGAGCTACAAGTAGTCAATTTAAACACGTTATTATCGAGATTGAAGATTTCAATTGACTTCCTTGTCTAACAAGGAAGTGTTCGAACTCTTTCTTGGAAAACAAGAAAGATTCAAAATTTTCTCTCAAGAATTTAAATGAAGGTTTAAGTGAATTTAAGAAATTTTTATAAGACTTATCGGGAGTCGGTTTTCTACTTAGTGCATCTACTACTACATTAGCCTTTCCCAGGATGGTAATCAATTACTAGATCATAATCCTTTAGTAACTCCATCCACCTTATTTGTCTTAGATTTAATTCTTTTTGGGTGAGAAGGTATTTAAGGCTTTTGTGATCCGTGAATAGACGATACTGCTCAACGTATAAGTAATATCTCCAGATCTTGAGTGCAAAGACGATTGCGGCTAACTCAAGGTCATGTGTCGGGTAATTAAGCTCATGTGGCTTCAATTGCCGGGATGCATATGATATACCATTTTCTCCCTGCATCAACACACAACCTAGACTCGAATGGGATGCATCGTTATAAACGACAAATTCTTTGCCCGATTTAGGTTGGGTCAGTACCGGAGCATGAGTTAAGGCTTTTTTCAACTGATCGAAACTTCGTTGCCGATTTTCGGACCAAGAAACGCGTTGATCCTTTCTGACGAGTTTGGTTAGCAGCAAAGCAATCGTAGAGAAACCTTTAACGAATCTTCGATAATAACCTGCTAAACAAAGAAAATTGCGAACCTCACTAACATTCTTCGGAGGTTGCCAATCGATCACAGTTTGTATCTTCTTAGGATCAACTTTGATTCCATCGGCCGACATAACGTGACCGAGGAATGAAACTTTCGAAAGCCAAAATTCACATTTGGAGAATTTGGCAAAGAGTTGATGCTCCCCAAGAGTTTGCAATACAATTCTAAGATGATCATAGTGTTCTTCTTTGTTTCGGGAGTAAAAAAGATTGTCTTCAATAAATACGACCACAAACTTATCAAGAAACGGCTTGAAGACTCGATTCATAAGGTTCATAAAGGCTATCGAGGCGTTGGTTAGCCCGAAAGGCATTATGAGGAACTCAAAGTGGCCGTAACGAGTTCGGAAAGCCGTTTTGAGTACATCATTCTCCTTTACTCTCATCTGATAGTAACCTGACCTTAAATCGATCTTAGAGAATACAGGTGCACCACGAAGTTGATCAAACAGATCTTCAATTCTCGGCAATGGATATTTATTCTTAATTGTTAAATGATTCAACCTCCGATAGTTGATACATAGCCGCATCAAACCATATTTTTTCTTTACGACAAAACTGGAGCACCCCAAGGAGAAGTACTCGGTCGGATAAAACCCTTGTCTTGCAACTCTTTAATTTGCTTCTTCAATTCTTTCAACTCAATAGGGGCCATTCAATATGGTGTAATTGACACCAGATTAGTTCCAGGATGAATGTAAATTCTGAATTCTACTTCCCGAATTAGAGGGAGTCCATGAAGTTCTTCTGGAAAGACATCGATAAATTCTGACACCACTGGCATCGATGGCAGGCCGAAATCGTAATCATCTTGTAACACCATAGCAGCAAAAATTGAGGTAGGCTTCTTATCAATTAACATGATAGATTCCTTTCCTAAACCTCAGAGATGAAGTCTACGGTTCTGACAGTCTATCCAAGCTTGATGCTTTCCCAACCAATCTAATCCCAAGATTAGATCGAATTCATATGTTGGCAAGACATAAAGATCGATGGGAAATGGAATGCCTCAGATAGTAATAGGACATTCTTTAACAAGAAGATTAATCGGCTTATTTCCTTCTATCGAATTTGAGACTATAAGGCTAGATGCAACAGATTCAGATTTCATATTCAACTTAGCAAGCAATTTTGAATAGATAAAAGAATGAGTGGATCCCGAGTCAATAAGAGCATATGCATGATTTAGGTTCAATTCGACAGTACATGTGATCACATCAGGTGATTCCTCCTCTTCTCTACCATGAATGTGATAAACCCGGGCAGGAGCTCGTGATTCCTGATGAGTGGCAATAGATTGATGGTCTTTCCCTTTTTCCTGATTACCAGATTGAGCTTGCCTTGGTCCCCGATTCCGATTGGATTGTGCAAGAGTCTGATTTGTAGGAGCTGGAACCGAAGGTTTATTATTAGTATTCTATGGACAGTCCTTCACATAATGATCGTCTCCACCGCAAGCATAACACAGATTAGACTGAGACCGGTACTGGCCATAGTGAAGCTTTAGACAAAATTTACATGAGGGACCTTTCAAGAATTGCTCGTGCTTTTCACAGAGATCACCGGGGCAGCGGCTTTACCTACCAAATGTGTCTTCGGTGTAAAATTACTTCGGGGAGCAGGAGAGAAGGTAGAGGACCCTTCCTTCTGATATCGAGCCTTCTTTGTCTGCCAGTGGGGTTTATCATCCCGTTTGTGCTTCTTACCACTCCAACCGCCACCATTTCTACGTTCAGATGCCTTCATCTTAGCTTCAGTAGCAATAACCCGATTTACTAAAGTTTGGAAATCAGTAATCCTTAGAGCCGTAAACATCGGACTCAAATCATCATTTAGCCCGTCGATAAACATACAGAACTTGTCCTGCTCAGTTTTGATATACTTTGCTCCGTACTTACAGTACTTACAAAAATCAGCCACGTATTGCTCGATAGGCCTATTAGCTTGCTTCAAGCACATTAAACACTTCCTTCTCTTTGCCAAGTACTACTCACTAATATATTTCTTCTTAAACTCCTCAACAAAGAATTTCCATGTAACATATTCTGTAGAAGCAGTCAGAGTAATAGTTTCCCACAAGCTCAAAGCTTCATCTAGAAGGAGTGCAATTGCACATTCTAACTTATGCTCATCCGAGCATTGCAATTGCTTGGTTAATATTTGTGTGGTTCTCTCCAACCAGTATCCAACACCCTCGAGCTTCTCCTCAGTGGCACCAACAAATGTATATGCCCGATATTGTGACAATTTATCGAGTAGGCTCTGCTAGGGGCAGGAGCTGTAGGAGCAGGTTGCTCGCTCTTTAGATTAGAGATTAACTGATTGAACATCTCCTTCATGCTAAGGAGACATTCACGTTGCATAGCTTGCATAGCAGGGGCTGCCTGCTGATGCTGGATCAGTTCTTGTGGTTCATTACGAGGTTCGTTCTGTCTCGGAGGATTAGTCCCCATCCGGGCACTGTCACCCTCATTAGATGAACCTCGTAGGCTCTCATCATCCCGAGCTAATCTTGTCTTGGACATACTACGATTGAGAACAAAGGAAAGGTTTAGAAATTTGATATTGATAAACAATTTATACAATCATATCATGTTACAACTTCTTGGTGGCATAGACAACTCCTATATAATGCATGATGACTCGATCTAGTCCCAAGAATCGGCTAAACCGAAGCTCTGATACCAAACAAATGTGATACCTTGTAACCCCCTTAACCCGGCCTAGACGGTTGACCCGAATTAAGAAAGTCACACGGGGAAAACCAAAGTCAACCCGAAAGTCAACCTTGATTAACGACCCTTTTTTTTCTTTTAAAACTTGTCTAGATGCATATTAAGCCTTAGATATGACCAAACAACAGCATACTCAAAGATCATAAACATCAGAGATCAAACAGGGACCCAATTGAACAATTTACAACTTTGGGGACCAAATTGTAAATTCTGATAAATATAATGACTTAACCCAAATTGAAGTTACCATCTTGAAATTAATCATGTTTCATGCTTCTCTGTGAAATTTCAGTTCAAAAGGACATCCCAAACTCATACAATTGCACAAACAAGATTCAGGACCAAAATGCAAACATTTCAAAACATTTAACTGCCAATGTCAGCCCCCAACGGTCACCCGTTCCGAAACGGGAGACAGCCCGTTTCGAAACACGGGGCCGTTCCGCAACTCGTACCGAAACGGGGGTCGGGCAGTAGCCTTTCCATTTCGGAACGGTCCCTCCCGTTTCGGACGCCTGGGTTTGTTTAAGGCACCCGTTCCGAAACGGTAGGTGCTGTTCCGAAACACCGTGCACAGATTGCCCAAAAATGCATACTTAAACATGCAATTGACCAACCAATCATGCTCCAAACGTCACCAAACTTTGCCAACATGCAATTCAACATATATGAGACATACTTGCATCAACAATTCATCAAAACATCCGCATATATGAAAAGCCCCAAATCTATAGGCATGCTTCCTACACAAGCAACCATTCAAGCATAAACTTCCAAATTCAAGCATATAAAAGCCAACCACAAAAACCGGCATTCTCAACAACATTCAACATACTTAGGGAGTTCAAAACATCTCCCGAAACATACACATAGGTCCCCCATTGCCAAATTACCAAAAGCTAAATGTACTTAAGAAAACCTTCCATACTTTGAGCTTTACTACCACTTGAATGCTTGCCTTCCTTGCTGCCCTCAAAGTACTTTAATGCTCTGCAATATTGGTTTGAGAAAACAAAGAGAGCGTAAGCAAAAGCTTAGTGAGGAATGCTCAATAAAACCATCCAATAATGCATTTATAAAACACTTTATAAATCATGCTTCAAATCATCATTTACACATGCTCAAAAGCATCTTTAAACAAGCATCTCATGCTTCATATCATTACATGTCATATTGGCCACAAGTGATACATTTCATTTCTTTGAAAACAAGTTCATCAACATTCACCCCAAGGACTTTTAAACACCTTGGACCCCAAGGACTTTTAAACACCTTGGCCATGGACTTTTAAACACCATGATATAAAATACCTCAAGGACTTTTAAACACCTTGACCCCAAGGACTTTTAAACACCTTGGCCTATGGACTTTTAAACACCATAGAAAGGACCACACAAGGACTTTTAAACACCTTTGTGTCCGTAACAAGAATCATCCAAGGACTTTTAACCACCTTGATGTTCTTAAGTAACAAGGCTCACTCAAGGACTTTTAACCACCTTAGTGACCTCAACCTTTTTAAAACATCACTTGCCAATACACATCATTATCATCAAATTATCCACTGTTCTAAAGCATTAAACCAAGCCATATTCATCATGCATTTAAAAGCATCAAACCACATTTGATCAATGTTCAAAAACAAGGAACTCTTACCTTGAGCTTCCTTCAACATATGGCTTACAAAAATAGCATTAACCATGCTAAATCATGCTTTCAAAACAGAATTTAAAACATGCAATAAACCACATTGCACAACAATCAAATCATGGCCACCACTAGAGAGTATTTCCGAAAACTTACACTTGAGTTAGCAAAGTTGTTTAGACTTAAACTAAGCTCCCAAGACATTGGTTTCAAAGCCGAAAACCCAATTTCACTCACCGATTCCACTTCGCCTCTTGCCGAAGTACCAAATCAAGCCTCCGGATCACCACCACTTGGATCCAAAGATGACTCCCCTGTTTTAACACATTAAAACAGTAGATTAATGCATCATCATGCATTAATAACTTCAATGAAAGCACCTAAACTCGCTGCTCTCATCCACACTCCATTTTCGGCCACCAAACACAACCGAAAATGCATCCAAACCACTTCTCAACTAAGCCCAGCCATTAACCATCAAAACCTAACATCCTTTAACATCTTTCAACATCTAAAAAGAACCTAACAACATCCTTATACCTCCAGCAACACCAGATCCACAAGATCACCTCAAAAACAACCAAGAATCATAAGCTAAACTTAGGAAATTCAACCTATCCGGGATTGCATTAATCAAAACTCAATTCCTTATCAAATTAACATTCATTAATCATCATTTTAACACCTTAAAACACTGCTTAAACAGATCCAACGAAAATTCATCAAAAACTCACCAAATCTTGCATTTTAAGCCAAGATCCATTAAACAATCTTAAAAGCCATTTATAAAACATCAATTAAGGATTGAGAACTTAGGAATTTCATTAAAGAACTTGAAGTTCAGAGGAGAAGGACGTTCTTACCTCCAAACTTGAATTTCTCCTCTTTTGGAACCAAAAAGCTTGATGAATCAAGTAGCAATTACAAAGGTTTTGATGATGAGATGATTAGGAATCAAAAGAGGATTGAAAAGAAGTATTTAGGTGATAAAAATCAGAGGAAAAGATCTGGAGAGAATGTGTTTGGTTTGAGAGAAAAGATGAGAGAAAATGGGAAATGGAAAATTTAGAAAGTTAGTTAAAAATGACCAAAATATCTTTCCCTCCTTTTACTTTTATTTAAAACCATTATTAAATCATTTAATATTCTAGAAAATCTGGAGAAACTCCCTTTGGGTAAAATAGCTCCTTAAAGATTCAAAGTTTCAATCCTTTTTAAAACAGTCACAAAACTTTCAAAAATTACATTTTGGTCACTAGCCAAAATGTCACCCTTCCGAAACTCATTTTCCAAAATTGATTTCACAGTTCACTTAAATATATTAAAAGATGATTTTAGAACATTTTTCCATATTTTTAATGCAACCCGAACTAGGCTTTTCCTAAATTCACTCTCTTAGATTCGAACAGCACTTTGACCAAACCGGTCAACGCCCAAAACTTCTAAGCCCAAAACTGGGGCGTTACAACTCTCCCCCCTTAAGAAATTTCGTCCCCGAAATTTACTTGAAGGAAAGAGATAAGGAAACTGCTTCAGCATGTCTTCCTTCTGCTCCCACGTGGCTTCCTCAACTCCTCGATGCTTCCACAGCACCTTCACCAACTCAATGGTCTTGCCACGAAGAACCTTGCTATCCGAATCCAGAACCTTCACCGGTTCCTCATCATAGGTCAAATCCGGATTCAAAACCACTTCCTCCACAGGCATCACATGCGAAGGATCAGATCTATACCTCCGGAGCATAGAGACATGAAACACATCATGAATCTTCTCCAACTCCTGAGGTAACCTCAACCGATACGCAACAGGACCCACACGCTCAACCACCTCATATGGTCCAATGTACCTAGGGCTCAACTTGCCCTTCCGGCCAAACCGCATCACCTTCTTCCAAGGCGAAACCTTCAAGAACACACGATCACCCACCGCATACTCTATCTCCTTACGCTTCAAATCCGCATAAGACCTCTGCCGATCAGAAGCAGCCTTCAACCGCTCACAAATGAGCTTTACCTTCTCTGTGGTCCCTTTCAACAAAGCCGGCATCGAAACCAACTTTTGACCAGTTTCAGCCCAACAAAGAGGAGTCCTACACTTCCTCCCGTACAAAGCCTCATAAGGTGCCATCTGTATACTTGCCTGATAACTATTGTTATAAGCAAACTCAACCAAAGGCAGATGCTTCTCCCAAGAACCTTGGAACTCAATCACGCAGCACCTCAACATATCCTCCAAAATCTGGATAACTCGCTCAGACTGACCATCCGACTGAGGATGATAGGATGTACTGAAATGCAACCTTGTACCCAGAGCTTGATGCAAACACTGCCAGAACCGCGATGTGAACCTCAGATCCCTATCCGACACAATCGACTTAGGCACACCATGCAGCCGCACAATCTCAGCAATGTACAGCTCTGCCAACTTATCCAAAGAAAACGTGGTATGCACAGGCAAGAAATGCGCACACTTCGTTAGGCGATCCACAATCACCCACACCGAATTCTTCTTCGAGGGAGACAAAGGTAAACCAGATACAAAATCCATGGTAACCCGTTCCCACTTCCACTCAGGGATTTTCAACGGTTGCAACAACCCTGAAGGAAACTGATGCTCAGCCTTAACTCGCTGACATACCAAACACTTGCTAACAAACTCCGCAACATCTTTCTTCAAACCCACCCAATAGTACTCATCACGAAGATCACGGTACATCTTAGTACTACCAGGGTGCATAGCAAAAGGACTACTATGACCTTCAGTCAGAATAGCACGCCTCAACTCAGCATCAGCAGGCACTACTATCCGACTCCCAAAACACAACACACCATCATCATTAAAACAGAAATCCGAAGGTCTACCCTCCGCGATATCCTGAACATGCGACACCAAGGAATCGTCCAGCAACTGCTTATCCTTGATCAACTGAACCAAAGAGGGTTTCACTTGCAACTCAGCAACGAGACCACCATCTTGCGATATGCTCAAGCTAGCAAACATAGCCCTCAGCTCAACAGCTACTTTCCTACTCAAGGCATCCGCAACAACATTAGCTTTTCCAGGATGATACTCAATCGTCAGATCATAATCCTTGAGCAACTCCAACCAACGCCGCTGCCTAAGATTCAACTCCTTCTGATACATCAGATACCTCAAACTCTTGTGATTTGTGTACACAGTACACTTCTCACCATACAGATAATGTCTCCAGATCTTCAGAGCAAAAACCACAGCAGCCAGCTCAATATCATGCGTAGGGTAATTGCGCTCATGCACTTTCAACTGCCGCGATGCATAAGCCACCACCTTACCCTCCTGCATCAGCACACACCCCAAACCAACATAGGATGCATCACTATAAACCACAAACTCTTTCCCTGATTCAGGCTGAATCAAGATAGGAGCTTGCGTCAAAGCCGCCTTAAGCTTCTCAAAAGCCTGCTGTCTCGCTTCCGTCCACTCATACTTAACATCTTTTTGCAACAGCTTCGTCAAAGGAGCAGCAATCTTGGAAAAACCATCCACAAACCTTCGGTAGTATCCCGCCAAACCAAGGAAACTACGGAGCTCATGAATAGACTTAGGAACTTTCCAATTCATCACCGCCTCAATCTTCTGAGGATCAACACGAATCCCCTCAGCTGAGACCACATGCCCAAGAAACACCACCTCCCTTAACCAGAACTCACACTTACTCAGCTTAGCATAAAGCTGATTCTCCAACAAAGCTTGCAAAACAATCCTCAAATGCTCTTCATGCTCCTCCTCAGTACGCGAGTACACGAGGATATCATCAATGAACACCACAACAAACTTGTCCAGGTATTCATGAAACACACGATTCATCATGTCCATGAAAGCAGCAGGAGCATTTGTCAACCCAAACGGCATCACAAGGAACTCATAATGCCCATACCTTGTCCTGAAAGCTGTCTTAGGCACATCCACATCCTTCACCTTCAACTGATAATACCCTGACCTCAAGTCAATCTTAGAGAACACAGCAGCTCCCCGAAATTGATCAAAGAGATCATCAATCCTCGACAAAGGATACCGATTCTTGATAGTCAACTTGTTCAGCTGACGGTAATCAATGCACATTCTCATAGTGCCATCCTTCTTCTTCACAAACAAGACCGGTGCTCCCTAAGGTGACACACTCGGCCGGATGAAACCACGATCAAGCAACTCTTGCAACTGCGTCTTCAGCTCCTTCAGCTCCTTAGGTGCCATTCTATAGGGAGTAATGGACACAGGAGTTGTATTCTCATACAGCTCAATTCCAAACTCCACCTCGCGGTTAGGAGGTAAACCAGGCAACGACTCAGGAAAAACACCAGGAAACTCCTTCACAACTCTGATATCTTGCACCCTCAACTCTTTAGAGCTAGGATTCATCACAAAAGCTAGATAGGCTTCACAACCTTGTCTTAGCATCCTGCTCGCCTCCAAGGTAGACACCACATTGGCAAGAAACTTCACATTCTCACCAACCACAACAACTTCATAATCATCCGCAAGCTTAAGCGAAACTCGCTTGTTTTCACAATCCACAACAGCGCGATGCTCAGCAAGCCAATCCATACCAAGGATTACATCAAAACCATAAAAGGGCAACTCCATAAGATCAACATGAAAAACATGTTCTTGAACAACCAAGGGACACCTTCTATAAAGCTTACGAGTCACAACAGTCTCACCAAAAGAACTAGTGACACGAACACCAACATCCAAAGACTCAACAGGCAAACCAAGCAATTCAGCATGCTCACGCAAAATGTATGAATGCGTAGATCCAGAATCTATCAAAGAAAGCAATGACAAGGATTGCAAAGTAAAGGTACCTGCAATCACATCCGCATCATTCCTTCCCTCACGCTGAGCATACACCCTCGCTTGGCCTCCACCTTCAGGCTGAATAGCCACAACATGGGCCACTCCACGACCACCTTCCTCTCTCCTCTGGAAATTACCACGGCCGCGCCCACGACCTCTCTGCGGTGCAGCAACAACAGGAGCACGCACCTGATCACCAGCCAACCTAGGACAATCACACCTCAAATGGTCTGCGGATCCACAATTCCAGCACCCATTACCGGTTGCCGCAACAGGAGCTTGCACCTCTCTCACAGCACGGGGACAGTCACGTTTCATGTGACCACGTGAACCACAGATCCAACAAGCACTCGGATCAGCTCTGGCATTACCTCCTCTAGCAGGTGCACCACCACCTCTCTTAGCAGAAGACTGATACTTCTGATCACGTCCCCTCTTGTTCCGTCCACCTCCAGAACTATACTCAGCAGCTCGCTTGCCAGCACCCTTAGCAGATAAACTCAAGTTCATCTCAACGTCCTTGGCTCGACCCACCAACACATCAAAATCATCATACTCGGCGGCCAGCAAATACATTTTCACATCCGTCTCTAAGCCGTAACGGAACCTCTCGCACCTTGCCCGCTCATCAGGTACCAGCTCAGGTGCATACTGACTGAGTCGCACAAACTGCACTTCATACTCAGCCACACTCATGCTCCCTTGGGTAAGAGACATGAATTCACGCTTCTTCTCATCAAGATATCTCACACCAAGATATCTCCGCTTGAACACATTCTGAAAGAATGTCCAAGTCACATCAGCTTCTGCCATCCCAGCAATAGTGGTTGTCCACCATGTATACGCATCCTTCTGCAGCAAGGACACAACACAACCCAGCTTTTGCACATCCGTGCAGCTCATCTGACCCAAGATTCGCTTGGTACTCTCTAGCCAAGCTTCAGAACTCTCAGCAGACATACCCCTGAACTCAGTCCCACCAAGACTACGCAGACGCTCCAAAGGTAGTCTAACTCCAGCATCTTCCTGATGCCCCGCTCCACGAGCCCCAGCTACTGCTGCTTGAAAAGCACCAGCAATAGCTTGCACTAACATCGTCATATCAGGCATAGCTTGCCCCTGACCAGCCCCAGGTCCAGCAGCTCCAGCGCCAGCTGCAGCTCCAGCTTCCTCAGCCCCAGCACCACCACCACCAGGTGGAGGAGGAGGTAACACCGCACTACCCGTGTTTTCCTCATTCTCGTTCTCATTAGGAGCCGTAGCTCGCACATTACCTCGTAACTCTCTACGTGGTGCCATACTTTTACCATGCAATCACAACACAAATAAAACAAAGTCAGGCCCAGCAAGGTAAGCAATCCAAGTATTCAAGCTCAATTTCATTCAAAATCAACACCATTTCACTAGCTTTTATTTGGCAATGGGTACCCACAACATGCTACATCATAACATACATCTAAAATGCAACATACATGCAATTCACTCAACATGCTTCCACTCAACAAGCATACACACTTCAATCATGCACACATTCATTCCCAATTACTCGAGAACTCAGCTCTGATACCACCAAATGTAACCCCCTTAACCCGGCCTAAACGGTTGACCCGAATTAAGAAAGTCACACGGGGAAAACCAAAGTCAACCCGAAAGTCAACCTTGATTAACGACCCTTTTTTTTCTTTTAAAACTTGTCTAGATGCATATTAAGCCTTAAATATGATCAAACAACATCATACTCAAAGATCATAAACATCAGAGATCAAACAGGGACCCAATTGTAAATTCTGATAAATATAAAGACTTAACCCAAATTGAAGTTACCATCTTGAAATTAATCATGTTTCATGCTTCTCTGTGAAATTTCAGTTCAAAAGGACATCCCAAACTCATACAATTGCACAAACAAGATTCAGGACCAAAATGCAAACATTTCAAAACATTTAACTGCCAATGCCAGCCCCCAACGGTCACCCGTTCCGAAACGGGAGACAGCCCGTTTCGAAACACGGGGCCGTTCCGCAACGCGTACCGAAACGGGGGTCGGGCAATAGCCTTTCCGTTTCGGAACGGTCCCTCCCGTTTCGGACGCCTGGGTTTGTTTAAGGCACCCGTTCCGAAACGGTAGGTGCTGTTCTGAAACACCCTGCACAGATTGCCCAAAAATGCATACTTAAACATGCAATTGACAAACCAATCATGCTCCAAACGTCACCAAACTTTGCCAACATGCAATTCAACATATATGAGACATACTTGCATCAACAATTCATCAAAACATCCGCATATATGAAAAGCCCCAAATCTATAGGCATGCTTCCTACACAAGCAACCATTCAAGCATAAACTTCCAAATTCAAGCATATAAAGGCCAACCACAAAAACCGGCATTCTCAACAACATTCAACATACTTAGGGAGTTCAAAACATCTCCCGAAACATACACATAGGTCCCCCATTGCCAAATTACCAAAAGCTAAATGTACTTAAGAAAACCTTCCATACTTTGAGCTTTACTACCACTTGAATGCTTGCCTTCCTTGCTGCCCTCAAAGTACTTTAATGCTCTGCAATATTGGTTTGAGAAAACAAAGAGAGCGTAAGCAAAAGCTTAGTGAGGAATGCTCAATAAAACCATCCAATAATGCATTTATAAAACACTTTATAAATCATGCTTCAAATCATCATTTACACATGCTCAAAAGCATCTTTAAACAAGCATCTCATGCTTCATATCATTACATGTCATATTGGCCACAAGTGATACATTTCATTTCTTTGAAAACAAGTTCATCAACATTCACCCCAAGGACTTTTAAACACCTTGGACCCCAAGGACTTTTAAACACCTTGGCCATGGACTTTTAAACACCATGATATAAAATACCTCAAGGACTTTTAAACACCTTGACCCCAAGGACTTTTAAACACCTTGGCCTATGGACTTTCAAACACCATAGAAAGGACCACACAAGGACTTTTAAACACCTTTGTGTCCGTAACAAGAATCATCCAAGGACTTTTAACCACCTTGATGTTCTTAAGTAACAAGGCTCACTCAAGGACTTTTAACCACCTTAGTGACCTCAACCTTTTTAAAACATCACTTGCCAATACACATCATTATCATCAAATTATCCACTGTTCTAAAGCATTAAACCAAGCCACATTCATCATGCATTTAAAAGCTTCAAACCACATTTGATCAATGTTCAAAAACAAGGAACTCTTACCTTGAGCTTCCTTCAACATATGGCTTACAAAAGCAGCATTAACCATGCTAAATCATGCTTTCAAAACAGAATTTAAAACATGCAATAAACCACATTGCACAACAATCAAATCATGGCCACCACTAGAGAGTATTTCCGAAAACTTACACTTGAGCTTAGCAAAGTTGTTTAGACTTAAACTAAGCTCCCAAGACATTGGTTTCAAAGCCGAAAACCCAATTTCACTCACCGATTCCACTTCGCCTCTTGCCGAAGTACCAAATCAAGCCTCCGGATCACCACCACTTGGATCCAAAGATGACTCCCCTGTTTTAACACATTAAAACAGTAGATTAATGCATCATCATGCATTAATAACTTCAATGAAAGCACCTAAACTCGCTGCTCTCATCCACACTCCATTTTCGGCCACCAAACACAACCGAAAATGCATCCAAACCACTTCTCAACTAAGCCCAGCCATTAACCATCAAAACCTAACATCCTTTAACATCTTTCAACATCTAAAAAGAACCTAACAACATCCTTATACCTCCAGCAACACCAGATCCACAAGATCACCTCAAAAACAACCAAGAATCATAAGCTAAACTTAGGAAATTCAACCTATCCGGGATTACATTAATCAAAACTCAATTCCTTATCAAATTAACATTCATTAATCATCATTTTAATAGCTTAAAACACTGGTTAAACAGATCCAACGAAAATTCATCAAAAACTCACCAAATCTTGCATTTTAAGCCAAGATCCATTAAACAATCTTAAAAGCCATTTATAAAACATCAATTAAGGATTGAGAACTTAGGAATTTCATTAAAGAACTTGAAGTTCAGAGGAGAAGGACGTTCTTACCTCCAAACTTGAATTTCTCCTCTTTTGGAACCAAAAAGCTTGATGAATCAAGTAGCAATTACAAAGGTTTTGATGATGAGATGATTAGGAATCAAAAGAGGATTGAAAAGAAGTATTTAGGTGATAAAAATCAGAGGAAAAGATCTGGAGAGAATGTGTTTGGTTTGAGAGAAAAGATGAGAGAAAATGGGAAATGGAAAATTTAGAAAGTTAGTTAAAAATGACCAAAATATCTTTCCCTCCTTTTACTTTTATTTAAAACCATTATTAAATCATTTAATATTCTAGAAAATCTGGAGAAACTCCCTTTGGGTAAAATAGCTCCTTAAAGATTCAAAGTTTCAATCCTTTTTAAAACAGTCACAAAACTTTCAAAAATTACATTTTGGTCACTAGCCAAGATGTCACCCTTCCGAAACTCATTTTCCAAAATTGATTTCACAGTTCACTTAAATATATTAAAAGATGATTTTAGAACATTTTTCCATATTTTTAATGCAACCCGAACTAGGCTTTTCCTAAATTCACTCTCTTAGATTCGAACAGCACTTTGACCAAACCGGTCAACGCCCAAAACTTCTAAGCCCAAAAATGGGGCGTTACATACCTCTCTCCCGGTTTAGTAGTAAACCGGTCGAGAGGCGTCGGGTCGAAAACACAAAAAAATTAAAACTTTCGCAACTCATTCCTAAAGAATGAGTTGCTTGGCTAGTAAGCAACGATCAACAATAACACTTAGCAAACAATTCCAACATGTTCAGATACATGACATTCAATCACAAACACAATCAACCAAATTAGGGAAGACATTTACTTAACTTCCAAGTTAGGTGAGATTCAAGTTCAATCTTACATATAACTTAACTACCATATTAAAATTTACTAATGTTACTATCTTACTCAACCTATATATATAAAATTTAATCATATACAAATTAAGACTTAAGTTTTTGAACCATACAAGTAAACAATATATCCTAATCTTATTTGACCTATTCTAACATAAACCCCATACATAAAAAAATATAATTCCATTCGATTGGTTACAAGGCAATGAACGATTAATCAAACATACCCATTTAACATTTCAGTCAACCATATATCTAATTCAAGATTTCAAAACAAATCATACTTTCATCCGTTAAACCAAAATGACATATTTACAAACAAAGTCTCAAAACATTACATGCCAAGTTTGTATTTACAAACATGTCTTCAATACATTACAAGCCAAGATCAAACTAGCAAATACATCATTTGTTCAAACTTCTCAAAACCCACATCAACATCCATATCATCAAGACCTATAATGCATGACATAACCAACTCACAAACTACCCCTATGCCACTATTCAGAAGTCGAACAAGAAAGATAAAGTCATACATGATTACTATGCTTGTAGTTTTTACACTCGATCAAAGAAGTATTAGCTATCGAACCATGATCAATCTGCTATGTTGGGAAGAAGGAAACAAGAGATGATAAGTACAAAGTTGTACTTAGTGAGGTAGCAATTACATTATTCAATTTTAAATCAAGTTAGGTCTTAATTAAGGTTGCACAAAGATTTCCTACATAGATGTTTAATATAGGGACCTAGTTAGAATTCATGAAAGATTACCTACATAGGCATTTAATAAGAAGATCTAGCTAGTCTTATAGCATATTCAATCACAAAAAGTCATATAACAATAATTATTACTTGCAAAACAAGTTACAATAACAATTATCATAAGAATCAACCATGCAAGACAAATCATGTTATATTTAATCTTGTAATTGAGTTTCCTTGGTTATTAGATTGATCTAGGTAATCGAGTCACAATTTGGTACATTTGTACCAAATCAAGAAGATACTAAATAGTATCACAAGTAGATGCTAAGACATCAATTCTACTAGTACATAAAGTCCCATTTCACGAGGCACACAAGGTGCTAATCAAGAAGGTGTATAATTACCAACACAAGAAGGTATATCAATACCCAAATCAAGAGAGCTCTAGACCCTAAGGCATGCCCTTCTACCTAAGCCATCTAGTAAACCAAGGTCTTGTAGCTGTTAAATTAGCAGATCAGCTCAATTAGTATCAAACATTGCAATTTCTCATTTCATTAACATTAATACAAATCTATCTTTTTGTAACACCCCAATTTTGGGCTTGGAAGTTTAGGGTCTGAACCGGACCGGTCTGATTTTTGGTTCGAATATAAAAGGTGGTTTTAGGGAAAGCCTAGTTCAGGATGCATTATGTAACGCCCCGGTTTTGGGCTTAGAAGTTTTGGGCGTTGACCGGTTTGGTCAAAGTGCTGTTCGAATCTAAAAGGGTGAATTTAGGAAAGCCTAGTTCGGGTTGCATTAAAATTATGGAAAAATGTTCTAAAATCATATTTTAATATATATAAGTAAACTGTGAAATCAATTTTGGAAAATGAGTTTTGGAAGGGTGACATTTTGGCTAGTGACCAAAATGTAATTTTTGAAAGTTTTGTGACTGTTTTAGAAAGGGTTGAAACTTTGAATCTTTAAGGAGCTATTATTCCAAAAGTAGTTTCTACAGATTTTTCTAAGATATTTTAAGCTATATTCTGATTTTAAAACATATCAAAAGAGGAGGGAAAGCCATTTTGGCCATTTTGATAACTAACTTCCTATTTTCTTTTCTCTCATTTTCTCTCAACCCAAACACTTTCTTTCCAGAGAATTGTTTCTGATTTTCTCACCTAAATCTCTCCTTTCAACTCTCTTTTGATTCCTAATCATCATATCTACAAAACCTCATCATTTGCTACTTGATTCATCAAGGTTTTTGATTCCAAAAAGAGGAGAAACTCAAGTTTGGAGGTAAGAACGTCCTTCTCCTCTAAACTATCAGTTCTTTACTGAAATTCCTAAGTTTTCAATCCTTAATTGATGTTTTATTAAAGGCTTTTAAGTTGTGAAATGGATCTTGGCTTATAATGCAAGATTTGGTGATTTTTGATGATTTTCGTTTGATCTGTTAAATCTGTGATTGGAGATGTGTTTTTGATGTTATTTGAACTCTAAATTGATAAGGAATTGAGTTTTGATTGATGCAATCCCGGATAGGTTGGGTTTCCTAAGTTTAGCTTGTGATTCTTGATTGTTTTTTAGGTGATCTTGTGGATCTGGTGTTGCTGGAGGTATAAGGATGTTATTAGGTTCTTTTTAGATGTTAAATGATGTTAAAGGATGTTAGGTTTTGATGGTTAATGGCTGGGCTTTGTTGAGAAGTGGTTTGGATGCATTTTCGGTTGTGTTTGGTGGCCGAAAATGGAGTGGGGATGAGAGCAGCGAGTTTAGGTGCTTTCATTGAGGATATTAATGCATGATGATGCATTAATCTACTGTTTTGATGTGTTAAAACAGGGGAGTCATCTTTGGATCCAAGTGGTGGTGATCTGGAGGCTTGATTGGTGCTTCGACAAGAGGCGAAGTGGAATCGGTGAGTGAAATTGGGTTTTCGGCTTTGAAACCAATGTCTTGGGAGCTTAGTTTAAGTCTAAACAACTTTGCTAAGCTCAAGTGTAAGTTTTCGGAAATACTCTCTAGTGGTGGCCATGGTTTGGTTGTTGTGCAATGTGGTTTATTGCATGTTTTGAATTCTGTTTTGAAAGCATGATTTAGCATGGTTATTGCTGATTTTGTAAGCCATATGTTGAAGGAAGCTCAAGGTAAGAGTTCCTTGTTTTTGAACATTGATTAAATGTAGTTTGATGCTTTGAAATGCATGATGAATATGGCTTGGTTTAATGCTTTAAAACAGTGGATTTAATGATGAAATGATGTATATTGGCAAGTGATGTTTTGAAAAAGGTTAAGGTCACCAAGGTGGTTAAAAGTCCTTGAGTGAGCCATGTTACTTAAGAACATCAAGGTGGTTAAAAGTCCTTGGATGATTCTTGCTAAGGTCACTAAGGTGTTTAAAAGTCCTTGAGTGAGCCTTGTTACTTAAGAACATCAAGGTGGTTAAAAGTCCTTGGATGGTTCTTGTTAAGGACACAAAGGTGGTTAAAAGTCCTTGTGTGGTCCTTGCCATGGTGTTTAAAAGTCCATGGGCCAAGGTGTTTAAAAGTCCTTGGGAAGAACACAAAGGTGGTTAAAAGTCCTTGTGTGGTTCTTGGAAATTATAAGATCACAATGGTGTTTAAAAGTCCATCTGTGAGTCTTATGTTGATCTTGTTTTTTTTAAAATATGAAATGTATCACTTGTGGCCAATATGACATGTAATGATATGAAGCATGAGATGCTTGTTTAAAGTTTGCTTGTGAGCATGTTAAAGTGTATCTTGAAGCATGATTTATGAATGAGTTTTATAAATGCATTATTGTGTGGTTTTAAGGAGCTTTCCTCACTAAGCTTTTGCTTACGCTCTCTTTCGTTTTCTTAAACCAATAATGCAGAACATTAAGGTGATTTGAGGGCAGCAAGGAAGGCAAGCAACCAAGGGAAAACTAAGCTCAAGTATGGAAAGGTTTTATCGAACACATTTAGCTTTTGGTGTATGGCAATGGGGGACCTTTGTGAATGTTGTTTGGAGATGTTTTGAACTCCTTGAGTATGTTTTATTGTCGCTATTAATGCTGGTTTTGTAATTGGCCTTTACATGTATGGATTGGAGGTTTTATGCTTGAATAGTTGCTTGTGTAGGAAGCATGCCATTAGATTTGGGGCTTTTCATATGTGATGCTAATATGTTGATTGGTTGATGCAAACATGTCTCTTGTATGATGAATTGCATGCTGGTAAAGTTTGGTGGCATTTGGAGCATGATTGGTTGGTCAATTGCATGTTAAAGTAGGTAAAATTCTGCATTTTGTGCAGGCCGTTTCGGAACAGTGCTTGCCGTTTCGGAACGGGTGCCTCGAAGCAGCCCAGGCGTTCGAAACGGGCAACACCGTTCCGGAACGGATATGCTACTGCCCGACCCCGTTTCGGTACGCGTTGTGGAACGGCCCCGAGTTTCGAAACGGGCTGTCCCCCGTTTCGGAACGGCTGACCGTTGGGGGCTGACAATGGCAGTTATATGTTTCAGATTGTTTACATTTTGGTCGTGAATCTTGTATGTGCAATTGTATGAGTTTGGAATGTCCTTTTGAGCTGAAATTTGGCTGAGATGCATGAGACACGATTAATTTCAAGATGGTAACTTTAATTTGGGCTAAGTCCTCATATTTATCAGAATTTACAATATGGTCCCTAAAGTTGTAAATTGTTCAATTGGGTCCTTGTTTGATCTCTGATGTTTATGATCTTTTAGTATGTCGTTTGTATGATCATTTTTAGGGTTAATGTGTATCTAGATAAGTTTTTAAAAGAAAAAAAAGGGTCGATAATCAAGGTTGACTTTCGGGTTGACTTTGGTTTTCCCCGTGTGACTTTCTTAATTCGGGTCAACCGTCTAGGCCGAGTTAAGGGGGTTACATTTGGTGGTATCAGAGCTGAGTTCTCGAGTAATTGGGAATGTGTATGTGAATGTTTGATGTATGTCTGCTATATATGCTTGTTGAGTGAAAGCATGTTGAGTAGTATGTGAGTTTGATGCAATTGAGTTGTATGTTGTGATGAAGCATGTTGTGGGTACCCATTGCCATATCAAAGCTAAGAAATGATGTTGCTTTTAAATGAAATTGAGCTTGAGTACTTGGATTGTTTACCTTGCTGGGCCTGACTTTGTTTATTTGCATTGTGATTGCATGGTTAAAGTATGGCACCACGTAGAGAGTTGAGAAGTAATGTGCGAGCTACGGCTCCGAATGAGAATGAAAATGAAGAGAATGCGGGTAGTGCGGTGTTACCTCCTCCTCCACCTGGTGGTGGTGGTGCTGGGGCTGAGAAAGCTGGGGCTGCAGCTGGTGCTGGAGCTGCTGGACCTGAGGTTGGTCAGGGGCAAGCTATGCCTGACATGACGATGTTGGTACAAGCTATTGCGGGTGCTTTCCGAGCAGCAGTAGCCGGAGCTCAAGGAGCTGGGCATCAGGGAGATGCTGGTGTTAGACTACCTTTGGAGCGCTTACGCAGTCTTGGTGGGACTGAGTTTAGGGGTATGTCTGCGGAAGGTTCTGAAGCTTGGTTAGAGAGTACCAAGAGGATTTTGGGCTAGATGAGTTGCACTGATGTGCAGAAGCTGGGGTGTGTTGTATCCTTGCTGCAGGATGATGCGTATACGTGGTGGACGACCACTATAGCTGGGATGGCTGAAGCTGACATAACTTGGACATTCTTTCTGAATGTGTTCAAGAGGAGGTATCTTGGTGTGAGGTACCTGGATGAAAAGAAGCGAGAGTTCATGTCTCTTACCCAGGGGAGCATGAATGTGGCTGAGTATGAAGTACAGTTTGTGCGACTCAGTCAGTATGCACCTGAGCTGGTACCTGATAAGCGGGCAAGGTGCGAAAGATTTCGTTATGGTTTAGTGACGGATGTGAAGATGTATGTGTTGGCCACCGAATATGATGATTTTGATGTGTTGGTGGGTCGAGCCAAGGACATTGAGATGAATTTGGGTTTATCTGCGAAAGGTGCTGGAGCAAGTTTGGGTAAGAGAGCTGCTGAGTATAGTTCCGGAGGTGGACGGAACAAGAGGGGACGTGACCTGAAGTATCAGTCCTCAGCTAAGAGGGGTGGTGGTGCACCTGCTCGGGGAGGCAATGCTAGAGCTGATCCGAGTGCTTGTTGGATTTGTGGTTCACGGGGTCACATGAAGCGTGACTGTGCTCGTGCTGTGAGGGAGGTGCAAGCTCCTGTTGCGACAGCTGATAATGGTTGCTGGAATTGTGGATCTGCAGACCATTTGAGGCGAGATTGTCCTAGGTTGGCTGGTGATCAAGTCCGTGCTCCTGTTGTTGCTGCACCGCAGAGAGGTCGTGGGCGCGGCCGTGGTAATTTCCAGAGGAGAGAGGAAGGTGGTCGTGGAGTGGCCCATGTTGTGGCTATTCAGCCTGAAGGTGGAGGCCAAGCGAGGGTGTATGCTCAGCGTGAGGGAAGGAATGATGCGGATGTGATTGCAGGTACCTTTACTTTGCAATCCTTGTCATTGCTTTCTTTGATAGATTCTGGATCTACGCATTCATACATTTTGCGTGAGCATGCTGAATTGCTTGGTTTGCCTGTTGAGTCTTTGGATGTTGGTGTTCGTGTCACTAGTTCTTTTGGTGAGACTATTGTGACTCGAAAGCTTTATAGAAGGTGTCCCTTGGTTGTTCAAGAATGTTTTTCATGTTGATCTTATGGAGTTGCCCTTTTATGGTTTTGATGTAATCCTTGGTATGGATTGGCTTGCTGAGCATCGTGCTGTTGTGGATTGTGAAAACAAGCGAGTTTCGCTTAAGCTTGCGGATGATTATGAAGTTGTTGTGGTTGGTGAGAATGTGAAGTTTCTTGCCAATGTGGTGTCTACCTTGGAGGTGAGCAGGATGCTGAGGCAAGGTTGCGAAGCCTATCTAGCTTTTGTGATGAATCCTAGCTCTAAAGAGTTGAGGGTGCAAGATACCAGAGTTGTGAAGGAGTTTCCTAGTGTTTTTCCTGAGGAGTTGCCTGGTTTACCTCCTAACCGCGAGGTGGAGTTTGGAATTGAGCTGTATGAGAATACAACTCCTGTGTCCATTACTCCTTATAGAATGGCACCTAAGGAGCTGAAGAAGCTGAAGACGCAGTTGCAAGAGTTGCTTGATCGTGGTTTCATCCGGCCGAGTGTGTCACCTTGGGGAGCACCGGTCTTGTTTGTGAAGAAGAAGGATGGCACTATGAGAATGTGCATTGATTACCGTCAACTGAACAAGTTGACTATCAAGAATCGGTATCCTTTGCCGAGAATTGATGATCTCTTTGATCAATTTCGGGGAGCTGTTGTGTTCTCTAAGATTGACTTGAGGTCAGGGTATTATCAGTTGAAGGTGAAGGATGTGGATGTGCCTAAGACAGCTTTCAGGACAAGGTATGGGCATTATGAGTTCCTTGTGATGCCGTTTGGTTTGACAAATGCTCCTGCTGCTTTCATGGACATGATGAATCGTGTGTTTCATGAATACCTGGACAAGTTTGTTGTGGTGTTCATCGATGATATCCTCGTGTACTCGCGTACTGAGGAGGAGCATGAAGAGCATTTGAGGATTGTGCTGCAGGCTTTGTTGGAGAATCAGCTCTATGCTAAGCTGAGCAAGTGTGAGTTCTGGCTTAAGGAGGTGGTGTTTCTTGGGCATGTGGTTTCTGCTGAGGGGATTCGTGTCGATCCTCAGAAGATTGAGGCTGTGATGAACTGGAAGGTTCCTAAGTCTATTCATGAGGTCCGTAGTTTCCTTGGTTTGGCGGGATACTACCGAAGGTTTGTGGATGGTTTTTCCAAGATTGCTGCTCCTTTGACGAAGCTGTTGCAAAAGGATGTTAAGTATGAGTGGACGGAAGCGAGACATCAGGCTTTTGAGAAGCTTAAGGCGGCTTTGACGCAAGCTCCTATCTTGATTCAGCCTGAATCAGGGAAAGAGTTTGTGGTTTACAGTGATGCATCCTATGTTGGTTTGGGGTGTGTGCTGATGCAGGAGGGTAAGGTGGTGGCTTATGCATCGCGGCAGTTGAAAGTGCATGAGCGCAATTACCCTACGCATGATATTGATCTGGCTGCAGTGGTTTTTGCTCTGAAGATCTGGAGACATTATCTGTATGGTGAGAAGTGTACTGTGTACACAGATCACAAGAGTTTGCGGTATCTGATGTATCAGAAGAAGTTGAATCTTAGGCAGCGGCGTTGGTTGGAGTTGCTCAAGGATTATGATCTGACGATTGAGTATCATCCTGGAAAAGCTAATGTTGTTGCGGATGCCTTGAGTAGGAAAGTAGCTGTTGAGCTGAGGGCTATGTTTGCTAGCTTGAGCATATCGCAAGATGGTGGTCTTGTTGCTGAGTTGCAAGTGAAACCATCTTTGGTTCAGTTGATCAAGGATAAGCAGTTGCTGGATGATTCCTTGGTGTCTCATGTTCAGGATATCGCGGAGGGTAGACCTTCGGATTTCTGCTTTAATGATGATGGTGTGTTGTGTTTTGGGAGTCGGATAGTAGTGCCTGCTGATGCTGAGTTGAGGGGTGCTATTCTGACTGAAGGTCATAGTAGTCCTTTTGCTATGCACCCTGGTAGTACCAAGATGTATCGTGATCTTCGTGATGAGTACTATTGGGTGGGTTTGAAGAAGGATGTTGCGGAGTTTGTGAGCAAGTGTTTGGTGTGTCATCGAGTTAAGGCTGAGCATTAGGTTCCTTCAGGGTTGTTGCAACCGTTGAAAATCCCTGAATGGAAGTGGGAAAGGGTTACCATGGATTTTGTATCTGGTTTACCTTTGTCTCCCTCGAAGAAGAATTCTGTTTGGGTGATTGTGGATCGCCTAACGAAGTGTGCGCATTTCTTGCCTGTGCATACCACGTTTTCTTTGGATAAGTTGGCAGAGCTGTACATTGCTGAGATTGTGCGGCTGCATGGTGTGCCTAAGTCGATTGTGTCGGATAGGGATCCGAGGTTCACATCGCGTTTCTGGCAGTGTTTGCATCAAGCTCTGGGTACAAGGTTGCATTTCAGTACATCCTATCATCCTCAGTCGGATGGTCAGTCTGAGCGTGTTATCCAGATTTTGGAGGATATGTTGAGGTGCTGCGTGATTGAGTTTCAGGGTTCTTGGGAGAAGCATCTGCCTTTGGTTGAGTTTGCTTATAACAACAGTTATCAGGCAAGTATACAGATGGCACCTTATGAGGCTTTGTACGGGAGGAAGTGTAGGACTCCTCTTTGTTGGGCTGAAACTGGTCAAAAGTTGGTTTCGATGCCGGCTTTGTTGAAAGGGACCACAGAGAAGGTAAAGCTCATTTGTGAGCGGTTGAAGGCTGCCTCTGATCGGCAAAAGTCTTACGCGGATTTGAAGCGTAAGGAGATTGAGTATGCGGTGGGTGACCGTGTGTTCTTGAAGGTTTCGCCTTGGAAGAAGGTGATAAGGTTTGGCCGGAAGGGTAAGTTGAGCCCTAGGTACATTGGACCATACGAGGTGGTTAAGCGTGTGGGTCCTGTTGCGTACAAGCTGAGGTTACCTCAGGAGTTGGAGAAGATTCATGATGTGTTTCATGTTTCTATGCTCCGGAAGTATAGATCTGATCCTTCGCACGTGATGCCTGTGGAGGAAGTGGAATTGAATCCGGATTTGACCTATGATGAGGAACCGGTGAAGGTTTTGGATTCGGATAGCAAGGTTCTTCGTGGCAAGACCATTGAGTTGGTGAAGGTGCTCTGGAAGTATCGAGGTGTTGAGGAAGCCACGTGGGAGCGGAAGGAAGACATGCTGAAGCAGTTTCCTTATCTCTTTCCTTCAGGTAAATTTCGGGGACGAAATTTCTTAAGGGGGGGAGAGTTGTAACGCCCCGGTTTTGGGCTTAGAAGTTTTGGGCGTTGACCGGTTTGGTCAAAGTGCTGTTCGAATCTAAAAGGGTGAATTTAGGAAAGCCTAGTTTGGGTTGCATTAAAATTATGGAAAAATGTTCTAAAATCATCTTTTAATATATATAAGTGAACTGTGAAATCAATTTTGGAAAATGAGTTTTGGAAGGGTGACATTTTGGCTAGTGACCAAAATGTAATTTTTGAAAGTTTTGTGACTGTTTTAGAAAGGGTTGAAACTTTGAATCTTTAAGGAGCTATTATTCCAAAAGTAGTTTCTCCAGATTTTTCTAAGATATTTTAAGCTATATTCTGATTTTAAAACATATCAAAAGAGGAGGGAAAGCCATTTTGGCCATTTTGTAACTAACTTCCTATTTTCTTTTCTCTCATTTTCTCTCAACCCAAACACTTTCTTTCCAGAGAATTGTTTCTGATTTTCTCACCTAAATCTCTCCTTTCAACTCTCTTTTGATTCCTAATCATCATATCTACAAAACCTCATCATTTGCTACTTGATTCATCAAGGTTTTTGATTCCAAAAAGAGGAGAAACTCAAGTTTGGAGGTAAGAACGTCCTTCTCCTCTAAACTATCAGTTCTTTACTGAAATTCCTAAGTTTTCAATCCTTAATTGATGTTTTATTAAAGGCTTTTAAGTTGTGAAATGGATCTTGGCTTATAATGCAAGATTTGGTGATTTTTGATGATTTTCGTTTGATCTGTTAAATCTGTGATTGGAGATGTGTTTTTGATGTTATTTGAACTCTAAATTGATAAGGAATTGAGTTTTGATTGATGCAATCCCGGATAGGTTGGGTTTCCTAAGTTTAGCTTGTGATTCTTGATTGTTTTTTAGGTGATCTTGTGGATCTGGTGTTGCTGGAGGTATAAGGATGTTATTAGGTTCTTTTTAGATGTTAAATGATGTTAAAGGATGTTAGGTTTTGATGGTTAATGGCTGGGCTTTGTTGAGAAGTGGTTTGGATGCATTTTCGGTTGTGTTTGGTGGCCGAAAATGGAGTGGGGATGAGAGCAGCGAGTTTAGGTGCTTTCATTGAGGATATTAATGCATGATGATGCATTAATCTACTGTTTTGATGTGTTAAAACAGGGGAGTCGTCTTTGGATCCAAGTGGTGGTGATCCGGAGGCTTGATTGGTGCTTCGACAAGAGGCGAAGTGGAATCGGTGAGTGAAATTGGGTTTTCGGCTTTGAAACCAATGTCTTGGGAGCTTAGTTTAAGTCTAAACAACTTTGCTAAGCTCAAGTGTAAGTTTTCGGAAATACTCTCTAGTGGTGGCCATGGTTTGGTTGTTGTGCAATGTGGTTTATTGCATGTTTTAAATTCTGTTTTGAAAGCATGATTTAGCATGGTTATTGCTGATTTTGTAAGCCATATGTTGAAGGAAGCTCAAGGTAAGAGTTCCTTGTTTTTGAACATTGATTAAATGTAGTTTGATGCTTTGAAATGCATGATGAATATGGCTTGGTTTAATGCTTTAAAACAGTGGATTTAATGATGAAATGATATATATTGGCAAGTGATGGTTTGAAAAAGGTTAAGGTCACCAAGGTGGTTAAAAGTCCTTGAGTGAGCCATGTTACTTAAGAACATCAAGGTAGTTAAAAGTCCTTGGATGATTCTTGCTAAGGTCACTAAGGTGGTTAAAAGTCCTTGAGTGAGCCTTGTTACTTAAGAACATCAAGGTGGTTAAAAGTCCTTGGATGGTTCTTGTTAAGGACACAAAGGTGGTTAAAAGTCCTTGTGTGGTCCTTGCCATGGTGTTTAAAAGTCCATGGGCCAAGGTGTTTAAAAGTCCTTGGGGCCAAGGTGTTTAAAAGTCCTTGGGAAGAACACAAAGGTGGTTAAAAGTCCTTGTGTGGTTCTTGGAAATTATAAGATCACAATGGTGTTTAAAAGTCCATGTGTGAGTCTTATGTTGATCTTGTTTTTTTTAAAAGATGAAATGTATCACTTGTGGCCAATATGACATGTAATGATATGAAGCATGAGATGCTTGTTTAAAGTTTGCTTGTGAGCATGTTAAAGTGTATCTTGAAGCATGATTTATGAATGAGTTTTATAAATGCATTATTGTGTGGTTTTAAGGAGCTTTCCTCACTAAGCTTTTGCTTACGCTCTCTTTCGTTTTCTTAAACCAATAATGCAGAACATTAAGGTGATTTGAGGGCAGCAAGGAAGGCAAGCAACCAAGGGAAAACTAAGCTCAAGTATGGAAAGGTTTTATCGAACACATTTAGCTTTTGGTGTATGGAAATGGGGGACCTTTGTGAATGTTGTTTGGAGATGTTTTGAACTCCTTGAGTATGTTTTATTGTCGCTATTAATGCTGGTTTTGTAATTGGCCTTTACATGTATGGATTGGAGGTTTTATGCTTGAATAGTTGCTTGTGTAGGAAGCATGCCATTAGATTTGGGGCTTTTCATATGTGATGCTAATATGTTGATTGGTTGATGCAAACATGTCTCTTGTATGATGAATTGCATGATGGTAAAGTTTGGTGGCATTTGGAGCATGATTGGTTGGTCAATTGCATGTTAAAGTAGGTAAAATTCTGCATTTTGTGCAGGCCGTTTCGGAACAGTGCCTGCCGTTTCGGAACGGGTGCCTCGAAGCAGCCCAGGCGTTCGAAACGGGCAACACCGTTCCGGAACGGATATGCTACTGCCCGACCCCGTTCCGGTACGCGTTGCGGAACGGCCCCGAGTTTCGAAACGGGCTGTCCCCCGTTTCGGAACGGCTGACCGTTGGGGGCTGACAATGGCAGTTATATGTTTCGGATTGTTTACATTTTGGTCTTGAATCTTGTATGTGCAATTGTATGAGTTTGGAATGTCCTTTTGAGCTGAAATTTGGCTGAGATGCATGAGACACGATTAATTTCAAGATGGTAACTTTAATTTGGGCTAAGTCCTCATATTTATCAGAATTTACAATATGGTCCCTAAAGTTGTAAATTGTTCAATTGGGTCCTTGTTTGATCTCTGATGTTTATGATCTTTTAGTATGTCGTTTGTATGATCATTTTTAGGGTTAATGTGTATCTAGATAAGTTTTTAAAAGAAAAAAAGGGTCGATAATCAAGGTTGACTTTCGGGTTGACTTTGGTTTTCCCCGTGTGACTTTCTTAATTCAGGTCAACCGTCTAGGCCGGGTTAAGGGGGTTACACATTAAAAATATGGAAAAATATCTAAAAATTCTCTTTTAATATATATAAGAGAGTGGTGAAATCAATTTTACAAAATAAGGTTTGGAAGTGTGACATTTTGAAATAGTGACTAAAATGTAATTATGGAAAAGTTCAGTGGTGACTGTTTTGTAAGGATTGAAACTTTGAATCTTTAAGGAGCTAATTTACCCAAGGAAGGATTTCTCCAGATATTTTCTTAATTTTAATGACTCATTTAATGTTTAATTAATTAAAAGAAAAGAGGAAAGACCATATTTTAGTTTTCATAACTAACTTTTGTTAAAATTTTCTCATTTCATTTTCTCTCAAAATTCCCTCAGCCAAACACAATTCCACAGCAGCTTTTCTTTTTATTTTCACTCTAAATGATGAGGTTTCAATCATCAATTGATTCCTAAGCTTTACTACATCAAATCCTTTTCATTTGCTTATTGAATTTTCAAGGATTTTGGCTCTAAACAAGGAGAAATCTACATTTAGAGGTAAGGATGTTCTTCTCCTCTAAATATTCAGTTTTTATTGAAATTCTCAAGTTCTCAATCCTTAAATTAAGTTTATAAAAGGTTTTGATGATGTGATCTTGATTTTGGCTTAAAACTCAAGATTTGGATTTAATCTTGAAGAAATTCGTAAGGAATGTTTGGGCTCTGTTTTGAGTTGTCTTTTTAATGTATTTTGGATGTTTAATGATGTGTAATTGAGGTTTAATCAATGCAATCCCGAATAGGTTGATTTTCCTAAGTTTTTACTTGTGAAAATGGTGGTTTTTGGGGTGATCTTGGTGATCTGTTATAGCTGGAGGTATAAGGATGAGTTTAGATCCTTTTTGGATGTTAATTGATGTTTAAGAATGTTTAGAAGTGATGGATCTTGGCTGGGTAATGTTGTGGATGAGTTTGGTAGTGATTTCGGTTGTGTTTGGTAGCCGAAATGTTAGATTTGTTGAGAACAGCGAGTTTAGGGGTTGTGGCTGAAGATTTTAATGCATGATGATGCATTAATCCTCTGCTTTGATGTGTTTAACACAAGGGAGACACATTCGGATCCTTGTGGTGTTGATCTGGAGGCTTGATCGGCGTTTCGGCAAGCTTGCGAAACGGAATTGGTGAGTGAAGTTTGGTTTTCAGCTTTGAAACCAATGTTTGAAGGTTTTGGGAGCTTAGTTTAAGTCTAAGCAACTTAACTAAGCTCAAGAGTAAGTTTTCGGAGAAACACTCTCTTTGATGAACCATGAGATGGTTGGATGCAATGTGTTTAATTTGCATGTTTAAATTCTGTTTTGAAAGCATGTTTTAGCATGATTAATGCTGGTTTTGAAAGCCATGTGTTGAAGGATGCTCAAGGTAAGAGATCCTTGGTTTGATATTGATAAATGTGATTTTGATGCATGATGGTTTAATGGCTTTGATTAATGCTTTAAAACAGTGGAATGTTGATGATAAATGATGTATATTGGAAAATGATGTTTGGTTTTAAAGTACTTGAATCGGATATAGTTAGCCGGCTATAGGATTGGGTGCACCGTGAATAAAGTCGCATTGGATGTTGAGGGGTTGTAATGGTACCGAAAACTCCATCCAAGTACACTAGCGAGATGTCTAAGATCATAATGGTGGTTAAAATGCCATGTGAGGATCTTGTGTTGTGTGTCCCGTGTTCTCGTTAGTGATGTTATACAACTACCGATGAGTGATGTGGAGGGGTTGTGATTGTACTGTTAAACTCTATCATGGGTGTTGAGGGGTTGTGATTGTACCGGTAAACTCCACCTTGTGTGTTCGGTAGTGTGTATGAAGCGTATGGGACAACGCTTGTAATCCGCGTATCCGATTGTGTTTTATGTTGAAAATGGTTGTGGTATCACTTGGAAGCCAATATGACATGTTAATGTAAATGAAGCATGAGATGCTTGTTGTGTATGCATTGTTGCATGAGAAATGATGTTTATGATTTTAAAGGCCTTTGAAAGGTGTTTTATAAAGTGCATTATTGTGTTGTTTCTTTAGAGCATGCCTCACTAAGAAAATGTGCTTACGCTCTCTTTCTTGAACCAATAATGCAGAGAATTGAAGTGCTTTAAGGGCAGCAAGGAGGCTAAGAATTCAAGGAAAGGCTAAGCTCATGTATGGTGACTATTTTTACAACATTATTAGCTTTTGGTATTTGGCAATGGGAACCTAGGTTGTGTTTTTGGGAGATGTTTTGGACTCCCTGAGTTTGGCATGATGCCTATGATGTTTTGGACTTGTAATTGGCCATTTGGTGTTTGCTTTGGTGATTTGGTGGTTGGTTGGTTTCCTATATTAGGATGCATGCCTATAGACTTGTGGTTTTTCCTAATTGATGCCATGAATGTGTTTTGATGATGCAAGTATGTTCCCTATATGTATGATGGCTTGTTGGCATGATTAGGAGGTCATAGGGATGTGTTTGAGTGGTTAATTGTATGTTAAACCAGCAAAATCTGCACTTTCTGGGCAGTCCGTATCGGAACGGGTACTACCGTTTCGAAACGGGGGCCTGTAACGACCTTCGTGTACCAAAACGGGTAGAGGGCGTTTCGAAACGGATTTGCCACTGTCAAGTCCTATTTCGAAACAGGTCTTGAAATGAACCCGCGTTTCGGAACGGTCAACCCCCGTTCCGAAACAGGTGACCGTTGGGCACTGATTTGAATGGTTTAAGGTTTGCAAGCTTTATGTTTTAGTCCTGAATTTTGTATATGCAATTGCTTGAGTTTGAGAAGTCCGTTTAAAGTGAAATTTGACGGGGAAGCATGTAATATGATTAATTTCATATTGGTAACTTAAAAATCAGTTAAGTCCTCTTAATTTCCAGAATTTACATTTTGGTCCCTAAATGTTGTAATTTGTGCAATTGAGTCCCTTAACGTTTTTCGATCGCTGTGCTTTTCAAGTATGCTCTTCGCAAGGGTACGTTTAGGATTAATATGCATCTAGACAAGATTAAAAAGAAAAAAAAGGTCGTTAATCAAGGTTGACTTTCGGGATGACTTTGGTTTTCCCCGTGTAATCTTCGTAGTTCGGGTCAACCGTCTAGGCCGGGCTAAGGGGGTTACACTTTTAGTCCTTATATTACTATAACCATGTCAAACATATACCCATCTCATGTATCAAGTAACAAACAACACTTAAAGTTATCATCCAAATTCAGTAGCATACAAGAAATTTCATGCCTCATTCAATCATTCATAACATCACACAAAACATCCCAATAATATACATAATTAACAATACCAAACAATCCATTCGAGCATACTTTCATGTTTAATTATTTAGCTTCCTTCCCTTACTAAATTATCAGCTTTAATTTATGTCATTTTCATGATTGTAACATAACTAAAATTAAATTAAAATGATGGTTAGGACTAGTGTCCTAACCCTAGGGTAACTACACTCACAAACTTCCAAGCTACTCTTGTTCCTTGATAGTAACCCCCTTGCTCCTTCTTTGGGATGACCCAATCTTGGCTCCCTCCTCCAAGTTCTCAATCCCTTGGTCTTGTCGATCATACACATACATATAAAAGACATATTAGTATCTAAATCATGCATTAGACAACCAATATGCAAATGCTAAATTCAATTTCTCAAGGCTGTCCTAATTTGACAGACTTGAGCACCGGTCACTAAACTGGTCATAACGTTTTCTATACAACTCTGAAAATCAATTATCATACATGCATAGAAAGGTAATTCAATATTATATTTAACAAAATTGGCCCCACAGTTTTATCACTTCTATATTAATACACTTTATTACTTTTTTACATGCATTCCAGATTCAAAACAGTTTTGGAGTGCTTAACTTAATTCATTTCCGGATTTTAGCACATAGCTCCAAATTGAGATTTGTCTTCTCTCAACTAAAATAGACATATGAAAGTTTAATCCATCAAAACATCAGCTTCAAATTCCATATATACAATTTATAGTGAATTTTCAATGTTGATGTCCGGAACAAGACTGTCTTGGACATATTTCACCAATTTGCTCAATTTAACAAATTGAGCCATTCTAAGTTCAATTCAAGTTACTAAAATTTCTCTAACATAATCCCCTGATTTTTAAATCAATTTTAAGAATCATAATTTAACCAATTTTAACCCTAGCATTTTCTAATTATTACAAAACAGTCCAACAATTCAGTTTTCATAATTCACTGAACTAGTTTTTTAATTCCGTCAATCCTACTTCATCTTAATCACAATTTAGCTAATCCAAAGCCTAAACTTTATAGTTAAGACCATAATCTTCAATTCATTCCAAATGGAAATTTTCCAATTCAAACCCTAATTCTTTCAATTTTATAGATTAGTCCAAAGCCTTAAACATTATCTTCAAATCTGTCCTTATGTTAATTGGTTCTCCAATTCAAGCTAAAAATCAGATTTCAAGTACAATCCTTCATCAAATTTCAATTATAAGATCATGAAAAACATATGCATGTATGATACTATCATTTTCATCCATAAATTCAAGATAAGACTCATGCAAATGCACCAACTCAACCAGATAACAAGATGGTGAAAAGGAGGCTACTTACATTGCAAAATTTCTAATTCCTCTCAATTCTAATCTCAAATTGAGCGTCAACACCCCTCCATGGCCAACAAAACAACAACAAATCCTCTTCTTTTTCACTCTAAGTCTCACGACAAGAAGAAGAAAGGAAGAAGGAGAATAGAGTGTTTTGTTTGGTAGTGGGATATGTGTAAAACCTATGTTTGATTTTGATATAATTAAATTGTTAAGGATTAAATTGAAAACTTGAAATTGATTTCTAAGTCCCTTTAATAATTTATAAATCACCAACACTTTAAAATTGATTTGAAAAACTCAATCTCTAAATATTTTCTAAGTATTCCAAGGCCAAAGTATTGAAAATCGTCCAGGTGTAAAGATATGCCTCCAGCCGTATCGATACCTTTTTTTACAAAGTTGGCTACCGGAAAGACGCGTTTTGATACGCTCTTAACCGTATCGAAACAGATTCAATCTGTATCAATAAACCCCTCTGTAAAACTGAAAGAGTTTGAATGGTGTACCGATACGACTTAACCCGTATCGATACGGTTTTAATTGAATTTTTAATTCGAAGTGTTTTAAATGTTTTCGACCGTTGGTGTTAGTCGTTAGGTAACTAACATTTAAAGTGGCAGTTGACCCGTATCGAAACGGAGACTTCCAGTGAGCTAAGTTGAGAAAAGGTATCGATACGGTCTTTTCCCTATCAAAACGGTCCATATCCCGTACTGATACGCTTACGTGCGTTTCGATACGCCCTCTTTATTATGTACAACGACTCTTTCTGTTTTGAGACAGGTATCGATACGGCTCCCCGTGTACCGATACGAATAGCTGCAGAAGTGCATTTATGGTTGAAAGAGAGGGTCCCAACGGCTATAATCAATTCCCTAACCACCCAAACGGTTAGAATTGATAGAGAAGGTATAAATTGAAGCTCTTTGAAAGACCAGCAACAACTATTGCATCAAAGACAAACATCCAAGCAAAAATCCAACCTCAAGTGTGCCTATTTTCCAATTTCTTGTAAACCCCAAATTGAGTTGTATTCAATTCTTATTCTATCATGAAATTTGGGTTGAGTGTTGTAATTCAAGGGACAAAATTGTATTTGAGAGATATATTTCTTGTCTAATTTCTTCTTTGTTTATTTGTGAGTGTTTGGTCAAATTTTGGGTAGAAAATTTGACCGGTTGTGTAAAGGTTACCTCCTAAGCCTTGAAAAGGGGAAGAACAAATTAGTGAATTGTTGTAAATCCTTAGTGGTAGCTAAGGTAGTGGATGTAGAGTTCATTTGGAACTTGAACCACTCTAAAATCCTTTGTTCTTCAATTTTAATTGTCCATTCACTCCAACAAATTTTTAAAATCCCAATTCACCCCCTCTTGGTCTGATCATTCAATCGATCCGCCCAACAATTGGTATCAGAGCCTACCTCTTTGAAGGATTAATAACCACAAGAGGAGTTCTTAGGAAGAGTGTGATCAATCAAAAAATCAAGCCATGGCATCTACCTCCGGATCGAGTATGTATGAGTCACAATCTACCACAAAGCCACCATTCTTTAATGGTGACAACTATCCATTTTGGAAGAACCGGATGCGCCTCTTCAACAAGTCCAACGATTACTTGGTTTGGGATGTCATTGAAGATGGTCCCTACATTCCTTTGAAGATAGATGATGATGGAAAGATTGTTCTAAAGAAATAGATAGAGATGAGTGAAGATGAGGGGAAGAAGATCCAAATAAATGACAAAGCTCTTCACATGCTCTTTTGCTCCTTCGATCCTGACATCTACTCCAAAGTCTCCTCCATTGAGAGTGCCAAGGAAGTGTGGGATACTCTTGAGACCACCTATGAAGGAACCAATGATGTGAAGGAAACCAAGATTGGAATTCTCAATCTTAGCTATGAGAATTTCAAGATGGAGCCCGACGAAACGGTGTCCAAGATGTTTGATCGGTTCTCAACCATAGTCAACGGGCTTAAAGGCTTTGGAGAGACTATTCCGGAAGATAAGCTTGTCCGGAAGCTACTCTACTCACTTCCCAAATCTTGGGATGGGAAGAGAACTGCAATTATTGAGGCCAAAAACTTGAAGACTCTAAAACTTGATGAGCTAGTGGGTTCTCTCCTTACTCATGAGATTATGAAGCAAGGAAGGGAAGAAGAAAAGAAGAAGGAAGAGAAAAGAGTAGAGAAGCTAGAGGTGGAAAAGAAGAAGAAAATGAGAGTGACTCTCAAAGCTTCATTACTTGAGGAGAGCTCTTCTAGTGAGGAGGATGACCTTGAAGAATTGGCTATGATAGCCAAAAAGTTCTCTCGATTCATGAGGTCCAACCGTGGAAGGAAAATTCAAAGAAATATGGACTTCAAAGGTAAAAGCAAAGAAGAAAGGAGGGATCAAATCATTTGCTTCGAGTGCAATATGTCCGGTCACATTCGTTCGGAGTGCCCTCAACTCAAGAAGAAGGGCTTTGAGAAGAAGAAGAAGCTCAAATCCAAGCTTGCTACTTGGAGTGATGAGGAGTCATCCGAGGATGGCGAACAAGAAGCGGCCAACCTTTGCCTCATGGCACTTGAGGAGGATCCCTCCATGGTAACCTCTAACTCGTCATCTTTTGATTTTACATTTGATGAATTAAATGATGTATGTGATGAGTTGCAAGAGGTGTATTATGAGTTAGTTGGGAAATACAAGGAGTCGGTCATTAGGAATAAGAAAATTATTTCGGAATTAAATGATAAAAATGACTCACTTTCTCAAGCTAACTTAAATTTTGAGAAAAAGGTTTTCGGTTTGAAAGATGAACTTAAGTTTTTCCAAGATGAAAATGTAGACCTAAATAATCTTCTTTCTCAATGCAATAGTGAACACCAAAAGGTGTTAGGTGAGCTTAACAAGCTCAAAGAGTCTTTTAAATATGTTGGTAGTGTGTAACATGAAAAAGGTGAATCTTCTAAAACAAACCAACCTAGGAGAAAGACTAATAACTACAAACAAAGTAGCTTCCCTAGACATAATAGAACTAAAAAGTTTAGAAGTGTATGGGTTCCTAAGGATCTTGTAAAATCTAATAATATTATTGCTATGTCACCTTAGATTCCTAAGGGAACCAAGCTATTGGGAGCTAACACTCGTGGACCCAAAATGATTTGGGTACCAAAAACAAAAGTTTAATATCTTTGTTTGTAGGGGGGTCATTTCTACAAGGCCAAAGCACAAAGTCAAAATTCATGGTACCTTGATAGTGGATGATGGAGGCATATGACCGGAGACAAGAGTAGATTCATGGATTTAAAGCCAAAAAATGGAGGAGTGGTGACATTTGGTGACAACTCCAAAGGCCACATTAAAGGTATTGGCTCCATAGGTAATCACTCTACCATTCTTATTGAAAATGTCTTGTATGTCGATGGTCTTAAACATAATTTGTTGAGCATAAGCCAATTATGTGATAAAGGATTTAATGTTTTATTTGATAAAAATGGGTGCAAAATTGTTGACATTAAATCTAATAATATTATGCTCATAGGTCATCACATAGGTAACATTTACATGGTGCATTTAGATGACATACATACACCCCATGCATGTTTAGTAGCTCAAAATGAAAATGATGCATGGCAATGGCATAGGAAACTAGGACACGCTAGCATTAGTGTTTTAGAAAAATTAGTTTCCCTTGATCTAGTTAGAGGTTTACCCAAGATTAAGTTCTCAAACGATAAAATTTGTGATGCATGTTCTAAGGGTAAACAACATAAGTCATCCTTTAAATCCATTAATGATGTTTCTACAAGTAGGTGTTTACAACTTATCCATATGGATTTATTTGGACCTATTAGGACTATGAGCTTGGGTGGTAAATCTTATGCATTTGTTCTTGTAGATGATTTTTCTAGATTTACTTGGGTTCTATTTTTAAGTACTAAAGATGAGGCTTTAGAAAAATTCATCACATTTTCAAAATTAACCCAAAATGATCTTGAACTTAGAATTCTCATATTAGAAGTGATCATGGAACCGAATTTCAAAATCTAGGGTTTGAAGAATTTTTAAATGAAAATGGTATTAGCCACAATTTTTCGGCTCCTCGAACTCCTCAACAAAATGGGGTAGTTGAGAGGAAAAATAGAACTTTACAAGAAATGGCTAGAACCATGCTTTGTGAAAACAATTTACCTAAATATTTTTGGGCGGAAGCCACAAACACCGCTTGCTACATTGTAAACCGAGTAATGATTAGGCCAATCTTAAAGAAAACATCATATGAGATTTTAAAATCTAAAAAGCCTAACATTAGCTATTTTCATCCATTTGGTTGCAAGTGTTTTGTTTTAAATAATGGAAAAGACAACTTAGGTAAATTTGATGCAAAAAAGTGATGAAGCTATTTTCATAGGATATTCTTTAACCTCTAAAGCCTATCGTGTATTTAACAAGAGAACTTTAGTAGTAGAAGAATCTATACATGTTGTATTCGATGATAACCTCCTTCCAAGGAAGGGTTCTTGTGATGATGATGATGTAGGAATCATAAATGCCTTTGATGGAGCACAAACTTCAAAGGAGGACGAGATTCCATCAAAAGAAGAGGATACAAAAGATCCACCTCTTGAAGCCTTGAAGGACTTGGCTCTTGAGGAAAAGGAAGTGAGCTACCCAAGGGAGTTCAACTATGTTAAAGATGGTGAAATCTTGGGTGATCCATCCAAGGGGGTAACCACTAGATCTTCTCTTAAGCTTATGAACCATGTTGCATTTATCTCATGCATAGAGCCTAAGAATATAAAAGAAGCATTGAAAGATGATTTTTGGATTATGGCTATGCAAGAAGAGTTAAATCAATTTGAGAGAAGTAATGTTTGGACATTAGTTGATAGGCCTAGTAATCAATCTACTATACGAACTAAATGGGTCTTTAGGAACAAACTAGATGAGAGTGATAACATTGTGAGAAACAAAGCTAGACTAGTAGCACAAGGTTACACTCAAGAAGAGGGAATAGATTTTGATGAAACCTATGCACCCGCAGCAAGAATGGAAGCCATTAGGATGTTGCTTGCATATGCATGTTATCATGATTTCAAGCTTTTTCAAATGGATGTTAAAAGTGCATTTTTAAATGGTTTTATAAATGATGAAGTGTATGTGGAATAACCACCGAGTTTTGAAGACTCAAAATTTCCAAATCATGTTTTCAAACTCACTAAAGCTTTTTATGGTTTAAAACAAGCTCCTAGAGCTTGGTATGAAAGACTTTCAAACTTTTTAATTGAAAAAGGTTTTGAAAAAGGTAAGGTGAACACTACACTTTTCATAAAGAGGTATAAAAATGACATCTTAGTAGTACAAATTTATGTTGATGATATTATTTTTAGATCTACTAATGAATGTCATTGCAAAGAGTTTGCTAAGTTAATGCAAGGTGAATTCGAGATGAGCATGATGGGGGAGCTCTCATTCTTTTTGGGACTCCAAATCAAGCAAAGGAAGGATGGCACCTTCATCAATCAAGCAAAGTACATCAAAGATATGCTCAAGAAGTTTGGCTTGGAGAATGCAAAGCCTCAAGCCACACCTATGAGCTCATATGCAAAGCTTGACAAAGATGAAGGAGGTAAGTGTGTTGACTCTAAGCTTTACCGTTCTATGATTGGATCATTGCTTTACCTTACCGCAAGTAGACCGTATATCTTGTTTAGTGTTTGCTTGTGTGCTAGGATTCAAGCTAGTCCTAGAGAGTCTCACCTTATTGTCGTTAAGAGAATCTTTAGGTACCTTAGAGATACCCCTTGTCTAGGTCTTTGGTACCCTAGAGACTCTACCTTCAACCTTCATGCTTATTCGGATGCGGATTATGGGGGGTGTAAAATCGATAAGAAGAGTACTTCAGGAACTTGTCAATTCTTAGGTAGTATGCTCATATCTTGGTTCTCTAAGAAACAAAATAGTGTAGCCTTATCTACCACCGAAGCCGAGTACATATCCTTAGGGAGTTGTTGTGCTCAAGTCCTTTGGATGAAGCAACAACTCTTAGATTATGGTATTAAAGTTGAAACCATACCCCTTAAGTGTGATAACACTAGTGCCATATGTTTGACAAAAAATCCCATCCAACACTCTAGAACCAAACATATAGAAATAAGGCATCATTTCATTAGAGATCATGTCCTTAAGGAAGATGTTGTTATAGACTATGTTGACACCTTAAACCAACTAGCGGACATCTTTACAAAACCTTTAGATAAAGAGCGTTTTTGGTCCCTTAGGAGAGAGTTAGGTCTAACTAGCCTATATTGACCTTTTAGGACCTCTTTTGTGCTTAAAATTGCTTGATCTTGTGAAATTGCATGTTTGTGTGTTGTAGCTCTTGAAAATATCCATGCTTATAGCTAGGAGGAGAATGATTATGTTAAAATATGCTTAGAACTGCTCATTCATCATTTGCATTCCTTTAGGAGATGTTAGAATCGAGCTTTTGGTTGTTCCTTAGGCCTAAAATGTATTTCTGGGCATAGGGTATCGATACGGCCCTACGCGTATCGATACGAGTACTTCACTAGCTTCCCAGACATCATTTTGCCTTAAACGGGTATCGATACGGTTAAACCCGTTTCGATACGAGCTACAATCGTTTTGATACGGATTGCATCCGTTTCGATACGATCCTTCAACATGCATTTTTATTGGAATTACATTTTTACCCCCGTATCGATACTCCCACAGGCGTATAGATACGCGATTGCGCAGACAGCTTTAATTTGGCATTTAAGAGTTCAAATTTTACCAAAATTAAAATTTCTCAAAACCCTAAAAACCCTAACCGTTTTCACTCTATAAAGAGCCTCTTCCTCCCCCATATTTTCACACCACAACTCAAAATATCAAGAGGGTTTCAAAATCAAGCAAACTCTAAGGCTTTTTCATCAATTTGGTGCTAAGCTTTTCTTCCATTCCTCTCTAATCAATATCAAGGTAAAACTCTTTCTTTTTCTTTTTCTTTTTCTTATTATTTTCATTTTTCAAACTTTTTCTTGTTTTTTTTATTTTTGTCTTCTTAACCAAACTCTCTTTTCAAAATTTGGTTTTAATTTTTTTAACCTTGATTCTTGGTTTTTCAATGAGTTGAATGAAGAAATTTTAATGCATACATTGTTTTCTCTAGTTCATGGCACCTTCTAGGAAGAGATCACGTCTTAATGAAGCCGATGAAGGATCCAATACCGGAGATGGTGTTCGTCCGAATCTCACTCAAATCTATCAACACTATTTTCATTCCCCCGGAGCTCTCACCTATTTTCGTCAATTCCAAAACTATAAGATCCGTCCGGAGAGGGTAATCTCTATTCCTTTTCTTAACTCGGAGCGATTCAAATTTGCATATCTACCTTTGCGCCAAGAATGGAAGTTTATGGATTTTCTCACTATTCTCAGGTTTTACTTTCACATTTTGGTTTTAATCTTTTATGCTAATGCCAAATGTTGTGCCAATCGAGATGGTGTTGTTACAGCTGTTAATTCCTATCTTATGGGTAAAAAGGTCACTATAGATGTTAAATCTATTTGTGATGTCTTTAAGTTGGAGGATGAAGGCCTTGACGATGAGAATGCTCTTGGCCATGTTCTTAGTGGTTCCGTCACCGCCCTAAATGCTCAGGATCGAATCCTCCATTTGATGGTCTCTTGGTGGTTTAGGCCCTCGGGAGGGAAGTATTCTACTATCCGCCAAGTGGATGACTTTTGGATTCGATGCTTGCGTGAGAGAAAATGTCCGAACCTTGCTCGTATCATGTTTGCAGAGATCGTCTATCTCGTGCAACATCGCCACACCACTCTTGTCACTTCCTTTACCTATGGCACGGCCCTAAGCTACTTTTACCAAAAAAAGGAGATTGATTGCTCGCATGACTTTCCAACTCCCCTCACCGATCCTATCGATGAACACTCTCTTGCAAGGGGTAAGTTCCATTACTTTAATGGTAATTGGTTACGTCTATCCGAGCTACCTAGTGAGGCCGCAAAACAATTTGCTAATCCTCAAGTTGAACAAGTTCCTCAAGCTCCTCCTACTCCACCTTCCATGGATGCTCTAATGACTTTTCTCAATGAGCAATTCACGGGTTTGCGCACGGACATGGCTTCGGGGTTTACCACGATTGATACTCGTTTCACAAGCCTTAAAGAACGGATGACGAACGTGGAGACTCGACTCACTTCTCTTGAAGGCGGTCATAACTCAATGAATATCTCTCTCACCGCTTTCCATGACGAGTGGCGTCAAACCTTGAGGAATGATGATCCAATTGAGGACGATGATGAAGAAGGCGATGGAGATGCATAGTAGCCTATCTTTGCATACCATTCATATCATCTAGGATATTTATTTTATGCACCTTTGCTTTATGGTTTTAGGATTAATTTTGAATTATTTTAAACCTATGCTTTGATTTTCCGTTGTTTGGATTTTTAAGTTGATGTTATCCTTTATTTGAACTTAATGATATTTATGTTGCTTGTCTATTTATACCTTTTGCCTAATTTATGCGCTTTACATTATGTCTCAATTATTTTTGATCTAACAAAAAGGGGGAGAGGGAAGCTCACACTTAAAAATTTTGATTTTCAAACTTAAAAGTTACCTAGCTAATATTAAGGGGGGGTTATTTTGCAAAGCTTTTCAAAGTGTCAAAAATTTCAAGTTTTGGTTTTGTTATATCAAAAAGGGGGAGATTGTAAAACCTATGTTTGATTTTGATATAATTAAATTGTTATGGATTAAATTGAAAACTTGAAATTGATTTCTAAGTCCCTTTAATAATTTATAAATAACCAACACTTTAAAATTGATTTGAAAAACTCAAACTCTAAATATTGTCTAAGTATTCCAAGGCCAAAGTATTGAAAATCGTCCAGGTGTATCGATACGCCTCCAGCCGTATTGATACTTTTTTTACAAAGTTGGTACTGGAAAGACGCGTTTCGATACGCTCTTAACCGTATCGAAATAGCGTATCGAAACAGATTCAATCTGTATCGATATGCCCCTCTTCAAAACTGAAGGAGTTTAAATGGTGTACCGATACGACTTAACCTGTATCGATACGGTTTTCATTGAATTTTTAATTCAAAGTGTTTTAAATGTTTTTGACCGTTGGTGTCAGTCGTTAGGTAACTAACATTTAAAGTGGCAGTTGACCCGTATCGATACGGTGAACCCCCGTATCGAAACGGAGACTTCCAGTGAGTTAAGTTGAGAAAATGGTATCGATACGGTCTCTTCCGTATCAAAACGATCACTGTCCCGTACCGATACGCTTACGTGCGTTTCGATACGCCCTTTTTATTATGTACAACAACTCTTTCTGTTTTGAGACAAGTACCGATACGGATAGCTGCAAAAGTGCATTTATGGTGGAAAGAGAGGGTCCCAACGGCTATAATCAATTCCCTAACCACCCAAACGGCTAGAATTGATAGAGAAGGTATAAATTGAAGCTCTTTGAAGACCAGCAACAACTATTGCATCAAAGACAAACATTCAAGCAACAATCCAACCTCAAGTGTGCCTATTTTCCAATTTCTTGTAAACCCCAAATTGAGTTGTATTCAATTCTTATTCTATCTTCAAATTTGGGTTGAGTGTTGTACTTCAAGGCACAAAATTCTATTTGAGATATATATTTCTTGTCCAATTTCTTCTTTGTTTATTTGTGAGGGTTTGGTCAAATTTTGGGTAGAAAATTTGACCGGTTGTGTAAAGGTTACCTCCTAAGCCTTGAAAAGGGGAAGAACAAATTAGTGAATTGTTGCAAATCCTTAGTGGTAGCTAAGGTAGTGGATGTAGAGTTCATTTGGAACTTGAACCACTCTAAAATCCTTTGTTCTTCAATTTTAATTGTCCATTCACTCCAACAAAGTTTTAAAATCCCAATTCACCCCCTCTTGGTCTTGATCATTCAATCGATCCACTCAACAATATGTCCAATCCCACTTTCTCTCAAGTGGCCGGCAAAGGTGATGATTAGGGCTGGAAAACTCAATTTTACCCCTCAACTCTCTTCTAGAATTAGCTATTTACAAGGGTTAGGCTTGGTCTATTTGAAACTTTTGCATGCAACTTTATTAGTAAGCTTAATCCTAGTTAAGTCATCTTAATTTAGCTCTCATATTTTCAATTTCATTCAATTAGCTACTAAATCTTCTAATTATATTTAATTTGTGATCAATTAATTTAATTAATTAATCAACTTAATTTATTTTCCTTCTAAGGTACATTGAGGATATTACAGTAACGACCAATGGACTTAGTAAGGACGAGTTGCTTAGAAATTGATCTCTAACTTAGGAAACTTTAGTCTCACTTAGTATGCATCTAGTTCCCAAGACAAACTTAGGATTTTTGAAACTAAACTCATAAAAAAAAGAAGAAAAAATGCCAGGTTAAAAGTAAAAGATGAGGCAACAATGTTTTGCCAAAGGCAAGAAAAAAAATAGAACACTTCTCTATCTTAGAGACAATAAGTAACTTGGGGCTTCGTGGTTTGCTCCCTCTTAGTTCTTAGGCCAACAAATACATTAGGGTATAGGATTAATGGGTTTGCTTAGTGATGTAGTATGGATTAACGTAGGAGTTTGTGGTATGCTACCTCTTACTTCTCACTCCAAACAGAATTATGATGCGAAAATAAAAATAATGCCAAAAGAAAGAAAAGAAAAGAAATCCTTGGTAAATAAAAAAATTCTGATTTTGGGAAGTAAAAAAATTACTAAGGGAGTTGAGGGATACTGGATGCAAACCATTTGCACTTCATGCACACATCATGACCTTTGGTTAGAGTTATATTATTGCACTTGGAATTGCTTTGAGTTCTACTGGCATTACTATTGCGAGATGTTGAGAACATAACTAGGGCTAGTGTAACCCCCTCGACCCGGCATATACGCAAGACCAAATCGAACGAGTCATACGGAGAATATTGAAGTAAACTAGGAAGGTTTACCTCAATAAATGACCCTTTTTTTCTTTTTATCTTTCCTAGATGCACATTAACATCCTAAGTGATAAGACTCGCAGCGGAAGGAACATCAATTCAATCATACATCAATTTGGCATTCAATTGATTATGAACATGTATTAGGGACCAACTTGTAATTTTAAAAAAATACATGGACTTCATTCAATTTTAAGTTACCATCCTTTAATTAATCATATTTTATGCCACTGTATCAAACCTCAACTCAATTCGATCACCTAAACTCTTTTAATTACATCCACAACATTCAGGGACTAAAACGTAAGAAACAAAACTTCAATAAGATTCCAAATAATTAAAATAACTGACAAGTGTATCGGTACACTCAACCCTATACCAAAACATGCTATAAGTGTATCTATACGTGGAATTCTAGTAACCAAATAACTCAAACCTGTTTCAATACACCTTGAACCGTACCGACATACCATGCCCATTTCAGCCTCATTGTATCGTTACGGCCTTAGGCGTATCGATACACCTAGGCCTGAAATGTCTCAATTTGCTGGTTTTTCAATCTTTGATGCAACACAAACCACCCAAGCATGCTTCCAACCTATACACAACATATCCAAAGATCAATCCTCAACCAAACGTGGCATATTCAACATCAACTCATGGAAACATGCATCAAATAGAAATCTATAAGCATGCTTCCTAAAACCACTTCAAGCAAGATACCAAAAACCATATCAAAGCATAAGCCAAATACCAAAGGTCATTTACAAGTCCAAAACAACAATGTAAACTTGCTTAAATATGGAGTTTACACATATCTCTGCAAAACACAACGAATCCCCCATTGCTCTTATTACTCATAGTTTAAACCAAAAACATATTTTCAAGTAGTGAAGTCTATCTTGATCCCTTGCTTCTTGCTGGATTCCAAGCTTTAATTCTCTACATTTATGGACAAAGAGAGCGTAAGCACACTATGCTTAGTGAGTAGTGCTAAAAAACAAAGCACCATCAATGCATTTTAAAACCACTTTCCAATCCACATTGAAATCTCATTTCAATTACATCAAATCTTCATTTGAAAACCATCACACCCTTAAAACAATGCACTTTAACCAATCAAAAACCAGAATATTAAACTATATGAAACATGTATCATAACATCACAACAACTCACATTGCCAACCTCAATTTAAGCATTCCAGTGCATAACATACCATGTGTAAAGCTTAAAGAGAAACCATGTATAAATAAAATTATACAAATCATGATACATCAACAATTATATTGGCTTACAAGCTATCATTAACCAAGTTCCATTCTCAAAATATCATATCGGATACACTGATTCAACAAGTGTTATCATATCACTTTAAGCCATCTTAATTGGAATAATGGTACAATCACAACCAATGGGGACAACAACCCCAAACATCAGTTAGATGCTTAACCCACTAACGAGAGACAGTAAACCAACCTTCTCGATCGTTAGGGTACTTAGATGGAGACAGGACACCAACCTCCTCAACATCCAATGCGACTTATTTATAGTCCACTCAATCCTATAGCCGGCTAACTATATCTGATAGCATTTTCAAAACCATTTCCATACCATCACTTGCTAATCTAACTCACATTTAACTATATACCTCACTATTTTCAAAGCATCAAACCATGCTTTAAACCACAAGTATAAAACATATACTTACAAGGATCATTTACCATGTGCATCCTTAATCATTAAAAATAATATATCACATACTTTAAACATGCTTTAACAGTAGGTAACATGAAATCGAAACCAAGTGCATAAAACCATTTCATAATAGCACAACCGAGAGAGAAAACCTCGTATGCTTATTTCCTAACTTAGACAAGCATTTAAAGCTTAAATCTAAGTTCCCAAAACAACCTTTAAAACATTTCAAATATGAAATCCACGTTCTCACTCACCGACACGCGAAACCTCGATTCACCGATGCAAAACTAAGCGTCTAAAGCTCCCAAAGCTTCACTGTTTGCTTCCAAAGCATTCTCCCCTGTTTTAACCACATAATAACAGAGGATTAATGCATCTCAATGTATTCAAAACTCCAACAAGCAATTCCATTGCATTGCCTTGCCAAAAACTACCAACCGCCTACCCGAAACAATTGAAAACGACATCAGTTAACCTCCAAACTTAACCCAGCCAAAACCTAAAACTTTCAATCATCAATTATCATTAATTAACATCCAAAATCATCATATTATCAACCTTATACCTCTAGCATTCACAACACCACCATAACTTTACAAAAACCCAAATCTAGCTACATAAACAACTAGAGATTCACATAGTTTCGAGATTACCATGATTAAACATTAATCTTAAAATTATTAGACTTCCAAATCATGATTAAAATCAGCCTTAACCTAGCAAAACAAATCTATTATGATAATTACCCAAATCCATCAATTAAACCAATTTTCCTCAATTAAAACATCAAAACCCTTTAGACAACATATATAAAGGATCAAGAACTTGAGAATTTCAGTAAAGAACCTTACATTAGAGGAGAAAAACTCAGCTCACCTCTAATGGATACTTTTCCCTTTAATTGGATAGATTTTCATGTAAAAATAAGATTAAAACAATAAGGTTTTGATAGAAAAAGAATAAGAAATAATTTGATAACAAAAGATTAAGAAAATCAAGAGTTTACCTTAAGATTTTGAAGAAGAAATGAATGTTTGGCTGCAGAGAATTTGAGAGAAAACCTTTGAGAGAAAAGAAGTTATGTCAAATTTGTTTTAATGAAATAATCACCAATTAATTACTCCAACCTATTTTATTAATTAAGACCCATTTAAAATGAGCCAGTTAAGGGATAAAAGTATGATATTAGACTTTGGGTAATTAGCTCCTTAAAGATTCAAAATTCTTATCATTTTACAAAACAATCACTAACAACAATTTTCAAAGTTTACATTTTAGTTACTAAATCCAAAATGTCTGAATTCCAAATACCATTTTCCAAAATTGATTTTACCAAAACCTTTTATATATTTAAAAAGGATTTTAGATAATTTTCCATATTTTTATCATCTTCTGAAACAGGTTTTCCCTGAACTCATCCTGAAACTAACCCAAATCTCTAGTCTCGGTCCAACGAACCCTAAAACCATCCCAAAACTTCTAGACCCAAAACCGGGGCGTTACAACTCTCCCTCACTTAGAAAATATCGTCCTCAAAATTTTACCTGGAGGAAAAAGGTGCGGAAACTATTTCAGCATGTCCGCCTTGCTTTCCCACGTGGCCTCCTTAACTCCTTGATGTCGCCACAACACCTTTATAAGTTCAATCGTCTTACCACAAAGAAGTTTGCTACTAGAATCAAGAATCTCAATGGGTTCCTCATCATTTGACAAATCCGGTTGCAACACAATATCTTCTACTGGCATAACATGCGACGGATCTAATCTATACCTCCCCAACATCGACACATGAAACACATCATGAATTTTCTCCAACTCAGGAGGTAACCTCAACCGATACGCAACATAACCAACACGTTCCACAACTTCATATGGTCCAATAAACCTTGGACTAAGCTTACCCTTACGTCCAAAACTCATCACCTTCTTCCAAGGTGATGCTCTCAAAAACACGTGATCACCAACCGCAAACTCAATCTCCCTACGCTTCAAATCCGTGTATGATTTCTAACGATCTGAGGCAGCTTTTAGACGATCACAAATAAGCTTCACTTTCTCATTTGTGCCTTTCAACACATCAAGCAATGAAACATAATTTTCCCCAACCTCAGCACAATAAAAAGGCGCACGACACCTTCTACCACAAAAGCCTAATACGGTACCATTTGTATACTAGCTTGATAACTGTTATTATATAAAAACTCCACCAAAGGCAACTATTTCTCCTAGGTTCATTGGAATTCAATGACACAACATCTCAACATATCTTCCAAAATCTGAATCACACGTTCAGATTGACTATCCGACTGAGGATGATACGAAGTGCTAAAATTGAACCGTGTACCCAAAGCTCGATGCAAGAACTCCTAAAACCTAGCTGTAAACTGCGAATCTCTATCTGAAACTATAGACTTGGGCACTCCATGCAAACACACAATATCAACAATGTACAAATCCACCAACTCATCTAAGGTATACGTCGTATGCATAGGCACAAAATGTGCACACTTCGTAAATTGATCAACAATCACCCAAATGGAATCTTTCTTGGTTGTTGTTAACAGAAACCCCGACACAAAATTCTTGGTGATTCTCTCTGATTTCCATTCTGGTATCCTCAATGGTCGCAACAACCCGAAAGGAAACTGATGCTCACCCTTAAAACGTTGACACACCATACACTCAGTAACAAAATCAGCCACATCTTTCTTTAAACCAACCCAATAGTACTCTTCCTTCAAGTCTCGATACATCTTAGTACTACTAGGATGCATAGCAAAAGGACTACTATGCGATTTGGTCAAAATTGTTCGCCTCAACTCATCATCATTAGGACCCACTATCCGATCCTTGAAACACACACTCCATCATCATTAAAACGAAAATCCGTCGAATTCCCATCCATAATATCCTTAACATACGATGCTAACTCCTCATCATAAGGTTGCTTATCCTTTATCAACTGTGACAAAGATGAATTCACTTGCAATTCGGCCAAAAGACAACCATATTGCGTCACACTCAACCGTGCAAACATGGCTCTCAACCGCTACCTTCCTACCCAAGGCGTCGACTACCACATTAGCTTTCCCTGGGTGATACTCAATCGTTAAAGCATAATGCTTAAGCAACTCCAACCATCTACGCTGCCTAAGATTCAAATCCTTTTGAGTCATCAAGTACTTTAACTCTTATAATCTGTATAAACAACACACTTCTCGCCATAAAGATAATGCCTCCAAATTTTCAAAGCAAACACAACCGTGACAAGCTCAAGATCATGGGTAGGGTAGTTGCGCTCGTGCACCTTCAATTGCCTAGATGCATAAGCCACAACTTTCCTTTCTTGCATCAACACACAACCCAGACCAACGTACGATGCATCACTATAAATCACAAACTCTTTACCTGACTCAGGTTGAATAAGGATAGGAGCTTGCGTCAAAGATCCCTTCAACCTCTCAAAAGACTATTATCTATCATCTGTCCACTCAAAGCGAACATTCTTCTGCAACAACTTAGCATAAAGCTGATTATCCAACAAAGCTTGCAACACAATTCGTAAGTGTTGATCATGATCCTCATCGGTACGAGAGTACATAAGGATATCATCAATAAACACAACCACAAATTGATCCAAAAACTCATGATACACTCGATTCATCATATCCATGAATGCAGCAGACAATTTTTTCAAACCAAACGACACCACCAAGAACTCATAATGCACGTACCTCGTACGAAAAGTAGTCTTAGGCACATCCACATCTTTCACCTTCAAGTGATGATATCCAGATCTCAAATCAATCTTAGAAAACACCGAAGCAACTAAAAACTGGTCAAAAAATCATCAATCCTTAGCAAAGGATACTTGTTCTTAATCGTCAACTTGTTCAATTGTCGATAATCAATACATATTCATATCGTGCCATCCTTCTTTTTCACAAACAACACCGACGCACCCTCGATCAAGCAACTCCTAAAGTTACGTCTTCAACTCCTTCAACTCTTTTGGAGCCATATGATAGGGAGCAATAGACACAAGAGTTGTATTTTCATACAACTCAATGCCAAATTAACCCTCTCTATCTGGCGGTAAACTAGGTAATTCCTCCTAAAATACGCCTGGAAACTCACATACCGTACTTATGTCCTGAACATGCACTTCCTTCGACCCCGGATTCATAACATAAGCTAAGAAAGCCTCACAATCTTATTCCATCAAACGACTCGCTTCTAGAGCCGAAACAATAATGGAAATGAATTTAACATTCTCACCCACGATTACCACTTCGTAATTGTCAGCAAGTTTCAAGGTAACACGCTTGGTTTCAAAATCAACCACAACCTTATGTTTGAACAACCAATCCATGTCAAGGATTACATCAAAACCATGAAAAGGCAACTCCATCAAATCAATCGCAAACACATGACCCTAAATTGATAAAGGGCATCTCCTAAACAACCTCCATGTAACAACCGTTACACCAAAAGAACTAGTTACTTGCTTTCCCACATCTAACACCTCAACAGGGATATCAAGCAAATGTGCATGCTCACTCAAGATGTATGAATGCGTAGAACCAGAATCAATCAAAGAAAACAACAGCAGGGATTGCAAAGTAAATGTACCTGCAGTTACATCGGTGTCATTGCGTCCCTCGCGATGTGCGTACACCCTTGCAGGACCACCACCCTCAGGTTGAACCGCCACAACATAAGCCACAGCCCTCTGACCATCCTCTTTACGTTGGAAATTACCACGAACGCGCCCACGGCCTCGCTGTGGTGCAACAACAAGTGCCCTAGCCTGAACACCACCAGCCAACAATGGACAATCACATCTCAGATGGTCAGCCGATCCACAACTCCAACAAGAGTTATCTATAACAGTCGCAGGAGCCTGCCCTTCTCGAGCCAAATGCGGACAATCTTGCCTCATATGCTCACGCGATGTAACACCCCAATTTTGGGCTTGGAAGTTTAGGGTCTGAATCGGACCGGTCTGATATACGGTTCGAATATAAAAGGATGTTTTAGGGAAAGCCTAGTTCGGGATGCTTTAAAAATATGGAAAAATATCTAAAAATCCTCTTTTAATATATATAAGAGAGTGGTGAAATCAATTTTGTAAAATAAGGTTTGGAAATACTACATTTTGGTGTAGTGACTAAAATGCGATTTTTGAAAAGTTTAGTGGTGACTGTTTTGTAAGGATTGAAACTTTGAATCTTTAAGGAGCTAATTTACCCAAAAATGTTTTCTCCAGATTTTTCTTTAATTTGAGTGAATTAATTAATGTTTTAATTAATTAGAAAAGAAGATAAACTACCTTTTGGAAAAATCATAACTACCTTTTCCTAAAATTTTCTCATTTCTTTTTCTCTCAAAATTCCATCATCCAAACACTTTTCTCCAGCAACTTTTTCATTGATTTCCACTTCAATTGATTATATTTCTATCATCAATTAGTTCCTAATCAATCTTGCATCAAATCCTCTTGATTTCCTCATTGAATTTTCAAGGAAATTGGCTCAAATCAAGGAGAAATCACCATTTAGAGGTAAGATTGTTCTTCTTCTCTAAATACTCAGTTCTTTACTGAAATTACCAAGTTTTCAATCCTTAATTTAAGTTTTATAAATGGTTTTAATGATAGGAACTTGATCTTGGCTAAAAACTCAAGATTTGGAAGAAATCTTGAAGAATTTCGTTGTGATTGTTTGGGCTCTGTTTTGAGATGATTCTTAATTGTATTTTAGATGTCTAATGATGTGTAAATGAGGTTTTATCAATGCAATCCCGAATAGGTTGTATTTCCTAAGTTTTTGCTTATGAAAATGGTGGTTTTTGAGGTGATCTTGGTGTTCTGTTATAGCTGGAGGTATAAGGACGAGTTTAGGTTTATTTTGGATGTTGATTTATGTTTAGAAATTGTTAGAAGTGATGGATCTTGGCTGGGTTAAGTTTTGGAAGAGTTTGGCGGTGATTTCGGTTGTGTTTGGTAGCTGAAATAATGGCTTTAGGTATAGCAACGGGTTTAAGTGTGTAACGCCCCAATTTTGGGCTTAGGAGTTTTGGGATTCGGACCGGTTCGGTCGGATCACGGTTCGAATATATAAGAGTGAATTTAGGAAAACCTAGTTCGGGTTGCATTAAAAATATGGAAAAATGTCTTAAAATCCTCTTTTATTATATATAAGAGTTTGGTGAAATCAATTTTACAAAATGAGGTTTGGAAGTGTGACATTTTGCTAAGTGACCAAAATGTAATTTTCGAAAACTGTGAGACTGTTTTAAAAAGGATTGAAACTTTGAATCTTTAAGGAGCTATTTACCCAATGGGAGTTTCTCCAGATTTTTCTAAAATATTAAAGGTTTAATAAAAGGATTTTAAATAAAAGAAAAGGGAGGGAAGATATTTTCCTAAATTTCCAACTAACTTTCCACATTTTCTATTTTCATTTTCTCTCATCTTTTCTCTCAAACCAAACACATTTCTCCAGAGCTTTTCCCTCTGATTTTGTTATCTAAATATCTCATTTCAATTCTCTTTTGATTTTCAATCATCTCTTCAACAAAACCTTTGCATTTGCTAAGTGGATTTTCAAGAATTTGGTTCCAAAAAGGGAGAAAACTCAAGTTTGGAGGTAAGAACGTCCTTCTCCACTAAACTCTCAGTTCTTTACTGAAATTCCTAAGTTCTCAATCCTTGATTTATGTTTTATAAAAGGTTTTATAGATGTGTTCTTGATTTTGGCTTTTAAATGCAAGATTTGATTGATTTTGATGAAATTTCGTATGATCTGATTGGGCAGTGTTTTGAGGTGTCAATTTGATGTTAAATGAATGTTAAATTGATGTGAAATTGAGGTTTAATTAATGCAATCCCGGATAGGTTGAATTTCCTAAGTTTAGCTTGTGTTCTTGGTTGTTTTTGGAGTGATCTTGATGATCTGTTATAGCTGGAGGTATAAGGACGTGGTAAGATCCTTTCTAGATGTTAATTGATGTTTAAGGATGTTTAGATTTGATGGATCTTGGCTGGGTAGTGTTGTGGAGTTGTTTGGATGCATTTTCGGTTGTGTTTGGTAGCCGAAAATGGAGTGTGGATGAGAGCAGCGAGTTTAGGTGCTTTCATTGGGGATATTAATGCATGATGATGCATTAATCTACTGTTTTGATGTGTTTAAAACAGGGGAGTCATCTTTGGATCCTAGTGGTGTTGATCCGGAAGCTTGATTGGTGTTTCGGCAAGAGGCGAAACGGAATCAGTGAGTGGATTTTGGATTTCAGCTATGAAACCAATGTTTTGAAGGTTTGGGAGCTTAGTTTAAGTCTAAGCAACTTAGCTAAGCTCAAGAGTAAGTTTTCGGAAAAACTCTCTTGATGATGAACCATGGATTGGTTGTATGCAATGTGATTTGTTTGCATGTTTTAAATCCTGTTTTGAAAGCATATTTAGCATGTTTATTTGCTGAGATTATAAGCCATGTGTTGAAGGATGCTCAAGGTAAGAGATCCTTGTTTTTGAACATTGTTTTTATGTGGTTTGATGCTTAAAGATGCATGATGTTTATGGCTTTGTTAAATGCTTTAAAACAGTGGAATATTGTTGTTAATGATGCATATTGGCAAGTGATGGTTAAGGTCACAAAGGTGGTTAAAAGTCCTTGTGTGAGCCTTGTTTATTTAAGGAACAACATGGTGTTTAAAAGTCCATGGTTGGTTCTTGGTTAAGATCACAAAGGTGTTTAAAAGTCCTTGTGTGGATCTTGTGTATTTTAAGAACAACATGGTGTTTAAAAGTCCATGGTTGGTTCTTGGTTAAGGTTCAAGGTGGTTAAAATTCCTTGTGTAAGCCTTGTTATTTAAGAACACCAAGGTGTTTAAAAGTCCTTGGGGGATTCTTGTTAAGGACACAAAGGTGTTTAAAAGTCCTTGTGTGGTCCTTGTCATGGTGTTTAAAAGTCCATGGATGATTCTTGTTAAGGACGCAATGGTGTTTAAAAGTCCATGTGTGGTCCTTGGAAAATTGTAAGATCGCAATGGTGTTTAAAAGTCCATGTGTGGATCTTATGTTGATTGTATCACTTGTGGCCAATATGACATGTTATGATCTTGAAGCATGGTTTGCTTGTTTTAAATGCTTATGAGCATGTATATTGTGGTTTTGAACAATGATTTATAAAGGTGTTTTATAAATGCATTATTGTGTGGTTTTAACGAGCATTCCTCACTAAGCTTTTGCTTACGCTCTCTCTTTTCTTAAACCAATAATGCAGAGCATTAAAGTGCATTGAGGACAGCAAGGTGGACAAGAATCCAAGTGGTGAACAAAGCTCATGTAGGGTGAAGGTTTCTGAAACACTATTAGCTTATGGGCATTTGGCAATGGGGGACCTATGTTGTTGTTTTGGGAGATGTTTTGGACTCCCTAAGTTGGTATTATGTTGTTAATGTTGTTGGAACTTGTATTTGGCCATTATGTGTTTGGATTGATGTTTTGATGCTTGAATGGATTGCTAAGTAGGATGCATGCCTATAGAATTGGGGATTTTCATAATTGATGCCATGTTGATGAATGGTTGATGCAATTATGTTCTTTGTATGTTGAATGACTTGCTGGTAAAGTATGGTTGCTTTTGGAGCATGTTTGATAGGCCAATTGTGTGATAAACCAGCAATTTTTCTGCAATCTGGGCAGCCTGTTTCGGAACAGGTGCTACCGTATCGGAACGGGGGCCTGAAATGGCCTGGGCGTTCCGAAATGGAAGCAACCGTTCCGGAACGGATATGCTACTGCCAGGCACTGTTTCGGAACCAGTTGCGAAACGGTCCCGCGTTTCGGAACGGGTCTTCCCTGTTCCGAAACACTCGACCGTTGGGCACTGAAATTGTTGGTTAAATGTTTTGCATTGTTTACGTTTTGGTCCTGAATCTTGTTTATGCAATTAAATGAGTTTGTGATGTCCGTTTGAGCTGAAATTTGACAGACAATCATGAAATATGACTAATTTCATATTGGTAACTTAAAGGTGGGTTAAGTCCTTGTATTTCCAGAATTTACATTTTGGTCCCTAAGTTTGTGTTTTGTTCAATTAAGTCCCTGAACGTTTTCCGTTTGCGTTGATCTTTGAGTATGATGTTTGTATGAACATAACTAGGGTTAACGTGCATCTAGACAAGATTAAAAGAAAAAAAAGGGTCGTTAATCAAGGTTGACTTTCGGGTTGACTTTGGTTTTCCCCGTGTAAACTTCTTAATTCGGTTCAACCGTCTGGGCCGGGTTAAGGGGGTTACATTTGGTGGTATCAGAGCTGAGTTCTCGAGTAATTGGGAATGATTGTGTGTGTGATTAAAGTATGTATGCTTTGTATGCTTGTTGAATGAAAGCATGATGTGTGAATTGTAAGTATGTTGCAATTGTAGTGTATGCTATGGTGAAGCATGTTGTGGGTACCCATTGCTAAATCAAAGCTAATGAAATGATATTGTTTTTAATTGAAAATGAGCTTGAGTACTTGGATTGCTTACCTTGCTGGGCCTGACTAAGTTTATTTGCATTGTGATTGCATTGTTAGAGTATGGCACCTCGTAGAGAGTTAAGGAGTAATGTGCGAGCTACGACTCAGAACGAGAACGAGAATGATGAGAATGTTGAGAGTGCGGTGGATTTACCTCCTCCACCTGGTGGTGGTGGTGCTGGGGGTGAAGGAGCTGGAGCTGCAGCTGGTGCTGGGGTCGCTGGACCTGAGGCTGGTCAGGGGCAAGCTGTTCCTGACATGACAGTGTTGATACAAGCTATTGCTGGAGCTTTTCAAGCAGCAGTAGCTGGAGCTCAAGGAGCTGTGCATCAGGGAGATGCTGGAGTTAGACTACCTTTGGAACGTTTGCGCAGTCTAGGAGGGACTGAGTTCAGAGGGTTGTCTGCTGTAGGTTCGGAGTCTTGGTTGGAGGGTACCAAGAGAGTCTTGGGTCAGATGAGTTGCACTGATGTGCAGAAGTTGGGCTGTGTAGTATCCTTGCTACAGGATGATGCTTACACGTGGTGGACAACCACTATCGCTGGGATGGCTGAAGCTGACGTAACTTGGACGTTCTTTCAGAACGTGTTCAAGAGAAGATATCTAGGTGTGATGAACCTAGATGAGAAGAAAAGGGAGTTCATGTCTCTTACCCAGGGGAGCATGTCCGTGGCTGAGTATGAAGTACAGTTTGTTCGACTCAGTCAATACGCACCTGAGCTTGTTCCGGATGAGCGAGCGAGGTGTGAAAGGTTCCGTTATGGTTTGGTGACGGATGTAAAGATGTATGTGCTGGCTACCGAGTATGATGATTTTGATGTGCTGGTGGGCCGAGCAAAGGATATTGAGATGAACTTGGGTTTATCTTCTAAAAGTGCTGGTTCTGGTGCTGGGAAACGAGCTGCTGAATATAGTTCTGGTGGTGGACGGAACAAGAGGAGACGTGATTAGAAGTATCAGTCCTCAGCTAAGCGAGGTGGTGGTGCGCCTGCTCGGGGAGGCAACGCTAGAGTTGATCCGAGTGCTTGTTGGACATGTGGTTCGCGTGGCCATATGAAACGTGATTGTCCTCGTGCTGAGAGGGAGGTGCAAGCTCCTGTTGTGGTAGCTGGTAATGCGTGCTGGAATTATGGATCTACGGATCACATGAGGAGAGAGTGCCCTATGTTGGCTGGTGGCCAAGTGCGTGCTCCTGTTGTTGCTGCACCACAGAGAGGTCGTGGGCGCGGCCGTGGTAACTTCCAGCGGAGAGAGGAAGGTGGTCGGGGTGTGGCTCATGTTGTGGCTATTCAGCCTGAGGGTGGCGGCCAAGCCAGGGTGTATGCTCAGCGAGAGGGAAGGAATGACGCGGATGTGATCGCAGGTACTTTTACTTTACAATCCTTGTCATTACTTTCCTTGATTGATTCTGGATCTACGCACTAATACATATTGCGTGAGCATGCTGAATTGCTTGGTTTGCCTGTTGAGTCTTTGGATGTTGGTGTGCGTGTCACTAGTTCTTTTGGTGAGACTGTTGTGACTCGAAAGCTTTATAGAAGATGTCCTTTGGTCGTGCAAGATCATGTTTTTCATGTTGACCTTATGGAGTTACCTTTCTATGGTTTTGATGTAATCCTTGGTATGGATTGGCTTGCTGAGCATCGTGCTGTTGTGGATTGTGAGAATAAGCGAGTTTCGTTGAAGCTTGCGGATGATTATGAGGTTGTTGTGGTTGGTGAGAATGTGAAGTTTCTTGCCAATGTGGTGTCTTCTTTGGAGGCAAGCCGGATGCTGAGGCAGGGTTGTGAAGCTTACCTAGCTTTTGTGATGAATCCTAGTTCTAAGGAGTTGCGTGTGCAAGATATCAGGATTGTGCAAGAGTTTCCTGGTGTGTTTCCTAAGGAGTTGCCTGGTTTAACTCCTAATCGCGAGGTGGAGTTTGGGATTGAGCTGTATGAGAATACAACTCCTGTGTCCATTACCCCTTATCGAATGGCACCTAAGGAGCTGAAAGAGCTGAAGACGCAGTTGCAAGAGTTGCTTGATCGTGGTTTCATTCGGACGAGTGTGTCGCCGTGGGGTGCACCGGTCTTGTTTGTGAAGAAGAAGGATGGCACTATGAGAATGTGCATTGATTATCGTCAGCTGAACAAGTTGACTATCAAGAATCGGTATCCTTTGCCGAGGATTGATGATCTCTTTGATCAATTTCAGGGAGCAGCTGTGTTCTCTAAGATTGACTTGAGGTCAGGGTATTACCAGTTGAAGGTAAAGGATGTGGATGTGCCTAAGACAGCTTTCAGGACGAGGTATGGGCATTATGAGTTTCTTGTGATGCCGTTTGGTTTGACAAATGCTCCTGCAGCTTTCATGGACATGATGAATCGTGTGTTTCATGAATACCTGGATAAGTTTGTTGTGGTAATCATTGATGATATCCTCGTGTACTCGCGTACTGAGGAGGAGCATGAAGAGCATTTGAGGATTGTATTGCAAGCTTTGTTGGAGAATCAGCTTTATGCTAAGCTGACCAAGTGTGAGTTCTGGTTAAGTGAAGTGGTGTTTCTTGGGCATGTGGTTTCTGCCGAAGGGATTCGTGTCGATCCTCAGAAGATTGAGGCGGTGATGAATTGGAAGGTTCCTAAGTCTGTTCATGAGGTTCGTAGTTTCCTTGGTTTGGCGGGATACTACTGGAGGTTTGTGGACGGGTTTTCTAAGATTGCTGCACCTTTGACGAAGTGGTTGCAGAAAGATGTTAAGTATGAGTGGACGGAAGCGAGACAGCAGGCTTTTGAGAAGCTTAAGGCAGCTTTGACGCAAGCTCCTATCTTGGTTCAACCTGAATCAGGGAAAGAGTTTGTGGTGTATAGCGATGCGTCCTATGTTGGTTTGGGATGTGTGTTGATGCAAGAGGGTAAGGTGGTGGCTTATGCATCGCGGCAGTTGAAGGTGCATGAGCGCAACTATCCTACGTATGATATAGAGTTGGCTGCGGTGGTTTTTGCTTTGAAAATCTGGAGACATTACCTGTACGGTGAGAAGTGTACTGTGTACTGTTGAGTGTCTAAAAGTTCTATTATTTACACCCTTTTTAACCCATATTTCTGCTGCATTCAAGCATCATTTCATTGCATTTAGGTTAGTTTTCAGTAAAACATCACAAATGGACTAAAGGCACGGATTCTACTAAAAGATGGCTATTTTTGCAGGTATCTGCCATAGTAGATGTTGAAGGCAGGCGCAGGGCATATAAGCAGAAGAGCTGAACTGAACAAGCAGACGAAGAAGACGAACCTGTCATGGACCTGTCGTGACAGCAAGGTGACAGCAACTTTATGGAGAGGAAAAACAAAGTGGACCTCGATAGATAGAGAAAAATCTGCTCGTCTGTCGTGTGAAAGCCAAATATTTTTCCAAGCCCCGGATCAAAAGATATGTCAAGCCAAAGCTCAAGGAGAGGAAATTCCTAGAAACAAGGATGGCGGCTGCAAAGTAGGATACTTAGAGATTAAGTCTTTATTAGAATCTTACTTTTAATTAAAGTTGTAATCCTTGTTACCTTAGATAACTTGAGCCCAAAGCTTATATAAGGGCATAGGTTTTAACCTAGAGAGAGATCCCGAATTCTACCCCATAACCGATAACCAAAACCCCCCTGCCGTTTACCTGTCACCGATATGTTCTAATTTCCCCCAAGGGCTACGGGTTGTTTTGTAAAGTAGTTGTAAGGGTTGCGTTGTTTTAGGATTTTTCAAGTTCAATAAAATAAACTTCAAGTTCTTTTATCTTGGTTTTAATATCTTGCAAGAGCATCGGGAGAGCATTGTGAGGTTATCCATTTACTTAGCATCGGGAGAGTTGAGTATACGAAAGAGATAAGAGCGCGTTCTCTAGTTCATAGTTGAATCATCTCGTGCCTAGGGATAGGGCGAGGTTAAGTGGCTAAGGAAGAATTCATACACATCGGTGTTCATCCTTCGATTCACGCCGGGAGGTATCATCAAAGACGTGACCATCGACAGACTTGTGCCTAGGGATAGGGCAAGGCAGATCTGGGATTCTTGCCAAGCTTGAAGTACGGAGTTGGTGTGTCTGCTGCCGCGACTACCAACGGACAGACGCCGCGACAGGTGCTGTCGGCGACGGGAGCGACGACAGAACTGGAGATCCTAAGCAACTCAATACCTGCACTACTGAGCAACTCAATACCAGCCCATTCTCTCTATCTTAATTTCTCAATCCTTTATTTTACGTTTTTACCTTATTATTCTCGTGACAACTCTTAATTATTTCCTTTGCTTTCGTGCAGTAAACAAGGTGAAGTCATTAGCCCAATCCCTGTGGAGACGATATCCGATACTTCGTATCACTTTACTACTTGCGTCGTGTATACTTGCACTATAATTGCGATAGACTATTTTACACGCAACAAGTTTTTGGCGCCGTTGCCGGGGACTGGCAACACACTCTTACCCTAGCTTCTGCACTTTTCTTTTATTTTTTTTATTATTTTTTTTATTTTTTAACAAAAAAAAAATTCAGGTGAAAATACAGGTTCAAGGGCATCAACATGCCAGGAAAAACCATTCGAGAGTTGATGTGGGAAAGTTCTTGCAATTACCGTAAAGATATGCTGCCAGGGCAGCAGCCGTGGCAGCAACAGGGGCAGCAATTGTCGACGCCGCAGCAGCAAAAATTTTTATGGTACGATCAAAACCCACAAAATTTTTTTTATCATGACAGTTTTGCTACAGAACCCGACCTGCCCTGGCAATGTCATCATCCTCAAGAGCAGTCAAAATCCTTAGAAGACACACTGCAAGCCTTCTTGGCAATCTCTCAAAAAGTGTCAGCCTCTACGAAAGCAAGTATCGCCAAGATGGATGAACTCTTGAGCAGACCAGTCCTCATTCAAGAGAATGAAATTCAAGAGAATGTCACGGCAGCAACCACTTCCTCGACAGCAACTGCCGCCTCGACAGAAACTTCCGCCTCAACGGAAACTGCCGCCTCGACAGCAACTGCCGCCTCGACAGCAACTGCCGCCTCGACAGCAACTGCCGCCTCGACAGAAACTGCCGCCTCGACAGCAACTGCCGCCTCGGCAGCACTTGCCGCCTCGACAGCAACAGATGCTGAAGCAGCAACCACATCAGAGGCAAATTCTCAACCCACTACCTCGATTATGCCTGACCAAGATTGCACACATCCATCCCTGTCATGTCACTCGCACGACCACCTAGAAGAGCTACCCAATGACAATGCCTCGCCGATGGAATATGAGCAGGTAATAAACGAACCTTTTGAATTCTTTGAAAACTCACAAATTCCATTGCAGGTATTAGAGGAACCAAAGCCGGTGGACATAAAATCATCAAAGTCTCTACTGATGGAGATCTACGAGTGGTCAACAGAATTTGATATAAAGAGTGATGACACTTACCAATGTCCCATTGACCTGCAAAGTAACCTGATAAAGAACTGTCAAAATAACTGTCTGCCGCAGCAGCAGGCACGACAGCAAGGGCAACATTCAACCACAACAACATTCAACGAAAACAAGGTAAGTTTGTGGCCGAATGTCAATTTGATTTTTTCTAATCATATATTCATGCCCTCAGAAACATTACCAAGAATGGAGGACTTCATGGACTACAAAGGGAAGAGAAAGAAAGGAGCCCCCACCATGAGAATAATCACCAGATGGAGGGTACGGATGGACTTCAAGAAGTACCGGAAACGACCCCTCAATCATCAATAGAACAGGGAGTATTTTTATTACTTATTTATTATTAGGAAATAAGGTTTATTTTATTCGAATAATGTTTTTTTTTAAGTTTACTGTTTTTAGGAAATAAAAGAGCCAAGAAGAACAGGAGAAGTGAACTCAGACCAACATCCATCCATCAACCCAACAGAGCCCATTTATTGAAACCTGTCGTTTCGGCTGCCGCCGCAGACGGATAAGACAGGCTGTCAACAGACTGACACGGCAGACGCAGAAGCGTGCGGAAGACGCCTAATAGACGCATAATTACGTGTCAGACGCGTCAGACACGCTAAATCCTATCCGTCACCCCGTTATTCACGCCTGCCGTTACAGCATTAAATGGGCAGCAACTCGACCGCTATAAAACCCCGTTTTCACTTTCATTTTTCACCACTTCTGCTTATTCACTCTTGTTTTCTCCTCTAGTTTTATTTGCTTTCGTCATTTCTCTCAACCCTTGCAACTAACATGCCTACTAGACAGACCCGTCGTATTACTGCCTCAGCATCTTCTTCAGCAGCAGTTCCGATGTTCAGCTCGTGGAGCAACCTGTCCCCGAACCTGCCCCTGAACCTGCCCAGCCCCCTCCACAGCCCAGACGCCGCCGTCAGATCCGAGTTAGCGGCAGCAGCGAGGACAGCGACTAAAAATTTAAGTTTTTATTTTCCTCTTATTGCTGCCTGCCTTTATCTTTTGTGATGTACTGCCTTCATTTATTTTGCTTTTTATTTTGTCATTTGCATTGAGGGCAATGCAACCCTTGAGTTTGGGGGTGGCAACCCTCCATATTAATGGAGTCCAAGTGCATCTTAGTTAATTGTTGTGTCTTTTACTTAGTTTTTTTTTCTCTTAAAAAAAAATTTAAACTGTTGGCTTAAAACTGTGAAGTTAACTTACCTGTCATGACGGCTCTGTCGTGGCAGCATCTTTAGGACAGGTTAAGGAGAAGTTTAGAGCCTTTCTATAGTTCTGAAAACTTAAACACCATTGTGACTGTTATACTGCTTAGACTTCTTTTAGCCAAACTAGAATAGGAAGCTTAGCACTTGAATAGCCCCTAGAGGTGCCTAACACTGGCTCTAGGAAAGAAGTTTAGCAAAAGAGACTCAAAGCCCTAGAGGTGCCCGAAATCGGCTCTAGGAAGTTAGCTAGAGGTGCCCGAAACCGGCTCTAGTGAAACTTTAGCTTAAAAAAAAAAATTTGAAATCGAGTCAAAACAGAAAATCAAAGGAGCATAAGAAGTGCCTTCAAAAGATAAACTTGGCATAAAAATTTGAGTTAAGAGCTGAAATTTTCTAGTGAAACTAAGAGAGTCTTGGCATATAACTGTTCACAAGCATGCACACACTACACGAGGACTATAGGGAGATTCCGGACAGATTCTAATCTTTCCGACAGGTTGCTGCCGCCATAGAGAATGAGCGACGGGTAAGGGACAGTTCACTGTTTGAAGGCCAACACAAAAAAAAAATTATATTCTTTTTTCTTTTAGGTCTTAATTGCTTGAGGACAAGCAAAAACTTGAGTTTGGGGGTGTGTTGAGTGTCTAAAAGTTCTATTATTTACACCCTTTTTAACCCATATTTCTGCTGCATTCAAGCATCATTTCATTGCATTTAGGTTAGTTTTCAGTAAAACATCACAAATGGACTAAAGGCACGGATTCTACTAAAAGATGGCTATTTTTGCAGGTATCTGCCATAGTAGATGTTGAAGGCAGGCGCAGGGCATATAAGCAGAAGAGCTGAACTGAACAAGCAGACGAAGAAGACGAACCTGTCATGGACCTGTCGTGACAGCAAGGTGACAGCAACTTTATGGAGAGGAAAAACAAAGTGGACCTCGATAGATAGAGAAAAATCTGCTCGTCTGTCGTGTGAAAGCCAAATATTTTTCCAAGCCCCGGATCAAAAGATATGTCAAGCCAAAGCTCAAGGAGAGGAAATTCCTAGAAACAAGGATGGCGGCTGCAAAGTAGGATACTTAGAGATTAAGTCTTTATTAGAATCTTACTTTTAATTAAAGTTGTAATCCTTGTTACCTTAGATAACTTGAGCCCAAAGCTTATATAAGGGCATAGGTTTTAACCTAGAGAGAGATCCCGAATTCTACCCCATAACCGATAACCAAAACCCCCCTGCCGTTTACCTGTCACCGATATGTTCTAATTTCCCCCAAGGGCTACGGGTTGTTTTGTAAAGTAGTTGTAAGGGTTGCGTTGTTTTAGGATTTTTCAAGTTCAATAAAATAAACTTCAAGTTCTTTTATCTTGGTTTTAATATCTTGCAAGAGCATCGGGAGAGCATTGTGAGGTTATCCATTTACTTAGCATCGGGAGAGTTGAGTATACGAAAGAGATAAGAGCGCGTTCTCTAGTTCATAGTTGAATCATCTCGTGCCTAGGGATAGGGCGAGGTTAAGTGGCTAAGGAAGAATTCATACACATCGGTGTTCATCCTTCGATTCACGCCGGGAGGTATCATCAAAGACGTGACCATCGACAGACTTGTGCCTAGGGATAGGGCAAGGCAGATCTGGGATTCTTGCCAAGCTTGAAGTACGGAGTTGGTGTGTCTGCTGCCGCGACTACCAACGGACAGACGCCGCGACAGGTGCTGTCGGCGACGGGAGCGACGACAGAACTGGAGATCCTAAGCAACTCAATACCTGCACTACTGAGCAACTCAATACCAGCCCATTCTCTCTATCTTAATTTCTCAATCCTTTATTTTACGTTTTTACCTTATTATTCTCGTGACAACTCTTAATTATTTCCTTTGCTTTCGTGCAGTAAACAAGGTGAAGTCATTAGCCCAATCCCTGTGGAGACGATATCCGATACTTCGTATCACTTTACTACTTGCGTCGTGTATACTTGCACTATAATTGCGATAGACTATTTTACACGCAACAAGTACACGGATCACAAGAGTTTGAAGTATCTGATGTCTCAGAAGGAGTTGAATCTTAGGCAGCGGCGTTGGGTAGAGTTGCTCAAGGATTATGATTTGACGATTGAGTATCACCCTGGGAAAGCTAATGTTGTAGCGGATGCCTTGAGTAGGAAGGTAGCTGTTGAGTTGAGGGCTATGTTTGCCCGTTTGAGTATTTCGCGTGATGGTGGTCTTGTGGCTGAGTTGCAAGTGAAACCATCTTTGGTTCAATTGATCAAGGAAAAGCATTGCTGGATGATTCCTTGGTATCTCATGTTCAGGATATTGCGGAGGGTAGGCCTTCGGATTTCTGTTTTAATGATGATGGTGTGTTGTGTTTTGGGAGTCGGATAGTAGTGCCCAATGATGCTGAGTTGAGGCGTGCTATTCTGACTGAAGGTCATAGTAGTCCTTTTGCTATGCACCCAGGTAGTACTAAGATGTACCGAGATCTTCGTGATGAGTACTATTGGGTGGGTTTGAAGAAGGATGTTGCTAAGTTTATGAGCAAGTGCATGGTGTGTCAGCGAGTTAAGGCTGAGCATCAGGTTCCTTCAGGGTTGTTGCAACCGTTGAGAATCCCTGAATGGAAGTGGGAAAGGATTACCATGGATTTTGTATCTGGTTTACCCTTGTCACCAACGAAGAAGAATTTGGTGTGGGTGATTGTGGATCGCCTGACGAAGTGTGCACATTTATTGCCTGTGCATACTACGTACTCCTTGGATAAGCTTGCGGAGCTGTACATTGCTGAGATTGTGCGGCTGCATGGTGTGCCAAAGTCGATTGTGTCGGATAGGGATCCGAGGTATACATCGCGGTTCTGGCAGTGTTTGCATCAAGCTTTGGGTACACGGTTGAATTTCAGTACATCTTATCATCCTCAGTCGGATGGTCAGTCCGAGCGAGTTATCCAGATTTTGGAGGATATGTTGAGGTGCTGCGTGATTGAGTTTCAGGGCTCTTGGGAGAAACATTTGCCTTTGGTGGAGTTTGCCTATAACAATAGTTATCAGGCGAGCATTCAAATGGCACCTTATGAGGCTTTGTACGGGAGGAAGTGTAGGACTCCTTTGTGTTGGGCTGAAACGGGTCAGAAGTTGGTTTCGATGCCGGCTTTGTTGAAAGGAACCACTGAGAAGGTGAAGCTCATTTGTGAGCGTTTGAAGGCAGCTTCTGATCGGCAAAAGTCTTACGCGGATTTGAAGCGTAAGGAGATTGAGTATACGGTGGGTGACCGTGTGTTTTTGAAGGTTTCGCCTTGGAAAAAGGTGATGAGGTTTGGCCGTAAGGGTAAATTGAGCCCTAGATACATTGGACCGTACGAGGTGGTTGAGCGTGTGGGTCCTGTTGCGTACAAGTTGAGGTTACCTCAAGAGTTGGAGAAGATTCATGATGTGTTTCATGTTTCTATGCTTCGGAAGTATAGATCGGATCCTTCGCATGTGATGCCTTTGGAAGAAGTGGAATTGAATCCGGATTTGACCTATAATGAGGAACCGGTAAGGATTCTGGATTCGGGTAGTAAGGTTCTTCGTGGCAAGACCATTGAGCTGGTAAAGGTGTTGTGGAAACATCGTGGTGTTGAGGAAGCCACGTGGGAACGGAAGGATGACATGCTGAAGCAGTTCCCGTATCTCTTTCCTTCAGGTAAATTTCGAGGACGAAATTTCTTAAGGGGGGGAGAGTTGTAACGCCCCAATTTTGGGCTTAGGAGTTTTAGGATTCGGACCGGTTCGGTCGGATCGCGGTTCGAATATATAAGAGTGAATTTAGGAAAACCTAGTTCGGGTTGCATTAAAAATATGGAAAAATGTCTTAAAATCCTCTTTTATTATATATAAGAGTTTGGTGAAATCAATTTTACAAAATGAGGTTTGGAAGTGTGACATTTTGGTTAGTGACCAAAATGTAATTTTCGAAAACTGTGAGACTGTTTTAAAAAGGATTGAAACTTTGAATCTTTAAGGAGCTATTTACCCAATGGGAGTTTCTCCAGATTTTTCTAAAATATTAAAGGTTTAATAAAAGGATTTTAAATAAAAGAAAAGGGAGGGAAGATATTTTCCTAAATTTCCAACTAACTTTCCACATTTTCTATTTTCATTTTCTCTCATCTTTTCTCTCAAACCAAACACATTTCTCCAGAGCTTTTCCCTCTGATTTTGTCATCTAAATATCTCATTTCAATTCTCTTTTGATTTTCAATCATCTCTTCAACAAAACCTTTGCATTTGCTAAGTGGATTTTTAAGAATTTGGTTCCAAAAAGGGAGAAAACTCAAGTTTGGAGGTAAGAACGTCCTTCTCCTCTAAACTCTCAGTTCTTTACTGAAATTCCTAAGTTCTCAATCCTTGATTTATGTTTTATAAAAGGTTTTATAGATGTGTTCTTGATTTTGGCTTTTAAATGCAAGATTTGATTGATTTTGATGAAATTTCGTATGATCTGATTGGGCAGTGTTTTGAGGTGTCAATTTGATGTTAAATGAATGTTAAATTGATGTGAAATTGAGGTTTAATTAATGCAATCCCGGATAGGTTGAATTTCCTAAGTTTAGCTTGTGTTCTTGGTTGTTTTTGGAGTGATCTTGATGATCTGTTATAGCTGGAGGTATAAGGACGTGGTAAGATCCTTTCTGGATGTTAATTGATGTTTAAGGATGCTTAGATTTGATGGATCTTGGCTGGGTAGTGTTGTGGAGTTGTTTGGATGCATTTTCGGTTGTGTTTGGTAGCCGAAAATGGAGTGTGGATGAGAGCAGCGAGTTTATGTGCTTTCATTGGGGATATTAATGCATGATGATGCATTAATATACTGTTTTGATGTGTTTAAAACAGGGGAGTCATCTTTGGATCCTAGTGGTGTTGATCCGGAAGCTTGATTGGTGTTTCGGCAAGAGGTGAAACGGAATCGGTGAGTGGATTTTGGATTTCAGCTATGAAACCAATGTTTTGAAGGTTTGGGAGCTTAGTTTAAGTCTAAGCAACTTAGCTAAGCTCAAGAGTAAGTTTTCGGAAAAACTCTCTTGATGATGAACCATGGATTGGTTGTATGCAATGTGATTTGTTTGCATGTTTTAAATCCTGTTTTGAAAGCATATTTAGCATGTTTATTTGCTGAGATTATAAGCCATGTGTTGAAGGATGCTCAAGGTAAGAGATCCTTGTTTTTGAACATTGTTTTAATGTGGTTTGATGCTTAAAGATGCATGATGTTTATGACTTTGTTAAATGCTTTAAAACAGTGGAATATTGTTGTTAATGATGCATATTGGCAAGTGATGGTTAAGGTCACAAAGGTGGTTAAAAGTCCTTGTGTGAGCCTTGTTTATTTAAGGAACAACATGGTGTTTAAAAGTCCATGGTTGGTTCTTGGTTAAGATCACAAAGGTGTTTAAAAGTCCTTGTGTGGATCTTGTGTATTTTAAGAACAACATGGTGTTTAAAAGTCCATGGTTGGTTCTTGGTTAAGGTTCAAGGTGGTTAAAATTCCTTGTGTAAGCCTTGTTATTTAAGAACACCAAGGTGTTTAAAAGTCCTTGGGGGATTCTTGTTAAGGACACAAAGGTGTTTAAAAGTCCTTGTGTGGTCCTTGTCATGGTGTTTAAAAGTCCATGGATGATTCTTGTTAAGGACGCAATGGTGTTTAAAAGTCCATGTGTGGTCCTTGGAAAATTGTAAGATCGCAATGGTGTTTAAAAGTCCATGTGTGGATCTTATGTTGATTGTATCACTTGTGGCCAATATGACATGTTATGATCTTGAAGCATGGTTTGCTTGTTTTAAATGCTTATGAGCATGTATATTGTGGTTTTGAACAATGATTTATAAAGGTGTTTTATAAATGCATTATTGTGTGGTTTTAACGAGCATTTCTCACTAAGCTTTTGCTTACGCTCTCTCTTTTCTTAAACCAATAATGCAGAGCATTAAAGTGCATTGAGGACAGCAAGGTGGACAAGAATCCAAGTGGTGAACAAAGCTCATGTAGGGTGAAGGTTTCTTAAACACTATTAGCTTATGGGCATTTGGCAATGGGGGACCTATGTTGTTGTTTTGGGAGATGTTTTGGACTCCCTAAGTTGGTATTATGTTGTTAATGTTGTTGGAACTTGTATTTGGCCATTATGTGTTTGGATTGATGTTTTGATGCTTGAATGGATTGCTAAGTAGGATGCATGCCTATAGAATTGGGGATTTTCATAATTGATGCCATGTTGATGAATGGTTGATGCAATTATGTTCTTTGTATGTTGAATGACTTGCTGGTAAAGTATGGTTGCTTTTGGAGCATGTTTGATAGGCCAATTGTGTGATAAACCAGCAATTTTTCTGCAATCTGGGCAGCCTGTTTCGGAACAGGTGCTACCGTATCGGAACGGGGGCCTGAAATGGCCTGGGCGTTCCGAAACGGAAGCAATCGTTCCGGAACGGATATGCTACTGCCAGGCACTGTTTCGGAACCAGTTGCGGAACGGTCCCGCGTTTCGGAACGGGTCTTCCCTGTTCCGAAACACTCGACCGTTGGGCACTGAAATTGTTGGTTAAATGTTTTGCATTGTTTACGTTTTGGTCCTGAATCTTGTTTATGCAATTAAATGAGTTTGTGATGTCCGTTTGAGCTGAAATTTGACAGACAAGCATGAAATATGACTAATTTCATATTGGTAACTTAAAGGTGGGTTAAGTCCTTGTATTTACAGAATTTACATTTTGGTCCCTAAGTTTGTGTTTTGTTCAATTAAGTCCCTGAACGTTTTCCGTTTGCGCTGATCTTTGAGTATGATGTTTGTATGAACATAACTAGGGTTAACGTGCATCTAGACAAGATTAAAAGAAAAAAAAGGGTCGTTAATCAAGGTTGACTTTCGGGTTGACTTTGGTTTTCCCTATGTAAACTTCTTAATTCGGTTCAACCGTCTGGGCCGGGTTAAGGGGGTTACAAAGTGTGTTGGCTGAAGATTTCAATGCATGATGATGCATTAATCCTCTGCTTTGATGTGTTTAAAACAGGGGAGACATCTTCGGACACTTGTGGAGTTGATCTAGAGGCTTGATCGGCGTTTCGGCAAGCTTGCGAAACGGAATTGGTGAGTGGAGTTGGGTTTCCAGCTTTGAAACCATTATTTGAAGGTTTTTGGAGCTTAGTTTAAGTCTAAACAACTTAACTAAGCTCAAGAGTAAGTTTTCGGAAAAACTCTCTTGGATGAGCCATGAAGTGGTTCGATGCATTGGTTATAAATTGCATGTTTAAATTCTTTTTTGAAAGCATGTTTTAGCATGGTTAATGCTGGTTTTGAAAGCCATGTGTTGAAGGATGCTCAAGGTAAGAGATCCTTGTTTTGGCATGTTGTTAAATTGGTAATGATGCATAGTGATGCATGGAGTTTAATGGCTTTGTTTAATGCTTGAAAACAATGGGTTAATGATGTTATTAGATGTATATTGGCAAGTGATGAATTGGTTTTAAAGTTCTTGAATCAGATATAGTTAGCCGGCTATAGGATTGGGTGCACCGTGAATAAAGTCGCCTTGGATGTTGAGGGGTTGTGATTGTACCAAAAACTCCATCCAAGTATCCTAACGAGAGAGGTAAGATCACAACGGTGGTTAAAAGTCCATGTGTGGATCTTGGTAAGGTCACAACGGTGGTTAAAAGTCCGTGTGTGGACCTTGTGTTATGTGTCCCGTACTCTCGTTAGGAAGTTATACAACTACCGATGAGTGATGTGGAGGGGTTGTGATTGTACCGTAAACTCCATCACGGGTGTCCTGGGGTTGTGATTGTACCGTAAACTCCACCTTATGTTGTTCGGTAGTGTGTATGAAGCGTGTGGGACAACGCTTGTAATCCGCGTATCCGATTGTGTTTTGTGTTGTAAAAGAGTATGAATTATCACTTGAAAGCCAATATGTTGAATTGATGTAATGAAGCATGAGATGCTTGTAAAGTATGCAAGGTTGCATGAAAAGAGTTAAGCTTGTGTTTTTAAGCTTGTTGAAAGTGTTTTCTAAAAAGGCATTATTGTGTTGTTTTCTTTAGAGCATGCCTCACTAAGCTATTGTGCTTACGCTATCTCTTTTGTACCAATAATGCAGACAATTGAAGTGTTTGAGGGCAACAAGGAGGCTAAGAGTCCAAGGGAAACTAAGCTCATGTATGGTGATGTATTCATACACTATTAGTTTTGGTAATTTGTCAATGGGGACCTAAGGTTTTGTTTTTGGGAGATATTTTGGACTCCCTAGTTTGTGGCATGATGCTTTTGATGTTTTGGATTTGTAATTGGCCTTTTTATGCTTGATTTGGAGTTTGGATGGTTGTTTGGTTTTGGATATTAGGATGCATGCCTATAGACATGTGATGTTTAATGTTTGATGCCATGAATGTGTTTAGGAGTTGCAAACATGTACCTTATATGTATGATGACTTGTTGGCATGGTTAGGAAGTCAATAGGATGTGCTTGAATGGTTTAAAGTATGAAAAACCAGCAATTTCTGCAGCTTCTGGGCAAACCGTATCGGAACGGGCACTGGCGTTTCGAAACGGGGGCCTGTAATTGCCTTCGTGTTTCGAAACGGTTGGAGGCCGTTCCGGAACGATTTGGCCACTAGAAGGCCCTGTTTCGGAACAAGTCTCGAAACGAACCCGTGTTTCAGAACGATCAACCCTATTTCGAAACTAGTGACCGTTGGGCACTGATTTAAATGGTGTTGAGGTTTGCAGGCTTTACGTTTTAGTCCCGAATGTTGTAATTGTAATTGCTTGAGTTTGAGATGTCCGTTTATGGTGAAATTTGGCAGGGAAGCATGTAATGTGACTAATTTAATATTGGTAACTTAAAAATCAGTTAAGACCTTCTAATTTCCAGAATTTACTTTTTGGTCCCTTATATTTGTATTTTGTGCAATTGAGTCCCTTATTTGAATCTGATCGTCGTGCTTTATAGTGAATGTTTCTCAAGTGTTCTCCTAGGGTTAATGTGCATCTAGACAAGATTAAAAAGGAAAAAAAGAGGTCGTTAATCAATGTTAACTTTCGGGTTGACTTTGGTTTTCCCCGTGTAATCTTCGTAGTTCGGGTCAACCGTCTAGGCCGGGCTAAGGGGGTTACACGCGATCTGCATGCCCAACAAGTGTTAAAAGCTGGTCTAGCCTGAGCATCTTAACCATGTGCTCCATGCCCAACCCTACCTCCGCCACGCCTCGCATCAGAGTGATACATCTTGTCATGATGCCTCTTATACTGTCCACCACCAGAACCAAAATCTACATTTCTCTTACCTGAGCTAGAACCATCCACACGAGAAGACAAGAACAAACTCTGTTCAATATCCTTAGCTTGCGTCACCAACACATTATAATCCGTATAATCGGCGGCCAACATGAAAGTCTTCACTTCTTGCACCAGACCATAACAGAAATGGTCACAACGATGAGTATCACTTGGCACCAACTCAGGAGCATACTGGCTCAAACGAAGAAACCGAACCTCATACTCGACCACAAACATGCTACCCTGAACCAAAAACATAAATTCATGTTTCTTATCATCCAAGTATCTAACTCTTAGATACTTCTTCTTAAAATCAGCTTGGAAGGACTCCCAATCTACACCATTAGGCTTCATAGCCATAGTTACAGTCATCCACCAACTGTAAGCATCACCTTGCAACAACAAGACAACACATCCTAGCTTATGTGCATCATTGCACCCCATCTGTTCCAAAATCCGTATCGTACCAGCCATCCAAGCCTCGGATTCCTTGGGCGATAAATCACGATACTTAACACCACCCAAACTACGCAAACGTTCTAACGACAACCCCATTTGCCCAATAGCTGGTGTTTTTCACTTGCACTCCAGTAACAACAACCTGGAAAGCTCCAATCATCGCCTGAACCAAAGGCTTCAAATCACCCAACACTGGCATAGCTGGCTTAGGTTTTACTCGCTCCTCACCCTCAGGTGGATCATGTGGAGAAGGTGGATTCCCTCTAGGAGGTATTTCGTTATCCTGATTTCCTTGCCCTATGGCAGCAGAAATTGTACCAGATCACAACTCTCTCCTCAGTCCCATCGGTCTATTATGACTAAGGCATGATAATAAACCAAAACAAAATAATCAGGCCAACTTCAAGCAAGGATCCAAGATTTCCAATTCCAATTAAAACATTTCAAACTATAGTAATAAGACAATGGGTATCCCAATCAACGCACATATTGTAAACACTGTGCACAACAAACAACATTCTTCAATTCACAATCATCATGTCTGTAACAATCACCATGCATAACAATCATCATCATTCAACTAATACCAACATCTCACATTATTACAAACTTAGTTTAAGCAATCAACAACAATACCAACCATTCACCATTTACCTTACAATTTTCACAAACTCGGCTCTGATACCTCCAAATGTAACCCCCTCGACCCGGCCTAGACGCAAGACCGAACCAAACGGGTCACACATGGAATATTGTTGTAAACCGGAAAGGTTTACCTCAATAAACAACAATATTTTTTTTTCTTTTTATCTTACCTAGATGCACATTAACATCCTAAGTGATAAGGCTCGCAACAGAAGAAACATCAATTCAATCATACATCGATTTGACATTCAATTGATTATGAACATATATTAGGGACCAACTTGTAATTTTAAAAAAAATACATAGACTTCATTCAATTTTAAGCTACCATCCTTTAATTAATCATATTTCATGTCACTGTATCAAACCTCAACTCAATTCAATCACCCAGACTCTTTTAATTGCATCCACAACATTCAGGGACTAAAACGTAAGAAAAAGAACTTCAATAAGATTCCAAATAACTAAAATAATCGACAAGTGTATCGGTACACACAACCCTGTATCAATACGCCCCGTTCCAAAACAACTCAAAGTCTTTCGATACACAGACCCGTACCGATACAATCTATAAGCGTATCGATACGCGAAATTCCATTAACCAAATAACTTAAACATGTTCCGATACACCTTGAACCGTACCGACACACCATGCCCTTTTGAGCCTCACAATATCGATATGGCCTTAGGCGTATCGATACACCTGGGCCTGAAATGTCTCAATTTGCTAGTTTTTCAATTTTTGATGCAACACAAACCATCCAAGCATGCTTCAAACATATACACAACATATCCAAAGATCAATCCTCAACCAAACATGACATATTCAACATCAACTCATGGCAACATGCATCAAATAGAAATCTATAGGAATGCTTTCTAAAACAACTTCAAGAAAGATACAAAAAACCATAGCAAAGCATAAACAAAATACCAAAGGCCATTTACAAGTTCAAAACAACAATGTAATCTTGCTCAAACATGGAGTTTACACATCTCCAAAAAAAACACAACATATCCTCCATTGCTCTTATTACTCATAGTCTAAACTGAAAATATACTTTCAAGTAGTGAATTCTTTACCGATCCCTTGCTTCTTGCTGCCATCCATGCTTTAATTCTCAGCATTGATGGAAAAGAGTGTAAGCACACTATGCTTAGGGAGGAGTGCTAAAAAATAAAACACCATCAATTCATTTTAAAACCACTTTCCAAACCACATTGAAATCTCATTTGAATTACTTCAAATCATCATTTAAAAACCATCATGCCCTTAAAACCATGCACTTTAACCAATGAAAAATCAGCATATTTAACCATATGCAACATGTATCCTAACATCACATCAACTGACATTGCCAACCACAATTAAAGCCTTCCCGTGCATACCATACCATATGCAAAGTGTAGAACTAATGTTTTGATATAATAATTGAAAAATGTTTTGGACTAATTTGTAAAGAATTCAAAACTTGGTTTTAAGTCCAAACAACTTGAATTTATGTTTGAAGGATTTTAAGAGGTTTTTGGCAATGTTTTTATTGATTTTAAATAGCCAAACTTGTGTTTTCAAGCTACCCGTATCGATACGACTGTACCCGTACCGATACCTTTTTGCCCCAGTTTGGTCACTGCCAAAACCCGTATCGAAACAGGCTTGGTCGTTTCGATACGGATTGGGATCGTTTCGATACACCTGGTAAGCGTACCGATCCCCTTTCAACCAACCCAACGGCTACTTTCCCAACGGTCATTTAAAAGTAAACCCGTACCGATACGCCCTCAAGCGTATCGATACGCCTAGGCTGGCAAGAGCCCAACGGCTAGATTCTGATGAAGGCCGTACCGATACGGGTCCAAGCGTATCGATACGGAAGGCTGCAGAACATCATTAATGAAGGGAAATAAAGTCCTCAACGGCTAGTAACGGCTATAAACTCATTAAGGAGTATAAAAGGGACCTCCAAGCATCAAGTAAAGGCTAATGCTCATATTGTCAAACATCAAATGATCAAGAATTGTCTTAGAGCTTAAATTGTCATTCATTGTATAGACAAACACTAGTGATCCAAAATTGTCAAATTTGCTCAAGTGTTTTAGGTTTTGGGTGAGTGCTTAATTGTGCAAACAAACACCTATTAGAGAGTTTTAAGTTTGCTTCTTGTTTCTCTTTGTAAGAGAGGGTTTCAATCAAGGCTTTGGGTAGAAAGCTTGATTGTGTATAAGGGTTACCTCCTAAGCCTAGAAATGGGGAAGAGCAATTAGTGGAATTGTTTGGAAATCCTTAGTGGCGAGCTAAGGTAGTGGATGTAGACCTTGGTTAAAAGGTTGAACCACTCTAAAATCATTGTGTCAATCTACATTTTAGCTTCCTAAACCCTAACACCCAAATATCCACCTCTCCACCACTTGGTGAGCAACATTGGTTGATCGAATTGAGCCCCACACAACTCAACACAAAGCTTAAAGAGAAACCATGTATAAATCACATTATACAAATCATGATAGATCAACAATTATATTGGCTCACAAGTGATCATTAACCAAGTTCCATTCTTAAAATATCATATCTGATACATGGATTCAATAAGTGTTCTCATAAAACATATACTTACAAGTTACAACATCCCTATGGGGACAACAACCCCAAATATCGGTTAGATGCTTAACCCACTAACGAGATACAGGACACCAACCTTCTTGATCGTTAGGGTAGTAGGATGGAGACGGGATACCAATCTCCTGGACATCCAAGGCGACTTATTTATAGTGCACTCAATCATATAGCTGGCTAACTATATCCGATAGTATTTTCAAAACCATTTCCATACCATCACTTCCCAATCTAACTTACATTTAATCATATATGTCACTATTTGCAAAGCATCAACAATAAACCATTTTCCAAAGCATCAAACCATGCTTTAAACCACAAATATAAAACATATACGTGGAAGTATCACTTACCATGTGCATCCTTCACCATTTCATCATTAAAATCAATATATCACATACTTTAAACATTTTTTAACAGTAGATAACATAAAATCGAAACAAAGTGCATAAACCATTTCATAATAGCACAACCAAGAGATAAAACCTCGTATACTTACTTCCGAACTTAGAAAAGCATTCCAAGCTTAAATCTAAGTTCCCAAAACCACATTTAAAACATTCAAAGCTGAAATGCACGTTCTCACTCTCTGACACACGAAACCTCGATTCACCAACGTGAAACTAAGCGTCCGAAGCTCCCAAAGCTTCACCTGTTGCTTCTGAAACATTCTCCCCTGTTTTAACCACATAATAAAAGAGATTTAATGCATCTCAATGCATTCAAAACTCCAGCAAGCAATTCCATCACATTACCTTATCAAAAACAACCAATCCCCCAAAACTACCAAAAACCACTTCGGTTAACCTCCAAACATAACCCAGCCAAAACCTAACACTTTCAATCATCAATTATCATTGATTAACATCCAAAATCATCATATTATCTACCATATACCTCCAACATTCACAAAACCACCACAACTCCACAAAAACCCAAATCTAGCTACCTAAACAATTAGAGATTCACATAGTTTCGGGATTACCATGCTTAAACCTTTATCTTAACATTATTAGACTTCCAAATCATGATTAAAATCAGCCTTAAACCCAAAAAAATAGATCCATTACGAAAATTACACAAATCCATCAATTAAACTAAATTTCCTCAATTAAAACACCAAAACCCTTTAGACAACATATATAAAGGATCAAGAACTTAAAAATTTCAGTAAAAAAACCTTACATTATAGGACAAAAATGCAGCTCGACTCTAACGAATACTTTTCCCTTCAATTAGATAGATTTTCATGTAAAAATAAGATCAAAACAATAAGGTTTTAATAGGAAAACAATAAGAAATCATATGATACCAAAAGATTAAGGAAATCAAGAGTTTGGCTTAAGATTTTGAAGAGGAAATGAATGTTTGGCTCGAGAGAATTTGAGAGAAAATTTTTGAGAGAAAAGAAGTTACGTCAAATTTGTTTTAATGAAATAACCACCAATTAATTCTTTCAACCTATTTTATTAATTAAAATCCATTTAAAATGAGCCAATTAAGAGATAAAATTCTGATATTAGACTTTGGTTAAAGATTCGAAATTCTGATCCTTTTACGAAACAATCACTAACAACAATTTTCAAAGTTTACATTGTAGCCACTAAATAAAAAAATATCTGAATTCCAAATACCATTTTCAAAAATTGATTTCACCAAAACATTTTATATATTTAAAAAGGATTTTAGATATTTTTCTATATTTTATCACCTTCCGAAATAAGTTTTCCCTGAACTCATCCCGAAACTAACATGAATCTCTAGTCTCTGTCCAACAGACCCTAAAACCATCCCAAAACCGAGGCGTTACAGTCAGATTTTGCTTGCTAGCTTGTGTTGCTAATCAGAAAAATTTTGCCGAGGCACTTTACTCTAATTTATAGTTTTTTGTTTTGCATTACTTGAGGACAAGCATTGAGCTAGGTTTGGGGGTGTGTTAACTCCTCAAAAGATGTATTTTCCATGCATATATTTTCATGATATTGCTTGACTTTAGGTACATATTAGTCTATTTTGCCTGTAGTTTCATGCATTTGCATCTAGGAGTTGAGGAATGTATAGTTTTTATTTCCAGAGTGAAAGGGTGTTTTCTTGTTGTGGTATGCAAGTACGACAGTACTAGAGCAAGTGGACGCAGGAAGGAAATGCTGAACGCAGTTGGCAAATGTAGGAGGAGAGTGTCAAGCTTGGTTGAAAAAAGCAGAATGCCACGCTTGGTTGAAAATAGCAGAATGCCACACTTGATTGGCAAACGAAAAGTGAAGAATGCCAAGCTTGGTTGGCAAAAGAATGAAGAACAATGACGTTAGCCCTAGTTACTATAATGAGTGGATGCCACGTCCAAAGAGTGCGACACCGAGAATCTTAATTACGCTTCGCCAACGCTTATATAAAGGAGTTCAAGAATGAGCCAAATAGGAGCTAGAGCCGCAAGGATAAGAGAAGGGTAGAAGCAACCTGGGCAGATTTGTCGAGAGCTCTAGATCCATTGAAAGGCTGCATCGAAAGAACCCATTCTTTGTTTCTTATCTCTGGAATTTATTTCTAGTTTTTGTGATGATGAAATGAAAATGATGATTTGTTGTTGGTTTCCCCATCCATGAACTAATCTTTTACAATGGCTAGGGTTTTTTGCGATGAACGCTTAGTATTTTTAGTTTTAAATAATTATATGCTTTGACGTTATTGTCTATTTTGCATATGCTTACATCTTATATATTTATTGCCATACGACATTTGCATTAAATTCTCATTATCCCATAATATCTTAAGAGACTTAGAAGATAAAGATTAATTGTCGAATACTGTAACACCCTAATTTTGGGCTTAGAAGTTTAGGGTATGAACCGGACCGGTCTGATTTTCGGTTCGAATATAAAAGGAGGTTTTAGGGAAAGCCTAGTTCGGGATGCTTTAAAATTTGGAAAAATATCTAAAAATCCTCTTTTAATATATATAAGAGAGTGGTGAAGTCAATTTTACAAAATAAGGTTTGGAAATGCAACATTTTGAAGTAGTGACTAAAATGCGAATTTTTGAAAAGTTTAGTGGTGACTGCTTTGTAAGGATTGAAACTTTGAATCTTTAAGGAGCTAATTTACAAAAAATGATTTCTCCAGATTTTTCTTTAATTTGAGTGAATTAATTAATGCTTTAATTAATTAGAAGTGAAGAGAAACTACCTTTTGTTAAAATCATAACTACTTTTTCCTAAAACTTTCTCATTCCTTTTTCTCTCAAAATTCCATCATCCAAACACTTTTCTCCAGAAACTTTTTCTTTGATCTTCACTTCAATTGATGAGATTTCAATCATCAATTAGTTTCTAATCCATCTTACATCAAATCCTTTTGATTTCCTCATTGGATTTTCAAGAAAATTGGCTCAAATCAAGGAGAAATCACCATTTAGAGGTAAGGTTGTTCTTCTCCTCTAAATACTCAGTTCTTTACTGAAATTCCCAAGTTATCAATCCTTAATTTAAGTTTTATAAATGGTTTTAATGTTATGAACTTGATTTTGGCTTAAGATCAAGATTTGGAGGAAATCTTGAGGAATTTCGTTGTGATTGTTTGGGCTCTATTTTGAGATGATCTTTAAATGTATTTTGGATGTCTAATGATGTGTAAATGAGGTTTTATCAATGCAATCCCGAATAGGTTGTGTTTCCTAAGTTTTTGCTTATGAAAATGGTGGTTTTTGGGGTGATCTTGGTGTTCTGTTATAGCTGGAGGTATAAGGTCGAGTTTAGGTTCATTTTGGATGTTAATTGATGTTTAGAAATGATTGGAAGTGATGGATCTTGGCTGGGTTAAGTTTTGGAAGAGTTTGGAGGTGATTTCGGTTGTGTTTGGTAGCCCAAATGTTGGCTTTGGATAGAGCAGTGAGTTTAAGAGTGTTGGCTGAAGATTTCAATGCATGATGATGCATTAATCCTCTGCTTTGATGTGTTTAAAACAGGGGAGACATCTTCGGACACTTGTGGTGTTGATCTGGAGGCTTGATCGGCGTTTCGGCAAGCTTGCGAAACGGAATTGGTGAGTGAAGTTGGATTTCCAGCTTTGAAACGAATGTTTGAAGGTTTTGGGAGCTTAGTTTAAGTCTAAGCAACTTAACTAAGCTCAAGAGTAAGCTTTCAGGAAAACTCTCTCTTGGATGAGCCATGATGTGGTTTGACGCATTGATTATATTTGCATGTTTAAATTCTGTTTTGAAAGCATATTTTATCATGGTAAATGCTGGTTTTGAAAGCCATATGTTGAAGGATGCTCAAGGTAAGAGATCATTGGTTTGACATATTGTAAATGTGGTTTTGATGCATAGTGATGCATGATGTTAAATGGCTTTGTTTAATGCTTTAAAACAGTGAGTTGTTGATGTTATATGATGTATATTGGCAAGTGATGTAAAGGTTTTTAAGTACTTGAATCAGATATAGTTAGCCGGCTATAGGATTGGGTGCACCGTGAATATAGTCGCCTTGGATGTTGAGGGGTTGAGATTGTACCGTAAACTCCATCCAAGTACACTAACGAGTAAGGTAAGATCACATCGGTGGTTAAAATTCCATGTGTGGATCTTGTGTTGTGTGTCCCGTGTTCTCGTTAGTGAAATTATACAACTACCGATGAGTGATGTTGAGGGGTTGTGATTGTACCGTTAAACTCCATCATAGGTGTTGAGGGGTTGTGATTGTACCGGTAAACTCCACCTTGTGTGTTCGGTAGTGTGTATGAAGCGTATGGGACAACGCTTGTAATCCGCGTATCCGATTGTGTTTTGTGTTGAAAATGGTTATGGATTATCACTTGAAAGCCAATATGACATGTTGACTTTAATGAAGCATGAGATGCTTGTTATGTATGCAAGGTTGCATGAATAATGATGATTATGTGATGAAAGGCTTTGTTAAAAGTGTTTTACAAAAAAACATTATTGTGTTGTTTCTTTAGAGCATGCCTCACTAAGCAATTGTGCTTACGCTCTCTCTCTTGAACCAATAATGCAGATAATTGAAGTGTTTGAGGGCAACAAGGAGGCTAAGAGTCCAAGGGAAACTAAGCTCATGTATGGTGATGTTTTCATAACACTATTAGATTTTGATATTTTGGCAATGGGAACCTAAGATGTGTTTTGGGAGTTGTTTTGGACTCCCTAGTTCTGGCTTGATGCTTTTGATGTTTTGGGATTGTAATTGGCCTTTTGAAGCTTGATTTGATGTTTTGTTGGTTGTTTGGTTTTGGATATTAGGATGCATGCCTATAGTCTTGTGGAATTCCATGATTTATGCCATGAATGTGTTTTGAAGTTGCAAACATGTACCTTATATGTATGATGGCTTGTTTGCATGACTAGGAAGTCATTAGGATGCGTTTGAGTGGTTTTATGCATGTTAAACCAGCAAAATCTGTAGCTTCTGGGCAACCCGTATCGATACACTCATAGGTGTTTCGAAACGGGGGCCTGTAATGGCCTTGGTGTTTCGAAACAACTGGTGACTGTATCGAAACGGTTTGGCCACTAGAAGGCCCTGTTTCGAAACAAGTCTCGAAACGAACCCGTGTTTTGGAACGGTCAACCCCGTTTCGAAACAGGTGACTGTTGGGCACTGATTTGAATGGTTCTGAGGTTTGCAAGCTTTACATTTTAGTCCCGAAAATTGTATTTGCAATTGCATGAGTTTGAGAGGTCCGATTAAGGTAAATTTGACAGGGAAGCATGTAATGTGACTAATTTAATATTGGTAACTTAAAAATCAGTTAAGACCTCCTAATTTCCAGAATTTGCAATTTGGTCCCTAATGATTGTGATTTGTGCAATTGAGTCCCTTATTGATATCCGATCGCTGAGCTTTTCACATAATGTTTCTCAAGAGTACGCTTAGGGTTAATGTGCATCTAGACAAGTTTAAAAAGAAAAAAAGGGTCGTTAATCAAGGTTGACTTTCGGGTTGACTTTGGTTTTCCCCGTGTAATCTTCGTAGTTCGGGTCAACCATCTAGGCCGGGCTAAGGGGGTTACATTTTGTGGTATCAGAGCTGAGTTCTCGTGTAAATGGGAATGGTTATGTGGGTGAAGTATGTGTGATTGCATGATAAGCTTTTTAAATGAAAGTATGATGTATGAATTGTAAAGTATGTTGCAATTGTGATGCTATGCTATGTTGAAGCATGTTAGAGGAGCCCATTGCCATATCAAAACTAATGAAAGGAATTATTTTTGGAAAATGAGCTTGAGTTCTTGGATTACTTGCCTTGTTGAGACTAATTATTTTTATTGCATTTGTGTCAGTACATTGTTTTTCTTGTAAATGGGGCCTCGTAGAGAAATAAGGGTGAATACGAGAGCTATGGCTCAGAATGAGAACGAGGAAAACGCTGATAATGTTGTGGATTTACCTCCTCCTCCTGGTGGTGGACCGCTCGGTGGTGGTGGTGCTGGAGGTGATGGTGCTGGTGTTGGAGCTGGTGCTGGGGTCGCTGGACCTGATAGTGTGTAGGGGCAAGCTGCTCCTGACATGACCGTTTTGATACAGGCTATTGCTGGAGCCTTTTAGGCAGCAGTAGCTGGAGCTCACGGAGCTGCGCATCAGGGTGATTCTAACGTGAGATTGCCTTTGGAACGTCTTCGCAGTCTGGGAGGGACTGAGTTCAGAGGTTTATCTCCTGAAGGTTCTGAATCTTGGTTGAAAAGCACCAAGAGGATATTGGGACAAATGAACTGCAACGATGTGCAGAAGTTAGGTTGTGTAGTATCGCTGTTACATGATGATGCGTATACTTGGTGGACGACCACTGTCTCCGGAATGGAGGAAGTTGATGTGACTTGGACGTTCTTTCTGAACGCGTTCAAGCAAAAGTATCTAGGTGTGCGATACCTAGATGAGAAGAAAAGAGAATTCATGTCTCTTGTGCAAGAAAGCATGATGGTGGCTGAGTATGAGATCCAGTTTGTCCGTCTTAGTCAGTACGCATCTGAGCTTATCCCTGATGAGCGGGAGAGGTGTGAACGTTTCCGATATGGTTTAGTGACGGATGTGAAGACCTTTATTCTTGCAGCTGAGTACAGGGATTTTGATGTGCTGGTGAGTAGGGCAAAGGACATTGAGCAGAATCTGGGTCTGTCTTCCAGAGGCGTTAGTTCTAGCTCAGGCAAAAGAACTGTTGAGTATAGTTCCAGTGGTGGACGGAACAAGAGAGGACGAGATAAGAGGTATCAGTCTTCTGCTAGACGTGGTAATAGAGGGCAAGGTGCGCCTGTTCAGGGAGACAGGATGAGAGCTGATCAGAACACATGCTGGACGTGTGGATCGCGTGGCCATCTGAGGCGAGATTATTCTCGAGCAGCGAGGGAGATGCAGGCTCCTGTTGCTATAACCGGTAATTCGTGCTGGAATTGTGGTTCGGCAGACCACATTAGGAGGGAGTGTCCTTTGTTGGCCGATGGTGGTCAGGGACGTGCTCCTGGGGTTGTTGCACCATAGAGAGGTCGTGGGCGCGGCCGTGGTAACTTCCAGCGCAGAGATGATGGTGGGAGGAATGTGGCGCATGTGGTGGCTGTTCAACCTGAGGGTGGTGGCCAGGCTCAAGTGTATGCTCAGCGTGAGGGGAGAAATGATACGGATGTGATCGCATGTACCTTTACTTTGCAATCCTTATCATTACTTTCCTTGATTGATTCCGGATCTACACACTCATACATATTGCGTGAACATGCTCAATTGCTTGGTTTACCTGTTGAGTCTTTGGATGTTGGTATGCGTGTAACTAGTTCCTTTGGTGAGACCGTTGTGACACGGAAGTTGTATAGAAGATGTCCCTTGGAAGTGCAAAATAATGTTTTTCTTGTTGACCTCATGTAATTGCCATTCTATGGTTTTGATGTAATCCTTGGGATGGATTGGCTTGTTGAACATCGAGCTGTAGTGGATTTTAAGAACAAGCGGGTTTTGTTGAAACTTGCGGATGATTATGAGGTAGTGGTGGTTGGTGAGAATATGAAGTTTCTTGCCAATGTGGTGTCTACATTGGAACCGAGCCGTATGCTGAGGCAGGGTTGTGAGACCTACCTAGCCTTTGTGATGAATCCTAGCTCTGAGGAGTAGCGAGTTCAAGATATCAGGACTGTGCGAGAGTTTCCTGGAGTGTTTCCGGAGGAGTTACCTGGATTGCCTCCTAGTCGAGAGGTGGAGTTTGGAATTGAGATGTATGAAAACACAACTCCAGTGTCCATTACTCCTTACCGAATGGCACCTAAGGAGTTGAAGGAGCTGAAGACGCAACTTCAGGAATTGCTTGATCGTGGTTTCATTCAGCCGAGTGTGTCACCTTGGGGTGCACCGGTCTTGTTTGTGAAGAAAAAGGATGGCACTATGAGAATGTGCATCGATTATCATCAGCTGAACAAGTTGACTATCAAGAATCGGTATCCTTTATCGAGAATTGATGATCTTTTTGATCAATTTCGGGGAGCGGCTGTGTTCTCTAAGATTGACTTAAGGTCAGGTTATTATCAGCTCAAGGTGAAGGATGTGGATGTGCCAAAAACAGCCTTTAGGACGAGGTATGGGCATTATGAGTTCCTTGTGATGCCGTTTGGTTTGACGAATGCTCCTGCAGCTTTTATGGACATGATGAATAGAGTGTTCCGTGAATACTTGGACAAGTTTGTTGTGGTGTTCATTGATGATATGCTTGTGTACTCTCGTACTAAGGAGGAGCATGAAGGGCATTTGAGGATTGTGTTGCAGGCTTTGTTGGAGAATCAGCTTTATGCTAAGCTGAGCAAGTGTGAATTTTAGCTTAGGGAAGTTGTGTTCCTTGGTCGTGTGGTTTCTGCTGAGCGGATTCGTGTTGATCCTCAGAAGATTGAGGCGGTGATGAATTGGAAGCCTCCTAAGTCTGTTCATGAAGTTCATAGTTTCCTTGGATTGGCAGGATATTATCGAAGGTTCGTGGATGGATTTTCAAAGATTGCTGCACCTTTGACGAAGTTGTTGCAGAAGGATGTCAAGTTTGAGTGGACGAAGGCAAGACAACAGGCTTTTGAGAAGCTTAAGGCAGCTTTGACGCAATCTCCTATCTTGGTTCAACCTGAATCAGGGAAAGAGTTTGTGGTGTACAACGACGCATCCTATGTTGGTTTGGGGTGTGTGTTGATGCAAGAGGGTAAGGTGGTGGCTTATGCATCGCGCCAGTTGAAGGTGCATGATCGCAATTATCCTACGCATGACATTGAGTTAGCTGTGGTGGTCTTTGCTTTGAAAATTTGGAGACATTACCTGTACGGTGAGAAGTGTACTGTGTACACGGATCACAAAAGTTTGAAGTATTTGATGTCTCAAAAAGAGTTGAATCTTAGGCAACGACGTTGGGTGGAGTTGCTTAAGGATTACGATCTGACGAACGAGTACCATCCGGGAAAAGCTAATGTCGTAGCGGATGCTTTGAGTAGGAAAGTGGCAGTGGAGTTGAGGGCTATTTTTTCCAGTTTGAATATTTCGCGAGATGGGGGTCTTATGGCTGAATTGCAAGTGAAACCATATTTGGTTCAGCTGATAAAGGATAAGCAGTTGTTGGATGATTCTTTGGTGCCACATGTTCAGGATATTGCTGAGGGTAGACCATCAAATTTTTTATTTAATGATAATGGAGTTTTATGTTTTGGAAGTCGGATAGTAGTGCCGAATGATGCTGAGTTGAGGCGTGCTATTCTGACTGAAGCTCATAGTAGTCCTTTTGCTATGCACCCTGGTAGTACAAAGATGTATCGTGATCTTAAGGATGAGTACTATTGGGTGGGATTAGAGAAAGATGTTGCGGAGTATGAGAGTAAGTGCATGGTTTGTCAGCGAGTTAAGGCTGAGCATCAGTTTCCTTCTGGGTTGTTGCAACCGTTGAGGATTCCTGAGTGGAAGTGGGAAAGGATTACCATGGACTTTGTGTCTGGTTTGCCTTTGTCGCCATCGAAGAAGAATTCGGTGTGGGTGATTGTGGATCGCCTTACGAAGTGTGCGCATTTCATACCTGTGCATACTACAAATACTTTGGACAATCTTGCAGAGTTGTACATTGTTGAGATTGTGCGACTGCATGGTGTGCCAAAGTCTATAGTGTCAGATAGAGATCCGAGGTTTACATTGCGTTTCTGGGAATGTTTGCATCAAGCTTTGGGTACACGGCTGAATTTCAGTACTTCTTATCATCCACAGTCGGATGGACAGTCTGAGCGTGTTATCCAAGTGCTGGAAGATATGTTGAGGTGTTGTGTGATTGAGTTTCAAGGCTCTTGGGAGAAGCATTTGCCTTTGGTAGAGTTTGCTTATAACAATAGCTATCAGGCAAGTATTCAAATGGCACCTTATGAAGCCTTGTACGGGAGGAAGTGCAAAACTCCTCTTTGTTGGGCTGAGACAGGTCAGAAGTTGGTTTCAATGCCAGCTTTGTTGAAAGGAACCACCGAGAAGGTGAAGCTCATTTGTGAGCGTTTGAAGGCAGCTTCTGATCGACAGAAGTCTTACGCGGATTTGAAGAGTAAGGAGATTGAGTTTGCGGTAGGTGACCGTGTGTTCTTGAAAGTTTCGCCTTGGAAGAAGGTGATGAGGTTTGGTCGAAAGGGTAAGTTGAGCCCTAGGTACATTGGACCATACGAGGTGATTGAACGTGTGGGTCCTGTTGCGTACAAGTTGAGGTTGCCGCAAGAGTTGGAAAATATACATTATGTGTTTCATGTTTCTATGCTTCGGAGGTATAGATCAGATCCTTCGCATGTTATGCCTGTGGAGGAAGTGGAGTTGAATCCAGACTTGACCTATGATGAGGAGCCGGTTGAAATTCTGGATTCGGACAGTAAAGTTCTTCGTGGCAGGACCATTGAATTGGTTAAGGTGTTGTGGAAGCATCGTGGTGTTGAGGAAGCCACGTGGGGAGAGAAAGGATGAGATGAGGAAGTAGTTTCTGTACCTCTTTCCTCCAGGTAAATTTCGAGGACGAAATTTCTTAAGGGGGGGAGAGTTGTAACACCCCAATTTTGGGCTTAGAAGTTTAGGGTCTGAACCGGACCGGTCTGATTTTCGGTTCGAATATAAAAGGAGGTTTTAGGGAAAGCCTAGTTTGGGATGCTTTAAAATTATGGAAAATATCTAAATATCCTCTTTTAATATATATAAGAGAGTGGTGAAGTCAATTTTACAAAATAAGGTTTGGAAATGCAACATTTTGAAGTAGTGACTAAAATGCGATTTTTGAAAAGTTCAGTGGTGACTGTTTTGTAAGGATTGAAACTTTGAATCTTTAAGGAGCTAATTTACCAAAAATGATTTCTCCAGATTTTTCTTTAATTTGAGTGAATTAATTAATGCTTTAATTAATTAGAAGTGAAGAGAAACTACCTTTTGTTAAAATCATAACTACTTTTTCCTAAAACTTTCTCATTCCTTTTTCTCTCAAAATTCCATCATCCAAACACTTTTCTCCAGAAACTTTTTCTTTGATCTTCACTTCAATTGATGAGATTTCAATCATCAATTAGTTTCTAATCCATCTTACATCAAATCCTTTTGATTTCCTCATTGGATTTTCAAGAAAATTGGCTCAAATCAAGGAGAAATCACCATTTAGAGGTAAGGTTGTTCTTCTCCTCTAAATACTCAGTTCTTTACTGAAATTCCCAAGTTATCAATCCTTAATTTAAGTTTTATAAATGGTTTTAATGTTATGAACTTGATTTTGGCTTAAGATCAAGATTTGGAGGAAATCTTGAGGAATTTCGTTGTGATTGTTTGGGCTCTATTTTGAGATGATCTTTAAATGTATTTTGGATGTCTAATGATGTGTAAATGAGGTTTTATCAATGCAATCCCGAATAGGTTGTGTTTCCTAAGTTTTTGCTTATGAAAATGGTGGTTTTTGGGGTGATCTTGGTGTTCTGTTATAGCTGGAGGTATAAGGTCGAGTTTAGGTTCATTTTGGATGTTAATTGATGTTTAGAAATGATTGGAAGTGATGGATCTTGGCTGGGTTAAGTTTTGGAAGAGTTTGGAGGTGATTTCGGTTGTGTTTGGTAGCCCAAATGTTGGCTTTGGATAGAGCAGTGAGTTTAAGAGTGTTGGCTGAAGATTTCAATGCATGATGATGCATTAATCCTCTGCTTTGATGTGTTTAAAACAGGGAAGACATCTTCGGACACTTGTGGTGTTGATCCGGAGGCTTGATCGGCGTTTCGGCAAGCTTGCGAAACGGAATTGGTGAGTGAAGTTGGATTTCCAGCTTTGAAACGAATGTTTGAAGGTTTTGGGAGCTTAGTTTAAGTCTAAGCAACTTAACTAAGCTCAAGAGTAAGCTTTCAGGAAAACTCTCTCTTGGATGAGCCATGATGTGGTTTGACGCATTGATTATATTTGCATGTTTAAATTCTGTTTTGAAAGCATGTTTTATCATGGTAAATGCTGGTTTTGAAAGCCATATGTTGAAGGATGCTCAAGGTAAGAGATCATTGGTTTGACATATTGTAAATGTGGTTTTGATGCATAGTGATGCATGATGTTAAATGGCTTTGTTTAATGCTTTAAAACAGTGAGTTGTTGATGTTATATGATGTATATTGGCAAGTGATGTAAAGGTTTTTAAGTACTTGAATCGGATATAGTTAGCCGGCTATAGGATTGGGTGCACCGTGAATATAGTCGCCTTGGATGTTGAGGGGTTGAGATTGTACCGTAAACTCCATCCAAGTACACTAACGAGTAAGGTAAGATCACATCGGTGGTTAAAAGTCCATGTGTGGATCTTGTGTTGTGTGTCCCGTGTTCTCGTTAGTGAAATTATACAACTACCGATGAGTGATGTTGAGGGGTTGTGATTGTACCGTTAAACTCCATCATAGGTGTTGAGGGGTTGTGATTGTACCGGTAAACTCCACCTTGTGTGTTCGGTAGTGTGTATGAAGCGTATGGGACAACGCTTGTAATCCGCGTATCCGATTGTGTTTTGTGTTGAAAATGGTTATGGATTATCACTTGAAAGCCAATATGACATGTTGACTTTAATGAAGCATGAGATGCTTGTTATGTATGCAAGGTTGCATGAATAATGATGATTATGTGATGAAAGGCTTTGTTAAAAGTGTTTTACAAAAAAAACATTATTGTGTTGTTTCTTTAGAGCATGCCTCACTAAGAAATTGTGCTTACGCTCTCTCTCTTGAACCAATAATGCAGATAATTGAAGTGTTTGAGGGCAACAAGGAGGCTAAGAGTCCAAGGGAAACTAAGCTCATGTATGGTGATGTTTTCATAACACTATTAGATTTTGATATTTTGGCAATGGGAACCTAAGATGTGTTTTGGGAGATGTTTTGGACTCCCTAGTTCTGGCTTGATGCTTTTGATGTTTTGGGATTGTAATTGGCCTTTTGAAGCTTGATTTGATGTTTTGTTGGTTGTTTGGTTTTGGATATTAGGATGCATGCCTATAGTCTTGTGGAATTCTATGATTGATGCCATGAATGTGTTTTGAAGTTGCAAACATGTACCTTATATGTATGATGGCTTGTTTGCATGACTAGGAAGTCATTAGGATGCGTTTTAGTGGTTTTATGCATGTTAAACCAGCAAAATCTGCAGCTTTTGGGCAACCTGTATCGATACACTCATAGGCATTTCGAAACGGGGGCATGTAATGGCCTTGGTGTTTCGAAACGGCTGGTGACCGTATCGAAACGGTTTGGCCACTGGAAGGCCCTGTTTCGAAACAAGTCTCGAAACGAACTCGTGTTTCGGAACGGTCAACCCCGTTTCGAAACAGGTGACCGTTGGGCACTGATTCGAATGGTTCTAGGTTTGCAAGCTTTACATTTTAGTCCCGAAAATTGTATTTGCAATTGCATGAGTTTGAGAGGTCCGATTAAGGTGAAATTTGACAGGGAAGCATGTAATGTGACTAATTTAATATTGATAACTTAAAAATCAGTTAAGACCTCCTAATTTCTAGAATTTGCAATTTGGTCCCTAATGATTGTGATTTGTGCAATTGAGTCCCTTATTGATATTCGATCGCTGAGCTTTTCACATAAATGTTTCTCAAGAGTACGCTTAGGGTTAATGTGCATCTAGACAAGTTTAAAAAGAAAAAAGGGTCGTTAATCAAGGTTGACTTTCGAGTTGACTTTGGTTTTCCCCGTGTAATCTTCGTAGTTCGGGTCAACCGTCTAGACCAGGCTAAGGGGGTTACAAATACAAAGGAGAGAAAATTTGATAGAAGATGTTCACGTAGATGAAACTTACACCTGAAGTGAATCTACCCCTTAGGAGTATAGATTGAATCTTCACCAAGTTAATTGTTTGAAAACTCGCTATAGACATATAGTTGTTAAAAGTAATTACTTAGGGTATTACCATCGATAGAGGTAATACTAACTTAAAATCTGGTCGACATTAAAACAAAAGTTTAGTGTTATTAATTGTTGTCTGTACTAGCGTGAAATCCAAACATCCCTTGCCAAGCCTACCAATCATCATTACACCAGTTGTTTGACAAACTCACTCGATCTTTACTTCAGTTCTCTTTATCATTTTAATTTCTTTAGTTATTTTATTTTTACATGCTACCTCAATCATTTTGTATCATCTTTATTTATCAGTTCACAAGTATTAATCGTGGACAATCCATGTGGATACGATACTCAGCTCACTGATGTATTACCTGTTGACCTTGTATACTTGCACACAAAAGACCTATCCTGGGCATTACCTCCTGAATTGATAGACAGAATACTTAATCTTTTGCCATGCGATATTCCGTCAACATAACTATTTGTTAAGTGTAACATGTACGCTAATATTAGCAAATGGCGGTTTCCATATGCATTGAACATTGGCCATTGAACTTTGGGTCTTAAGCACATCCAAAGGGAACATTGAAAATAATACAATTTTGGCCGTTAAGGCCATCGAATTAAATGTTGTCTCTTAATGGTTATGATTTTTTTCGTTTACATAATTTATGATTGTCGTGGTTACCATCGTATATTTCCTATGAAAGGTTGAAGATGACGATTCATAGTCAATGGCATATTCATATGTTTTTCTACCTTATGGGCTTCATGAAGTAGAACGAGTCTACTGTGATTATTTATGGAATAAACTATTGGCGCAAAAGTAAGTGTTCAAGTGTATAACTTTAATTTGTCACAATATAAAATCAAAGACATTATACAATGTTTGTATGCAGCTATCAGGTCATTACACTCGAGAACATTTATGCTAGGATTATAAATATGGATATGTTACGGCCCGGTGCAAAGCTCGACGATACAGTTAGTCTAATAAATATCACGTATGGCTTGAGATTATATGAAACACTTGGAATCTATTTTGCTTTGGTGGTTATTAATGTTTTATAACTTTGCAAGATTTTTGATATTATGTCCTTGGTCGAGACTCGCAAGGAGGCGAAGCAAAACAGTAAACGTCGGGCTTTTATGCCTTGTATTATTGATGTATGGTTTTTTGTTACCATCTTATACAGTGTTTATGCCATATTTATTTGTTGATAAATTGTTCTCGATTGTAAATAACAACTATTATTAATTGTAGAGTACTCTTGGACAAAATCCAACTGCCACAACGTCATGGTTTGCATACTTTAATATGGGAGCAATGTAGTATTATGGGAACATCACTGGCACTGATATTGTAAGATGTAATATGTTAAAGGAAAATTGTTAAGTTGTTCGGGATATGCTAAATTTTAATTAGTTGACGACACATCATTTGCAGGTATTCATCCCCACGAATTATTGCAATATGCACTAGTACTTGTGTGTCACCCATATGGAATGTCAAGAAGTTTGTGTACTAGATAGCTTACCAGATACTCCGGTGAGTCCATGTAAGGAGGAAGAAGTTACAAAAATGGTGAGAACAAATCTATTTGTTGTGTCGCCTTGTTAGTATTGTATGTTATTAACGTGCATGAATGAACTTTGTACTATGCTGTCATTATTGTTCAGATACGCACGTTTTCGGAATTTTCTAAGCATGAAGACTTCGTTAAGGTGTTTGGCAAAACCGAAGGTGGCATTTGACGAGTTGACAATTTAACGTCCCCAAGTCATGAGACAAGAAAATGTGTTTCCAACTTTCCATATTTCTTTATTATTATCATGAAATTAATAAATGACTAGAACCGTATCGAACTTGATAGACCAGACTGTGATATGTTCGTCATTGCATGGATGAAAGGCATACGGTCAAGTATTGAAATTAATGTGCTGCCGAATATCGTAAGTGAAATCGATTTGCGAAATCTATTTCCATGGTTAGAACACCCAAAAAATCTTCTTTTAGGATTGTTATCTGACCAAGATGTCTCCAATAGGGCTGGCTTTCCACAACTGCAGGTCAGAACTTCGATCGCCTCAGAGACACAATCCATCTATCCATTCTTGTTTCTTTCTTCTTCTTCACTGAATGTAGCCAACAAAGGGACATTCACGTTTTCTTTCATTTTGAAAGTTATAAACCAGGGTTAGGTATTTTAAGGGTATTTAATGGATTTTTTGTAGTTTAATAATATAATGGAAAATACAGTTTCGGGCGGGAAGCAGAAATTCAAGTTAGTTTCAAAACTGTGTATTGTGGTTTGGATACTTGTTAAGCAAAACTTAAACTGAAATTGTTAGGGAAACATGTTATATTTGTGATTTCACATAATAAGTTCAAAACTTTATATACAAACGTTCGATACTCGTCGTATTACTGAGAAGCCGCGTTCTGGTAGTCATAAATGTTGCGTTTAATATTATAACTCAAAAGACATTTTCGGGCAGGAACCACAAATTGAGGGTAGTTTCAAAATTGTGAATGACGGTTTGGATACTTCTAAAGCACAACTTAAATTGAAATTGTTTGACAAACTTGTTATATTTTTGGTTTCAAATAATAAGTTCGAAACTTAAAATGCATATGTTCGGTACTCATCGTATTACTAAAAAGCCACGTTCTGTCAGTCATAAATGTGACATATATTTTTAAATACTAAAAATACTTGGCTGATTTTAGTGGATGTGACTAGGGATGACGTGCTCAAGCGCGACTATATAATAATTTTTCCCGATCAATAACGTTTTGACATATGAACGACCATGACATTGTACACCCTAGTTGTACTAATAGGTCGGCACATTCTTCCCTATAAATACCCCACTTTGTGTTGTAAATCTTTGTAACCCCCTTGCCCCGGTCTAATTGTTTTACCGACTTGAGCGAGTTACACGGGGAATATTAAAGTAAACCGGTGAATATTTACCTTAATAAACGACCATATTTTTTCTTTTATCTTGTCTAGATGCTCTTAACGAATCCTAAGGTGATCATGCTCACAATGGATAAAGTTACGACTCGATCAAGGTCATTTAATCATTCGGTTGACAACTGACGCGCTTTAGGGTCCATTTTGTAAAAAACAATAAACTATGGGGACTTAAGCCAAATTAATATTACCAATCTTTAATTAGTCTCATTTCATGCTTACACATGACATAAACCAGCTCAAAACAACATTCCAAACTCAACTAATTGCATGCTTAATATTTATGGACCAATATGTAACAAAAGCAAACTTGCAGATGCCTAATAACTAACAAAATGGTTGGGTGTATCGATACACTCAGGGCTCGTATCGATACACATTTGTCCAGTAAGCTTCCTCTATTTTAAAGTCGACAAACTCGTACCAATATGCCCCCACGAATCGAAACACCTAGCCTGAACCAGGCACACAGTACCGAAACAACTAAGCCCGTATCGATATGCCTTGGCCATTTTAGGCATACCGTATCGGTACACTTGGGCTTGTAATGACATTTTGATCAGCTTTAGCATACCCAAAACCATCCAAAACCAACCCAACATGTTACCAAGACATAATCAACCATTTAGAACATATATCCAAAGGCAATAAACACCAAAGCATGCTTTCCACCTAAACTCATCACGATTATCAAACTATAGGAATGTTTCCTATACAAAATGACCATTTGAACAACAAAGCACAAACCAAACAAAAAAACAAGTAAAGGCCATGTACAAGTCCAAATAGGCAATTAAAACTTCCCACAAACTAGGGAGTTTCAAAACACAACCTTCCAAAATATTAAGGCATCCTCCCATTGCAACTTATTCCTATTTAGTAAACATAAAACCATACTTGAGCTACGAAGCGCCCTTGGAAACTTCTTTTGCTCTCTTTCTACCACCAAATAGCTATTTCTCTGCATTGTTGGAAAAAGAGAGCGTAAGCATAAATGCCTAGTGACGGTTGCTCGATTTAAAAACCAACAACAATGCGTTCAAAAACCATTACTCAAAGACAAATCTCTTCTCATCATGCTCAAATACAACTCATGATTTAAAGCTCTTCCAAAGCAAAATCAATAACATTTGTAAAACATGTATCATCAATTTCATGCATTTACCACAATGTAAATCTCCAAATAGAATCTCATGTATAAAACTCATAATATAAATCCGCTACAACCATGATGCATGTAATCTCATATATTGGCATTGAAAGTGACACTGATGGAATCTACCCCCATACTTGGATAGAACTACCCTTATTCATATAAGTTCGGATATGCGGCTTGATGGAATCTACCCCCATCAAGTCAATTGATGAAATCTTCCCTCACCATTATCTCACTTCGGCCAGGATGACACTACCACCATTGCCCGTGGTGATAGAATCTACCCCTATTGTGTGAACGAAGAATTTGTCTTACGTACGAAATTTCTATATTATTTCTCATCCTATTGGTCGACCAATTATATCCGACAATATTAAGTCTCATCACTTTGCCAATATACACTTTTAACCATGTTACCCTACTGTTTTCAATGCATAAACATAAATCAAGTCTCGTCCCATTTCAAAAGCATAAATCATGCATAGTTTTTTCTCAATAAGTCATAAACTCTTTCAAACCACAAATAAATTCTCATGGGGTCATAATCATCAAATCTCAGTGCTCAAAACATGCATAAATAGTAGGTACCAAATCCCTTTCTAAAACATGAGCATGATAAATCAAAACAACGTGAAAACCGATAAACCGAGAGAAAAATCTTCCATACTTACTTCCGAGACTAGACTAGCAATTCAAGATTAATCTAAAACCCTAAACCTTGGTTTCAAAACCTTTGAAAAGCCTTTAAAATCATTTCCACTCACCGAAAAAGCTTCGCTTCACCAAGTGAAGCGATATCAAGCCTACGGAGCAACCAAGAGCTCTTCCAAAGACATCTGATCAATCTCCTCTTCTTCTAACCAAAGCAAAACAGAGGATTAATGCACATTCTTGCATCAAAACCTCCAACAACCCAATCCACAGTTCTCTCCAACAAAACCCAAGCAATCGACATCTGAAATCCACTGAAAACATCGACGAAAACATTCTAAACAATCTCCAACTGATGCCCAACAAGATTAACCATTAATCAACATCATTATACATCTAAAAACATCAGCTCAACATCCTTTTACTACCAACAACCATTTAACCACATAAAGAAGCCATAAACTCAAAGATTTCAACCTAAAAATCTAGCAATTCACCTAGTTTTAGGATTCTATTATTAAAACCCACATTACCACATTATTTAACATCAAGATTATGATTAAAATCAATCTAAAACCCAGCAAATACAGTCCAAAATGAAACCCAGTCCACTTCATCAATTTAACTCCAATTAAAGCTTGATTAAAGCAAGATAACATCATTTATAACTCAAATCAATTTAGAAAACAATTTACAATAGACAAGAACTTGAGAATTTCAATAACGAACCTTTGATTAGAGAAGAATTAAGAAGATCTCCTTTGACACAAGCTTTTCCCTTGTTTGGAATGATAGATGGAGTTTAGGAAATCAAAAATAGAATCAAATGAATTTATTCTTCATCATTTTGGTGTGGAAATCTTAGTTTGGCTAGTGAGAAAATAGAGAGAAAAGAAAAGAGAAAATGGGAAGTTACGTAAGAAAATGTTTGGCCTTTTTAAAAAAAATCTTTTTTTATTAAAACCATTTAATAAACCATTTTATTAAATCTGTAAAAATAACCAAATTAAGGGAAAAGGCAGATAACACCTTGGTGTAATAGCTCCCTAAATATTCTAAGCCTTGATTCTTTTCAATTTAGTCATTAAAACACATTTTGTAATCTTTACGATTTAGTTACCGTTTTCAAAATGTCAATTACATCAGTCCAATTTTATCAAATTGAACTCTCCAAAACCATCAAAAAATATTTTAGGATTTTAGAACAGTTTCCCATATTTTATTTTGCTCAAAAACATTTTAAATCAATTTATTCTTGAAACTAGTCTAAATTGTCAAGACCGGTTTGCCCGAACCGTCTAGCCAAACCCGGCTAACTCCCAAGCCCAAAACCGTAGCATTACCACTCTCCTCCACTTAAGAAATTTCATCCTCAAAATTTACCTGGTGGAAAAAGATAAGGGAATTGCTTCTTCATGTCATCCTTCCTTTCACATGTGGCTTCTTCAACACCTCGATGTCGCCAGAGCACCTTAACCAACTCAATGGTCTTACCTAGAAGAACTTTACTATCTGAATCCAAGATCTCAATCGGTTCCTCTTCATAAGATAAATCTTGATTCAATATGCATAACATGCGACAGATCTGATCTATACTTTCAAAGCATTGATATATGGAAAACATCATGTTTCTTCTCTAGCTCTGGTGGCAACCTCAATCTATAAGCTACCCGACCAATTCACTCCAATACCTCATACTCAACTTGCCCTTCTCATTGGTCTCCTTTAACACACGAGGCATAGAAACATATTTCTCGCCTACCTCCGCCTAACAAAGAGGCGTACGACACCTCCTACCTTACAAAGCTTCATAAGGAGCCATTTGAATACTCGCTTGATAACTGTTATTATAAGAAAACTCTACCAAAGGCAAGTGCTTTTCCCAAGATCCTTGAAAATCAATGATGCAATATCTCAACATATCTTTCAACACTTAGACAACACGCTAAGATTGATCGTCTGTTTGAGGATGATATGAAGTACTGAAATTCAACATTGTACCTGAAGCTCGATGCAAACACTCCCAAAAGCTTACCGTAAAACGCAGATCCCTATTCGATACTCTATACTTAGGCACTCTTTGCAAATGCACGATCTCTGAGATGTACAATTCCGCCAGCTTATCCAACGTATACGTAATATGCACAGGCAGGAAATGCACACGCTTTGTAAAACGATCAACTATCACCCAAATAGAATTTTGTTTAACAGTATCAAAGGAAACTCTAACACAAAATACATGGTAATCCTCTCCCATTTCCATTCTGGTATCCTCAATGGTTGCAACAACCCAGAAGGAAACCAATGCTCATCTTTCACACCCTGACACACCAAGCACTTACCAACAAACACTACCACGTCCTTCTTTAAACCAATCCAATATGTAACCCCCTTGACCCGGTCTAACCGTTTTACCGACTCGAGCGAGTTACAAGGGGAATATTGAAGTAAACCGGTGAAGATTTACCTCAATAAACGAACCTAATTTTTTTTCTTTTATCTTATCTAGATGCTATTAACGAATCCTAAGGTAATCATGCTCACAGCAGATTAAGTTACAACTCGTACGAGATCAATTGATTAAGTTACCTAATTTGAGCATCCCTCACTAAGCAATTGTCCTAATTTTGGTTTACTTAATAGTAATAATTGCAAAATTCAGTGACCTAATACAAATTTGAAGTTACCGATATTCAATTAGTTAGGTTTCATGCTCACGTATCAATTTTCAGCTCATTTCGATGATCCAAACTCATTCAATTGAACATCCAAATATTCATTAACCAAAACGTAAGAAAACAGAACATCAAAAAGCTTCAAATAACCAACTTAACAGCTAAGTGTATCAATACACTTGTGCCCGTATCGATACACCATTATCTCGTCAATTTCTCATATTTCCAATGGCACAAAAGGGTATTGATACGGTCACGTGTACCGATACGGTTCCTCATTTTGCCCTTTAGCTGTATCGATATGGTATACCCCTTACCGATACAGTATGCCTGATTTGGCTATATTGTACCGATATGATATCCCACGTATCGATACGCCTGGGCCTATAATGTAATATTTTGCTGGTTTTAACTGTCAAAACACATCCGATATCAATCCAACATGTTATCAAAGCATAAGTAATTACTTCTAAAGGAAAATAACACCCAGACATGCTTTCAACATCAACACAACATGTTTTACAATCTCTAGGCATGCTTCATAAGCAAAATAGCCATTTAAGTACCAAAATGCAACCCAAACCAAATACCAACAATTAAAGGCCATTTACATGTCATAATAGGCGTATAAAACTTGCCACAAACCAGGAAGTTTCAAAACACTCCCCCAAAACATAAAGGCATCCTCCCATTCCCAATTATTACTATTAAGTAAACCAAAATCCATACTTGAGCTATGTGTCTTCTCTTGGATTTCCACTTGCTTCCTTGCTTCCCTCAAATGCCAATTCTCTGTATTTTTGTAAAAAGAGAGCGTAAGCACAATTGCTTAGTGAGGGATGCTCAAATTAAAACAACCAACAATGCATTTTAAAAACCATTTCTCAAATAGAAATCTCTACCACATCGTGCTCATTTATTATCATGCTTTAAACCACTTTCAAAGCAAATCAACAATCTTTAAACCACATGTATCATAAGTCTCATGCATTAACCTTAATGCAAATCTCAAGACGAAGTTACTCACACTTGTTTCTCATAAAGCATTTCTCAAAATAAAATCTCATGTGTAAAACACATTATGCAAAACATTTATAAACCATGATACATGTGAATTTCATATATTGGCCTCCAAGTTATTCGAATGGCTACACTCCATCCCAAAACACATGGTGTGGCTGCTCCCACCATAAATTAACTCGAATATGCGGATACACCTCATGGTATGGTTGCTCCCACCATAAGAATGGAAGAACACATGGTGTGGCTACTCCCGCCAAAGTGTTCACAAGGTGTGACTGCTCTCACTTTAATGCTTGTAAAGTGTGGCTGCTCCCACTTTACGGCTCACATGACGCGGCTGCACTGATCATGTTTTATCTCACGTATGTACGAATTTTGCTTACAATTTATAGTGCACTCTCATCTTATTTGTTGACCAATTATATCTGGTTATAATAAGCATCATCACTTGCCAATATACTCCTTAAAACCATGTAACGCTACTATTTTCAATGCATAAACACAAACCCTATCTCATCCCATTTTAAAGCATACTCAATGCATAGCATTTTCTCAACAAGGCATAGTCTTTTCAAAAGTATAAATCCTCCACATGGGTTCCCATGAACCATTTCACAATTCATAAAACATGCACAACAGTGGGTAACAAATATTTCATAAAAAAATGAGCATGATAATCCAAAACAATGGGAAAAGCTGAGAACCGAGAGCGAATCCAATTATACTTACTTCCGAGCATAGATTAGTGTTTCAAGCTTAATCTAAACCCTCAAACCTTGCTTTCAAATCTTTGAAAAGCTTTAAAACCAGTTCCACTCACCGAAACACCTCGCTTCCCTTGCCGAAACAAAAATCAAGCCTGCGAATCAACTGAAACTCTCTTTGAAGCTATCAAACCCACATCCCTTGTTCCTAACCAAAGTAAAACAGAGGTTTAATGCTTAAACTTGCATCCAAATCTCCAGCATCACAAAACTACATCATCCTCCATCAACAACCAAGATTCCGCCTACCAAAAACTACCAAAAGCACCGACAAAACATTTCTAACTAATCATCAGCCATAACCCAGAGAAATTGACATCAAATTACATCTATAAACACCTTCTCAACACCGAAGAACCACCGACAACCAATTAGCCACATAACTAAATAAAAAACCGCAAAGAACTCAACCTAAAAATCAACCAACTCACCTAGTTTCGGGTTTCCTATGTTAAATTCACTTATTCAACATTTCAATACATTATAATTATGATATAATCTCATTATAAACCCAACAAAACATATTCAAAACAAATTTTTCTTCATTTAATCAATTAAACCCCAATTACACATCGCTTAAACCAATTTTCCCGAATTATATCATCAAAACCCATTCAAAAGCATTCATAAAAGATCAAGAACTTGGGAATTTCCATAAAGAACCTTTCAATAGAGGGGAAGAACGAAACCTTACCTCTATTGATGACTTTTCCCTTCAATTGTAAAGAATTACATGAGAAAACAAAGATAAAACCATAAGATTTTGATAGGAAAACATTGGGAAATCATTTATTGTTAAAAAGATAAATCAAATCAAATGTTGACCTCAAATCTTTAAAGAAGAAACCAATGTTTGGCTGAAGAGTATTTGACAGAAAATGATGGCGAGAAAATAGTTAGTGAAATATGTTTTAAGAGATAAAAGCTAATTTTAATTCCCACCACCTTGTTTTATTTATTAAAACAAATTTAAAATTGACCAATTAAAGGTAAAAAGTCGGAATTAGACTTTGGATCAATAGCTCCTTAAAGATTCAAAGTTCTGATACAAATTAGTCACTAAAATAGTTTTACAAATTTCACATTTTGGTCACCAATTACCAAAATGTCAAACCTCCAAAATCCATTCCAAAATTAATCCCACCAAAACCATATATATATATATATATATATATATATATATATATATATATATATATATATTAAATAGTGATTTTAAAGCATTTTCCCATAGTTTACCAACCTCAAAATTTGTTTCAAAATAATTAAATCCTAAAACTAGTCTAAATTGTTTGAACCGATTCTCCCAAACCATATAGCCTAAACCCGGCTAACTCCTAGGCCCAAAATCGGGGCATTACAACTCTCCCCCAATTAAGAAATTTCATCCTCAAAATTTACCTGGTGGAAAAAGATAAGAAAATTGCTTCTTCATGTCATCCTTCCTTTCCCACGTAGCTTCCTCGACACCTCAGTGTCGCCACAACACCTTAACAACCTCTATGGTATTCTTACGAAGAACCTTGCTGTCCACATCCAATATCTTAACCGGTTCCTCATTGTTGACACCTCAAAAGTATTGTTTTCCATTCCTATTTCACATGTTTTTTCCTGTCTTTTAAGTACATTTAGTTGCATTTAAATAAAAAAAACATGCATTTGCATAAAGAGTTAGGAATTGATGTTATGCCAA